>CM038706.1:32407325-33109825 GCA_021613375.1 Megaleporinus macrocephalus
GCTAAAGGGTTACGGCTTCATGGCTCTTTCCGAATACAGTGTTATAAGAAGTTTACCAGAATGTCTTGGACAAGTGACATATTTCTAATGACACATTGGAGGGTTCTTGAAGGGTCATTTCATAAGGGAATGTTTCAACCACTATCTATCGTAACTCCTAAGGGTCAAGATGATACCTCAATATCACTGAATGTGTTTGATATTTGGATCGTGAGAAGCGAAAATTGTCTTTTTAAACTGAAGATGAGTCTCCTGAAAAGAATGGAAGCTGTAATAAAAGTAAAGAATGACACACTAAACTCTTAAACATCTCATATTATATGTAGTTGATGTCATTTTCTACATAAATGAAGGGTGGTCTCTGACTTTTGAGTTCATCTTGACTGTGCCATTGAAGTTTGACCTAGTTTTATAATGAATATTTGGGAAACAAATTAATTTAATAATACATATTATGTTCATTTGCATACATTTTGACCTTCAGAAGGGAGTGCATGTGTTCATTGCCATGTCTGACCACTATAAATGCCCCCTTCGTAAGTGTGGTCTCTTATGCTTATATAAGCAGGTTTTGTTTGTGTGTGTCTGTATGTTTGAGACAGCAGTATTGAGAGACAGAGCTTGGCAGTAACCGTGGTCAGGATCTGCCAGCCCGGCGCTCGGAGCTCTAACTCTGTATCCTTGCTCAGCACTGATAAATGCCTCATCCTTTCTCTTAGGGCCTCTTTACTCCTTTATCTTTAGGTTATCCCTCCTTTTGAAGTTCGGCAGCTTACTGGAGGATCTCACAGCACTTTGAGAAAGTGAAATCCTCAAAGTCGTTTGAGATTTCCCAGTAATGGCTCTGAATTATGCACTGCACACATTTTTAAAGAGGCAAATATGTGAGATCCCTGTTGATTCCGTGTGTACCTCAGAAGGTAAAGCAGCATTCTGTTAAGAAAAGAAAATGGACCATTTCTCTTGATTCTGAGTCTGTTTTACAGCGATCAATAGGACTGATCCTACTTAAAGACTCCCATGATAACAAAGGCTCTCGATTGCTTATTGTAACAGTAAGAGAGTTTAACCTTGGGCTTTACCCGAAGCTCTAAGGATGGGATACTCCCGGAATTAAATGTTTTTACATAAATAAGTGGTTGAGATGTAAACAAAGTCATTCAATCTGGTTTGATGTAAAAAAAAAAGTAGTTCCTCCTGGATTTTTTCCCCTACATGTACCCCTGCGTCAAATGGAAGACATTTTAGGTCAATGTAAAACAATGTAATATTTATATTATTATATTTCACGCAATAACTTTCTGTGAGGGAGATTTTAAAGGTGGATGTCTGGTTCCCATCACCACCACTATGAATAATTCTGACTTTCTTTATAAGAGAGCATTTCACACCAAATGACTCTGACTGACTCTGTTTACATCTCAATAATTAAATTAGGTTTTTGAAAACAATGCAAATTTGAAACCTCTTTAGCTTTTACATCACTAAATAAACTAAATGAAATTCAATTTAACTAAAGCTTGGGAAGCTCATAGAGGGAGAACTCAAAATTAAAGGTGCCAAAAAGGGTCCTTTGGAGATGCAGAAGATCCACTTTGAATCAAAAGAACCTTTCAGTGGTTGATTCTCTTTCTAACAGAGATTTGTGCATGTGAAGAACCTTTTGTTTGCACTTCCACATGAGATAAACTTTCTATACCAGTTCAAGGTGTTTTACCCTCCAGTGTAAAATACTATTCTAATATACATGGCCTGCTTTAGTATTTACATAATTCACTCGTCAGCTCTTGGCTAATTTTAGTAAGAAAGAGCTAATGTGAAAGATGTGATGCATAGCTGTGATGCATTACAGTACGCGGATCTTCCTGCACAGTGACCTACATTAACCATCTGAAAGGCTTAGCGTCTGAAGTTAAGTGCTGTGCTCAATTGAGATCAAATCTGTCTGATTCCCTGACCAGTGGGTTACCACCACCCCAGGTATAAACCCTGGCTCAAACAGATATCCAAAATGCTTCATGCATATCATGCTTTTTCATTGGAGCTCTTGTACAAGATAAAGTCAGAAAGCAGCCCAAACAAAATCCATCACCACCTCTGGGAATCTCAAAAAACTTCCCTGCAAACTCCTAGGCATATCCTATATTGATTCTTTTGATCCATAAGGTGGTTCTACCTGGTGTCACTAGTTTCTGCAAGTCTGTTGTTCATAATGCCTAGAGCTCCAACTCCACCCGAGAAGCCATTGTGCCTGGAGCTTCCACAAACTGTCCTGGGGTACCCATTTGCTGACTCTGAAAGCTGTTTCTGCATAATGGCCAGCGAGATCTTGTTGGAACCTGTCAAGTCCCGCATGGAAATCATCTCACCAGAGAGTCTCCTTCCCTCCGTGTCACTGCCCTCTGCATCGGGTGTTCGGCCCAAGCGGCCCTGCCTGAGGCGCGAGCCAGGCCGGATGGCGTTGCGTCGTCCCAAGAAAGCATTGGCCTTGTTGCAACGCTGGCAGCAAAGACAATTCATCTTGCCCAGCATCCAGTTGAGTACCTGTTTGATAACAATGGAGATCACGTTGAAGAGCGAGTAGATACAGCAGACACCCGCCAGAATGAAAATGAAGTTGGCGAGTTGATATAGGCCCTGGTAGCTGTAGACTTCGCTCTGGCTGCTGACCAGGTCGCCGAAGCCAATGGTGCTGAAGGTGACAAAGCAGAAGTAGAGAGAGTCAAGGTACGCCCAGCCCTCTACAGGTGTGTACATGGCTGAGGCGCAGCAGGAAATGACAATAGCTGAAAGGCCCAGAATCAACATCACATGGTAGACAGAAGGCTTCCAGCCTGGCAAGCTACTGGCTGCAAAGTCCTGGCAGATCCCTGGTGGAAGGAGTCCGCTGGTGCGTAGGCGACGCAGCCGAAACGCTTTCATCACCACAGCCAGCAGGGTGATGATCCGCTCCAAGAAGAGGTTGAAGAAGAGAATGGTGGCCGCGCAGCCAAGAAGGCCATAGAAGATCAGGAATACTTTGCCAGCCACTGTCACCGGGGTCGTCATTCCAAAACCTAGAGGAACAATGTCAAGCATTAAAATACAACAGGGCAAGTTCAGGTAAAGCGGTACGAGTAAGCCTTATGCTCTGTTGCTGTTTGAGTAACAGCAGCTGCTCAAATAATAACTAATGGGCATTTGTAATTCTGCATTTGGCCTACACGTATTCATATTAGTCTGATTCCAGCAACCTTTTTTGCAGACGAATTAGTGATTTCACTCAGTGATTGTATACTAATGTTTTGTTCTGAGCTACTTGCATATACAGACTATTCCAAGACTGCATTCTCACTCACCTCATATGCGAAGTAAGTTTTTCCATATATTTCAATATACACTAATCAGTCGTAACATTAAAACCACCTCCAAACATATACGCACATTTTATCAGCTCCACTTACCATGTAGGAGCACTTTGTAGTTTAACAATTATTGACTGTAGTCCATCTGATTCGCTACATAGATTGTTAATCTCCTTTGACCCTGTTCTTAAATGGTCAGCACCCCACAGGAAAAAATAAATACATTTTAACATGAAAGAGTAAAAAAAAAAAAATGCATTTAACATTAAACATACTTGAATATTTACATATTATGATAAAATCTGTTGATTATTAATTATGGCAACACGCATAATAATATAATTTATTTTCTTTTAATACACATTTATTATTACCCTATAAACTTATAGCTGATATAACAATCCACATTGCTAACATTAGCTTGATGGTCAATATGGACTGGAACTAAAATAAATGGGGGCCTACGATTTAAGTATGTCTGCAAGCCACTCGAGTTTACATTAATACACATTAAGAATTTTCTTTTCTTTAAGAGGAATAAAATAAGGTTTCTGTGAATCGGTTGTTTGTTTCTGGGTGTCAGTGTGAGTATCAGTGGATCAGTTGGTTGGTGGAAAATCCTGCTGCACTGGCGCTCCCTGGGTGAGAACTGCAGTTGGGGGGAGGGGAGGTTGATGGCACAGGGCGAGGACTGACACTGCAACACTGAAGGAGCATTAGTTAATCCACAATTGATACACTGACCTGATGCAATATCAGCTCTC
This sequence comes from Megaleporinus macrocephalus, assembly GCA_021613375.1. NCBI lineage: Eukaryota > Metazoa > Chordata > Actinopteri > Characiformes > Anostomidae > Megaleporinus > Megaleporinus macrocephalus. Next base: position 32,411,434 of record CM038706.1, read on the forward strand.
ATAGCAACACAAAGGTTTGTTTTAGAATGAGGAAAATTTGAAAACAAAAACAGTATAACAAATAAAATGACAAAGACATATTGAAGATTCTGCTCTATTTACAGCTCATTAGTCAAAATCAGCAAATGTGTAAAAGTGACCATTAGTATACTCAGGTTTCGAGATCACTAGATCTGAGTCAAATTGTAAATGTGAACCCCTAATACGTAAAATAGACTGTTCAATTCTGTTTATTATTCGTTTGTTGCTATTCAATAATAATGTTATTGTTCAGAAGCCCACAGGGGGCAGGAGAGGATGGTACACCTGGACAGAGTGATTTTGAAGAGGTATGTTATGTGTTGTTTTGTGTTGTTATGTGTTGTTATGTAAATGTCATGTCCTCCCCAGTTACCTCATCCCTGGGTTTATGTTGAAGTAGGTGTTAGGTATGGCATGTTTTTCTGCCTCCTCTGCATTTAGAAAAACATTGACCAGTGGCCTAGCAATGTTACCTAGAGCACTAAACCTGTAAGAATAGCGCAGGTTTCATATACAGCTCAGTCAGACAAAAGATATGCAAGGGTAAAACAGAGAAGAGGACCACGCTGACTTTGAAAAAGCTCTTCATTAATTAATTAACCCTCCACTCCTGTTGCTGTATCTCTGCGCCCTGAGAGTTCTTCTGTTAAGTGAGAGGAAAGGTAAGTTCTGCCACAAGCAAGCTGGCTCTGTCCCTCATTACGGTCTCAATTACCCCAGGCAACTGCCATCGATTCTGTGATGGTTCAGAGTCATTACTTTCAACTGCTGCGTCAGGAGGCATTAAGAACAGAAGAGAGCACCTCACAGGCCGACAACAGCCAACAGGAACCTGCTGGACCTTTTCTAGAATTTTGCTTCAAACTAAATCCTTAACTTAATATGTGATTTCTAACCTTGTAGCGGTAACTCAGGCAACATTTTCCAGGAACAAATTTACCAATTAACAAGCTCGAGACAGAACAGAGAATGAAAATTCAGTGATGAGAAGCAAGTCCTTTCTCAGCTTTAGGCTAGTGCACCATTTGTAGTGGTGTAATTTAATTTAATTTAATAAAAAAAATGGGGTCACGAAATGATAAGACGAACTGCGCACAAATACTGCGGCTGCATCATGACAAATTTTGGGCTGCATTTTCTCAAATATATATGTCAAGAGTTTAAAGCTTTAAAGCATGCTTTCACCTAGCTTCTGTGTCTACTGCCATTGTTAAAGGAGAATTCTATCTTTTTTTTTTTCAGCAAAATTTCAGCAAAATTAAGCAATATCGATGTAAACAATGTCATATTAGGTGGTTTGGTGAAAAACTTCTAGAAAACGTGGTTCACTGACATGATTCACTGGTGGTTTTGGATAGTAAATAAAATGACTATATTTGTGATGTAGGCATGGTAACCCCTGGTTGCTATCACTACCACTGTAAAGAAAACTAAACCATTTCACACCAAATCACTCTGTCCACACTCTGGCCACCGAATTATACAGGACAAAATGGTGGAGTCTTTTTACAGCATGACTTTGAGACTGTAATGCCAGTTTATAACTGGTTTAAAAAAAAGGCGGAGGACTGTCAATGCAAAATTGGCTGCTGCGAGTTGCTCATATTTATGAAAAAGGAATGAGACATGTAATAAACTGCACATGTAACATCGCCAGGCAGCTCCTTTTGCGTGGCCCTCCCTAAAATGCATATGTTTGAGATTGAGAAGCGCATTCTGTGTTTTCTGTGCACAAGGCTAATAAACTGCAGCTTTAGGCTAGTGCACCATTTCTACGCAGAACACACTTCAAAAAAGTTACCTGGTCAGGTGAAATTATATTTAAACTAGTCAATATACCTTTTAGATTGTTGAAAGCTTTTTATAAGACTAGTTTACTTGTTTCTAGACATTATAAAATTATCTCACTGTGTAGGCAGATTTTGTTTCTTGTAAGAAATCTGCTAACCAGCAGCATTATCAACCAATACAGTAAGATCATTTCACTTTTAAAAAATCACAAATGATGTGTAAAACTAACCTAAATAAAACAAGCTTAATATAGTGGCATGGGAGGGTTTTTTATATATAGACCCACCAGCCACTTTATTAGGTACCCCTTTTTGTTTTTACACTTGTCCATTTGATCAGCTTCACTTACCACATAGGTGCACTTTGTTGTTCTACAATTACAGACGGTAGTCCATCTGTTTTTCTTACTTTGTTATCCTGTTCTTCAATGGTCAGGACTCCTACAGGACCACAACAAAGCAGATATTATTTGGGTGGAGGATCTGCAGTGCAGCTGGAGTTTTTAAACACTGTGTCCACCCACTGTCCCCTCTATTAGAGACTCCTACTTTGCGGGCCCATCTTTTTGGAGTAAAGTCAGAGGCTCATGGCTCATATGTTGCTGTGCAATTTGTGTTGGTCATTTTCTAGTCCCTCAGTGGTCACAGGATGCTGTTAGCTGGATAGTTTTGGTTGGTGGACTATTCTCAGATTCAAGAACTCCAGCTGTGTCTGATTTGCTCGTACCAACACAACACACATTAACACTCCGCCACCACGTCAGTGCAATGCTGAGAATAATCCACCAAACAAATAATACCTGCTCTGTGATTGTCCTGTGGGGGTCCTGAAAAAACATGCTAAAAGCATATTAAGTATGCATAAAATCAGATGGACTGCAGTCTGTAATTGTAGGACTACAAAGTGGTAAGTAGAGCTGATTAATAAATAAATGAATGTAAATACAAGGAGGTGTATGCTTTCAGTGTTTCGTAATAAAAGAAAAAAAATTACGAATGTTCAACACGAGAAATTTTAGTTTTAATTTAATTTAAAATCAATGTAATATTTTTTACTCTGCACATGGGCAGAATGTTCTGGATCTGCAACTGGCATTAGGCCCAGTAAATTACTTAAATCTTACTTAGTAAATCTTACTAGTAAAATTAAACCACCATTAGTGAAACTGAGCAGCAATGAAAACATGTTTATCATTATAGGTTTTTTATTGGGAATATGATATTTAAATAGACTTGGACACTGGCTAACATGCCCATACCTTATAAAAAGACAAAAAATACTGTTTTTTTGTGTGTTCCCAGAAGCAAAGTTTCATTGTGGCTGATTCTCTTTACATTCCTTCAGAGAAATAGCTTCGCACAAAAAGGTCATGCAATATGCAGAAGAGGTAATGAAGGGATGATGTATTCAGTTGTAGATAGACATGAGCCTATCTGAGCAACACAGGGTTTTTTTCTCAGGAAAAACATCAGAACAGCAAGAGAAACTACAGCTAAAGTCTGCTTTGTCTTTCTATTGGATCTCATTGTTATCTGGGACAAACTGCAGAGAAAGGTGATTTTATTTTGTCTTTTGCATATGGGCTTGTGAGAGTGCTGTTTTATGCCTCTCTATTTTCTTGTGCACTGATTGTCAGCTCTATTTCATGGCTCTCTACCTTCAAACGGTCTAAAAATAGTACAGAAGTGTACACAGTATTCACAAAATCTGGAAAAAGCACCCCATGGCTATATTGATACAACTCCATAAATGTCAAACCATCTATCTGTTAAACAGTCCTACTAACTAGGAGAAAGTAGCTAGCTAGCATTAGAATTGCTGTAGTGTTGTATAAAAGTCCTTTTGGTTCTGGTGTCATCCAAATGATTGGTTCAGCCATGTAGCTGCAGTATAATGTCTTGAAGGCAGCCAGCCCAAAAGGCCTTGTGGCTCTGTTGTCCCAGTACCTGCTTTGTTTTGAAAAAAATGCAAAACAAACGGAAAACTGATATAAAGTGGCACCCAAAACAGAACACACAACCACAAACCACCTCTTTTGTGCGGCCATATCAACACTGATCAATGACCCAATATAAATGGGTAATATGTGTTTATTTAGCCACTCAGATCTAAAATATGCTGGGTCATAATAAATTACCGAATAACACGTACACTGCTTAACCTTTGCCAATGCAGACTGCTCACTCAGTAGAACAAAACAGGGCTAACAAGAGTCAACTAGAGGCAACTGTGCAGGACACGCTGCACAAACTGCAAGTGATAGATGACCACCAACGTTTACTTGTGACATTCAACAGACGACATTCGGTTTAGTGCGTTACAGCCCTTACGAGTCAGGTAATGAGGCACTGCAAAAAAGCAATAAAAACGCTAGAACATGATTAATGTGTTGCATCAGTAATTGCTATGCACACTTCTTTATCCTTGTTTTTTGTGCCTTCCCAACTCTACATTCTGAATAAACAAGATATACTCCCCTGTTCCAAGGTCACCAAGTCACATGACCACTAATTCACTGCTAGCTCATTTTGTTGTGCCTGAGGAAAGTAGGCTCCAACTGGCTCCACAATGCTCTTATTACTCCATTCAGTCTTGCTCTGCTATCATGTCAGTTCCTTTTAGGATATAATTACACCCAAGATCATCTAAATTGGCTACTTTTTCACAGCACTTTGCAGAGCTTCATAGCTGCTCCTTTAAACTGCCCTTTCCAACTGCCTTTCAAGCATAGTCTGCATCCCAGCCAACACAAGTCAGTGGGCCTAAGCCCAACAGTAGATGTACTAATCTGCTCCCTATTCATCGCTCCAAAATTAAAACTACTGTGGAACAATGAATTTACACACATATGGGAGCATATAAAACAAATAATCTTAAAATGGTTAATGATTGCAGTAGATCTAATTATGTCCTGAGGAGCAAAACTTGTGGGTTGGAAAATTAAAACAATGCTATTATCTTATTATTTTAATAAGGAGAAATATGCTCTTTGAAATTTGATGCTAGGACTAAAAATGGAAATGGCACTTAGAAGGAACTCAAGATGGAACTTTATGATTATGATATAAAAACAGGTGCTATAGTAGTTATATTGATTCTGCATGAAATGGCATTAAATGCTTGAAATTTGAGTAGACTACAGCAATAAGCCATGATAGGCTTACTGTGCATCACAGTGATTTGTTAACTGGTGAGGGTTATTCAGTGAGTAAAATCATTATAAAGTCAATGTAAAGCACAACCTGCTTTTATAAAACAACAGATAAATAATTTAAAAAACCCTAATAATAAATATGTTATTAATTATTACTAATATACACGCTGGAGAAGGCACCTTTCAAACCTGAGAAAAGTTTGCTCCCAGGGAGTGCAGAAGTCTAATTGATAGAGAAATCGCTTGATTGTAGTGATCGCCTCAAAAGGTTGTACAACAAGATTTAAGAAAGTTAAGGGTGGCATCATTTTTGTCCAGGCCAGTTTCATTAGTTTGTTTTTTAAAATGATTCTGTTGAACCACAATTCAAAAGCAATGTCTGATTTTTACTAGGTTTTTTTGTAAATTTAGATTTATAATTTTTGTCACACCATGTGTGTAATGAAGTTCCGTGACAGCAGTGGTTCCCAAACTTTTCACAGTCCCGGACCCCTTCAGACAGTTGAACATCAGCTGCATACTCCCTTTCGCCCTTCTAATACATACACATGGACGAATTGTCATGACAAATATGTTAGAAATTTAACTTGATAATGATGTGATGACATTTCACACCATATTTACTAAATGATGCTAAATAAATAATGGTACTCACAAGTGCACAGTAGTCTACATGAGGGCATATGTGTTGTTGTAAAATGATCAGTGAATTACAAAATATGTATACATATAGTGAGCTAATAATCACCCTGCAAAACCACTACAAAACCACTCGAAGGGAGCAATGTGTTCAGTGTAAACCTTCACAAGTTTTTAGTTGCTCCGTTACACAGTAACATGTCACTGTTTTGCTGGTTAGAGCCTTTGAGTCCAACCAAATTTACTTTTGGTTGTTGTTTGTTATCTGTGCTCTCTGGAGTGAGTAGAAGTAGGTCTGAAAATGTTTGAGAAATTGAAAGTAACTTTACTGCACTTGTTAGTTCTAGCAAACCAGGTGTAACACACAAGCACAATACTAACAGCTAAGACTCAATGAAATGTAAATGACATCAGATTTTTTAATGGACCCCCAGTGTCATTTGGTGTGTCTTTGGTGGTACATGCACCACAGTTCGGCAACTACTTAATTAGTTTGGTCTTAGATCATAGGGGAATATTGATCATTTTATTTGAGTGTTTCAAATGCCTATTTTTAATAGTTTGTTTAACATAATGTTCCAGTTGTTGTGGACTATTTTAACTATGTTTCAGGACTGAACCAAAGATTAATGATTAATCAAACTTTCTCTAGTGTGGTATTTAATTTTGAAAAATAATATCCAAGTTATAAATTGACTGCTTTTATTGGTTGCAAAATCCAGTGTGACATCTTACCCCGAATAATGTGACAACTTACCTGCTGATAAGGTAGTTCGTCACAAGCGCATAGTCAATTCGCTTATACTTCTGTGCTGAAATAAGATGTTATGAACACAAAATGTATGTCTGAGGCTTTGTTCTTTTTTGGTATGCAGTTTGTAACATTATGATCTGCTAATCCCACCATTCAAATAAAAAAGATGTCCCACTCTACTTAATACAGCGGTGTGGAATGCTGTAATGGAAAGACGTAATTTATTACCTAAAAGTAAGACTCACTGTTATTTAAAGTTATTATTATTTTTTTAAGTGTCTTATTGTTTAAAATCGACTAATGAGCAGCTCCAAAATCCAGACGTGTTGGGATGGCTTATTGTATTCATCAGGTAAACACAAAACCCCAAATCATTGTTGGCTGATTGGTATGATTGGCTGGTTCTTTGATTGTTCTTGGCTATATACAGAACCACTGTCTTTACTGAAAAGACATGTTTATTAAGAATGTACTTACTGTCTTCCTTCTGCATGACTGTTCTGTAAGATTGTCCAGTCTCTTTTAATCAGAAGTCTATCACTGTTAAGCATGTGTTGAATTATTTAGCTTTTGTCTGAGGCAAATCCAGTAGAGGTGGATAAGGTTAGTACTAATGTGCAGTAATGCTGGAGTGTCGCCCAGTTAAATGTTCTTTCTCCTAAAACGTGACACCTCTAAAAAATTTAGGAGGCTGGCTCTGTGGCTCTGATGCCGTTTTTAGGTAAAATATCCTGTCTGTTTATGTCTGGTACCTTTCAAGTATGTTGTATAAACCAAGCATAATACTTACTTTATTACTTCATTCATTCGAAATCTTTGTATTAGTAGTCTGCAATCTTTGTTGCAACATCAAATGGTTGCTCTCTCTCTTGCAACCACTGAGTGAGAAACAGCAAATTAAATATCTCGTTTAACTCCAATAAATCATTTAGCCTTTCCAATTTTAGCTAGAATGTGACATCATATACGAGAAAAACCTACTAATAAAGAATTTGTGCCTATTTGTCTTGGTTTTATAATTATCAGAACATGTTATTTTTAAATAATATTGGTCATTTTTAAATGATACAGCTCTAACGTGAAATCAAAATGGATATTTTTTACTGTGTTAGTTTGTGTCCTTAATCACATTAAGCACATTGAGTTATATCATTAAAAAGAATACATACAATCTTTGTTGGAAGTGTAGTGATTTTAGTCACCTCAAAAACTTTGTCTGACATTTGGTTACATCATTGGGAGCCATCAGCATATACTAACTGATGATATCTTAGTATGTTCTCCCTCCTCCTCCACCAATTATCAGCGAGAACACCCGTTATCAGCTCACGACTGTGGGAACATGTACAACATCCTTTCTTCTCTTGCTTTAGTCTCTGTCTATCAGTGTTTGGAGTGGTTATAAAAGAATATATTTATGTTAACAGGAATGAGCTATGTCACATACCTGGCAGTGTTTACGTTTTCTGCCATGCTGAGTGGCCGTGAGGCTCTGAAGGGACAGCTGATGAAGGAGGCCATTACCAGCTCAAACAATGATAATTATACTCATACAAGATTTAGTTAACTTTACAAAACAAATACATATCATGTTTTAGAAACTACACATTAAATTATTGTAGAACTTAATGTTTCAATAAAGGTGGGTTTTTTCCTTTTTTCCTTTAGCTTTTCTGTAAGTCTGACTCTGTCCTGCCCACTATTACTTCCCACTAATGTAACCTGTTTTCAGAGACCCTTCCCTAATTCACTCAGAGTCACGTTAACGAAATGTTCTCTTTTTTCCGATTTACATTGACATTTACAGTCAAAGTTCCCTTTAAGGGGAATTGAGGAGTTGACTATATAGACTTTAACAGAGAGTGCTGGGTAGCATTAAGGACAGTGGGGGAGAGGGATGGAAACACGAAAGTTTGGAAATGTGGAAGTAAGGGAGCATGAGATTTCATACAGTGGTGCTTACTAAAAATGTCTGCATTCTAATGAAGTGTTACAATTAGGAGATGCTTCACCGTAGTAGCTTATTGGGCAGAACATTGATGCATAAAAATATTTAATAATATCCAACTTTTTCTATTTTACATGGTTTAAATATTGACCTAAGCACAGCTATTCAGAGGGAAACTCTTAAAATCCAGCAAATGAGGGTTTAACTGTGAAGACTTCTATGGTGTATAACAGCATTCTTCACTCATAGTCACACACGCATTATTCTGTGTAGGAGCTTTGTATCTTGCCTAACCAAAAAAAAAAGATGGATCACTTTTTGAGCGCATCATTGAGCACATTGACAGTGAACGCCCAGTCTGATGCAATTTGGAGTCTCCCCTGCCAGAAACAGAAGCTATTTCTGTTGTCCGGCATCTCTGGGGACCTGAATACTAGGCCAGAGTCAGAGAAAACAGAGATGATCCGGCAGAATTTATTAATTTTTTCCTGATGCCTATGTTTCTCTGACGAGCAGGAAATCATTAGTCATAGGCTGAAGTGCAGGGGGTCTGTGAAGAACAGGCACAGGATGGGGCGGAGATGGGGGGCGGGGGGCTGGGTTTTGAGGAAAAATGTCCGGTTCATAGCCCAAATTACACAACCATCTGCTCATCAGTCAGCCTGATACTTATCACCTGCCAGATATTATACATGTACATGCCCAGAATATGCACATTCCAGCATTCATGAGAAATCAGCCAACATCTGTTCAAATACGTTTCAGCCAATTTTCAACTTTTCATCATCAATACTTCTTACAATTAGGTAATCAAGTTCAGGACATATTTAAAAAGACTTTAACAAAATGTATATTTTAAACAAATTTTAGGTGAAATATTGTTGACATTTATTTGCTTTTCATCTGATTTTACTTTTCAATATTTTTGTTTTTATCATTTTGCTCCTTTTCCACTGTCAGCTTCAGTCCACATTTTTAATAATCATTTATAATTTATAATCATTTTTACTTAATTAATCATCATTTATATTTTTTTTGCATTTCAATTTAATTCTTCTTTTATTTTTTTATTTGTTTTGTGTCTTAATTTTGTACTTCAACTATAAAGCACTTTTATATGCTTTGTGTTTGAAAAGTGCTTTATAAATATAAATTAATATTATAATCCATCCATCATGTGTCGCTTTATCCCGCTAGTCAGGGTCACGGGGGGCTGGAGCCAATCCCAGCATCATCAGGCGAAGGTGGGGTACACCATGGACAGTTCGCCAGTCCATCGCATGGCCAACATTCACTCACGCACACACACACCTACAGGAAATTTAGAGTGACTGATCAACCTAACATGCATGTCTTTTAACGTATAGAGGAAACCAGAGTAACCGGAGGAAACCCACTCAATCACTGGGAGAACATGCAAACTAGATTCCAGATCGTCTTGCTGTGAGGTGACAGTGCTAACAGCTACACCACCGTGCCGCCAATTATGAAAATGTTATTATTATAAAAGTAATATTTCATTATTAATATATCATGCATATATACATTAAATTACACAACATAAACAAATTACGGATTTGCTGATGGAATGCCATCACAGCAAGCTCTGTCATCCTTAAGATGAAGGGTACAACCTAAAAGCCAGAGCTTGCTGAACAGACGGAGACAGTAAAGAGATGTAGTCTGGAGCTGCGTCATGAAGCACCTTGTATGTAAAAAGAAGTAACAGCGTCCTGATTTTTTGTTTTTTGATGTCACAGAATCAATAAAAGCAGAGCTAAGGTTACTTGTTGCTCTGTACTATGAAGTCAACAATTACAAAGACATCCGGTGTTGAATCTGCAGCAGAAATGGAAAGATGCACAATGAACAGTGGCTCATAATGGAGTGTAAAATGAATAATAATGCTATTCCAGTAAGGAGCAGGATGTGAGTCATAGAGCAGGGTAACTGTATGCTTACATTAAGAGACAACACGCCAGCAAGTTCGTCTCTTGTAGGAGTGTTCAATACTGCTTTTTTGTCACATCGGATGTACACAAGCAATGACAAGAAAAGTAAAAAAAAAAAAATCTACTGCAGTTTTCATTGAAATGTGCACTGTGGTAATATGTTTACCAGTTTATATGCTTCTCTTCAGTTTGTTTGTGTGATACTATTGGGAATCAGAATGATCTGCCAGTGTAATGAAATGCTGTCAAAACGAGGGTCAGCCTGTTAAAGTTCATTTAGAGGATGTGAATATATACAGCACTAGATTGGAAAAGAAGGAGTAAGTCCATAATTGTAGGCAGCTGTTTTTATCCGTCCCTGTTAGAAAAAACAGCATCTCAGGTCACCTGTGAAACCAGCATGATCTGTGTTTTGATTGCTGGTATGCTAGTCAACCAGCATGACCATGTTGGGGTGATCAGCAAAACCAGCACCGGACCAATAATAGCAGAATCTAGTTATGAATATAACATGTAAACTAGCTCAAGAGAGTCTATCAGGAGCACATAGTGATGTTCTTCATCTGGTTGGATTTTATGTCTCGTGTTTGCTGTAGTGTCTTCTTTAAGTAGCAGTAAATAAAAAACAGAAAGAAATATATCAAAATATGATTAATCATGATAATGTATTGCTGTGTTTGAGGCTATAATGTATTGCCTTGCTACTGCTGAGAGTGAGTGAGAGAGAGAGAGAGAGAGAGAGAGGGAGATAAAGAGAGAAAGAGAATTAGACTTCTAAAGCCAGGGGACCTCACCGCCATTAGGACGAGGAGCGGGATGGTTAGGGTGGGCCTAGTGGAACTCCCTGATGAGGGAGGGGTCTCTGTCATTGGCCCAGACCCAGCATTGCTCTTCCGGGCCGTACCCTTCCCAGTCCACCAGGTACTTAATGGTACCACCCTGCCACTTGGAGTCCTGGAGTGTAGGCAGGGGACACCTCAGAGGGCTCTCCCGACCAGGGGAACAGAGGGGGTTGGTAGCCTAGAACACACTGAAATGGCATTAGACTAGTGGAGGTACATCAATCAAGCTTGTCTCTCAACACCTCGTTGATGAATGATTGGAACACGAAGGGGGTGTTGACCATACCAAAAAACATCACCATGTATTCGTAGTGAACTCTAGTGGTGACGAATGCGGTCTTCCATTCGACGGCATCACATATTTGAAAAAGTTGTTCTAGGGCAGATGGACCTAGGGAAAAGGGATAGGAATATTTCACAGTAATGACATTCAGCCCCCTATAGTTGATGTAAGGTTGGAAACCACCATTTTTCTTTTTAACGAAAAAAAAAACCCCTTGGGATATACCCGATTCTTTGGGGGTGTGGTTCCAGGAAGCAGCTCGATAGCCCTGTTTTTTGAAAACACCTCCGCCAGCTCTGAATACTCAACTGGGATGTGGTTAGTGGGGTGACATTGGGACTTTCTATGGAGGTAGTGAAACAGGGTTACATACAGTGGGACTGGGTCAATCTGTCTGTGGGAGCAGATAAGGTGGGTAGTTGGGTATGAAGGGTAGTTTGATGAGCTTCTTCAAAGTCTGCCCATCATCTCTACAGGCCATCTCTGACTTGTCGTTGTTTAGACCCTTATGGTACACCGTCTTCCCTGCTAAGTTGTTTCACACGCTTTGAGCTGCCAGGGTACAAAAAGGGAAAGGAATAATCGAAGGCAATGTCCTAACCTTGCTTCAGATTGAATAGTTGTTCACCTGGAATCCCTCCAGTGGTAGCATGGAAGCTTGTTTTATCTTAGCTTAGCTTAGCTTAAGGGGCAGATGCAGTGTGTTCTAGGTTACTCAGTATTCTGGATACATGGACCTCTGGTGATTGCTTCCACCTATTAATTTATTATATTTTCTGCAGTGTTTAATATGCTTTTCTTTATTGACACCTCTCGGTTTCCTTTGTACTGTAACTGCAAGTGTGAATAATCAATAACTTTTCTCCATCATGAAAATAAATAATGGGCAGTGTTCTATCTTCACAATGTGATTCACACAGGTGAATAACTGGGTAGCTATGTTGCTCAGACCAAAAGGGTGGTGTAGCATCATGGTTTGGGCCTGCTTTTCTTCAGCAGGGACAGGGAAGATGGTTAAAATTGATGGGAAGATGGATGGAGCCAAATACAGGACCATTCTGGAAGAAAACCTGTTGGAGTCTGCAAAAGACCTGAGACTGGGACGGAGATTTATCTTCCAACAAGACAATCATCCAACACATAAAGCATAATCTACAATGGAATGGTTCATAAATAAACGTATCCAGGTGTTAGAATGGCCAAGTCAAAGTCCAGACCTGAATCCAATCAAGAATCTGTGGAAAGAGCTGGAAACTGCTGGTCACAAACGCTCTCCATCCAACCTCACTGAGCTTGAGCTGTTTTGCAAGGAAGAATGGGCAAAAATTTCAGTTTCTCTATGTGCAAAACTGATAGAGACATACCCCAAGCGACTTGCAGCTGTAATCGCAGCAAAAGGTGACGCTACAAAGTATTCACACAAGGGGGCCGAATAATATTGCACGCCCCACTTTTCAGTTTTTTATTTCTAACAAAAAGTTTAAAATATCCAATACATTTCGTTCCACTTCACGATTGTGTCCCACTTGTTGTTGAAAAAAAAATTACATTTTCCTATCTTTATGTTTGAAGCCTGAAATGTGGCAAAAGGTTGAAAAGTTCAAGGGGGCCAAATACTTTTGCAAGGCACTGTAGGCTAATATAGATGTATATATGTAAATATGTTGGTGGAGCTGATAAAAAGGACAATGAGTGTAAAAACAAGAAGGGTTTTAATGTTATGGCTGATCGGTGTACCTGTTTTTTATTTATAAAATAAATCTAATAAGGATCTGAAACAGGAAAATTCAAACAAGACGTTGGTGAATAAGAAAGCTGACATCAACCTCTTGAAGGTCGGAGGTTTGTGCAAAGCAGAAATGCACTACTGCCATTGACCCTGTGCCTGATTTAAAAGCTTGTTTCTGAATATTTGCTCTTCAGATTCAAGTGTTTGTTTTACAGCCATCTCTCCCTCTTGACCTTGTATGTGGACTGGATTCTTTGACCTGTAACTGTCATAAAATATTTGACACTCATGAGTAAATGATTTTGTACTGAGGTTTCCCATTAATTTTATAACAAGCTCCTCTTTTATAAGGTCCTGATACAACCATGTAATCTCAGATGAGGTTTATGTGCCATAACCAGTTTTTAGATTGACCTCTAAGTATGATTATAGTTGATGAAGAATTATACCAGTTGATGTTGACAGAATCAGCAACAAATCTTTAACCAATAAGACAAACAAGAACAAGTCTTGAAAGAGCAGTTTAGTTTTTCATTGTATTACATTTGATCCAGTGTACTGGATAGTTCTACAGTAATTCCTTGTTCCTCTGTGTTTTCAGAGCTATTAATCTCACTGTACCATTTTTAAACCTGTTAAAGGTTTTTTTTTCTGGAGAGCAAAGTTAGATTTCTGAACTTGGTTTGAGTGTACAATTCTAAACACAGTGACTATTTCTTTGAGCCACAATATTTAAGTGTACATTCTGTTTCATAAAACAGTACATTGTTTACTGTTTTTTCATTAGCCATTACAGGAGACTGCACATCCTGACTGAAATGACTGGCAGTTTTTAATGACCAGAAAGGAGATAAATTGGCACAGAAAAAATCTAGTGACCATATAAACTACTCATGACGTGGCCCAAAAAATGACCAAACTCCCTGAATTTTAGATTTGACACCAGCAGACACTTGCTGCTGGGCAGGGGATTCTCCAGCTACACTGCTGTGTCTGATCCACTCAGCTTCAGCTCAGCTATAGCCACTTTACACTCTACTGCCTATAGCTTAACACTCGAAAGACCGTACAGATGGTAGTGGACTTCAGGTGTTGCTGAGTAGATCTAAAGCCTAGAGTTAAAGCTAGAACCAGTTGACGTACCAACATAAAAACTTTGCATGCATGCTGCATATATATCCAAACATATGGTACATTTTAGGGCTTTTACATTCTATATACCCATCTGACTCTACAAATATATATGCATTCATGAGGCTCTGCTGGTGTTGGTTTATGGCACTTTCTTCTCTTTCAGTGAAATACATAAATTCTACTGGAGTGCTAATAGTTTGCCTTTGTGGAGAAATTTAAAAGCCATATCTTGACACCGCAAAATATATGCCTGGCGTCCAATGACAGCTGCGAGAAGTGATGTGAAGGTGGAGCTTAAAATTTACATACTAATGACAGCTGAGACAGACAACAGGAGGAAGTTAACAGCGACATAAAACGGAGGGAGAAGATCAACAGACCAAGAGTCATGTGAGGATGCCACCTGTGCCACAAGCCCAGCCTACTGGGCCCCACCCCCTTTCCACAGAAAGGCCACTGTATTGTGCCTGGCATTTGAAGCCGGTGGCCAAGCTGCAGAGGCTCTGACAGGGAGGCAGAGCAGCAAGATTTCTTTTCCTCCTTGCTCAGGTGTATTTGTTGCCTAGATGATGGGTAGGTTTCGGCACTGTGGCTACCTTTAAAAGGAGCTGAGAGGACAGAGGAAAAAGGAGAGAGTGATGAGCTGCAAAGCTTGTACATGAGAAGAAAGACTGAAATGTCTAGTTGTAAGCTACTGAAAAGTGGTCACCTCTGAGATTTAGTAGTGGTTTCTGTTTGTATTTAAAATAAAGAAACATACTTCCTACAACTGTCAACCCTACCCAAACATCCTATTTTCTCCCGGGTAGCACATGGTATGCTACAATAAATTTTTTAAATTATTTAAACCACTAATTCAGACTTTCCGTAAAAATCTAGATTTATATTACAAATTACTAATATCAACATTCTTGGCTTTGAATCTCTAAATATCAAGAAATAAGCCAACATTTTGCTAATCAAATGACTGCAGTGCCTTGAGACAACGAGTGGCTTAACTGCTGCCTTCTCTATCCACCAATCAGACTGGCTGTATCCAGATACTGGTACTGTTTAAGTCAATTCATCCTTACTGTGAACGCTGTGGACTTGATGCATGTGTGTGCGTGGGAGACAGTTCTAAGAGGTTACTGTGTGCAGAATCAGTAGAATAGTAATCAGGGATGAGGTGAAGAAAGAGCAACAGATCTGCCATTTCTTCTAAAACATTTGCTATTGGTTCTGTTATTCAAATGTGTATGAGAGAGACAGAGAGAGAGATTTAATTTCTGATTTATCCTCGGATGGACACATGCATGCTCACAAAATCTGTCTTTAGACAGATGCACTTCAGCTAATATGAAGAATTATTTATGTGTGTGCCAGTGCCAAACCTTACACATAGGCCAGGAACTAATGTGAATATACAGGAATAAGAGAAGGATAAATAAACAAATGGTTGGGATAAAAAAACAAATCTTGTGACGTGCTTAAAAACAGTGTTGTGCATATATTTAAAGCTCCAGTTACAGTTAAAAGATGTAACTGGGGATGTTTAACAGCATTTCTGTCTTCTAAAGTAGGTCATTTTCTACCTAAAAAACAAATAAAAAAGTCATAAAAGTTTTCTGTAAACTTCATACCTACAGTGCTGTTTTACAACAAAGGCTGAAATGGTCTATAAGGCATCAAGTCTTTACAGGTAAAAGAGTTAAACTGATCACGAACATGTTTCATGCCTGTCATGGCAATATGCTGATTAAGTGCAGGTTTTAAGGGCTTTTTCACACACACTCATATGGGGGAGGGGCTCGTTATCTCTGGTTTGCTCATCTTATTGCTGTCTGATTTAACTTAGTTTTGTTGTCTTCTCTGAAAAGAAGTTGTGTCTGTGAGCAGGCAAATCATTTATAGTAAAGATCATGCAGATCATGTTGCTTGTGTTTATGTGAATTCCGCTTTTCTTGTCCATGAGTGTTGGAATGTGATGGTAATGGCTGCACCACTTTTAGGAATAGTCTATATAACCTTTTAATGATACTGTGGGACTTTAGTGTGTAGTGTGTTGAGGATGGTTCAATTGTCTGTTTACTGGCTTTGGCTAATTTCCTCCCCAAATAGGCAATGAGCAGATATTTTACTAGCTTAGCCAATCCTGAGAGCTGATCAGTGACATAAAACATATGAGTCAAATTGGGCGAGTTAAAGATTGCTGCATTCCTGTAGACAGATATCTAAAAAGAAGTGCTAAATTCATGATGAAAAAATTGAAGAATACAGAGCTTCTTCTGCCTTTTTGAAGGCAACACATGTGGTTGTGGAATTCTGCTTTTTTTTTCAAACAAAAAAAACATCAAAAGACTGCTCACTTTGTGTGGGATGTCAGGTATCGTATTCATGCTCATAAAAACTTTATGTAGGGGAGCTTTTAAGTCTGGACGTCCGGTTCCTGTCACCACCTCTTATTCTTTTATTATTCTTAATTATTCTTAAGGCAACATTTTACAAACATTAGATTTGGAAATGGACATTGTCTTGCTGCCTCAGAATACTGTATGAGTAGCAGCATTTATGATGTTTCAGACACAGCCTCTCTCTCTCTCTCTCTTTCTGATGTCCTGGATTGTTTGTTGAGGGCTTGGAAATGTCACTGTTATAAATAAAAAGGATCGTCCTCGTTCTAAGGGCGTTCTCGGACACATGAAAGGGGTATGGTATCCTCACCGATGCTTGTGCCAGAAACTGGAGCTGAGGAAACACTCAGGGAGAGGTAGATAGAGCGAGAGAGAGAGGAAGAGAGAGAAAAAAGCAGGGGCATAGCTATAACATTTATACACGGATGGTCAGGTAAGACCCAGAGAAAAGCATTGTTCTTTCTATGGATAACATAATCTGCCTGTCATTACCACATCAATAAAATATTACACTAATACATCTACTGCCCAAAGTAATGTTTGAATCTGGTCAAGACAGACCACAGAACTTATTGATTTAGGCTGCACTCTCTATAGTTATACATAAGCCTAATGATCCAAAAGCTCAGTGCTGTATAAGATACACTATAGCCTATGCATATATTCAACATAACTAGCATAATAAACCATTATAACTAATTTTTAACAGTTACCATATTGTATCTTTAAATTACATAATGTAGCAGAGAGAAAAAGCAGAAAAAGAGAAGATAGAAAGAGAAGAGTGAGACAGAGAAAGAAGAGAGATTGAAAAAGAGAGAGTGGAAAGTATAGATAGAGACAGGGAGGGACAGAGATGGGAGAGCGAGACCAGGCACAAAAGAGGAAACAGAGAAAAAATAAAGAGAAGATTTCTGTCCCCATTTACTGCAGCTTTAAGAGGCCTGAGGGGACTAAATGCTTAGCTACCGCATCACTCCCACCTGCGGAGAACTGAAGCCCACCCACCCAGCGGATCTTCTTAATGCATGCGGCCGGGAGATGGTATGTGCTACAATCCCATGATTTGCAACACGTGGCATTTTTCATGAAGCAGTTTGGCAGGGCAAATTCACTTGTGAAGGATAACAACAGTATTAAAATGAGGGATGAGTGAAACCTACACTGCAAATTTACAGTAACTTACTGGCAGCCAGACAGTGCATATTGAAAGTGTCCTGTTGACGTCTGTCTGTCACATTGTGTTGTTAGGCAAGTTCATGTAGGTTGGAATGGGAAATTCTTATAAGGAGCCAGTTCATAACTTCAGCTTTGTATACACAATAAGAGCTTATACATGTATAAGCTTTGGCAATTTTGGAAGACACTTATGTTCAATCAATCAATCTCATGTTCAATCAATCAATTAATCAATCAGTCAGCGTAGCTTTATTGGCATGACTGTGTGGGGTACAGTATTGCCAAAGCATTATAACAATGACAACATGAAGAAACAGCAAATAATAATAATAACATTTTTAATTATGTTTAAGAAAAGAATTATTGTCATTATAATTATTTAAAATTTGAAACTAATAACGTTGTGTATACATGTGTATTATTATGGGGTAGGATGGCGTCAGTAGGATCGGGGTATGGGGGCCAGTACTAACTGTCTCTCAGGTTGTGTAGTCTTGTAGATCTGTTTCTGTGGTCTTTTTGGTCTGTTGGTTTGGTCTTTATCGCTTCAGGGTTTTATCTGTAGTAACGGTAACTATTAACTAAATACTTACTAAGGAGCTCACTGACCCTGTTTATTATGTATATTTATTTTTAACCTGAAAACTGCCAATTATATCCTATGAAAGATTTATGATGAATGGACTAGTAGAAATGTTCTAAAATTACTTGGAATAAAACCCTATATCTTGGAGTAATACCTCTTTAAGTTACCTTGAAAGTAAAGTTCTTGTTTCTGGTCTCTCCTGTAAAGCTACAAATTTGAAAATTCTTGTTTTTACTTTGGTCAGTGATGATAAGTTGTGCTTCAGTGCTGGTATGTTGCTAAACCAGCACCACATCAGCACAATACCAGCTTAATATGAGAAGTAAATTTATAGCACTGGTAGCTTAGTGCTAATTAGACATTTAGGCAGTAAAAGCAAACATTTATATGTTATAATCTGTTTCATAATAAAAAAACATCTTATGATTTATTTTATGTTGGTACAGGTTGTGCTAGACAAACTAGCATGCTAGCTAATGTAAATTAAACCTAGTAATGGTGTCCATGAACACGGGCTATGGTTTCACAAATGTTAATGCAGATCAGCAGCTCTTTAACATTAAAATAAAAGAAAACTTAAAGACTAAATAAAACAATTGTAGACCATTAGGGCCTTTAGGATGATAACATGATGCTTTTGCCCTTCAAGAGGACCACCAAATACCAATCTCCCATATAGGTCACCTTTAGATCCTATCAAACTGTGAACGCACTAAATACCAGCAGTAGAAACAGAAATGAGCAGAAAGTTTATATGGTTTCTAAGTTTGATTTTATTTTCAAAAGGGCTGTGCATGTTTTTCTATAATTCATCACAGGATGCATTATAACAGTAAAAAAAATAAAACATTAATTTTAGCATACTGACCTGAAAAAGTACAATATTGTAGAGGTTATAGAAATTCTTCACAGTGTATTTATCTTCACTTTCTAAGTTTGTTGCAATAAAACTCCCAGTGAACGCCCCGGAAGGAAGGAACAAAGAGAGTGGCAAGAGAGCAGCAAAGCAGAGAAAGAGAGAGAGTTTATTATTTTAATAATGCTGCTGATGCTGTGTAAAACAGAAGGATTATGTTGGTTACACTAAAGCCAGATAAAGAGAGCAGAAGCCGGTCTGTTTTCAGAGAAGATCCATAGATGCATTCCTAACAGCTACTGCAGAGGTTTGTTTTGTTTGCATCATTCTCTGGCACCAGGCCCTCTGGCGAGCGCTCTAAATGGCAAAAAAGCTGATGAAAGCAAAATAAAGCAGTAGGGATGTTTAGAGAGCCGATACATACTGTCACTGTCCAAAAAAAAAAAATTAACTTACTGACATCATTTGGCGACAAGAGTTGGCCTTCACGCTATGCGGAAATTTTATTATGAATGGATCAACAGTAATGAACTACAATTGCTTGGAATACAATCTCTTAATTTGCCTTACAAGTGAAGTCTGTTTTTGTCCTCTTCTGTATAGTCAACACAAGTAGTAATCACAATACATATTAAGGGGCACATATTAACCCACCAAATATTGATAAAGTAATATATATATTCCTCTCACTAATTTATATTGTTAGGATCCATCAGTGATGACAGGGCACCTACAAATGTAACATCATACCATGATCACTTATGTATCTGTATCACAATACCAGTCCCTCACTTTACTGTACTACCAAACCAGTTCTTCACTTCACTGTACTACCAAACCAGTGCTTCACTTCACTGTACTACCAAACCAGTCCTTCATTTCACTGTACTACCAAAGCAGTGCTTCACTTCACTGTACTACCAAACCAGTGCTTCACTTTACTGTACTATCAAACCAGTCCTTCACTTCACTGTACTACCAAACCAGTGCTTCATGTCAGTGTACTACCAAACCAGTGCTTCACTTCACTGTACTACCAAACCAGTCCTTCATTTCACTGTACTACCAAACCAGTCTCTCACTTTACTGTACTACCAAACCAGTGCTTCATGTCAGTGTACTACCAAACCAGTGCTTCACTTCACTGTACTACCAAACCAGTCCTTCATTTCACTGTACTACCAAACCAGTCTCTCACTTTACTGTACTACCAAACCAGTCCTTCATTTCACTGTACTACCAAAGCAGTGCTTCACTTCACTGTACTACCAAACAAAGGTAAAATCTTTGCTGCTGTGACATAACACTTATTTGTCCAATAGGTTGTGTGCACTTAGGTCATTCCGACAACATACCAGCACCTTCTCGTCCAGATGGTTCTGTGGATGCTGTGACTGTGCACTGGTGATAGATTTAAAACAACAACTAAAGAAACACCACTCATTTCAAACTAGAAATGCGAAACTCAAACAGGAAGCTGCTCCTTATCCTGACGCCTGAAGGAGGCCATTTCCTTCGCCCTTTTCATTATATTTTGTGCATTTTCTCCCGTGCATTTTCTCAACAACTTCTGGAACTCGATTAAAGCTTCTCATTGTGTCTCGGTTAAACTGATTTTAAGCGA
This sequence comes from Megaleporinus macrocephalus, assembly GCA_021613375.1. Taxonomy (NCBI): domain Eukaryota; kingdom Metazoa; phylum Chordata; class Actinopteri; order Characiformes; family Anostomidae; genus Megaleporinus; species Megaleporinus macrocephalus. Next base: position 32,432,319 of record CM038706.1, read on the forward strand.
CTGTAAACAACATAATCCACAGACAATCTGACACAATGTAATAGTATAATAAAACGCAGTAAAGTAACGCCATTTGCAAACAACCTTTAGATAAATATATGGGACTAGATTGGTGATGATTCTACACTGTTGTCACACGGAGGTGGATACAAATCAAGATCTTAAATGAAGACAAAATACAAAACTAAACAGGAAACAATGCGCAATCAAAGAAGTCAAGGAAAAAACAAGAATTTAGTGTCCAAACATAAGCAAATAGTGAGACCTCGCAAGGCCATTGTGTGTCCTGAGTGTCCTTTGCCACTGTTTAGCAGGTGTGCGAGGGAGGTGTGGCTTGCTAAAAAGACAGGTGAGGCAGAGCGTGTTAGAGCTGAAGGGGAAGAGCTGACATCAAATGTGACAACTGTTATGCACACAAAACCTTACTGCTATATTGGTGCTTCCTTTCTAGATGATACAAAATGTAAATATATTCCTGAAATTTCAGATACAGAACAGAAATATTGAGACTTTCCTGCAACACTACCCAATTTCTCTGGCAAAATTCATAATCTTGGCTATCTGATCCATTTGCTTTTATAATAAATGCATGTAGTTTCTTTGAATATATTAAATCTGAACTAGTTGGATGTCTGTAAAAGACATTTGCAGTTTGGAATAATTGTGCATTATCTTTTGGACAGAGTGAGCAATGCAGAACTGCACACAGGATTGACTGACCTATGCAGTTAACATGAAGTAAAGTCCCTGAAGCCATACAAAACATACACTGTTTAAGAATATAGTGTAGTAAACAATACATCAACAATGTAAAAAAAACTTGTTACATGTATGTCTTACTAGTTTAAACAATCTTGTTTATGTAAAGCTGCTGTTAAATACTTGGAGACTTGGTCTAGTGTCATAGCTTCTCATAATCCTTTACTTCCAGCCCTCAGGTGCCCCGAAAAACTCTACAGCCTGAGGGGGAACCTGAGGAGGCTTTTCTTGAATTAGTGTTTCATCAGTCGTTGTCCTACCACACACAATATGCTGTAATATAAAAACTGCAACGCCAGCATGTTGGGATTATTAGTCATAAATAGCCATTATTAGTGACAATTATTGTTATCCCACCATTTTCATTATTATTATTATTATTATTATTATTGTCTGTTACACAATACAATAGCTGTTTTTGGCTTCAGTTTAATTTTTTTAACGAGGACATCTTTTAAAAAAACAGCTGTTTCAGAGCACCATCCTGAATGAAGAGATGTTTATTTTATAAAGAGAATCAAAGCAGTAACAAGCAGAAGTACATTCTCATATGAGATGAATGGAAGGCCTTCTTGTTTAAACTAGCGATCCATATGTGGGTGCAAACTAGTGCTGTTTCACTCAAGTGTGCGTTGTCAGAGGGACACTTTATGGACAACTCATGCTCAAATATCACCATATCATCAGTAATATAGACTATATAAGCACCTTATGTGACCATCATTTCAACACCAAATTTATCTGGCATAGCATTTGAGGCCTTTTCTTATTTTGCACAACTGTTAAGGGCTGTTCACATGTCCTAATATTTTGAAACATTCAAAATCTGCCATAGTAGTCTAAAGGTCAAGCGATGATTTTTATGGTCAAAACAAAGATTATGGTCAAAACAAATCCTTTCACGTACCAGCAGCAATTCTTTCCCAGGAGAGCTGCTGACTTTTTCTCCAGTCACAGTCCAGCTTCCCTCATCCAGCTAATCATCATTGTGAGGAGCATCTGCCATGCATTAGGTGAATTCAATCAATAACATTGAACAGTTCCTGTTCTTCCACAAGGAGGTTGCCCTTCCCAAACTCAACATCGGTTTGTTTTTTTTGCCTTGCCCCGCTACAAAGGCCAGTAGGGTCCAGGCTAACACGCCACTCTCCTTTGGGTAGAGCGGTCTGTCTGAACTGTGCTGTGCTGGGCCTTCTGTGGACATGGTGACAGCAGGGAGTACTGAGGGTCAGAGATATGCCAGCCTGCAGCGCTGCAGATAAGAGCCTGAGGCAGCAAATACAGTACAGTAACAGCAATGAACCGGCAGCTGATTGTGCTGTAGGCAGAGAGGGACTCGAGACACAATGATTTAGCCACTTGAATCAAAGTCGCCCTTAAATAACTCACGACAAAGACTCACAACGTGGATTTGCCCTTAAATTACTTGGTCGAAATTCCTTGCCCCTAGACTCTGAATGACCTGAGACTTCACTTGGACTAACCACTTAAATAATTGTCACCTCAACATGGACTCCGCCTTCAATGATTTGCAACCCGTATTCCCAATTAAATTAATCATGTCTGAATTCTTGCTGTTAAATGACTGAAAATTCGGATTCACCCTTAAAGGACTCATGATTTGGACTTAAATGACTCTTTACACAAGCAATTCACAAAGTAAAAGGACTCTGACTAAGCATTAAAGGACAAAAAGACTTACCCTTATCTAACAGCCATCAAAGTACTGCTGGGTCTGATCCACTGACACACTGACATGCCACCACCACATCAGTCTCACTGCAGTGTATTTTTTTCACTTAATATCGCACACTGTCTAAAGACTACTGCGCAAGGTCTAAAGACTAATAAACCCTCTAAATGCTACCAATGATTGTCTTAAGGCTAGTGCACACCATCTTAAGATTAAGGGCTACAATATGCAATGTAAAGAGTGCTGCAGCCATCTTAAAGTTACCAAACACCATCCATATCACACCATCCATATCATCTGATGCCTACCACACACCATCTAAACACTAAAGCAGCTGCCTGAAGACTATCACAGCTGTCTTAAGGTTACCAGGTATCATCTAAAGGTTACCAAAGAATGCCTAAAGACTACCATACACTGTCTAAAGACAACTAAAGCCAACCTATATCACAATACACCAGATAAGAAGCTCCACACTGTGCATTAGGTGATACAGAGCTCAGCTATCACACATTTAAAACCTCAGATACACATTAAACTCCCTACTGTACAAATTAAAATAATAAACAAACATTTAGTAATTTATGTCTATAGAATCAGATTTGGTATCAGATAACTAACTTCACAAACTCACTGCCTAACAGCTAAAACTGATCTTAGACTTTAGATTGACATCTTCCTACTGTGGATCTGTGGTCTGCTTTGTGATTAACATAATACAGTAGTAGTAAGATATTGAGGGGTGTCACTGTCTGTAGTATGAAGTTTTAAGAGCCCTGTATGCCTTTTATTTTATATAATACCTGATAAATTTGAATAAAGATGGCCATCGAACTGATCTGTTTACATGGTCATATCTTTGTCTAGCAGTCTATATCCGTTCATTAGTGTGCATGTGAATTAATGAGCAAATTTATAGTAAACATCTCATCAGTCCTGTGATGTTTTTCTTTATTCCTTAGAAACTGACAGGGAAGCAACAAATGATCTTGGTTTTGTGTGCCGAGCAATCTGTGAGTTTCACCAAGTCTGAGCTGTATGTTCAGTCTTATCAGGCATATGCATAAGGATTATATTGTGACAGCTTGTCCTATTTCAGCTCCCCTCATACTGTTGCCCATACACTTACTGATTCTCCCATTTGTGTGGTAGTTTTTCAAATATTTAGGCCATCGTTGCACGTCTACTGAGCCTGTTATGGAGTGTAGTGCATGTGTGTCTGCTTGAAGAGAAACGTGCTGGCAGCCTCATTTAGAATATTGTCAAGAGAATTTCTCATTATGACACACATACAGTGACATAACTACTCAGGTTGGACAATCATGAGGGCCGTGGCACAAGAATGCTCTCGCCAACTCTTCTGATATAATGTTCTCTGATCAGAACAAACAGAAACAGATCATTCAGCTTGTTATGTTTGGAAACTCCCACAGTGAAGCATGGTGGTGAAAGCCTCATAATCTGGTGCTCCTTCTCACGTAAACAGGCTCGCGTTTTACTTAGGGCACACAGTAAACAACTTTATCAACTAGCTTAGCTAAGAGAAAACACTCGACAACCATCCTTTCCGTTGACTGGCACAACTCCAACTGCTAAGTCAGCCGTTTATTCAAACATAAAGCGTGGTGGTGCGCGTGGGCATTTACATGGGCACTGACGTCATCACGTCATACATATCTAATTGGATGCTGATCAACATGGCTTTGCCCTAATAACAAATACGCTTAACACTCTCGAAGTAGACATGAATGGATCTCATGAGCCAAGAAACTATATCTGAAGAGAAGATGGACGTTTCAACAAGACGACAATTTCAAACTCAAACTTGCAAACTATACTATACTATACTATACTATACTATACTAACTATACAAACCACCTGGAAGACCCTGTAGACACACCAAAACCATCACTGTCTGAAAAACAGCACTGTCATCTCTGAGAGAGAGGAACACATCAAGCTCCATTTTTCCTTGAGATCTGAAATCATTTGCAGGTGTGCATATGATTTTTATCCTTTTACTATGAGAAAACGCTATGGGTCTAAAAGCATGTGTACCTGTCAAAAAGTTTTTTGTTCTTTTCTGATGCCAAAAAAACAAATAACTGGTAATTAGAGGGCCAATGTGTAATCTCTCATCAGTCATCATAGGTTTAAGGGGACCCCCCCTTACTTTAAAACTATGATGGATGTCAGGTTTTTTGCCGCTGCCCAATTTTGTTTATCTTCTTCATGTTGATAACACAAAAAGGTTATCGAGAACAGGGGCTCTAACTACTTATTCTACCAATTTAGCATGCACAAATCATTAGTACAGGGTAGTGTTTCAAATGTTTTATTGTGTTTTTAATGGTAATTCAGTTCATACTCCACTTAATAATCACTACTTTGTCCGATAAGCTGATTTAGAGCATATAAACATCTTAATCATTCTTTTAATGCTGGAAAAATTTTCCTAATAACAACCATTGCCAACGTCTTGTTCTAATGTCCTAATTTCACCTTAAATAGTACTGCAGTTACATTCCATTCTGGTGCTTGAGGTGTTATAATAACTGTTGTACGATTAAAAGTGGAACTGGAAAATTTAAACAAGAGGCCGGTGAATAAGGAGGGTAAGCAGTAATAATCCTGCCAGGAGTACGAAGCTACTGATAAATATGTGCTACATTGAAACATTTTAATAAGCATTCTTCCTCTTTCTGTGTAATCCAGCTGGTGCTATATTCAAATTCAAGCTGCTGAATTAACATAAAACCATAAAGTCATTCTCTACAGCCAATGTGTAGTTTGTTCATTCTGGACTACTGTAGAAACATGTGTGTCAGTCTCGTATGTAGATAAGGCTCATTATAAGCTAACAATTTGTAGTTACAGGTGCAGTCGTGAAAACAAAAATTTTGTATATGATATTAGATCTCCCTCAAATCTTGCACATTGCTCCTTAACTTACTGAACTTACTGGATTCACACATTGGCTAGAGGGCGCCCTTGTAGATACACTCGCTTTTTACTGACCAGTTATAGAACGTAAATGTTTCTTGTACTGTGCATGCATTACCACGCTTAATTTTTGGGATGAAGCCACAGAGCAGATTGCAGAGCCTCAGGCTGCGTCCTGTGTAGCAGGGAACCTTCCTCATACCAATATTTCTAACATGCCCAGAGAGGGTGCAAACTACAGGGGGCTTGGTGCTATGAAAGGCTATCACTGCCAGTGATAAAATCATTTAGTGTTGCTCGGCCAACCTTTAGCTTGTCGCTGTGGGCATTTCAGAGTGAAAGCAGTCAGAACAGCAGGTTCGACTGGATTGAGTGGTCATGCAAACAACATTTGATAGTATGGGAGTCGCTAACACCCAGCGCTCAGCCAGCATAGGCTAATTATTTACTAACATGAGACAAGAATATTTGTATAAAAAAGGATATCAAAATTAAGATAACAAATAAACAATATTTCATGCTCAGTTGGCTACATCGTTTTGCTCACCTTGTTAACATTTGATCACGAGTGACCTGTATGCATCTCAGAAAAGCATTTCAACATCCATTAAACAAAATGGTTAACTTGGCCTATAACATAAGCTCTGTTCAGAATGAAGCTATGCAAAGCTATGTCCTCACTAAAGCTTCACGACATGAATGACCACCACAGGATGAAAGACTTCTAGTGGCGTTGCACATACAGTAACAGTTTATTGGGTTTAAGCCACAATAAATATTTGCAACTTGCCTTGTGAAATGGACATGGGTGAAACTTGTCTGAATAATTGGCAGCAAAAAAATCCACCATGCTGGTGCTGTTAGCAAGCTAGCTAACTCACGAGCTATAACACTGCTACTAAGTGCTGATTGGTTAGCATTACTGTTGCTGAGTGCTGATTGTGTTAAGCGTAATATAACATCCTCTACACTTAGCAGATTTATTTAAAACCTACCAGATCTGTCAATATCTATCAGCTGTCTGTCTGAACCTACTGAATTAGATACTCTGACCAAAAGCTTAGAGGACACTTTTCATTCTACTTTAGAATGTTGTCTAGACAGTCTAGACAACAAATGGTACTTAACAAAACTAGAATTTTCTAATTTGCCTGGAAGGAACCTTTTAAACTAAAGAAAAGCATCAACTAGCATGTTCAGCTTATTCCTCCTCCCTCTTCAAATTAGGAAACCTAATCTCAGCCTCTCTGAGCTACCAAATAATAGACCTCAAATCTTCCATTATATCAAAGATCTTAAAGAAAACTGTGGCACAACAATTACACTCCTGCCTGCAAAGGGGTGGCATACATAAACAATTTCAGTCTGGATTTAGGCCTCATCATTGTACTGAAATAGCACAAGGGAAAATTTTAAATGATCTTTTATTATTCGCTGACCAAGGAAACGTAATGTAACTGGTTCTATTTAATCCTAGTGCAGCATTGAACACCCTAGACCATTCTTTTACCACTCTACTAGACAGGCTAGAAAACCTTATAGGACACTATCAGTTTGTAAATGTAAATGGTAAATCATCTGTTTCTACAGAAGTAAAGTATGGTGTTCTGCAGAGCTCTGTCTTTGGACCTATATTATTTACCTTATATATGCTACCACCTATTGGCACAGTTTTATCTACCCTTCGTTGGTAAATTCCATACTGAATCTTCTATTGACATATACAGCTCAAAAAAGCCTTGCTCCTCAATACCTGAGTGAACATATCTTTTACTGTGAACCAACATGTCCACTTAGATCACAAGGTGCTACCTCAGCTTTTTCATATAGCCCCCCAGCTTTGGAATAACTTCCCAGTGAGTGTTCGGGACTGCATTAGTTTTTAAGTCTAGACTAAAAAACAATCCATGGCTCACCCTTTTAGGTATGCTGTAATAGTCAGTCCTGTCGGAGTCACTGCTGCATCTTATTAACACCATATACTGTTCTCATTCACTCCAGACTGAACTAACTGTCTGTGTTTTTCTTTGTTGAGCTGAAAAGCAGTCCATCCCATGTGGTCTGATGCAGAACAACTTGCCCATCCAGCGATATGATGCTGTTGCTTCATCTGCCTGGACCGGGTGCCCCTGTTTGCCTTCATTCTGGACCAGTTTACCCCAAGTGGATCTTCCTATTGTCCAGTGCTATGTGGAAAGCTTTGCCTTACATGGAGCTGGCCCTCCCTAAGATCCTGCTTGCTTGATTACTTAACCTCAGACTTAATCAATCATTTCTTCTCCTGTCTTACAAACACTGAGCTGTGTTTGTTGCTACTCTGATATAACTCTAATTCCATATTGCATATAATTGTACATCTTGTCCTCCTTTTACTGCTTTTTTACTTGTTTTGCTATTCGGTGTTGAACAGAGGAGGATGGGTTCCCCTTTTCGGGTCTGGTTTCTTCTTATTGCTCTAAAGAGCCACTTGCCACTGTCACACCTGGCTTGCTCATTGGAGGCTTGAAACCAGACTTTCTGTAAAGCTGCTTCGTGCCAACATTTGTTATAAAAGGTGCTGTAGAAATAAACCCTGACTTGATTGGTTGGCACTGATGGATCAGTTTCCTTTGAGGAGTTTTTTGCCCCATCATGTATTCCTGCACCATGAATGAATTGAAAAGGCCAAAATCTTTTTAAAACTCATATACCACATATCATACATATCATATCAGGCAGTGTATTTACAAGCATTTAATGTAATAACTTAAATTGAGTTTTTAGAGGTGGATGTCTGGTGTCAATCACCACCACTGTGAACAAGATTTTCTCTAGAAGAGAAACCACTCTGAATGACACTGTTTATATCTTAGCTGTTAAATTTATCAAGGAAAAGTAAAAATAGGTGGAATTCTCCTTATATGCCAGTGGAAAAATGAGTGCAAAGTAGATGTGTTGTGGGCAGGAGGACATTGAGTGTGGGTTATAAGGGCAGCCGTGTTGCCGGTGGCTACAGCACTGAGAGAAAATGTTACATATGTATATTATTGCTGCGTTGTTCTACATTTACTGAACTGACACCATGCACACAAACAAACAAACAACCAAACAGTACACACAAACCAGATATCCATCTATGGCTACTTGAAGCAGAGTAAAACTGCTTAACAAAACTGAAAGACTCAGAAATGCTGATTGGATCATAAAGACACAAATAAAAATACAGGACAATAATAATACATTAAACAATCATAATATTAATTATAAATACTTTAAAGGGTCAATATTCTACACTTTTATTTTACTTTATTTTTCCTGTGAGGTCCACTTATAGCAATCATTTATATGGTTTATTTGGGCGTTTTTGTCACTGTGTTTTTAAGACTGATTCTGATTGCCTGTGTATTAAAAGCAGTCCAGCCTGAGTGGGCAGTGCTAAACTTCTTTAGACTGAATGAATATATGTAAATTTACTAGTTTTTGAGACAATTGATTTTGCAACTTATTTTCCATGTGTGTTCAACTGTGGCAAGTAAACTGTATGCTTTGAAACATAAGTGATAATGTTAGTTATATATTACAATATACTACATCAAACTCAAAATTTGTGGTCTAGAATTAGTTCTTCTGATAATGACCACCATAACGATGTTCTGTGATCTGAGATCAGTCCTTAGCACTGCTTTGTGAATTGAAATCTTACCATACAGTGGAAAAGTGCCATAAAAGTATGGTTCAGATTTTTTTACAGTGTTGGTGATGGAAACCAGGGGTCACCATGTCTACAACAAAAATGTAAACATTTTATTTACTATCCAAAACCACCAGTAAACCTACACATGTCTTTTGAGCTTTGTATGGAATGTTGATCTGAAAATAAGTTTGCTTTGGTGATTATTTTGTCTCAAAACATCCTGCATGTATCCCTCCACCATAAAATCTAATTATAATTAAATGAATTAAATAAATTAAGCCTGCAATTTTCTCAAAACTATTGTAAAACATCTTAGACATCAGCCAGTGTAGTCACAACCACTTATAACCATGATAACTTTCTTGAGCAAGCTTTTAGAGGTAAATGTCTGGTTCCTATCACCAGCACTGTCTTCAACACATTTGTACAGGCCACATTTTATTTTCCCCAGTTTGTTAATTGTAGTAAATAAACAGTAATTGTGTATTAAAACAACTTATTTACATTTAGCATATCAAGAATAATATGGCATTTGGCCAAAAGAGCCTAAACATTTGCCTATATATGTAGGTGTATATGTCATCACTGTCATTTATTTTTGTCTTTCATTTGAAAACATCAGCGGTCCTTTATAAGGTGCATGCAACATTCCACATTCAACAGTCTTCTTTCAAAAAAGATTCTATACAGGACAACATTCAGCACATCCATCAATCCTTTCACTGTGCAAAGAACCATTTAGGCATACAAATAGTTGTTTTGAGTGTTGATGGTTCTAAATAAACCCACTTTCTTTACTGAAGTACCCAACTTTGAACTTTTATGAATATAGAGGTATTATCTATTGCCCTATAATCTTAAAAGAGATGTTTTTCAAGAGTTCTTTAGTAAAAGGAATGGTTCTGTGTAAGTGTGCCTTTGCATAGTAAAATGGGTCTTTGCATTGATGTAGAATGTGTTGTATATGGTTCTTATACAACACAATTGCCATCAATTTGAAGAACAATGTCACCATGCTAAGATCAATCGTTTCTTTTGAGGGTTCATTGTTATATAGAACCATTGCTTTTACTAAACAACCCAACTTTTTAAGAGAGTTAGTTATTGGAGTTGGAGTTGGATATCAGTATGCTGACACTGTGTCAGCAGACATAGGAAGACCGGGTATCAGTGTACCGGAAAGAAGCAATAGTGATATCTCACCAATAGTGGACACGACCGTCCCTACAAAGTAGAAGGCTCCTGTAAAGTCCCATCTTGGCCGGAGGGAGTCCGCGCGGATCCCTGCGGCCACGGCACTCTCGTACTCCCGCAGGAAGGAGCTGAGCTCCGGCAGGCTCACATTAAAAGCGTCGCTGAAGTTGTGCAGGGTCCGGTTCCAGCGCCCGCGCGCGCGCAGCTCGGACGGCCTCTCGATGGCCGAGAAGACCGCGGCGCCGCACAGCAGGTACACCAAGATGAGGATGGCCAGCAGAACGAAGCGCCCGTTGTCCTCGTTGACGTGCAGCGAGCGGCAGCCTGGCAGCCTCTGAGCAGGCATCATCCAGACTTCAGAACCACGGACAGCGACAAGGGCATGGCGCTTCCTGCGCCTCTCTCCGCCACAGGTTCCTCTGTCGTTCTCCCTGCCAGTAGAACCCGCAGAGCTCACGAGAGCACTTGTCGGAGAGAACTACAGTCCTTAAAGTGGACCCCACGGCGCGTCCTGGTCTGGTGCACCCATGACGCACAACCTTCACCAATCCGCAGCAGCACGGAATTCTTATTACTGAAACATCAGCTCCTGGTGGAGAAGCTTTCCGCTTTTAGTCTTTGCGAGCCTGCAGCAGTGTGCACTGACATTCCCTCTGAAAGAGAGGAACCCTCCGGAGTCTCTGCACCAAACCGTGCGCCCGCTCGCCGACATCCCAGGGTTGAGAAGACGCAAGAAAAGAATCACGTTTTATGCTTTTAAATCTCGTTTTGGAGTTATCTAGCATACCAGCACACTAAAGAGCGCGCCAACAGCGGCGCAACATTATCAGAAGCGTCTTCAGAGAATAGCAGCATCCCACTGTGTCCGCATGTGGAGGGTGCGCACTGCGCTGAGGAACATAAAGAAGTCAGCAAAGACAGATGTTGCATGTGATCTTCAAATATTAAGCTCTCCCGCTCTTCACTGCTGCTCTAACAATCCGCTCAGCTTTAATCCAGTACAAATGTATCTCGTTTCCGGCGTAAAAACTGGATCCCACGTGCCTGCAGGTCGACCAGAAGCTCTTTTTCCAGGACTAAAACTTCCCCGAAGCTCCCACCATGACGCTAAACTTCTCAGAAGCTCTGCTCAGTGGGCGAAGCGCCGGGGAAAGTGTCTTCGAGGATGCTCTATCATCGGGATGATTGGCTCGTAGCTCGTAGTAGGGTTATCGGCTGACTGTGTGTGAGCGCGATCTGCGAGACAATCCTAGCGCAGGAAGGCGGGGCTTGAAGCTAGTGGTGGAAATAAAAAAAGTGAGCTGGTGGGCGGGGCTTTCCTTAAAAATGCTAATGCAGCACTAAATAAATGGAAGGAATTGCTTGTGCAGGCTTCGTCAAAACCACGCCAGGGCTGTTTCTCCACTGTGTTTCGACTCGCTCACTAGTTCCGTATGTAGTGAATCAGTGCACAATAAATTCGAACCCTGGAAGTGGAAACACTGGGACATTGATGACTCAATTACGTGCTTGAACAGAACCCAAGGACATTAACTGTGCAGCTTGATCATCCGCTGTGCTGCGATTATCCATAATCTCATTTTTAGGCCGAACATTCCAGTAAGACTCTCATTTTCTTAACCCTGATACTAAATAGAGTGCAATGATTATTAAAATTAGGCCAATCTTTATGTGATTAATACAATTCTAATTCTGTTCATAAGCATCTGTGGCTAAAACACAGTCAGACATTATATCTGAATATTTCCAAAAGAACTTTATTACTCTGTTAGCTACAGCCTTTTAGCAGGTTAAGCTATTTTAATGCTGTGGGTGTGAAATATAGCATGTGATTATTTTGTAAGTAGTGGTTAATATTAACATCAAAGTCTGGAAGTAAAGCATGTTAAACTGTTATTATAACGCTATAAGACTATTTAGGCTGAAAAGGGTAAAAGAAGATGCTGAATGTTAGGGTCAGAATGTAACTGCTGCACCATTTGAAACAGAAGCTGACAAATAAGAAGCTGAAGTTCAGCTGAACCTGGTGGTTTTAATGCTGGTAGTATTTTTGATTATGGTTAATTAAACTTTCGAAATGTCCTTCATAAAGTTTTATATATGGAGCAACTGATAAATATGTGCTACAGTAGGACATTTCAACAAGGATTCTTCTTCTTTCTCTTTGTCTTCCTGCCAGTACTGTAGCACTACCACATACAATGTGAAAGTCACTTTCAACAGCCAGTGTGTGTTTATTCAGTTTTGGGCTTCCATAGAAACATGAAGGTTGCAGGCTATATTGGAAGACAAGTCATAGTCAATTCATAGTTACAAGTAATTATATATGAAAATATAGTTTTGTACATAATATGCCCTTTCTGATGATAGATCCTCTCTGAATCTCACACACTGCTCCTCTGCTGGGCATTTATCTGTTATTTAACTCAGCACAGCTTAGCACAACTCTTCCTGGATGGATGCTCATTTGTCTTCCACTGCTAACAGAAGCTCGTTGCTGGGAATCTGAGGCACCTCATCAAGTGGATGAACAATAATAACCGGTTCAATTACATAATTAAGATCTTGGATACAGCAGGACACTCATGCTGCTTTTTTGGAAGCGATGACTCTGATTTTCAGGCTGGATTAGCGCTGCGAATTAACCTGGTGTTCACTATGAATTTATTCAAATGGAGCGCCGATGTATCATGTTGGAGGACAGAGGGAGGAGAAGTCGAAGGCTGAAAAGGGGGTTGGCATAACTTCAAGCAGCAGCGTTTAAAAACAAGTACAGCTACCGGTCTGTGTGTGCGTTGTTTTGATTCTGACCTTTCTGCACTCATCTAATTTGCTCTGCTCCCAGATAACAAATTGGGTAGGCGACACTCCCAGATTCCCATCCAGATCTTGAACGTGTTTTTTTGCCCAGCTCACTGTTTGCCTCCTTTCCTTGAGTGTCCTCTAGGTTTCTATTTTAGCAGGAAGAGGGCATGCAGTCGTATTTTCCTTTTGCTCATAATTTCTAGTTGCTCCTGGTCCTAGAAAAACTAATTGCCTGCGTTTTTGAAAAGCTCTGGGGTGAAACCGGTGTGTCTTAATTCCATGGGCCAATGTGCACATCAGAAGCTACATACGAATAATTTTTAGAGCATGACGTAAAATGATGAGCTTTAATGACTACATGTTCATTTCATCAGCACCCTCAGGACTGTAGGCCCTTTAACACGGTGAGAGAATCTTCCAACATTTCCAAAATTGTTTCAAGTATTGTACAAAGGAAACCATCTCCCTTCCTTTGTAATCAGTTTATCTAATGTAAAATGTTCATTTGAACATCCGGTTCCATTCAGCTGTGTTTTTTGTATGCAAAAACTGCTTTTGATAATAACGATAATGACAGTGATAATGAAAGTGATGTTGATGAAATTGATGGTGATGATGATTGATGAGAATGATGAAGATTATGACAGAATTGATAATGATCATGGTAAGGTCAATAATGATGGTGATGATGATGGTGATGATGATGGTGATATTGGTCATGGTGTTGACAATGACAGTGTTGCTAATGTCAGTTATGATGATGGCGATGACTGTGAATATACTGAAAATGACAATAATTATAAAGTTGATGATGATGAGATGATAACAGTGTCAATGATGTCAGTGATGATGACACTGTTAATGATGGTAATATGGGTGAGGATGCTAACAGTTATGATGACAATGTTGATAATGGTGATGTGGGTGAAGATCCTGTCAATGTTGACATTGAGGATAATGGCGATATTAATGATGGTAGTGATGCTTTGATGATGCTAAGAGTTGTTATGTCGTCAGTAGACTGGTGAATGGCGATGAACTGCTTAATAACGAGACCGAAACAGAGCTTTGACTTGGGCACCTTTCTTCTTTATTTAGAACCAACGAACAGTGTTTTATATCCAAAAGTCAGTGCATTCTTACTAAATACATCACAAGAGTGTTGATAATGATGATGATGTTGATTAAGATGTTGATGTGAGTGAAGAGGGTGACAGTGGTGATGACAGAGTTAATAACTATGATAATGATGATTATGACGACGATTGTGAAAATGATAATGATGGTGATGTTGGTGATAATTTTGACAGGGATGAAGACAGTATTGATGATGTTGATGACAATAGTGATAATGCTGACAGTTATGAGAGGGGTGATACTGATGATAGTGGAACTAAACTGTGCTGCACTGGCTGAATAATCCTTCTACAAAATGCTGAATCTGCAACTGTATCCCTTGGCAACAGCTCCAGCTAACGCAGAAGTGTGGATCCTGCATCTAGAGGTGAGAGACCCACACAGAGGTGAACGAATAAAATATGAGCAGATTTGCAGCCCTTGTGTTGGCCACATCCGATTTCAAAATTCAAAATTCTTAAATTCATTCATAAATACTGCATATGATGCTCCTGGTAAATACATCTTTATGTATAACAATTCCGTTTATTTTTCTGTGCTTTAAATTGAAACAAATCCCTGTAGTGATCGATTCTTTTTAACAAGATAGAATAAGAAAGGTGCAGCAGGGGGGGCCTGCAGAAAAACTACTGGTGCAAGTGGGACCTGGATTATGACTTTTTTCTCTCTTTCTCTTCTGTCGATCTACCTATCTTTCCATCCCTCTGCTCCTACTTGTCAGGAGTTGTACTTTATTATTACATGAGAGAAACAGGTCCTCCCTGGTGCCAGCAAAGATGTGGAGAAGGCTGACTGAGACAGCTTTGGTGGGGGAGGAGGAGAGAATACTGATTGATGTCAATTGATGTAGACCCAATCAAAGAGAAGAGGTACAGTGCTGTGCTAATTTCCAGTCAAAACAGCCATTAAGTGACTTTATTCTTTTTCAGGAGGTAAACGAGATCATTAGATAAATGAGATCCACTTTAACACAGAAGGCGAAAGACAACCACTTAACTAGTTCACCCACTTAAACTACCCCCATTAGTAAAACAGCACAACAGAGAGAGGAGAACATCAAACTCTTGCTTCAGATCTGAAAACATCTACAGCTGTTTCTGTCCATTGTGAGAAGACACCTCAACGCTATGGGTAAGAGAATATGTGTAGCTGGTGCAGCTGGTGTTTCAAAATTGACCATCCCAGAGTCGAGACCTCAACATCACTGAATGTGTTTGGGGTTATTTGGATGGTGAAAAGCTGAAAAAGCTTTTTAAGACTGAACTTAAAGTTATGGCTCTTTCAGGAACTTTCAGCCGAGTTGAATGTATGAACATGCTTACTTAGACATCATATTTCCTCGTCTTGGAAGCCCAGTTACTGCCCATGCGGCCTCCTAAATTTGTACCGCACCATAAGTGAATCTCATTAATAATTAATGAACTATTAGACCCCCAGTAAACATTATGCAAATAAATCATGCAAATCTTCAGTAGCCTATATACAAAGTTGACCTGACAAAACATTTTAATAAGCATGTTTCTTGTTAAATGCATAGCACATTTTGATCATGAATTGGGGTCTATATGAAATGTGACTTTGTTTTCCTCTCTGCATGACCCATGTACATACTCCATATACTGCACTTAAATAAAAGAAAATGTATAGGTGCAGATATACACCAATAGAATAGAATACACTGGGTAACAGTTTATTAAAGGGTAGCATTCACAATGCTAGATGACAACTAAGTAAGCCTTAAGGCTTTTATCAACAACTGACATTATTCCCTCCCTCACTCATTTATGTATATGTACACCGACATTGTTCCTTCCTCCAATCATTCCTGTATCTATATACAGACATTGTACCATCTTCCATCTTTTTCTACTTATTCCTGTATCTATACTCAGACACTGTACCATCTTCCACTCCTCCCTGTATCCTTACACTGACCCTGTACCTTTCTCTACTCACACTAAGAATGTTCCTTAATCCATTTTTTTCTTTTCCCATACATCGACAGTGTTCCTTCATCAGTTCATTCCTTTATCCATATACCAAACTGTTCCTTCATTCACATGCTGTGTCATTTGGTGTTTGTCTATTCCATTGTATGGTGGTCTCTGGTATCTTGCACAGTACTCTATAAACTATCCATATCTTCACTCAACCACTAAAGAAAGTAGAAAATAGCATAATTAACTTTGGAGAGTCATTTAATGATGGAAAACGCTGGAGGGATTCACAAATGTAGTTTCAAAGTCTGGTGTATAGCTTAATAACTTCACTCAGCAAGCAATTACTATCATCCATCATCCAGCGTAGCCCTTACTTAAATAATACAGCGGTAAAAGTAATGATAAAAGCATCCAATGAGTTGTAAATTCCAACACAGAGTGATATAAAAGATGGAATGCATTGTATGCATTTTTTTTGTTTGTTTTTGATGTAGTGACAATCACCAGAAGGGGAAGCACAATAGTATGATAAATATTTCACACACAAAACTAAAAAAGATGTTTCCACACCTTACATTACACTTTCATCTCAATGCCAGTCAGCAACATTTATTCCACACCTCCACTGGGGCTCCCTGCACAGTCGGCAAGAACCGAATCTCATTTGTTATGCTTGTGTTGTTGTCTCTTTTCTTCAAACAAGATTAAAACATTAAAGCAATTCTGATTACCTTGCTGGCTGCATCTCCAGTCTCAACTCAGAACCATAAAAACATCACATAATCCCTGAGGTTTTTGCAATGTTATTATTATTATTATTATTATTATTATATATCGTTTCTGTGTTTAATTTACTCTTCAGGCATCATAGGTCAGGTTTATTACAGATCATCACTGTACACAATAAGAATAACCTATACCATGTATATAGATGCCCAGTGGAAATGTTTCAAGTTTTGACCATTTTTCAGTTCAGTTATAAAGTCTCTGATGGAAACAGCCTGCAGTGTTTTGGACTGATGCCATATTGCCGACTAGGAGCTTTTCACACTTCTAAATCTGTTTAGTGTCTATAAATCTGCGGGAGAAACATAGCAAACACTGGACTTGAACCATAAACAAATCTTGATAGGCCCAATGTTGTTAGAAAATAGTGCCTTTAATGCTCAGTTTTGTGTTTATATTAAATTATACACAAGATCTCTAGGTTAGATCACAAATATCCACATCTGTTATTGAACTGACTGTTTTAAAGTTATTTGCCCGCAGCCCAAAATGTTGCAATAAATTTATTTAAATAGAGTTAAATACTTTATTAGAATTCACTGTGTGCACAGCTCTTTTATTTGGGTCGGTTTTATATACACATCACTCCTGACTGAGTAAAACCTCTGACATGCCCAACAAAACCTACCTCAAAGCCTTTCACACCATTTCAAACTATTTTGACAAAACTCTGTGACTTTATGCTTTTTATTGCAAATTAATTATCTTATATCTAATTTCCTCAGAAACATCTGCCGAAAAATAAATAACTGGTTCTTTTCTGATTTGACAGGAAAAAAATTAAAACAAAGGCTGGTCGTTGAATTTTGTAAAGTTACATATCTTCACTCAACACATTCCAAAGTAAAGATAATAATTAACATAAAAAGAGAGTCATTTAATCACAGCAAACTCTGAAGGCAATCACAAAAATAGTTCCATAGTCTAATGTACAGCTTCATAACTTCACACGGCAAGCAATAACGATCATTCATCACTCAGTGTAGCCATTACTTAAAAAATACTGGGGTAAAGATGATGAATGCATCAGCTGTGCCATAAATTACAAGAGAGAGAAGTAAAAAATGGAATTCATTGTATGCATTTGTTTGTCTGTTTCCAAGGGATAGTTACAATCCCCAGAAGGAGAAACAAATCATTATCTTACCGAACAATTTTTACAGTGCTAGAAAGAAAACACAAAAGCAAAAAAAGTACATTTAATTATACTTTCATATCAACTAGGCAAGTAAAGTTGCATTATGGAACAGAACATCATACAAATTGCTTCTGAGAACCATGTCACAATACATTGGCCTGTTTTCCTGTTGTTCTACTCTGGGTATGAGCATATAATGTGTGCTTCAAACAGACAAGTCAGTAATGTTGATGTTTAATGTTTAATGAGTAAATGTTAAGTTCGTTAAAACAACTACATCCAGATTTTTCTGTGTTACATTCAACTAGGTGATCACAAACATGTCCCTAACATCATACAGTTTACTAAACCTAAGTTTTCAAGCAGTTGCTTCAAAATACAATAGGCTGATTAGCTGTAATGAACCACCATGAAGCTTATTCCCTGATTGTACATCCATATTTGCACACTCTTCAGTCTTTACCCATTGAGGTATCTTCTCTCAGAGTAAGGATGGACAGAAACACATGTGAATGTTTTCAAGAAGCAATAGTGGAGCTTGATGTGCTCCTCTCTCTCAAAGATGAAAGCTTTAAGTGCTGTTTATCTGATATGGATGGAGTGACTCTACCAAGTCTTCCAGGTGGCTGTTAAGATATCCATTTTCTCTGTAGGTTTAAATACATTTTTTAAATTCATGGAAACACCTGAAACGTGAAAAGCTTGGGCTTAATAACAGTTTTGACTGGATATTAAATAAATAAAGGGTGCTTCCAACAGGTTTTGTGCATCATTATATCTAGCTCTCAAGATGCATCTTGGCCTCTAAGGTGGATTGGATAGGAAATGAGGGGAAAGTAGGAATACGGAAAGGTTCCAGAGTTCCAAAGAGATAAGACATAAAACACTTAAACACAGAGAAGGTAAACAGAAGGGAATCAGAGCTCTGAAATGCTGCACTGAGACATAATCAGTATTGAAGTGCAGCATAAAGTCTGTCCATACTGCTGCACCAAGACCTTACAGCAGATCTGGAATGAGCAAAGAAAAACACCAGCAATCATGAAGCTCCTTTACTTCTACTTCAGCACATATGATGGACCCGTTTAATTATGCTGAAGTGTCATGCTGATCGCCTTTGTAAGCAATACAGGGCCTTATGTGTGGTATCAGGATGATGTACAGAAATAATAATAGGATTTTGTACTCTAAAGCTCACAAACACATACTGTAGAGTTTCTTCTAAAGCGCACTGTAAGATATATTGTAGTATCATGCCTCAAGTTTCAAGTTTATTTGTCATTTGCACATCATGTCAGGACATAAACATGCATTGAAATGCTTGGGGTGAGACTCAGATAAACTCTACAGCAGGGCAGCATTATAATGTAAAACAGTGCAAACACACAATAAATAGACAATATTAAAGTAAAAATAAGCTAAAAATATACATATAGTTATACTGAAATATATAAAGGACTATACAATACACAAGATATATACATAGGATATACAGGAGGGTCATCTGTGAAAAATGTTGCATAGGCAGGTTCTAAGTAGATATATTCATTAAAGTGACTTAGTGATATTGTCCATAGCAGCGATATCAGAATAAATAATATAAAGTGTAACAATGTGCAGTGGTCGAGTGAACGGTATTGGGGTCTTTCAGCCTCACAGTTTGTTCAGGAGCCTGACAGCCTGAGGGTAGAAGCTGTTCAGTAGGCGGGTTGTTCTGGCCTGGATGCTGCGGAATCTCCTGCCTGATGGCAGTATGGTGAACAGGCCGTGTGCTGGGTGACCGCTGTCTGACCTGATCTTCTGGATTTTCCTCAGGCAGCGGGACTGGTAGATGTCCTGTAAGGCTGGTAGTTTGTTGCCTATGATGTATTCTGCTGTCCTCACCACTCCTTTTAGGGCCTTGCGGTCGCAGGCAGTGCAGCTGCCGTACCAGACAGTGATGCAGCCCGTTAGGATGCTCTCTATAGTGCATCTATAGAAGCTGGTGAGGATATCAGGAGGCAGTCCAAACTTCCTGAGCCTGCGCAGGAAGAAGAGACGCTGACGGGCACATCTCACAATCGTGTTAGTGTGGAGGGACCAGGTGAGGTCATCAGAGAGGTGAACGCCGAGGAACTTAACACTGCTGACTCTCTCCACTTCAGCCCCGTTGATGTAAAGGGGAGAGTGACCACCCTTCTGCTGCTTCCTGTAGTCCACAATCATCTCCTTCGTTTTGCTGATGTTTAGACGGAGATTGTTGTCGTGGCTCCACTCTGACAGAGCGCTGACCTCGTCTCTATAGGCTGTTTCATCTCCATCTGTGATGAGGCCTAGGATGGTAGTGTCATCAGCGAATTTGAAGATGAGGTTGGAGGAGTGTTTGGCTACACATTCATTAGTGTACAGGGAATACAGGAGGGGGCTGAGTACACATCCCTGGGGGGCCCCCGTGCTCAGAGTCAGAGTGGAAGAGATGCTGTCACCCACCCTCACCACCTGCTGTCTGCTCGTCAGGAAGTCCAGTATCCAGTTGCAGAGATGAGAGTTCAAGCCCAAGTCTTTGAGCTTCGGGATGAGTTTGGCTGGGATGATAGTGTTGAATGCTGAGCTGTAATCTATGAACAGCATTCTCACATACGTGTTCTTTCTGTCCAAGTGTGTGAGAGCAGTGTGTACAGTTAGTGCAATGGCGTCGTCTGTGGATCTGTTGGAGCGGTATGCAAACTGGTGAGTGTCCATATTGGCAGGAAGCATAGAACAGATGTGAGCTTTGACCAGCCGCTCAAAGCACTTCATAGCTGTTGATGTCAGTGCAACAGGGCGGTAGTCATTCAGACAGGTGACAGAAGGTTTCTTGGGAACTGGAACAATGATGGTTTCTTTAAAGCACGTAGGAACCACTGACAGTCTTAGGGAGAGGTTAAAGATGTCAGTGAAAACCTCAGCCAGCTGGTTGGCACATGCTTTAAGTACACGACTGTGTACACCATCAGGACCTGGTGCTTTGCGTGGGTTAACTGCCCTGAAGGATTTCACCACCTCAGACAGAGGGATGGTCAGTGTGCAGCTCTCCTGATGTATTGGGAGATTTTCGGCAGGGGAGGTGTTGTTTGCCTCAAAGCGAGCCGGAGGCCATGATTCTGCTGCCTCTGACTTTTATGCACCGGCGTACTCTTCTACTCCAGACACCTGGTCGGTGCATCCCTATCCCACCTCTGACACTGCTGTAGCATCAGCAGAGTAAAAAACACCAGACACCATGAATTTGCTGCAAGATGTGCGCCAGCCACATCACTGGACACTCCTGTGGCAGTGACACTCCTGCAGCTTACCACACCTGTCTCGCCACCGAGCCACACCAGGCCATCTTCCCCATGAATGCTTTTGCTGTTGTTCCTTTTGTCACTGCCTTTCTGTTCCTGAGTTCTTAAAAGTGCTCCAAACCACTGGTCAGTGCTATCACACTTCTGACACCACTGTAGCATTAGTAGAGACTCCAGCATCTTTAACAATCAGAATGGAAAAAGTGATCTCAGTGCTTTTAAGGGTGATTGTTGAGCTGGTTTAAGTATTTCTATAAGTGATGATCTCATTGGATCTTCACACGCAGCAGTTATATGATAAATCTGGATTTCTGCTAAGGCACACAGATGGTAGGGTCACAATTTAGCGCCAGCAAAAGTGCCCTCGCCAGGCTCGTGGAGATGGTGTTATGGTGTAGGGAATGTTTTCCTGCACACTTTGGTATGTTAATACCGAGCAATCATTGCTGAACCCAGCCC
The DNA here is from genome assembly GCA_021613375.1 of Megaleporinus macrocephalus. Lineage (NCBI taxonomy): Eukaryota > Metazoa > Chordata > Actinopteri > Characiformes > Anostomidae > Megaleporinus > Megaleporinus macrocephalus. The sequence continues at coordinate 32,454,152 of CM038706.1, forward strand.
ATTTGGGTGTTGTTGCTGACTATTTTATAATTTTCTGATGGCTACTTTTAGCACGATGATGTACCATGTTACAAAAATCTTCACAAACTGACTAACTGAAGAACATATCTAATAATGTAATATATGTTGTGTTTTTTTTGTTTTTTTTTCAGGAAACATAATGCTTTTGGACATACATCGTATCACTGACCAACTTTAACTAAAAAGCATGTTTTGGCAAATTACATGGTTCTGTTGTGCTTTAAGGAAGAATGTTTTCTAATCTGCAGAGCTTCACGGCTGCTGTTCAACAGAGTATCTAAATTACTCAAGCAAAATTAATGTGTTTATCAGGTTGCATTGAAAACTCCAGCCACAGCAACAGCTAGATAATGTGCAGGTGCATACATCATCCGTAATTGAATGTTTCTCCAATGAAGATTTATGGCTGAACTGTTTAAACAGATCTGTGAACTGACCTTGTTTCACAGTTTCTCTAAGACACTTAACTCACAGGTTTGTGTTTATACAATGTTAGGATGTGGTGTCATACAAATGTCTCATATGTATTAAATATACAATCAATGATGTGTAACAGTGAGAGACCGCTCTACATTTGTTTACTTTTCAGTCAAACAATCATTAAGTAGAAGTACAGGTTTCAGGAGATATTTCTGGGGAAATAAGATAATCCACTTGGATCAAGGAGGAGAAATTCAAAGGAATATAAATAAAAACACGAGTGTCCAAAAATGTGACTTCTAATAACCTGAAAGACCTGATAGACCCAACAAAACTGGCCCATCAAATAAAGAGATCAGATGAATGGATGGTGCTTGTATGTGCTATGTGTGAAGGACCCTTTGGTTAAAGAATATCATTCATGAGTGATCACGTGACGCATTCATGGGCTCGCAAGCACGTTGATATCGCTCTGCACACACAGCCTCCTTTTTCGCTGATTTTTATCCTCATTTGGACTGCTCTGATTGTATTCTTTGACCATTTTATGTTTTACAATGGCGACGGCTCGAAAACAACTCAATTTGTCTCCATCCTCATCTCCTTCAAAGAAAAAATCGAAGCCAGACGACACTACAGAGCAGGCCAAGATGGCTACTATGCCGGATACTATCGCAAGATTGGAGTGTGTTCTGAAAACCGAATTAGCAGCACTGAGGGAGGATTTTTCTTCCCACATGGCTACCATCAATTCCCTGTGCTCAAAACTGGACTTAGTCACAGGTGAGCAGAGAGAACAAAAGAAAACCCTCATCGAGCAGACGCGGCGACTTGATTCGCTTGAACAGCAGGTGGTGGATTTACAGGACCAAGGCAGGCGCAGTAACCTCCGGGTGCTGGGGCTCCCTGAGGGAGCTGAGAAGGACGATGCAGTGGGTTTTATCATGCGCTCGCTACCTCAATGGCTCCCTTCGTTAGCAGACAAGCAGATTGAAGTGGAACGAGCACACCGCATTTACACCAGGGCAGAGATAGATCGGAAAAGGCCACGAATCTTTATCTTCAAACTCCTTCGTTTCAACGACAGAGATTTGATTCTACGGGAGGCGAGGAAGCACGGTCCAATCAGGTTCAACGACAAGTCGACGCTGTTTTTTTTTTGTGACTTTTCCCCCTCCACCGCTAAAAAACGGAGCTCCTTCGCTGCAGTTCGAAAAGAGATGAGAGAGGCGGGTATTCAGAACTTTCTTCTGTACCCTGCAACTTTGAAAGTCATTGTGAATGGTGAAATTAAAATGATGACTGATCCAGAGGAGGCTCGCCAGTTCCTCAGCTCTCAAACACGTCCGAACTCATCCGGCATGGAGTAATTGCTAGCTCAGGCGGACTCGAAGTGCTTAGAGGGGTCTGCACCATCGCTGTTTTATTACTTATTACTCTCACACAGGACATTATTGGTTGTTTACGTTAATGGTGCAGTTATACTAAAATAGCTGATAGTTGTTTTTTTCCCTGTATTTTCTTAAACATCAAGAGGATGTATCGTATTGTTTAGATTAATAGGGCTGGTGCCAGCATATTTAATGTGTTTAAGCCAATGTTGTGGTCACGGATTGTTAAAGGGGTGGGCGGCACGAGAGGCATGTTTTGTTGCCTAGGTTGCAGTAGCTTTACTGACTGTGTATGGTGTCGATTTTCTTTACCAATATTTATGGAGGGAGGGGGGTGGGTTTATGGTAGACCTCGAGTTTTTGTTATTGTTTTCCTTTTTTTCATCCTAAACTCTTTACCATTGATTCTAACATTTGATAGCTATGACTAATTTAAATATCTTAAGTTGGAATGTGAATGGCCTCAATGGTCCCCATAAGCGTGCATGTTTTTTACAGTTGTTGCGCAGTAAAAAGATAGATATAGCTTTAATACAAGAATCACATTTGACAGAGGTAGATGTTCTTAGATGTAATAATAAATTCTTTGAAGTCATATCTTATGCTCCAGCAGACAGGAAAACCAAAGGAGTGATGATAATAGGGAGGAGGCACCTACATTTGCATATTGTGGAGAAAGGCAATGACACTGAAGGTAAGATAACTTACATTAAAACTATTATTGAAAATAGGAAGATAGCATTTTTATCAGTCTACGCTCCATCTATTAATAATCCTGAGTTCTTCTCTGCCATTTCAACTTACATCTTGAACATGTCAGATTATGAGCTGGTTTTAGGGGCAGATATGAATGCAGTAATGTCTCACACCTTAGATAGATCTAGAGAAAGCGAATCAAACTCCCAGGCTCTTTTGACAAAGAATCTTAGACACTGTATATCTAGTTCTTCATTGATAGATCTGTGGCGTACACTATATCCATCTTCAAGAAAATATACATTCTTTTCAGCACGACACAAATCCTACTCACGAATCGATTATATATTTATCTCCAGCACACTTCTATCTTTGGCGCGCGGGACAGATATATGGCCTATGTCTTTATCTGATCATGATTGTAATTTCTTTACTCTAGCAATGTGTACTCAGCCGTCTCGGGCTCCACGATGGCGGTATAATTCTAAATTACTTCAAGATGAAGGCTTCTGCAATCAATTTAGAACTAAGTTAACAGAATTCGTCAGTTTTAATAAGGGATCTGTGAGCAACCCATGTATTCTTTGGGATGCGGTTAAGGGTTTTATTAGAGGTCATTCAATTTCATATGCTTCCTGGATTAATAAAACTCGTCTTAAAAAGATAGCTGATCTCGAATCTCAGTTATCTGCATTAGAACTCTCCAATCAGTATTCCTTCTCTGAACACACAGCAATAAAAATCTCAGTTATCAAGAAAGAACTTAATCAATTACTCAGGACAAAAGCAGAATTTCTTATTCAAAGAGTAAGACAGAATTATTATTTTAATGGGAGTAGGCCAAGTCATTTATTAGCTTTAAAGCTACACGCTAATGAAAAATTTGCAAATATTTCATCTATAAACTCTCCATCCGGTGAAATATTGACTGACCCAACTAATATTAATGAAACATTTCGTTCTTTCTATTTAGACTTGTACACATCAGAAGCTAACTATGAGACAGACACAGCACTGTCCTTTCTGTCTGCACTTAACTTACCACAATTATCTAATGTTGAAGCAGAGGCACTAGCCGCTCCATTAAGCTTAATGGAGTTAAAAGATGCCCTTCATGCTATGAATAAAGGCAAATCACCTGGCTTAGACGGTATACCGATCGAGTTTTACCTGACTTTTTGGACTGAGCTCGGCCCCCTGCTGCTAGACATGTTCAATTTCTCTATTGAGCAAGGCTCTTTTCGACAGAAAGTCAACACAGCTGTTATTTCGGTTCTGTTGAAAAAAGATAAGAACCCTTCACTATGTGCTAGCTATCGCCCTCTATCACTGATTGGCTCCGATCTTAAATTATATGCGAAGTGTTAGCTCGGCGATTAGAGACATATATATCTAAACTTGTACATCAAGATCAATCAGATTTTTTCACGTAGCGCTTCAGATAATCTTAGACGTCTTTTTCATATTATACACCATTTAGATCAGATTGAATCTCCCCTCGCACTTTTTTCTTTGGATGCAATGAAAGCATTTGATTGATTGGAATGTAGATATTTATGGCTAGTTTTAGAGAGCATGGGATTTGGTCTGAACTTTATTAATATGATTAAAGTATTATACTCCAACCCATCTGCTGTAATCTTAACAAACCAAATATGTTCCCAACTGTTCGTCTTAGAACAAGGAACTCGTCAGGGATGTCCCCTTTCCCCATTGCTCTTTGCAATCTCACTCGAACCGTTGGCTCAGGCCGTGCATCAGTCCGAATTGATCTCCCCATTAGTCCTCCGTAATACCACCCATCACATATCCCTATATGCAGACGACATTTTATTATTTGTAGACAGACCCGTTTCTTCAATGCCTCATATTCTTACATTTTTTGATCGTTTTAGTCTTTTTTCGGGGTACAAGATAAATTGGAGCAAATCTTATTTTCTCCCTCTTAATTTTAAATCAACAGATTTAAGTCTTCCTAATTTTATCTCTGTTGTTAATTGTTTTAAATATCTTGGGATTGACATCTATCCTTCTTTATCTGATGTTGCTACTAAGAACTTCAATAAGGTGCTATCGACAATTAGTCTAGATCTTTCAAAATGGTCCCATTTTCCAAATTCTTTACAGGCTCGAATAGCTGCAGTTAAAATGAACATTCTTCCCCGCATTAATTTTTGTACATCTATGATTCCATTACCACCTCCTACTGATTTTTGGCCCAAACTCAATTCAGTAGTATCACGATATATTTGGAATGGGAAACGTCCACGCATCAAAATAACAACTATACAACGTAATAAATTAGAAGGAGGGCTCTCACTTCCAAACTTTAAAATATATGCACAGGCATTCACTTTGCGTCCATTGGCAATATGGTTTAACTTAAACACTAAGGTTTCATGGCGTCTCATTGAAGAGTCAATTATTGCCCCTCATAAGCTGGAGGATTTCCTATTCACTGGCATTTCTATTAGATTGTGTAAACTACGATATGGACCCATTATATCTCACTTGCTATCTACCTGGAGAGCTGCTGAAAAATCAGTAGGTTTTGTAGACAGGTGGCACAGGCATACACCACTTTTTCGTAACTACAAATTTTGTTCTGGCAACACCCCCTTTATTTGTCCGCTGTGGTCGCAACACAGTATAAAGACAGTTGGTGATATCTATGATGATAAAGGATTAAAATCTTTTCAAGATTTTCAGTTTCAGTTCAATCTACCCAGTACCTCATCCTTCTTTATGTATTTGCGTATTAGGTCAGCACTCCGGACTTTAGGTGTCCCCTCCAATTCTGATTTACCTATTCATCCTTTACGCAAGCTTATTTTTCCTAATGAGTTGCAACCTAACTCAGTTTCCAATATCTATGACAGCTTACTCAAACTCACTTGCAAACCCTTAGGTATAACATTGGTCTGGTCCAAAGATGGTTCTGCTCAGGTACAGGATTGTTTAATTAATCACACTTGGAAAATGAATCTTTTAGCTTCTAGAAACCCAAATCATCAAATTATACACTGGAAATTTGTACACAGATTCTATTTGACCCCATTAAAACGGTACCATATGCATCTATCTACCTCTCCAAATTGCAACCTCTGTTCCCTGGGGGTACTAGGTACTTTCTGTCATTACTTCTGGAGCTGTCCAACACTCACTATTTTTTGGAGGAACTTAGCTAATGATCTCATTGGGGAAAAATGTATGTTTGTCATCAGATTTATTTTTCTTGAATAATTTTTCAAATCTTCAACTTTCTATATGGCAAAGAAATATGCTACTAGCTTCTCTCACAGCAGCCAAGCTCTTATTAGCCAAGCGTTGGAATCCTACAACCCTGTTATGTAGACAACATTGGGCTCTAACGCTACTAGATATCATTTCAATGGAACTTTCTACAGCACGCATACATGGGGCCAAGGCCATAACAGTGGAAAGATGGAACACAGCTTTTGCTAAGGTGAAACGATTTGCTTCTTCCTGCTGTTGACCCGTGACTTTCTTAGACGTCTCTTTTATTTTCCAAGATTAGTTTGAATTCATCTGAAGTCTACCTTTTTTTTTTTTTTTTCTTTGGAGTGGGTTGGCTCTGGTGAGCAGGGGGGGAATGAGGGTGTTCTATACTTATGTCATTTCATTTATTTTATTTGTTATTGTTGTTATTATTAATATTTTTTTTCTCTCTCATTGATATGATCACTCTTCATCCATGTTAAAATAAACAGTTGTTCACAAAAGAATATAATTCATATAAGAAAAATATATATATATTTAATTATGTACAAAAATCTACTAACATCTACTGATCTACTGGAACTTTTACCTTTTTTTAAATAATACAAACTGATTTTAACTTAAAATAACAGCTTTACAATCATTCTGATGGTGCTCTCACGCTCTCGTTTTTGTCTTTCCCACTGTGGGCCTGAAAGTCCTGGAATACTGTGTAATTTTGAAGGAGCGTGCATGAGACCTTTCACGAGAACTGCATGGCGCTTTATGGAAGTGCTTTTCCACTTCAGATTACTGATTGTCACCATCCCTATCCCATTTCTGACAGTATTGTAGCATCACCAAATAGTAAGACACCAGAGGGCATGATTCTGCTGTAAAACGTGCAACAGCCCCATCATTTGGGTATTACCGTGTCCACTGTGGCCGCCCACCTCACTGCACCAGCCACGCCACACTGCCAGATCATCATTCCTGTGCAACCAAACAGCGTTATCCCATCATCACTTTTTTGCCAGGCTGTCTTCGCTCATCATCTGCTCTTGAGTTTATGGGAACACTGTTCTACTCAAGTCAACTGCACCCCATCCCACTTCTGACACCACCGTAGCATCAGCAAAGAGTAAGACATACAGGAGGCCATGATTCTGCTGCCAGACATAATGTTACAAGATGTCATCTCATAACATTTTAGTGCACAAACTATGAAATTTTAGCTAGCTCTAAAAAAATGTCAATGGCTGAAAAGACAGGACAAAAGATGTTGCCGAAGAAAATACAGCAGTTCCCTTTCAGGCTGCATGGAAAAAAAAATAATTTAACTACAAAAGGGTTGGTGATGTCATGATGTCATGTTGATGATTCATAAATGAGAGATTCCCCACTTCGGCTTTTGTTTCATAGTTTCAGTATGAAGTTGGATGCAACAAAGTATTTGTTGATGCATAATGATGTTATTAAATCAATTACAATGATTTGGTTCAAAATTCCAAGTTAGCCAGCGTTTTCACTAGGTTTTACACCACATCCCCTGACAAAAACAGGTGAGGAGAAAATCTACACTGGAACTGAATTCCACCAGGCCTTCATTTTAAGGCAAACAATATCTAATCGTAGAACACACATTTGTATACAGGGCTGGACTGGTAATCGGGCATAATTCTAGCTCTACTGCTCCAACATGTGTCTTATTAGGTACACATATTTAAGAGGACTTTAAGGATAACCAGTGCATGGTGACTGACCGATTGTGGTGGGCCATCTGGGCCAAATTTTTTGGTCCTAGTCTAGCCCTGTTTGCATCAAATACATAATTTGTGAAAGCAAAGAATAGAGAAGACCACCAATGCAATAAAAAAGATGCAGTAAACATTTTAGATATATTGGTATTCAAAAATACAAGGTAAAAAAAAAAGATGAAATTGATAATTAAAAGCCAAAAGTTTTTACATCACATCCAATATAAATTTTAATAGACAGCTACAATTAAAAATATCTCATAACAAAATAACTAAACATCATCAGTCTGAGACAATGCAGCTGCAGGTACTTGGTGCATACAGTTATCCAAAGATTGTGGCCCACTTCCAGGTGAAGGTTACTGCTGGTGGAGCACATTCCATGGTTTGTTTTAATGTCCGACTCTCATATCATTTCTGCCGCACGAACTGCTGTTAAAATATAAAATAATATAAAATAAAAACTTTATTCTGCGCTTGATTTCATCTCATGAATATCAAAGCATATTTTTAACCAAGCAGTTAAACTCAAACTGATGAACTGACAAAAAATATATTTTTATATTCATATTATTATTACTGATTGTGACAAAGCAAAGTGACTGGAGTCAGGGAGGTTCAGTTATTTCAAACAAATCATAAAACCCCTCAAACTAAACAGACATCTCGAGACCAAACAGTTACCCTACTGGGAAACCCAGTGGAGCATTTACAGTGAAATCATGATGGACTGCATCTCCAAATCACAACCCACATTTAACTCCTACATTTCAATTAATATATTTATTTTTTTATATATCACTTTAAATTTTAGTTTCTATGATTAAAGTGAAATAGATTATCTGATCCCTCACAGGTTTTTAAATGTTAGCACTTCAGAAAAGAAAAAGGAAACAGTTGAAAAATGTGATTTTAGAGATTTTGTGGCCTGTGCTTTGCTTTCTAACTCTAAGCAGGTTGATCTTTCTATTCAACATAAAACACATTATTCAAAAAAGGCATTGAACTTGACTTTCACTGTTTTAACTAACAAGAAAGCTTTTAAAGGCACAAAACTTGGTGAATTTCTCCTACCCATGCTGCAGTGTTTCAATGAGAGTGAAGTGGTAGATATCTGTGGACAGATAGGTGGAGAATAGAGGCATGTTTCTATTTCAGCTCCCACATTTAGTGCTGTTTTTTTACTTCTGTTTTGCAGGATTAGAGAAGGGCAGGCCTGAGAAGAAATGCAGGTTATAATTGCATCTCACTGGTCACTGATGAGTGCCAGTAGTGGTTTTTGGAGCCAGTGCAGACGTTTCTCAGAAATTTCTCATGATACTATTATTTTACTGTTTAGATACATTCAGACCTTCAAATAATTTAAACCCTAAAATTGACAACAGTGCAAACAATATTGAAACTGTTAATTGTATTGCATTCTGAAAAACATATGCCCATTTTAAATTTGATTACAACAACACCTTTCAAAAATGTTGGGATAGGAGGAACAAAGCCTGATAAAATTGTGTAATGCTAAAAAACACCTGGTACTAACTTGTTGCTGTTTTAGTACTTTTATACATCTACTTTATGTGAATTAAAATTAATGTCCAAAAGATTGTATTTTACATTGTAATATAAAGAAACCATATTTGTTTTGTGGTGAATCTTGTTGGACTTTCCATACCATTCAGTTATGTATGGCTGTCAGTCACACATGTTCATTGGAATATTAAGGCAACATTCAGACTGTTTATTGAATTTATTGAAGACTGTTTTGTCATATTTCTATTTTGTTTGGTTTTTTCCCATTTAAACTTTGCAAGATGTGTAACACAACACTCAAGTTTAGTATTATACAAAATATCTGTTTTTTCATAATGTGCTCTCAGGGGCTTTAAGTGCTTGTAAATGTACTCAGTGCACATTAACAAAGTACACAACTGTTAATCTAACAAAAAATAAAAAGCATCAAGAACCCTAAACAGCTTCAGTAGAGCATCTTATTTCATTGATTGTAGAGAGTAACTTTAGAGTAAAAAAACTTTGTCACACAGGACAAGTCGGGCAACTTTCCCCTTCAATGACTACTATGATCATCTAAAATCTGTGTCTTGTGTTAAAATAGAAGCAAAAACAGAGAAAATGTTTTTACAGCACTGTATAAAAAATGGATGCATCCAAGAATTGTTTACTGTTCCAGCACAATCTATACACGTAATCAAATACTCTCTCACTGCCTTATGCACACTAAGAGTGATGCACAAATAAGCACTGCAAGTAACGAGGAAAAAAAGGATGTACGAAGATTCCAGTCTAAATGTAACAGTTGTCTAAAGGAGGGGTAAGGGCAAACAATCCATGAAGTCTGACAACACATCAGGCTTCATAAATGATGTGACACATATAACGCTTGAACTGTTACCGATGGTGTTCCACTGGCAAAATTTCAAGTGCCATTAATCTTCTGCATCGATCGATCTGGGCTCTAGGGCTGAGAAGCCATGTGTGAAAAACGGATGCAGAAGGTTGCTTGGAAAAAGGTGTAGCCCTGCAGTCGAATGTGGTCAGGTAGAACAACAAATCTGGGATTATAAACATTGGCACCACAGTTTATAGCATATGGTGAGTTCTGGCTTTATCCCCACAATTAGCCTTCCACATCACTTGCATGCTCTCTAAAGCTGCCAAAGCACACACTAACCATCAACCTGCAACAACATTTTCTGGAAATGTAACACTGCATAATAATAAAGCAGAGAGTAAGAGTGGAACAGCAAGCACAGCAAAGAGAACTACCAGGTGATGAACCCTGAGAGACGTTCAGAGATGAAAAAAAGATTGGCATAAAATAAAAAATACATATCCGTGACTTTATTTGTCATGTTTATTTTGTATAATCAACATGTTAGTTGTATTGAAACTTGGCATGTAAAAGAAAGAAAAGGAATTCTTGATTATGTCACCTGGTGTGCATTGAAGGGGGAAAAAATAACAATGAACAAAGCAAGTTCATAGAGAAAAACTGTATCCTGGCAAGTAGATATCTTAATCTTAAACAAGTCAATATAGAAATGAAATTTCTTGTTTTGAGATTATTGTAAATTTATTTTAAGATTATTACATTTATTTCTAGACATTTTACTTCTTTATGACTCGAACTGAAGGCTTCACTCTTTTTACGCCTAGTTAAAACAGCACCAAGCAGACAGTCCAGCAAGGGAGAGGTAGAGGTTTAGAGAAGGTTTCATAGCTTGAGCATTTCCTTTGTCTTTTCCTGATTTTATCTCTCTGTCCAGCACTACATGGGGCAATCTATATAGGATTCCTATGCAGTACTCTTGTGCTTGAGGCATCTCTTTGTGGAGAAGACAACATACATTATCTATACATTATAGGCTCATTTTAATTTAATCCAGCTATAATGGCAAAATAGACTTGTTTCCCCAGGAGATCCTACTCTTCAGTGTTGGGTTGATTTAATGTTTCACTTGTGCAATGAATTCAGTGTAATTTTAGTATTTGTCATGAACCCTGATGATAACTGTTCCAATTATGCCAAAAAAATTTGATCAGTCAATATTATAAAATTTTATGTTCCAAAGCAGACACAAGACATTTTAGTTAAGCTTTGCTGATTGATTTACAGTGTCAACTGTATTAATGGACAGCCTGCATTGAAGATACTAGGGATCAGGTGATTATGCAAAAGTTTAAAGGGGAATCCCATCAGTTTCTTAAATATTTGTTCAAATTCAGGTTAAAATGCTGGAGTATTCCTTTAATGCCATAAGAAATGTCCAGCTAACTCATACTTGCATTTATGCTCCAGCCTCTGAATGCTCCACTATAAGATTTGGTCTTCCCTTTGTCTGCCCATGCTTCACTCACCTCCTTGTGTGAGCACTAAAAATAAAGACGAGTGCCTAATAATATCACAGAGGCCTGATGCCAGCCAAGTTATGTCTTCTGCTGTAGCTTGTCCTCGGTACCAGGTGTCCTACATGTCTATCTATGATTGCGTGCTGTAGCTAGCAGAATGGGCTTTCCTTTGAATTCATTTCCTTTGAGTTTAGCTCCTCTCACCACGTGACTTCTTGTAAAATTATGACTGACACCTCTCTCAGCCAATCGTGATCATCTCTAAATGTTCCTTTAAGTGCAGGAAAAGGTTCAACAGAACTCCTCTGAGCAGTAAATAAGTGAGACGGTCGATGCCAGTAAATCAGTCAGAATTATTGTAGCAAGAAAAGATGGACAGGTATCAGTAAGAAAGCCTCATACACGATGCTGGTAATCAGTATTTGTATTAAATAGAGTCATGTTGTATTTAAATTCTTCTTTAATAGTTAAAAGTACCATCACTTGTAAAACTGTATTACAATTGGAGAATAGAACATACTGTGAACCTCAAACTCTGTTGTTTCTCCTTCAAATATATATCTTGCATTTAAAAAACACATTGATTCCACATTCCATTATGTAACAGTCTGGATTCCACCAAAAAAGACAAAACATTACATATACTAATGAAACAGTGAAAAGGAATCAAGAGCACTAATGATGTAAGCAAGACTGAAAACGGCTTTTTACCAGCGTCTTAGGTGGTAAATTCTATTTTACCTTAAATGCTACAGCTTGTATGGGCACCAGAATGCACCTGTAACATCATTTAAGGTGGAATAAAAATTCAGGGATAATAAGCTCATCTCCCACAATTGTTTCACCTGGAGTCTGCCAATAATAATCCTGCATTTACAAAAGAGGACAGTAAAACCAATTACAAAATCCTTATCTGTTACATAACAGTCCTGAAAAACTACATAATACAAGTTCATGTTCCAGTCCAGCGGAAGGAACGATCAAGAGCAATAGTGGATTATATATGCACAAATGTTCCTTTTCAGGCTGTAGTAACAATGTAATTAATTAAGGTTAATTAACTTATTCACATCAAATATTATGCATGATAGTTTGGATTAGATTGGATCTGCACACTTGTCATAATATTGATCCACACCAAGACTACCTTTAATAAAGGTTAAAATTGAATAATGATTGAACGTTAATAAAAGAGAAAATAAGGCATTAAAAGAAAGGAGGAAATAAAATAAAAAGTGACATAGTACAGAACATTCAACTAAGAAAACCTATAGAGTTCAGAGAATCTCAGAGATAGTTATTCTGTACAAGGAATATAAGCCTGAATGGAACAAGTGATCGAAGCTTATATTAACAAAAGGAGCATAAATAAACCCAGCTTTAAGGACTAGATCACAGTGTGTCTGCCTTACTGCATCTTGGAGGATAAGAAGAACGCCGCTGGTCTGTGAGACCAAACTAACTCTTCACATAAACTTAAGAGCATGTCGTATCACTAAAATACTGCAAGCATTCCTATTTCAAATGTAAATGTTAATGTTTTTCACAAGAAAAGTAATATTCTAAGATAATATATATTCTTAGATTTAAAAAAAACCTATAAACTTTTACCATGCATATTTACAACAAATTCTTATTGAGCTGGAGGTGAAAATGAATATGTCTTAATGGCACCTTCGTCTGAATCTCCGTGCAGCACCGTTCCCTTCAGAACACCTGACATATCTGGCTAACGTAAGCTTGGATTATCTTTTGTTACAGTACATAAAAATGTCATGTCTGTGCTCAAAACCAAAGTTAACAATCTAATGACAGTTTAACATTATGTCTGCATGGTGCTGATTAACAGTATTATTTTCTCTGATAAAGTTTGCACAGCTTTGTTATGTTTTTCAAAGTCTTCTAAAATAACCAGTTAGCTGGTTAAATGCAAGCTAGCGTTGTAAATAATTTATAAATTATAGAGATGGACATTTCAAGTAATTCTGCGGACCAATGCTCAAACAAAGCAGTCTGAAAACAGAAGAGTTACTCACTGGAAACATAAATTTGAACCATGCAGGCCATGATAGCTTTCGACACAAAAAGCAGTTGTTGGATTAAAAACATTAATGTGTTCATGACACCTGCAATTATACAGACACCCGCAATTTGCCAATAGCTGTATTTCACTGTGATTTCCACTCCTGTCAGATAGCTCGCTGTCCAGGTGTATCCAGCACCCTGCAAACACAGTTACATTGTTACAACATTGGCCCAAAACAGTAATATAATTCCTCAAAAAGTTGTAACATTATCTGACAATATTGTGACAATATACAACATTTTGTTCACAACCTCCTAGAATGCTCCATACATTCCATTATATCTGCATGAAACTCCTTACAAATTGTGAAAAGGTAGTCATAAAATCAGTAGTTAATTATTCAGTGGTGACGTTGTGACAACGTAAAAGTACCACTTTTTGACCACATTGTGGCAACGTTTGTGTTTGTTGGACAATTCTTTACTGCATTGCCCAGCAAGCATCGTCACCTGTCTGTATACCAACCTGTTTGTTGGCAGTTGGAATACTGTTACATGGTTTTCAGAGAATACTAGAAATATACATGAGTAGTTTTAATAGATTTTTTCGTGTCCCATGGTTTTTAATTATGTATTTCAATACATTAAATTATTGTTTGTATCCATACAAATAGATTTTTGTATATGTAAAATAACTAAAAGGAATGAAGAAGCTGGATAACAGTAATTGTGGTCGGGTTAATTTCCTCTAGATGGATTCCACTAGATGAAGCATAGTTTTGATGTCAAAACAGTTACAGGCAGAGTCACCATATTGTAACACAAAGCAGCACACCTAGTTTAAAGCTTTGTCTTAAGCTTATCAGTTTTTTTAAAAAGACCTCCACTTGCTCAAGTGACCTTGCAGAAAAAAACTAAACTCTTGGTGGTGTACAGTCATGGACCATTTCAGCGGTGGGAAGCAGTAAATGTACCATCATGGACCATTTTCATGGCAGGAAGCAGTACATTTATATGTACTACCACAAAGAGGTGTGTGTCAGTGAGTAGGAGGCAGATAAGAATAACTCCAATCATCCATCCACTGTCTTCCACTTTATCCTGCTAGTTGGGGTCACGGGGGGCTGGAGCCAATCCCAGCTTCATCGGGCAAAGGCGGGGTACACCATAGACTGGTCGCCAATCCATCTCATGGCCAACATACACTTAAACCCACTCAAGCATGAGGAGAACATGCACACTTCACACAGAATGGCCCAGGCTGGGAATCGAACTCGGATCGTCTTGACAGTGCTCACCCCTACAACACCGTACCGCCATGAGAATAACTCATTTAAATTGAAAAATAAATAAAAAAATCAATACAATGTGTACTTAAACAAAATTATTTAATTACTCTTGTCTTCTCGTAAATATGTTTTCTAAGTATATTGGAATGGGACTGTTGTGTAAGCAAATTGAGTTAGAAAGTTGGGGAAGAAACCCAGTGCAAGCTCCATCCTTCTCCGGAAACTGTGCCTGAATTCTCGTCACTGTGCAGGAGGGCATAAACTACAGGCACATGCTGACTGAAATATCCCCAACACCACCTCATGAAGTTGCGGTACGTCAGAAATCTGTAACCTTTGTAAAGAACACCTCAATATAAACTTAGAGTGAGATAAAATGTTATAAGTCCACAACACATTTATTTGGTAACATTCAGTGTATTATCTTCTTCTGCATGTTAACATACATCGACCAGATCCTTACAGCAAATGTTTAACAGGTGAGAGATTTGTACAGTGCCCACAAGTGTACCTATATAGATAGACATTGACATGTTTTCCATAGCTTAATGTCAGAATACATTTTAAATTCCACTTCCATTTGTTTGCAATCTAGTACATGTAGATCCAAACGTGGATCTTGCAAAAAGAGCATTAAAAACTAACATGTTTTATAGGACTTAAAGTAAGCTTTAAAAACTCAGCAGCCCAGCCCACTGGTTTCCCTCCCAGCCCCTCCGTCAAATCTGTAGATCATTGCAGTGCCCCTCCCTTTTTTTTAAGTTGAGCTAAGGGTGGAGTCAGTTGAAACTACAGGGTGCAGTTACTCTTTAAATGTTGGAAAATAACAAGACCTCGCACATAATCTTACATTGTCAGTTTTATAGTGAATATATTTTGATGTTGTGGGTTATTTTATTTTCCTCCCTGTGTCTGTTTTAACATGTTTCTTCTAAACCAGCCATTTAGCAAAATATTCATGGGCACTCTTCATTTTATTTATTTATTTATTTTTCATTTTTAGACTGAAGAATATGGAATAAATAGGCATGTAAAACCACATCTGGCATTTTTTTTTACTCCAATCGAAGTTACATACCTTCTCTGTAGAATATTGGTGAATTCAAAATGGTTTTTAAAAAAGCACTCTATGGCACTTTTATGTTTTGCTTAAAAACAAAAAGGGTACAATTCTTGAAATTCAATGTGAAACTTCTGTAAAATTTTAGATGTGTTTGTGTTTTTCGCTATAATCACAGTAACACCATCACTCTTTCTGACACTCAGTGGGCATAACAACAGTGATTGCCATGATGAACTGTGACATACCATGCAGTGTAGTGTAAACTAGTGGATAACATGAGACTGCCAGGGTAATGCTAGCTAGCTATCTAGCCTACTAAGCATAACCCGTGTCAAAATAAAATAATACAGGATGTCCAAGTAATTATTTTGTTAATCCTCTGTAAGTATTTGATTAACATTACCACTGCTATAATAATAATACAATGTCCTGTAATATGATGGAAGTGTAGTGTAATATCATTGTAATGCCCTTGCTTTAAATGCTGTAGTCTACAAAGAAGTAAAAATTGTTTTTGTCTAAAATTAGCAGAAATCTAAGCATGTTCTCTGTAGATGATGTCCTGGCTTATTTTTCATAAATGTGTTGAAGAAGAGGATATTGTACAGTACTCAATAATAATGATAATAATAACTATGCAGCCTGTTAAAAATTCAGTATTAAAATTGCAAATAGTACTTTCTAACTGAAAATTTCTAAAATAATTTATGTGTAATGATAAACGCATAATAGTTGGAGATTTTAACATTTAACAAGCTAGGGGTTTTCAACTCTGCCTGGAGGGACAGCCTTTTCGAGTACAGAAAAGCTTTCAAAAATGCTCGTGCAGTATATTTGGCCTCACTAATCAAGAACAACAAACACAACCCTAGAATACTTTTTACTGCAATTTCCAAACGTACTAAAAATCAGGTGAGTACAGAACCTCAAATTCCGGCTATTCTTTTTAAATATTTTTTAAATAATAACACGTTTTTTAATACTAAAAATTAATTTAATCGATTTTGATTTTATTCATCAAAATTGTCTGTTACCTGGTATGGCTGACACAGAACAAAATTTTGTTGGGGAAGAAAGGCTAAAAGCTTTTTACCCACTTCCACCATATGAACTTGAAAAAAATTATTTCCTCTGCACACTGTAGTATCTGCATACTCGATGCAGTTCCCTTAAAACTTCTAAAAGTATTAGTACCAGCTATAATCAAACCTCTTTTAACAATAGTAAATTCATCCCTTAGCCTGGGCCATGTACCCCAAGCTTTCACAGTAGCAATTATTAAACCTTTGATCAAGAAATCAAATCTTGATCCTGTTGTATTGTCTAACTACAGGCCTATTTCTAACTTACCATTTTTATCTAAGATAAAAAGCTGTAAGAAGCTGTAGCCCACCAACTTTACTCATACCTGCATATGAATTGTATATTTGAAAAATTCCACATTGTGGGGTACATCACAGTACGACAGCAAATTAGTGCAACTATATCTGAGTGCAGCTTTTGATACTATAGACCACATCACCCTTAGAGAACATGGTTGGAACAGCTCTTTCATGATTCAGATCGTATCTATCTGAGTGATATCAGTTTGTAAAAATAAATAATGTGTCCTCACATTATACAAAAGTAAGATATGGAATCCCACAAGGTTCTATTTTAGGGCCATTATTGTTTATATTAAACATGCTGCCACTAGGCAAAGTTATAAGCAAGCATGGCATTAGCTTCCATTGTTACGCAGATGACACACGGCTGTAAATATCAGCCAAACCTGATGACAAATTTAGATAAAAAATAAAAAAAAATCGAGGATTGTGTAAAAGATGTAAAATGCTGGATTTTACAAAACTTCTTCCTTGTAAATGGTGATAAAACTGAGGTTCTTATTCTAGGACCAAAAGCCACAAGTAGTAACATTAAACTTGGCAGATTTTTCTATTATTCCTGGTTCAGCAGCTAAAAATCTTGGCGTCTATATTGATTCACATCTATTATTCGATCAACATATAACTAATATTACTAGAACAGCTTTTCTACATCTTCGTAACATAGCTAAGCTAAGAAGTGCTTTATCCATGCATGAAGCTGAAAAACTAGTACATGCTTTCGTTACCTCAAGGCCAGATTATTGCAACGCTCTATTGTCAGGATGTTCCAGTCGGAACCTCAGTAAACTTCAACTTGTTCAAAACGCTGCAGCCAGAGGTCCTTACTAAAACCAGAAAATTTGATCATATCAGCCCAGTTCTATCAGCGCTGCACTGGCTTCCAATTGAATTCTGTATTGATTATAAAATTCTTTTATTGACATACAAAGCCCTACATTGTCTTACTCTTGATTACCTGCAAGACGTCATTTCCTATTATGAACCATCTGAATTACTTAGATCACAGGGCTCTGGCTTCTTATTAGTTCCCAGATTTTACAAATCCTCAGCAGGGGGGAGAGCCTTTTCTATAAAGCCCCCCAACACTGGAATAGTCTTCCTGATAATATCCAGGACTCAGACACAGTCTCAATCTTTAAATCTAGGTTGAAAATGTACTTGTTTAGTTTAGCTTTTGGTAATGTTAATGTTTCCCGTTGATAAAGGTAGTAGTTCCAGGGGTTCATGGACACAAGGAATTGTGATAAACTGAGTTGCTGGTGATGTCGTCTCACCGCTTGCAAGCAGTCACTCAGGTTTGTGGACTTTGGAGTGGTGGGATGCCAATGTTTCAGGGTGCCTCCGTTATGTCACCTTCTGGTTCTCTTTTTTTAGTTATGCTGTTATTGTCAGATCTGCCGGAGTCATTAGCCACACTCTGATAATGTTGTACATTCGCTGTATCTACATACATCCAAACAGAACTAATTCTATCTCTTTATCTGACTACCCACCTGTCCTGGCTGACACTGATGGAATACTGACTGCCAGGTTCTGCTGCCACCCAAGTCACCCACTGAAATGAAAGTCAGGCCTTGCTGTTACCAGTGTCGTACCAGCTACCTAGCCTCAGACTAGCTGCTTAATCTTTACTACAAACTCTATTGAAATTAACATGGACTCTAACTAGGTTCCACCAACCTTCTACCTTCATTAACTGTCATCATTACTCTCACTGTTCTTCATCTAAAATACAATTAATCTCAGTTATATCATATTATGATTATATAAACACACCTGAGCAACTGAACAGAAGTACAAGGTGGTACAGTCATTATATCAGTACTGCTTCAGTAGTTTGATCAGAGGAGGATATGTCCCACCTTGTGAGTTTTGGTCCCTCCCAAGGTTTCTCCTCCAGTTCTAAGGGAGTTTGTCCTTGCCACTGTCGCCTATGGCTTGCTCACTGAGAGGTTTTCTATGTTTTTTCTATGATTTCTATTATTTCCTTCTGTGTTATTTTCTTCTTAGGCTTATTTATGCTCTATTGAACTTTTCCTATCACTAAATTCCTGTAAAGCTGCTTTGCGACAACATATGTTGTTAAAAGCACTATACAAATAAATTTGATTTGAAAACTGTACATTTGACAGGCACAGATGTATTTTGGAAAGTGCTGAAAGGATTTATTTAATTAAAAACACTAAACCACACACATGCACACCTCAGTTACAAACTCTCTTAGATGTCTAAATCTACATATAATTGACCTGCTATAGGGTTAAGGTTTCTTAGGTCAGGACGTTGAGCCCCCTGATTCCCACATTATATAACACCACCCCTGCAGTATACAGAAGGTTCACGTTGAGACAGCTCAGTAATTGCTGCGGGCTTCATAGTCACTGAGCACTGGATGAAAGAGAAACAGAGAGAGAACAAGACCATAAAAACATCACATAGATGATGGTGGGGGTCAACACTAAGCGCTTCTCTCTGGTGGGGGTCACGAGATTCATTTTTATACTCCAGCACAGTGCTTAATTTGTGCTGGATCTTGCTGGAACAAGATCCGGCACCTCTCATATTTCAGGTACCTGTGTTCCAGAACTTATTTATGTGGATCCACCACCTCTTTGGCGTTTTTTTTATTTTGTAGGACAACAAAAGCTATTCATCCAGTGGCATCTCTGAGATTTTATGGTTGCAGCTCCTTAGTGCATTCATCAAAGCTAGGAGTATTTTATTGTATAGATTGCTACTATGTTAGATGGACACTTGAAGCACTGTTGTGCCTACGTGTTCCAGGACCTTTTCTCTCACTGCCACTTGCTGGATCACCCCACCTTTAGTGTTCCATTACCTGATGTTTTACAAATTAAGCACTGCTCCAGCACCCACAGCAACAAGTGACACTTCAATTCATCATAATTTTATTGACAGAGGGACTTTAGTAAATTAACCAGAACGAGTTGAAGCCAGAAATACAGATGGCGTATAATGCTCTTGTTAGTGGCTTCTATAAAGGGTTCATTTCAAAACCATTTCAGAAGAGGCCCTTTAATAGACCTTTTATAAGATTTTGAAAGGAAAGTAACCAGTTTTCACCCACACCCAGCAGCAAAAAAATATTTCAAAATGTGCTTATTGTTTTATAAAAAACATGTAATCAATTTGAGCCCACCTGCTGTTTATGGCCAATCTATTTGATTCTCCTTATTTACTGTAATTATGGTACTTTGCCCTGTTTCTATTAGCTCTAGAAGGTGCAGTAGAGTTCTCTGTTCTGTATTTTTGTTGTTCTGTTGTTTGATTTCCCCAGTTGCAGCTGCACAGTCAGACCTTTGCCCTTTGGCTTTAAAAAAACTGATGGCTGAAAAATAATTTATACATATTCCATTAGAATATATTAAAAAGTAACATATCATCACTGTCCAATAAAAAAATCCAAAATATCAATTTTACAGGAGAGGCCAAAACATTATTTACTTTTTTTAACTATTTAAAAGCATTTCTATTAGTTCATTTATCATGAATCACACCATATAAATAACAGCAGTCGTTTTCAAATGATACTAAAATGGAGATCACATGTTTTTCTTTGCACAGTGACAATATTCAGAATACATTTAGAAGCAATTTTGTGAAAAGTACATGAGAAATGAGACTGTGATTTTTATTTAAAGGTGCCATTAGGAAACTTGGGGAATGGCTGTTAAAATTTGAACTAAACAGCAAAACGAATACACCTCTGCCCCTAGTGCTCTATCTGAAGCCCCAGTCTCCAAATTCATGTACGGGCATTGTCAAGACGAGCAACACTGGGCTTGCAAACTTAAAACCATTTACAAATGTTGTAGAGCAAATGACATGATCTAATATAATATTATATATATATTATAAGAGAACAAAATATAATACAATACCAAATAATGTAACAAACATTAGCTCAGTTGTGGATAAGCAAACTACTATATATATATATATATATATATATATATATATATATATATATATATATATATATATATATATATATATATATATACACACAATAGCCAAGTTTTCCTATTCCATCTTAAATGATGCATTATTTAGGCTACATTGAAGAACCACTGATTGTTTACTGATGTAGTTGTTCTTATTCTGGAATCTCAAGAACCATTTAAGGTAGAACAGGAAAATGCAACTAGGAGGCTAACTTCAGTCCTGTCAACTTTCTTTTTTTGCCGTTCATCTTTAGGGCAAGTCTTTATATAATGTGTGCTGATTTTTAAATAGTTAACAAGCGTTTACTTTTCAGTCCTGCTTTACTAATAGTACGCTAGCTAGCATTAGCACTAGCCTGCGTTAGGCTGGTCATCTAGGCTGAGTGCCAACCAGAACATGGCTGGTGAACAAATTCGCGTTTTAATTTGTTGACAAAACAGTCAACCATACAGCAACTCTTCGGCATACAAATTTAGAAATATTTTCTCTGTTTCTGTATTGTTGTCTACACAGAACACAAGTTTATTTACTTCCTGGAAAGGGGCATGGTAATGACAGCCTACTGTAGATGCCGTATTATATTATTCAGATCCTTATCAGCACGGAGAAGTGAAACAAAGTTTTGTATGTAATTAGTTATGTTTAAATGCAGCCAGATAATCCATAGCCATAGCTCAACTGGAACAGAATATGTGAATGTGTACACTTATAGGCCATTCTGAATACAATTTCTATCCAACCGAATGAGATGAGTAATCCTGTAAATCATCTTCACCTGCAACTGGCTGGCAGAGCTTTAAAATGTAAGAGACTTAAAAATAGTTATCATGATGGACAGGCTTAAAGCTTAAAGCAGTAACAAGCTGCTCAGACTAGTATATGGATAAATAAAGGATAGTTTTACACCAACTATAGAGCACATTAAACACAGACACAAGTTCTCAATTCAGTGTATTACAGAGATAAAAACAGAGCTCAGGAAACTGCTCATCTCACTCTGGTCTCACATAGATGTCATGGGATATCTACACTACGTGGTACTTTGCACATGCCTGTTATTTTGGATTTTGGCATACTATACATGATTGCTGACACGCTACTTTATGTAGAAAATACGCTACTGTTAAATTTCACATTTAGGAAAACCTAAACGTCAATAAGTACTCCTTGAATTTAAATTCAACCAATATGTGAATATCATTTGGTATGCTACGAATGAAATGATTCAAATGATTAACAATATTAAATGCCCCAACCTTAAAGGAGCAATATGTAAGATCCTTTAATATGTCGAATTCATATTCCACACAATCTCTCCTTGGCTCTCTTTATTCCTCAGCAGTCTAGAAGAAATGTTGCAAGTTTAGTATCAAACTTATTCTCCAAGATTACCTCCAGTGCTAAAAAAAAGTAGCGCCAATGTATAACATTCTATTTTTCTCATTTGTTTTTGTTTTTTTTTTCTTGCTGAGACCAAGTGTGCTTTATCATCGGCTTATTTTGAACTGATTTGACTCACTATTGCCTCTAGCAGTGCAATGTGGTGTTTTTTCACATTCTGTTGAAAATTTTATTTAATTTTTTAATCTTTTAAACCAAACATCGTACAGATTGATCCTTTAACTTGCCCCTTCACCACAAAAACAAAGAGGAGAACACAAGTGTAGAGTAAAAGCTGCATGAGCATGTGTGTGGGAGATTAGACAGTCAGGTTTACAACTCTTATCCTCCTGGTACTGCGCTGATGTCTGCAGGGCTTGATAACTGCTCCACAGGAAGAATCAGTCATCTCTCCTGTCCAAGCAGTGTTCACTGCTGTCTGCAGCATCTGCCTCACTCAGCAACAGCAGCACAACAAAACAGCATTCAGCTGACTCGCAGTTCGGCACAGCACTCTGGCACACACAAGTGAGAGAAAAAACTATAACCCAAACTCTGTTTTTAGGACCGGGATGGGATGACCCCATTACCTCAGGTGAACCTTACTAAGTTTTTTGTACCTAATAAAGAGTTATTTCACATATTACAGAGGATATGTGAATAGATTGGAAACAGGAACATTAGGTACAATATAAGTTGTGCAAGTTGCTATTCTGTAGGTTTCTAAAATCATAGAATGTATTTATTCAATATTTAAATTTTTCTTTGAAGTTTTACATAGAGGGTATGTGACTTTGGTCAGGGAGAAAAATGCACAGATGTGGTTTTACATGCCCATTTATACCCTATGACGGGGTCCTAGAATTAAACGATCTGCTTTCCCATTTTTTGTGAGCTCATGAATATTGTGATGAGCTCTGCTCTGATTGGCTGGCTTATAAGCAACGTCATAGAAACAGACAGGAAAAAAAAGAACTGTGACATCAACACAAAGTAGTTTTAAGTTATTACTCACATTTATTACTGATCAGCTGCAACTGGCAAACTAATGAAATCACACAGCATTGTTGCTACTTAACAGGTTACTTTAGGGATCGTGATTGTAGTTAAGGTGGAATTGCAGATCATTTCTTCTCTCTGTGCCGCATGAAACCCTAATATTGTCCAAGGGTTGTGAAACTATCCATATTTAAATGGAATATTTATCCATATATTAAATATTATATATTAAAATATTTAAGAAAATGGTAAATAGACAATTTTAGCCTTGTTTAAAGACAAAACATAGTCAATGCTCATGGAAAGAGGATTGGAAAACATATAAGTGTGTTGACATCCCCTTTATAGTCTGGAACAGTACATTTCTGCATGTTTCTTGAGCTGGTATATGTTCATTTCAGATGAGTCATATTGGGTGTAGTCCAGGCTGTTATATAACAGATTAGGAATTTGAAATAGACTTGTTTTACTGGTCTCTTTTTTTAATGCAGGACATTTATTTGAAACAGAAACAATCGTATTTGCGGGTCACGTAATGCCTATTCAGAATTTTCCTTATTCAACAATGGCAGTGTAAATACAGTTTTACATCCTGTGGATCCTTAAAACTGAAAAAAAATCTGATTACACAACATTTCTACCCTCTAACTGTTTTTACTCTACACATTTTTTCAGATGTGTTTAAGAAATAAACAATTTAAAGTGGTTTTGTGTAAAATGGTCCAGATTTACAGTGGTGGTGAAACCAGGGGTCAAACATCAAAGAAAACAAAGTCTTACTGAGCATAAAGGTAAACATGATAAATACTGGGCAAAACAGACTGGGAAAACAAAACACTGAGCAAAGACAAGACAAACCACCAGAGGTATAAATACACAGAGAACAAACAAGAGGGCAAGGCTACATGTGTCATCTGAGTTTGATATAAAATGTTGATGTTAAATTCCTGATAAATCTGAAAATAATACGGTTTCTCTGGGGACTATCTTGCCTCACAGCACCTTGCATTTATTGAAATTTGAAAGTCTAAAATCTTCTCAAATGTAGTGTACATCTAGTGTACCAATGCCAATCAACACTGAAAGTGAAGCGAAAATGTTTAAAACAGTTGTGATGCTGTGTGTATCACCGTATCTGCACCAAACAGTATAAACAGTGTTCACCAGGATAAATGTTCACTGTTTACTCAGATAATATAAATAATATATAAATAATACATTTCACAAAATTTACACTACACCATCTTTATCTTATGTTTATTGTGTTAAACAACAGAAGAAACAAACAAGTAAATAAGAATGACTGCTTTCTAATTAAGAATGACTCCCTTCACAATTAAACACTGCTGTATTGAATAACACAACCGGTAGTGTACTTTATTGATAATTTTTAACTCCACTGAGTATTTTCATATCATAGCACATTTAGTTCTACTCAAAGAATGTGTCCCAATATTCTACATCGAATTGCAAATTTTGATTCAACTGTGAAGCTCTAACACTTTATTTTAGACCAAAAAAATCTCAGAATGAGAAGAACAGTTCTGATAGATGTACTGATAGATGCTGGATTTACTAAGACTAAGTCTGTCACAAGACGGGGTGAAGGAGGAACCAAGAGCAGAGATGGAAGGCCAAAAAATAGTCGGGCTTGATAAAAGGAGTGTGTAGAAAAAGTAGAAAATAAAAAGGAGGGAAGGGGGGAAAGGAAGACAGCTATGCAGCTGGGTCAGATTTAAACCCATGATCACTGCGCTAAGAGATGGGCACTCTGATGCTGCACCATGGTAGCGTGCCCTTAGTAGAGTGTCGATGGGCTTATGAGTAACGTGCTAAAGGCGCGGGAAGGGAAAATAAAAGAGCACGTCGACAAACAACGTACCTCAAAGGGGCCTTTTTAATAAATGTACGACGGACGTACTCAGGGTCTTTCATCCTCCTGTCCTTCGTTTATATTGGGATATTTAATCCTCTTTTCTTTTGTTTGGTTTGGGATATTTAATACTCTTTTCTTTTGTTTGGTTTGGGATATTTATCCTCTTTTCTTTTGTTTGTTTTGGGATTTTTATCCTCTTTTCTTTGGCTCCGTAGAGCTACCGGTCACAAAAAAGGGGAGAGTGCAACAGTCACCTGTGGGACTTCCTGTGTTTAATAGGCCGTGTCCCAGTTGCTGCCGAAGAGGTCTCACTAGATTCATGCCTTATGCCTAGTTTACACTACACGAGTTTAGCTTGGTTTTTCGCCGACTGTTTTTTGTAGCGCAATTTTTTTTCAGCACTCGCTCAGTCGTGAAGTGTCGCTTACTGAGCTGTTGCCGAGTGCTTGCCAAATAATCGCAGACCCCCCGCAAATATCTAGCATGTTTAATATCTAGGCCAGTTGGTGACTGTGAGTCAACAGCAACGTCTAGCTATATATATTTTTTCATTGATAAAATATTTACTTCCAACTCTCTCTGCAGAACAGACAGTCCTTGCTGGCCCTGTGTCTTTATCTTTTTACCCATATTTGTTCGTTTTTCTTCTTTCCTTCGTCACTGCAAATCTGTGCAGTAACAACTTGTATTGCTTGTTTGTTGATGTCTGTTTTGAAAAAACAACAACGTATGTTCTACATGGTATCGCTGGTTCTCACATACGTTTAGTTCTAACGAGAGTTTAGTTCTTGTGTTTTCTCGTGACAAAAAATGTGTTTTTGGACAGCAGACCAGAGATTCGCCAGAGTGAAAATCGTGTAACTGATGACCCTGTGTCGCAGATCAGTCATGTAGTGTGAAAGTCACAACAACTGAAAGACTCGCCATTACAGCACAACCAGTCATGCAGTGTGAACAGCACAAAGACCTGATGACTCAAAAAGTCATGTAGTGTGTAGTGGGCTTACTGTGGCCTCTGGTGGTTATGGAACTGACAGACCCCTTACAAAGTCCACTACAGTTGTGTGATTTTGGAGCATTTCAACTGGTCCATTCATCGTGAAATTTTCACACAATGTATATAAGAAGTTGCTGAGTTATACAGAAAACTATAAATGCTACAAAAAATTGGAGGCATGTGTTTTTCTTTGGGCAGTGACAATAAACTGATAAATAAAATAAATGAAAAGCTCTTTGTAGCATCTATCTATCTATCTATCTATCTATCTATCTATCTTTTCTTTTGTATCTTGTAATCTCAATCTCATCTCCTTCGCTCTTTTGCTTCCTGCCCTTTTTTATCTGTTTTCTCTCTCTCTCAGCTTTCATCTTTGTCTCTTGTCCTCTTTAATACTTGTACACATTTCTATCCTCAGTTTTTACACTAAAAATGCATTTTTCTTATGCCTTCAAGCTCTCTCTGTATGGATCTGTTCACTCACCTACAAA
The DNA here is from genome assembly GCA_021613375.1 of Megaleporinus macrocephalus. Classification (NCBI taxonomy): domain Eukaryota; kingdom Metazoa; phylum Chordata; class Actinopteri; order Characiformes; family Anostomidae; genus Megaleporinus; species Megaleporinus macrocephalus. The sequence continues at coordinate 32,480,994 of CM038706.1, forward strand.
AAAATGTTTTCTGTTAAATCATTCACATTTATATTAAAACATACATGAAATAAACGCAAACTGTGTTTGAGCTCAAAATCAGACAGACATAGCATAGCTGCTGTCTACAAATATAAAATAATATCTTGCCACAATTAAAATCAAACTCAATATTGTGTTTTTGTGAATCGATACTACATCACAAATTTCATGATATTTCCCCTAATTCAGAAATCAACAGTGTTCAGTTTAAATAGCTTATTTTACTACATTGTCATAATATTTTCTATTCCTTGTCCTACATTGATCTTGAATCAGAGGCCTGCTAATCTTACCTTTGGCTCATTCATAGAAAAGCTGCAGAAACTCACACCAAAGATAACTAATTACCTAATTTTGAATTATCTATTTATGTTTCTGTCTGTGTATGCGCTCCTTTAACTGTGCAGCAAGTTCCGATACTTTCTTAAGATGTTGGTTGACGCCACAAAACCTGTATTCACGCTAGAATAAATCAGACTGCAATAACTCCAGAGCAGTACTGCACTGCGGTGGCCCTGAGTGTTAACCATAAACAAGATCAAGTGGACCAGCAGGGCAGTAAAGCTGTGATCCACCACAGCTCCAAGCACAGAGACGTCATTAAAGCAAACAATGTCACACTCTCTGCTGTAAAAAAAGTAAGATGTCTCATTGGCTCAGTTGGCTGCTCTTGCCACATAAGCAGAAAATATAATGCCACCAAAGTACCAGGTTTAGTAAATGCCTGAGTCATTCCTGCCAAATTTGGATCCCATCAGTATCAGTTCCATATGAATTTCTTCACACCATGTACATTTTACTATGATTTTAAAAGTGCAGGTGCAAGAAAAAGTACTAATAAAATGTGGTCTGATCGTTATATGTCATGAATACAAACAAACACTATCTAACTAAACCTACAACACACAAGCAGTTTAACGTGAACCTTTAAATTTCATCAATATTCCGAGATGTTCTGCTTCTTTAACCCTCTTCAGATCATATCACAGCATCTCAATTAAGGTCAGGTCTCTGACTTGGCCATTCAAAATCAAAGTGTGATGTGGTCAGCAGAACACCTCAGCACCAGCTCCAAGCTCACCTGAACTCCCTACTAACTGCCCATGTAGGCTAAATGTCAGTGTGTAGGGGTCGTGAGAGTGGAGGTCCAGCCTCGTGGCTGTTACTCAGTGTTCTGTTTGTCTTTTTATTTCTCATTGTCATAATAAAATCACTTCTTTGCACTCCTCAGTACACGTGAACCCCACATAGACCTTGTCCACGAAGCCTGCGTAAATCTTAATTCCTGCATCTGAGGGTATGACCAACCCTTCTTTAGTTGATTTAATTAAGTGCATTGGCTCACTGCTGCATCACTCATCACTCTTTAACTCCTGTAAAAGGCTTTGATACAACTTTTGGTGTTAAGCATCCTTTTACCTCCAAACATAGCATTGTACATTTGTGCTGAAAAGTTCTAGTTTTCGTTATCTGTCCACAGAACATTTTCCTACAAGGATTGTGGAATATTCGTGTGGCCTTGGGCAGACAGCAACAATATGGGTAAACTAAGCAATAAAAACAAAATAAATTTGGAATTTATTGTTGCTGTGATGCCACAACCACCAACACAGTTACATATTTGGTCTATAGAAGTTTAGCCCCACCCACACAAACTGAAATTATAAAGAGTGTTTACTGCCGGACTGAATGAGGCATAGAGGCATGAGGGATATAAAGGCATGCAACTGGTCATGTGAGTGTGAATTATGCATATTTTTGATACATAAAACCACACAAATGCTACAAGTAGACCTTAGTGGAAAAATGGACAAATATAGAATTGAATTGTTTTTTTATTTAATTGTTCTGGCTGTAACAATTCCTACACGCCATGGACAAAAGAGCTGAATAGAACTCAAATCAGAATCATCTGTTGCCACAGATTCACAAATGTGTTTACTTCACAGCAGTGACTTCGTATTAATATCACATCAACGAGTCTAGATCTCACATAAAGACTAACAGGCAGTAATATTGAAAGTGCACTCTAAGAGTACCATTCCTCTTTTATTATGTGTCCTGCAGTCTAAATACTGCTGAGTCATTTTGCCTCCTGTATATGAAAAATTTTCAGCGTAGCTTACAAACAGCAATCTGAATGTAACACTAGGTAAACACAGTATGTCCTCAATTATACATACTGTTCAGATTAGCGATTCCCACTTTAATCAAACATTATTATTATTATTATCACTATTATTTGCTATTAATCACAGTTTTAAAAGTGTAACTAAAATTAAGAGTTCATTTGCATGGTTGGCAAAGCTGTTTCATATCCATGCTGAGAATGTCACTGTCAGGATTTCTCATGGGAGTTTTACGTACTGGCCACCAGATGTCAGCATCGCCAGAATTTCAGTTAATGCTCTAGTATTTTCCACTACCTGTCGTTCTCATCTGAATCCCATTCCCCTGCCATTACCCTTCCTTCACCTTCAGTCTTGTGGAACATTTACTTATGTCAGCTTGGTGGTTTTTGGCTCACATCTCTCAGGTAATTGTGGACTTAATGGCCTTTTTGACTTGCTTTTTTGTATGTTTTTCAGAATCTTTCAGAATCTCCTGACCAGTGAATCATCTTTGATCTTCTTGCTTCATTTTTTTGAACCTCATGTGGAAATTTGTGTTTTTGTGTATTTTCATGAACTGTGTGGATTTTCTTTTGAGTGTGTGTCTGTGTTTTTTTTTGCTGTTGTTGTTTTTTAGATTTTAAGAACCTTCTGGGCTTTGGACTGTTTGGTTTTTGCATTTTGTTCCCTTTTTGAACTTTTTTTTTCTTTTCATTTTTTTGTATTTTGGTCTTTTCTAATAAACCCTGCCTAATGGATCCTCTTCCTGTGTCTGGGCACCCCTCACTAGTTACCTCCTCTTTACAAGATTTTTATAGCATGTATAAGCACATACATGGAGAAACTGATCTTTCAAAGGCTAAAATGTGCATGACCAAATGTTATCAGTATCCCAATAATGTCCTGCCTATTCAGTTGGTATACTTGCTTATTCTCTAAACATGTATATTCTAGTATATGTTCATTTGAACACAATCTGAAAATGTGTTTAAAGTGGACATGAAACACTGAAAGTATTTGGTATACTTCACAAGATGTATTTTCACTCTAACAAATCTTATAGGTTGAACACGTGTCAGTGAAACTGAATTAAAATAATAAGCAATCTAAATGTCATTTTCCAAGCAATTGTAGCGCCATCTTTTCCCAGCGCTGGGTGTGACGTCTCGAGGTTGGTTCAGGAACACCTAGTTGATATAAACTATTAGCGTACATTAGTTTCTTAATGAATAATAAAAGTCAAACCAGTTCGATACAAAAGGGGGCCACTTTTGTATTGTCCCTGGGTGCAGCAATCAATTTTACAGGGTAAAGAATGAGAGAAAGATTGTTCACTTTTATACCTTGCCTCTTAAGCGGACAGCGGTTCTTCGGCGTTGGCTCGCGGCGCTGAAGCGCGAGAATCCTCCGGTTAGCCGCAATGCTAGGGTATGTAACGAGCACTTTTTAGACGAGGACTACGTGGAGGAGAGGGTTTTTGAGTCTGGAGTATTAGTAGTTCGCCGTACAAGCAAGCTGAAGTCCGAGGCTGTTCCCTCCGTTTTTAACTTTTCCTCTTACCGGCTAGGATGTACAGACCGTCCGACTCAGGGTACGAGGAAAGCAGTAGCTGTGAGCCACAAAGAACGAGCCAAACGACGCGCCACCCCAGCAGAGCAGCAAGAGGTACAATCTAGCTATATAAGCTGACAGTTCACAGGTTGACAGTGTTATTTTGAATTTTTCCTCGGTAAAGGACAGCCATGTATTGTATGATACACATTCCACTAAACTATTAAAACTCCTGCTTTCTTACCGTAGCAGAAGAGCGCAAGAGTCCGATCTTACATAATCAAATTTCCCGAAGCACACCTCCGCCGACTTTACATGCTAAATAGCTAAATGTATATAACCTAGCTAGCTAGTTAGCTGGATGACATGACCTACTGTTGGCGGGCCGCTCCAGGGTTTCCGCGCGGGCTCCGCGTAGAGAGAGCATAGACACCTCCAAAACGTCTCGCTCACAGCAAAGCACCTGATAAGTTCGGCTCAGGATTATGCAGGGAAGGTCTCTGAGCTAACGGTCCACGTTAGCCTCCTGACAGCAAATCGACGTGGTTGCAGTCGGCATTGCAGTGCAGTGACCGCATCTGCACCCAGTAATATTACTGACCCTCTCCACCTGTACGGGAACCGCTGGCTGCTCCTCTGTACAAATCGAAGTTTGTACCACTAATCTCCTTCTCCTCACCGGCTCGAATGCATAAGCCATTGGGTTTCTAGGAATCTGACAAGATTCAAGCTCTTTTCCTAAACCGCGACCGCTATACTTCTGGGTTATCTTCAACCAACCAACCAACCTCATGATGTCATCAATTCTGCACGGGCAAGATGGCGACGCACTGGCGCAAAAGCATAGGGTAGTAACAAACTTAAATATATTATAATTTAACATGTAAACATTTTATATGAAAAATTTCCCTCCCAAATATATTTTATCATATTTAATTCCGTAGAAAACCCATACAAACAGAAATGTTTCATGTCCACTTTAAGTTCACGCTGCTTCCAAATGTATATATATGTGATTAAGCAGAATTTAAATGCTTTTATTCATATTCACAAAACATCATATGTTTTTATGGTAATGCAATAGACTAGTTAGCAAACTAATGTCTATACAACTAACAACAACAAAAGGCTCACCAAAATAATTCCTTAAAATGTTCATGTATTCTACACTATGATTTCACAAAAAAATATTGTTACAAATGACAGAACGAAGAACATTGACACGGGCAAAACAGGAAACAAACACAGGAGATGTGGTGACATCCGCAGGGGCAGCAGGAGTCTATTGTTGCGTCCATTGTTCTGTGGTTCTTTATTTCACAATGGGCAGGCGAGGAGCAGACGAGGAGACAGGCAGCATTAACCGGATTAAGACACTTAGGTTAACTAGTTAGTATTAAGACACTTAGGTTAGCTAGTTAAAGTTTTTATCCACTAACAGCATAAGCAAAGATCCTGTTGAACTTTGGGTCTCAGTTTAGTTTGTGTGTTGTTGCTATGATGCACTTTTTTCAAACACATTCTGCTTTTTTAACGCAGTCCTTAGTTTTACTTTTATATATAAATATAAATATTTTTAAAGTAATCAATAAATATATCAAATATACGTCTTTCAGTTGCTTCAGGCGTCTGGTTACTATAATCAAACAGTTCTGAGAGAAGTAGGGATGGAGGGAAAAAGGGGGAAGAAGAATGAGAGAGAGAGGGAAGGAGAGCAAGAGGGATGGGGAGGGGGGGTGGAAAGGGGGAGGGAGGGAGGGATGAAAAGGGGATGGAAAGGGGGAGGGATGGAAAGGGGGAGGGAGGGAGGGATGGAAAGAGAGAGAGGAAGAGTGAGAGAGAGCTGAAGAGCAAGAGAGATAGAAACTGGGGTGAGGGATTAAGGGAGAGAGAGCGAGGAATGGGGAAGGAGGGAGAGAGAGGTAGGGAGGGATGGAAAGGGGAGGGAAAGAGGTAGAGGGGGAAAGAAGGATAGAGAAGGGGAGGAAAGGACAAAGGGAAAGAGGGAGGGAAGGAGAAAGGGAGCAGGAGAGGGAGGAGGCAAAGGAGCTAAATACTAAATGCACACAGCAACAAGGGAGAACCTTTATTAGTTTTTACATTTTCTGCTAAACCAAATGCTTAAAGGGGAACTCCAGCATTTTTTTAAATGAGTCGGTACTGTGTGGAGCAGACGTGTAGTGGCATCCAAACAAATTGTAGTGGGTCCATTGAGTTCACCTTTTTACTGCCAGTGGGGCAACTAGTCAAAATGCTGTTTGTTGACTACATTTCAGCACTTAACATTATTATCCCCTAGAAACTGACCAGCAAGTTGGAAGATATGGAACTTGTGTCTTTGGATTTCCAACTTCTTGACATACAGACCACAAGCAGTAACAAACATGTGTCACCCATCCTCACCCTCAGCACTGGAGCCCCTAAGGTTGCGTCCTGAATCCACTTCCATACTCACTGTACACTTAAGACAGCAAGGCCACTTCCAGCTCTACCACCAGTCAGGTTTGCTGACAACACTGTTGTGGGGGTTTGGTCTCTGAGGACGATGAGAGGGCCTTCCTAGAGGACAACTGCTGCCAATATACAGAGCAAAGTTTGTTACATTTTTGTGCAGATGAAAAAAAATAAATAAAAAAAATCAAGGAATTGCCTGTAGACCTCTGAGACATGATTGTATCGAGGCACAAATCTGGGGAAGGGTACAGAAACAATTCTGCAGCATTCAAGATCCCAATGAGGACAGTTGCCTCCATCATCTGTAAATGGTAGAAGTTTGGAACCACCTGAACTCTTTCTACAGCTGGCTGCCTGGGCAATCTGAATGATTGGGGTAGAAGGGCCTTAGTCAGGGAGGTAACCAGGAAAACAAGGGTCATTCTGACAGATCATTTTCAAGAAGAAAAAACATTTCTGCAGCACTTCAATAAATCAGGCCTATATGTTTAGACAGAAGCCACTCCTCAATAAAAGGCACAAGTTTGCCAAAAAGGCACACTGAAGGACTCGGAGAAACTAAATTGTCTGGTCTGACAAAACAAAGATTGAACTCTTTGGCCTGAATGCCAAGCATATGGAGGAACTGCAGGAACTGGGAGACTAGTTAGGGTCGAGGGAAAAATGAATGCAGCAATGTACAGAGACATCATTGAAGAAAACCTGCTCAAGAGCGCTCTGGACCTCAGACTGGGGCGAAGGTTCATATAGCAAAGTATTAAGCAAAGGCTGTGAATACTTATGTACATGTGATTTAAAAAAACATTTAAAAAAATTTAATTTGGGGTATCATGTGTAGAATTTTGAGGGAAAATAAATTTTATCCATTTTGTAACAATTTTATCCAGGCTATAACAAAGCAAAATGTGGAAAAAGTGAAGTGCTGTCATTACTTTCCAGATGCACTGTAATAATCTTCTCCTTAACATCAGAAAGACAAAGGAGCAAATAGGGGACTGCAGCAAGAAGCTGGAGCTAGCACCCTATTTGCATCAACAGTGCTGCAGTGGAGTTCACATGTCACAGAACCTGTCATGGTCCTGCCACATAAGCTCACGGGTGAAGAATGCCCTTCAAGCGTCTCGGCCAACTTGGACACCTAAGGGACTTCAGACTCCCCTTCAATGTGCTGTAAAACTTCTATACCTTCACCATCAAAATCATTTTCATGATGTACATCACAACCTGGTTTGAGAACAGCACTAAACAGGGCATACAGGCTCTACTGAGAGTATTGCGTTCAGTGGAGGCGATTAACCTAGGCAGCAACTAGGACCATCTTATACACATATCATACACAGGACTCTAGTTTTTTTTTTATTTCAGCTGTCCTATTTTTACATTATCTTATGATATTATGTAAGCAGACAGTTGCCAAAGCATTTCACTGCTAGTTGTATCATGTGTCAAATAAACTATGATTTGATTTGAAATTCAACATGATTATCTGAATGATTTGTGAATGACATTTAAAGTGGTACAATGTCAAAAGCTCCATTCTTGAGCTCCATTCCGAAATTGATCTTTCTCCATAATTCCATGAGTTATATGAATAAACAGATCCTCTGCCCTCACCTTCTTGTGACAAAATTTGCACCGACGTAGCTGTGCCCTCTTTTCGCTGCGTTTAATTCACCTCCCTAACTGCTTCGGACAAAGAACTCTTCCCTGGTAACCAGCCAATCTTTGCAGCTGCTAGCCCTGCCTCCGCTGTCCTGGCTTTGTTGGCTCAACTGTTTGTTTCTCCCATCTTTCTTGCCTCTTCTCTAAAGATTGTCACAACGTTATCACAATGTAACTGTGTTTGCAAGGTCCGCTCCCCATTCCTGCTTCTGCCAGCACCATTCTTCTCCCCCCACCCCGCCGCTATCATTCTGCTCTTTCCCTCCTTCACTCGACCCAATTCCACTCAATCTACCTTGCACCCTCACAAAGTTTTTTTTCTAGTCTCCCTACTGCAGTGCCTCTTCCGCCCTCAGATCACCCTCTCCACTGCCCCCATGGCTGCTTCTCATGCCATCGCTCTATCCCCCATTGCTGCTCCCTTTTTCTGGTCCGTCAGCTTTTCATGCCATTGATGCTGGCGAAGTGTCATTAAATCTTTGCTCCCCACTGGCATTTCTGCTCACAGGTATCTGGGCAAGTGGCACCTTATTATCAATCTCTTTGCCCTTTAGGCATCTGTGGTGCCCTCTGTGACAGCCTGATCTGACTTCTCACCTTGGCTTGCAATGGTGGACCATAGCATAGTCTTGATCAAGCTTGCTGATCGCAGTGCTTGGCTGTGCATGGCTGACATTGCCTTGTTTTAAGGTCCTTCCAATCCACCATTTAATTCACTTAGACAATTTGGCTGTCACCCATATAATACACACGGCCATCATGCCTTTTATTCTTCATTTCATATGGCATCACCAAAACGTCCTTAGAGCTTTTAACATTCCAGGCCATTCAAATGTAACCACTGACCTCTTTTCAGTTGAGTCATTTTTAATTTAAAATCTTTAGCACCTCAAGCAGACCAATAATCGACACCAGTACCTCCATTTTTGGAAAACATCCTACCAAACCCACAATTAAAACAAATCATTTTGCAACCCAGGATACAATGCTTTCAGCCATGTCCACACAAACACTTTTGACTTACTGGTCAGGCTGGTAATTCTTCCAAAGTTTCTACGCCCTGCTCAACATCATATTCCCCTCAGAGGAACTCTCCATAACTGAAGCCTTCCCTTCAGCCAGATCATGGCACCTCTATCGTAATAGTATATTTCACAACATTAAATGTATTCGCAAACTCACAACTGGTTCACTTCATCCTTCCTTAAACCACTCTCAGATTTTCTCCTCCTCAAAGCAGTTTAAAAGGCTAAAGCTTGCCTTCACCCTAATGATCACCAACAATCACTTACAAATTTTTACCATGCAAACACTCTATGCAGAATATTACTCAGATATCATTTCCTCCACACTCAAAGTCATTTTCCTTTTAGTCTTCTTTGGCTTTCTTAGAAAGAATTCACATCACTTTTAGTCTCATCCAACACTTCCATCATGGAGCTTTCTGCTGTCCAGTATTGCATGGAAAACTTGCATGGAAAAGCCTGAATGCTACCAGCACCTAAAAATATTCTGTTTGCTTACTTAATCACAGACATTTTCTTCTCCTGGTCTTACAAAATCATAAATCCTTTCTTCTCCTACTTTACAAAACACTAAACTGGTTGTCACTGCTACTCTGATGGGACTTCAAAACTTCTTCCTTTTGTCTCTATTTTAATGAATGCGTAAAGTAGTCTATTTTATACCTGTCTTGCTGTCCATTGTCAACCAGAGGAGGATGTGTTCCCCTCTTGTTCTTCCACTTAATCTACTTCTTGGATGACAGTCCACTCAGGCTTATTACAGCTACATTCATTCTCAAATCAGTCACCTCAGGCTGGCACATGGGAGACTTGCATCTCTCTAAGATGGAACTTTTAGGGTCTGGCTTCAGGTCTCAGCAGCCGGTGTTGCCCAGAACTCCAACCTAAGTATCTCAGAATTTCCCTTCCTTGCCTTCCCTTAGTTGTCTGTACTTTGCAAAATTAGAATTGTTGTGTTAGTGATAGGAAACAGACATCTGAATAATAATACCTCTAAAAGTTAATAAGTGAAATGGTTATAAGTGTTGCCTGTTGTCTGACCCAATTTTTTAATGATAATTTATAATGTAAAATTCTATATCCATGGCGTACATAAATGTTAGTCCTCAAAGAGAACATATTTTTTCAGATTTCTGATTATTACAATCATTACAATTACATTTAGAACCAAGAAGACACATAGGTTCACTGTTTGTTTTAGACAGTAAATAAAATGGTTAGATTTGTACTGTAGACATGATGACCTCTGGTTTTCATTACCACCACTGTAAATAAACGTAAACAATATATAAATACTAAGATAGAATAAAATACATCCATAAAACACTAAGTAAACATCCACAGTGCAGGCATGAAAACAGTAACTGAACCCTAAAAAAGTGTGGTTTTTCTATAGCTGATGCCGATGGTCGATATGTGCTGCCGATACTTCCACACCGCCGACATGTTTGCTGCAGTTACAGAGGTTCTTCACATGCTGTGGCAGCAGCACGCTCCCCCGCACCAATAACACGGGGCTGCCTGCGGACTTGCCAGACGTTAAATCGGCGCTGCGAAACACTGATATCGGCTGATGCCGATCTATTAAAAAAATGGCAAATATCGGCCCGATGTATCGGACAATCTCTATTTCATAAGCTGTAGATCCTCTGAAACCTCTGTAGAGATTCAAGATTCAAGAGTTTTATTGTCATGTGTACAGCAGAACAGACAGTTACACTGTACAATGAAATTCTTACTTTGCTGCTCCTCCATTCACCAATGGATAAGATAACAAATAAAAGAAATAAAAAATATATATACAAAATATACAAAGTATAACAATATAAGTTGAAGTAGATAAAAATATTTTTATAGTTAAAGAATAAAAAATAAAAGTTATGTGTGCTTTTATGTGCAAGTATGAAGAGCAGCAGCCATAAAGTGCAAGTTACAGTAACAAATGTAAACAATAATGTTTGTGTGAGTAGTGAATGTAAACAGTATTCTGACAGTACAGTGAGTGTAAGGTGCAGTTTAAATCAGACCAGTTAAAACCAGTTCAGAAAGGAGAGGTTGGAGAGGTAGTGCGTGAGGTGTTCACAAGCCTGATGGCCTGTGAGTAGAAACTGTTTGTCAGTCTTGTGGTCCTGGACTTCACACTCCTGTAACGTCTGCCTGAAGGTAAACGTGTGAAGAGTGTGTGCTGGGGGTGTGTACTGTCCCTGATTATGTTGTGGGCCCTCCTGGTGACCCTGGTGTGGTAGATGTTCTGTAGTGAGGGGAAGGCTGCTCCTGAGATGGACTGTGCAGTTTTGATCACACGCTGGAGAGCCTTTCTGTCCTGAGCAGTAGAGTTTCCATACCAGACGATGATGGAGCTGGTAAGAACACTCTCAATCATACTCCTGTAGAAGGTGCTGAGAATTTTGGTTGGCATACCAAATTTTCTCAGCCTTCTCAGAAAGTACAGTCGCTGCTGGGACTTCCTGATGATGATCTGAGTGTTGTGGGACCAGCTGAGATCCTCACTGATGTGAATGCCAAGAAACTTAAAGGTTTTCACCCTCTCTACCTCAGTCTCCCCTATGTACAGGGGTGTGTGTAGCTCTCGCTTCCTCCTTGGATCAACAATCATTTCCTTGGTCTTGTCTGCATTCAAGGAAAGATTGTTGTCATGACACCAGGCCACCAGCTCAGCCACCTCCTTCCTGTACGCTGTCTCTTCCCCACCAGTGATCAGTCCAATGACTGTAGTATCATCAGCAAATTTGATGATGCTGGTGTTGTTCTGGGAGGCCACGCAGTCGTATGTGAAGAGCGTGTACAGAAGGGGGCTCAGCACACAGCCTTGAGGGACCCCTGTGCTCACTGTTCTTGTGCTGGATGTGCAGCTGCCGACTCTGACTGACTGGGGTCTGTCTGTTAGAAAGTTCAGCACCCAGTTGCAGAGGGCTGGTGTCAGTCCGAGGGTGAGGAGCTTTTCTGAGAGTCTGTGTGGGATGACCGTGTTGAATGCTGAACTGTAGTCAATAAAGAGCATTCTGACATATGTGTCCTTGCCCTCCAGGTGTGTGAGGGCTTTGTGAAGAGTAGCGTTGATTGCGTCGTCTGTAGACCGGTTCCGGCGGTATGCGAACTGTAAAGGATCTATAGTGTTGGGAATGGTCTTCCGGATGTGAGTCATGACTATCCTCTCGAAGCACTTCATCACGATTGAAGTGAGTGCAACAGGGCGATAGTCATTTAGGCATCTCACATTACTTTTCTTTGGGAGGGGCACGATGGTGGTGGTCTTAAAACAGGATGGCACAAAAGCTTGCGTGAGTGACAGATTGAATATGTCTACAAACACATCAGCCAGTTCTGATGAGCAAACCCTGAGCGCACGCCCGGGGATGTTGTCTGGGCCTGCTGCTCTGCGTGGGTTGATTCTCATCAGGTTCCTGCGCACATCCACTGTTGTTACAATGAGTGATGGGTTCTGTGTGCTCTCCTTGGCCGCAATGTCCTTCAGTTGGTCAAGGTTGAAGACATCGAAGCGAGCATAGAACTCATTCAGCTCATCAGGCAATGCAGAATGGCTGGTTGTGAGTGCCGTGCTTGTTTGTTGATGGTTGGTGATACGGTGCAGTCCTTGCCACATGCGCCGGGAGTCTGCTGTGGTGTAGTAGCCCTCCAGCTTCAGCCTGTACTGTCTCTTAGCTTCTCTGATAGATCTACGCAGGTCGTATCTAGACCTTTTGTAGTCATCAGCGTTGCCAGAGAGAAATGCAGTCTGGCGAGCACGTAGCATGGACCGAACTTCACCATTTATCCATGGTTTTTGGTTGGGGTACTTTATGCAGCGCTTTGAAGGGACAATGGTTTCAATGCAGCTGCTGATGTAACCAGTTACCCCAGAAGCATAGTCCTCTAGATCAACAGAACCATCCTCTCTCACAGCAGCAGTTCTAAACACATCCCAGTTTGTACTGTCAAAGCAGTCCTGAAGCACTGAATCAGTTTCTTCATTCCACACTTTAACAGTTTTACTCACTGGAAGTGACCGCTTGAGGAGTTGTCTGTATGCTGGGTAGAGGAAGACGGAGATGTGATCGGACTGTCCGAAGTGTGGCCGAGGCACAGCTCTGTAGGCCCCCCTCACGTTGCTGTAGACTTGGTCAAGTAAGTTGTTCTCCCTCGTCGGGAAGCTCACGTGCTGATGGTACTTGGGGAGGACAGTCCTCAGGTTGCAATGATTAAAGTCGCCGGCAACAATAAACACGGCGTCCGGGTGCGCGGTCTCTTGTTTACTGATGACGTCATGCAGCAGCCCCAGCGCCGCAGCGGAGTTCGCGCGAGGCGGAATGTAAACAGCCAGAATAAACACACCGCTAAACTCTCTCGGCAGATAGTGGGGTCTGCACTTCACCATCAGCAGTTCTAAGTCCGCTAGACAAAGTTTTTCAACTGTCTTTACGTCTGAACACCACGCGTTGTTTACGTAAACACAGACACCGCCGCCTTTGTTCTTCCCCGACGCTGCCGTGCGGTCGCCACGGTGAACGGAGTGAGTGTCTAGCTGGATCGCTGATTCTGGCGTGTTGCCAGAAAGCCAGGTTTCTGTGAAGACCAGAGCACAACACTCTCTGATCTCACGCTGAGCTGTTATTCTGGTTCTCAGCTCATCCAGCTTGTTTTCGAGGGAGCGAACATTAGCTAGCAACAGGCTAGGTAGCGGTGGCCGCGTAGCTCTCGCCTTTAGCCTAGCATGTAGCCCACCTCTCTTACCCCGCTTCCGTCTTGGCCGCTCTGTTTGTCGGCTGCGCCGCTCACCCGAGGCCGGTGCTGCTGGGCCTTGCGCGGAGCTGGTGAAGTGCGAGTGCGAGCGTAACAGAAAGCTGCATGGGAAGAAGAGTATGAAGAGTAACAGGGCTGAAACCGATATTGAATACGCAAGATCTTTGAAGCCTTGGGTGGCACTGCATTACCAAAGGCCTGATTCTTTAGTGAATCACTGCATGGACTCAGGATCACGTCATCATCATCAGTAAGTTAAAACTATACCATTCAAAGAAGAAACCAGAAACAAACAGATCCAGAAACAGTTGTCTGTGAACCAGAGTCCATGTCATATGAGATGAACTGGAGCAGAAAAGTATGGCCTGTTATGGTTATTTTAAAGTAATTCAGTAAAATATGTATCCCAGTATATGCAGACTAAGGATAAAGCTAAAGGTTTGGTTGAAAAGCTTCAAAGTATTGGGCATACCTGATGTTGTCTCACTTGCACATAACCAGGTACATTCCTGCTTTGCCTTATATATGAGTTGAGCCTATGGCTCCTCTACCCCATACTGCCATTGGCAAATTTGAAATATAATTTGAAAGTTATTTGAAATATCATTTCATTCTATTATTACCCAGTAGAAGCTGGTTTTTTTTTTTATTATTTTATATCTTCTTCCCATGCAGCTATATTCAAAACCTGATAGCACAGCCTAGTGTAGCTGGCTAAGCCCACATTGCATAGTTGTAGAAATCTATGGCATGCCCAAGGATTCCTTATAATTAGCTTAAGTATATATTTTTTAAGTAATTCAGTAGAATATATCCTCTTGTGACACCTCCTAATCATGTGTCCTCTGTAGTGGACATTTTGTTTTTACTTCTCTCATTTTACTTGTTTGAGTTATAACATTAATTTCATTTTCCTGTTTCTACAAAATGGCATTTACATGAAAAAAAAGCATGTTTTATGTAGATAGAAATATTACGCTATTTCTTTTTTATTTCATTACTACAACATTAGCATATGTTATTGTTTTTAAGGTTGTTGAGAATTATGTAATGATGTCTAAGGGCAGTTACATTTGCTTTGGGCAAAGAAATATCCACTACAATGGACACCAAGATGATCTTTATGTCTTTCACTGTCAAATTGAATAAGTAAAGCAAAGAAGATTTTGGACAAAACAATTAAGGGAGATGAGGAAAATGCTGTTAATGAGTTTAAACCTGCTGAAGAATAAGTAGACAGTTCTGACAAAGAGGCACAGAGTTCATCACAAGGGTCTACACAGCCTAAATGGCAAGCCCTCACTCTTACCTCACACTAGCCCCATCCTCCAACCTTACTGCATCAACTCTGCTCACTCTCTACCTCGCACTGTCCCAGTCACCGGCTTCTCTTCCGCAGCAGCTCGTTTTTGAGTTTGAGGCAATGCCATTCTCCACCAGTCCAATGGGAGAGACCCTGTTCCAGTCTGGCTGCACAGGTGTTACAAACCGTCTAATGTCCCAGTAAATACACACCACCAGCACAAGGTCGTAGCCATGTTAATACTTGTGGTATTATTGAAATATTCAAACAATACTTGAATGCTCCTGATTACTGAAATGACAATACAGTTTGATACCGACATTGTGATATCAAAGGTAGCTGCAGACAACAGGAGTTTCTTTAAATTCTTGTTCACAAGAAAAACATCATTGAATCATTTATATTTTATATTGTAAACATAAAGTGTTTTGTGGATTAAAATCATCCTACTGCCGACATGCCATAAAATAAAAATAAAAAGTGTTTGCTTACCATCCTGATGTCGGGGTGGATGATGCTGTCATCTATCTTCTACACAGAGCTCTTTTTAACCTGGAGAAGCCCGGAAGCACTGAGAATCAGTCAGGGCTTCAGAAGGACAAGTTGAAATAAAGTGGAGTGGACAGTCACCTGTCTAATTGGATTCTGGACAACCTCACCAAGCGACCACAGTATGTAAGGGCACAGGACTGTGTGTCTGATAAGGTGATCCGCAGCACACGGGCGCCTTAGGGAACGGTCCTGGCCCCGTTCCTCTTCACCCTGTACACTGCTGACTTCATGTACAGCACACCGAACTGTCACCTCCAGAAGTTCTCTGATGGCTTAGCGATCGTCGGCCTCATAACTAACAAAGAGTACAGAGAACGGACTTTGTGGACTGGTGTCTGCAGAACCACCTCTAGATAAATGCAGGGAAGACCAAAGAACTGGTGGTGGATTTCTGTAGGTGCATCAGTGAACATCAACATCCAGGGTACGAACATCGAGAGAGTGGACTCTTATAAGTATCTGGTTGTTCACCTAAACAACAAGCTGGACTGGTCAGTTAACACCACTGCACTTTACAAAAAAGGCCAGAGCAGACTGTACCTACTGAGGAGACTAAGGTCATTTGGAATGCAGGGAAAACTCCTGAGGACCTTCTTTGACACAGTGGTAGCATCTGCCATATTTTAAGAGTGGTCTGTTGGAGCAGCAGCATCTCAACGGCAGACAAGAAGAGACTGGACAAACTTATTAAGAGGGCCAGCTCTGTCCTGGGAAGTCCACTAGACCCAGTGCAGGTGGTAGGAGACAGGAGGACGTTAGCCAAACTGGCATCCATGCTGGAGAATGACTCGTACTCCATGCATAAGACTTTAGCAGCACTTGGCAGCTTCTTCAGCAACAGGCTGCTTCACCCCAAGTGTGTGAAGGAGCGGTATCACGGGTCCTTTCTTCCTGCTGCTGTTAGACTCTACAACCAGCACTGCTCCTAGCTGACCACATATATACACACACACTTACAGAAAATAAAATTTATTCAGTGTAACATAATGTGCAATATTTTTCCATTACCCCTGTGCAATTAAGAAGCAACATGCAATTATTTGTAAATACAAACTTAAGAGTTCTTGACTTTTCATTATTTATATTGTGTATATACACTGTACTGTTTATTTATCTATTTTTGTACTGAGTGCCTTGCTATCCCTTTGCTGCTGTAACTCTGTGAATTTCCCCAGCCATCTTATCTTAAATGTATGTGTGCTCTTTAGTGGGTCTGGTTAATATCAAGAACCTGTCTACCATCATGTTACCCAAAATGAATAATACTTATTTGGTTTATGTACTATTAAACCCGTTTACCCCAAAATAATTATCTAGTATAGTTAGTAGTTAGTATCTTGAACAGGCACATACTTGCCTGGTTAGTACCTAGAACCTGTTTGGCATTTCAGTGTAGCTTCCCTAATGACTCTAATGTTACCCTAAAATAATAATATAGCTAATTGAGGCTTGTATCACATATTTCACTTAGTAATATCTATGAACTGTTTTGCATTTCAGTGTAAATCTTGGGCCGTACCATCATGCTACCCAAATACAATCGTCTACTATTTTGAAGCTTGTACCGCATACTTACCTGGTTACTATCAAAAATGTGTTATATATTTTTTGCATTTTGGTGCACTGCTATCTGAAATACTAGCTAATATCTAGAACCTGTTTGGCATTTCATTGTAATTAAACTAGACTGGAACTTACCAATGTGTTACCCCAAAACAACTATCTAAGAAGAACTCGATTTGTTTTTGGTTCCTAAAACAGACCCTCATAGTTCAATCTCGACCGCGCACACGGATTTCTATTGGTCAGCAGACGAGGCTCCGCCCTCACGCTCTTCCCTCTTCCACCACGCGCGGTGGTTTTCCCGCGGATACTCGTCTCTATGCAGAGCTGCTCTGAGCGCGGATGGAACTTGTAAGCGTCTAATTGAAGTCGTGAAAGTGTTTCTCTTAAAAAAACATGGCAAAACAAAGTTCTATCTTCAATTTCTTTACCAAATCTCCGCCGCTCGTCGCCAAGGGCAAATCTAATCCGTCTCCGGTCGAGGCAGACTTACCATCTTCGGTCTGCAAATCCAACACTTCCCCGAAGGAGGAGGCTAAACATGCAGCCCAGAACAGCAAAAAGAGCGCCACCAAACCCAGCAAAACCCCGGCAAAAGCTGGCCATGCAAAACTGTTCGGAGAAAAGGCCGTGGTTCCAAAACAGAGGTATGGTCCGGGAAACGACTGGGCTAAAACTTGTTCACAGCAGAGTTAGCAGCTTAGCTAGCTCAGCTAAATGTTGTGGGGCAGTTACAAACTGTGCCCCTATTTTGTTCAGGTAATATTTCTTTACAGTAATCTCTGCTCCAGATAAGAGCTTAGCTTTGTATTTATCGTGCTTAAAATTAAATATGCATAGGACAAAGCTAAACTCAGCTTCTTGTTCGAATTTCCTTAAACAGTGCCCCGTTTAAGGTGGAACAGGAAACTGACCTCGGATTTATATTTAAAAGTGAAGCTAATGTGGAACGTAACGTGAAGTGCTGCGTCCAGAACCACATACTAATATGCTGGCTAGAAGAAAATGGAACGCCATTTTTGCGTTATCTTGGCGGGTACAGAACAGCAGGAGCACATGGAAGCGTGTGGGAAGCTTTGGATCATCTTACACTGGGACTTTTATTGTGCACACGCCTCATTAGAAGCCCTGCATATACAGAACCCCTTTGCGCTTTTTATATGAAAGACATGTTTTGTGTACAATAAAATGTACTGTTGTATTTCTGATGTTAGACATTTTTCCCCAAAACTAATGAGATATATATATATATATATATATATATATATATATATATATATTACACACACACGCTATAGTAAATCTGTATTATATGTGTATATATTGTAGTACAATGGTATTACATGTGTATCGTGGCTGTCCAAAGAAAAACATGTATCTCTATTATCCTCTGACAGTTTCCTAATCAGTGGACCAATTAAAATGTTCCAAAAGTTTTACATTAATAACTAAATAAAACCTTAATGTTTACATTGAAAGTTGAAGTGTTTTTGCCTCTGCTGTAGAGTAACTATTTTAAAGAGATTTTCTTTGTACAGCCCTGATATATACTTTAGTAAATCTGCATCATATGTTAACTATAGTAATATGCATTCTAAACCTCTATTACATTTGTATATATAATTTAGTATATTTATACTCATTCCCCTTTTTTATTGACTAAGTATTATTTGGATCAGCACTAAAGTGACACTAACGTGGTGATGTTACTGGTATCTGTGTACAGATTTTTAAACACTGTTTCTGCTCAGTTTACTCTATTAGACATTCCTACCTTGATGTTCAACCTTGTAGATGTAACATCAGACCATAGCTCATCTGTTGCTACACATCTTGTGTTGGTCATCCTCTAGTCACAGACACTTTTGACTGAAAGATTTTTGATTAGTGGACTATTCAGTCCAGCAATGAGGTGTTTGAAAAACCCAGCAGAATAATACGCCACTCCCACGTCAGTGTCACTGCAGTGCGAAGAATGATTTACCAGCTAAATAAAAATAATATTCTGTGGCAGTCTTTTGGGGACCTAACCATTGAAGGACAGTGTAACAAATGTGCAGAGAAACACACGGAGTACAGTCTGTAATTGTAGAACTAAAAAGTGGACCTCTGTGGTAAACAGAGCGGTTAAAATGGACAATGAGTGTAGATACAAGTAGGTGTACCTAATGAAGGGCCTTTGAATTTATATACTACTGTGTATTAAATCTATATTGAAGAGGTGCTTGAAAGTTTGTGATGGCTATAGGTTTTTGTATATTTCTGTTTAAAAAAAATTTACCTAAAGCTAAAAGTAGTTCAAAAAGTACTAAATGAGACAATTACTGGGAAAATAGGATAAAGATATATCTGTGATATACACATACTGCTCGACCGTAGAAGCAGTAGTACGCTAGTATTTATTATTTACACAACCTCACACTGCCATGTCTGCCACCTTACCAACGTCCTGTGAAGCAAAACATCAGGCCAACACTGTAAAAGTCCTGCTATTTTTTAAAAGCCCCATTTACAGACATAATTTTTGATACTTTTGTGGCACTGATCTGCTTTTTCTGCCTGAATCCATACTCAAGCTGTAGCTCGGAGAAGATGAACCAGGAGAAATGTTTTTTTTAACCTACCTCAGAAGAAACCTCAGGTTCACATATTTTTGACAGATCATTTTCCTCAATATATAAGTTACCAAGCCTAGTATTTTGGTCCCATTTAAATAATCTCTATCTACTTTTAAATCAGATGAAGTTTTAAGTCATGTTTATGTAGAGATTTTGAGAATTCTAAAAGGTTCACAAACTTTCAAGCACCACTTTATGTGTGTATATATATATATATATATATATATATATATATTTATTTATATATATATATATATATATCTCTGCCCAGATAATTGCTGAACGGCCATTTCTGTTGCATTGAGTTCTTCAAAAGTTCAAAATGCTGCCAGGATTTAGTCTTCTGAGACCTGGTATTATCTAGCCTAGTTTACAAACAAGTCCACCTCATCTTCCAGCTTCTCTTATCAGTTAACCACCAGTGCATGTTGTCATGTGAATTATTTTAAGAAAGCATATTTCTTTAAAATCTTTTTTCTTTTTTGCAAAGAACACAATTCACTGCAGTGCATTTGAGGCAGCCCTAATATTTAGGCTGTAATATAATTTTTTTACTTAATTTTCAACATGTTCAACACATGTAACAAATAAAAAATGCCCAGACTTAAATTTGAGACTGTTTTCGCAAATGTTTTAAAAATATAAAAATGGGCTTGTGCTGTATTATTGTATAACTAAATATACACTATACAATAACTATTATTCACACAATCTATGATAAATGGGCCTAAACTAAAATTTCACTGTAAACTCCTGCTCCAATTCTATCAGCATGTAAATGGTTACATTTACTGTTTAATTAGAAGACCATGCATTTATACATCTTTGTGTTATACTCAAATATTGCAAAAATATTTAATAAGAATGTATGTAAATTGTCTTAATACAGTCACAGTCAGTGTTTCTGTTGTCTTCCAGCTTTTCATTCCCTTTTCATGCGGGTGATCTGGTGTGGGCTAAACTAGAAGGACACCCGTGGTGGCCATGTATGGTTGTGCCCCATCCCCTGAACGGACAGCAGATGAGGGGCAGAGGTCGAGATCAGAGAACACACGTACACTTCTTTGATGACCCACCAACAAGAGGTTGGGTGAGGACACAGTACATTAGAGAATTTAAAGGTAAGCTGGGTTACTTCAGTTTCCACATTTCAGAAACCTCAGTGCAGTGTTACAGTCTGCTTTTTGGGTGTAATGCACAGGTTCAGACTGCCCTGAGGCTAAAACAGGGGGTCTGTTCTTCAGCGGCAAACCTGTGATTCGTCAGGCGATGTTACTGGCAGACCATGTGCTGCAAGACAGCCCTGAACAGAGACTGATGATGCCAGTCTGCGTGGACGCCTCTGATGAAGAAGAGGAGAATGAGGAAGAAATGGAGGTAAGGATAAACATAAAATTGGAATTAAAACATTGACTTAGTGGTACTTATACATTCTTAGCTGTATGATTATTTGTAGTGCAAGGCATATTATTGCGATTCCAACAGAGCAGTCACATTCTTCAAAAAACATATTATTGCAAAATATATACAATACTTGAATTTTAGTTTAAATTTGCAGTACATTTAATGCCTTGCATAATCCAAGCTCTTATGTTTTCTTATAGGCAATTTGTATTGTGTGTGTGAGCATGTTTGACCCAAAGTCCAGTGTGTATGACTAGCATTATCACCTGGGCGCAGTTCAGCGTTCAGTTGCACAGATCTGATATCGGCGATGAAGGACACGTGACCCCACACCGACATTTGACACATAATAATTGCACACGCTGTGTGGGGTAAAGAACCGCGGCGCCTGCTGCTTCAGAATTTTATGAAATCGAAAGGACAGATACATTCACATTTACAACATTTAGTGGACGCCCTATTTAAGTCCAAACTACCCTTGAGATCAAACACTGGCAGAAATAAGGGCCAGTGCTGATGGATAGAAATAAGACAACAAAATACAAGGTTATATACAGTACAAATGCAATGCCTAGGAATACCTAGCAAGACAGAAATACCTAGAGAGAAGAGAATAAAATACAGGGTTGCATACAGTATAAGGGCAATACCTAGGAATACCTAGCCAGTGTTCCTATCTCAAAGATAAGAGTTTATTAGTAGTTTGTATTACTTGCTGCTTCACTGCATTAATTTTTGCCTTGAATAAAACATCACATTCACTGTAGGTTGAAAAGACAACACCTTCTGACGAAGAGATGTCAGAAGAAGAATCTAAGAAGGTTAAGCCCAGCAGACGTTCATCACGTGCCACAGCAGAGAGTGGACAGAAGCACAAACGCCGGCGTATTCAGGTGGCTTCTGACAGTGATGGCTCTGATGAGGAGTTCAAGCCTGATCAGGCAGGAAGCAGCAGTGAAGAGGAGGATGAAGATGGTATCAGCAGTGGAGTGGAGGAGGATGAGGGTGAGGGATCACCTGAATCTGAACCAGACAGTCCTGTGAAAACTGCAAAACGGAAACGTGTGTCAGAGAAGTCGGCCAAGATAAAGAGCAAACCTGCACCCTCTGAGACCCCTAAAAGAGCACCTGCGAGCCTTCCATCTCTTGCAGCCAACACAAAGTCCCGTCTGTCTGCCTTCTCTGCTCCGGACAGCTTTGAGAGTCAAGGAAGTGGTGGTGCAGGAGGTGTGGAAGGGCATGGAGTGTGGGACCACGAAAAACTGGATTGGCTGCAGGATGGCAAAAGAAAGGATTCTCGAAAGAGACGTCAATCCGACGAGGACTACGATGCCACCACCCTATATGTGCCTGAGGACTTCCTTAATAGGGTTACACCTGGTATGCGCCGCTGGTGGCAGCTTAAATCACAGATGTTTGATGCTGTTCTATTCTATAAGGTAGGCAAGTTCTACGAGCTCTACCACATGGATGCTGTGATTGGCGTCAACGAGTTGGGGCTTACCTTCATGAAAGGCACTTGGGCGCATTCTGGATTTCCTGAGATAGGCTTTAGCCGCTTCTCTGATGTGCTTGTGCAAAAAGGGTACAAGGTGGCCCGAGTGGAACAGACTGAGACCCCTGAAATGATGGAGGCAAGGTGTAAGACCATGGCGCGTCCCACCAAATTTGACAGAGTTGTTCGTCGAGAGGTTTGCAGGGTTATTACACGGGGCACGCAGACATACAGTGTGCTCGATGGTGCCCCTTCTGAGGTCCAAAGCAAGTACCTACTGTCTGTGAAAGAGAAAAATGAGGAGGAAAGCACAGGCCATGGCCACATTTATGGGGTTTGTTTCATTGACACCTCGGTGGGTCGCTTTCATGTAGGTCAGTTCCAAGATGACCGCCACTGTTCACGTCTACGTACTTTGATAGCACATTACACTCCTGCCCAGGTGTTGTTTGAGAAAGGCAACCTGTCAGCTGAAACACGGAAGATCTTCAAGGCTGCTCTGTCCTCAGTCATGCAGGAGGCTCTCAGTGCTGGTTTGCAATTCTGGGACGCTCAAAAGACCCTAAAGACTTTGGCGGAAGAAGACTACTTCAGAGAAAACCAGGAAGCAGGTGACCATGCAGGGGAATGTGCTGTTCCCAGCATTCTAAAAGCAATGACCTCGGAGAGTGACTCACTAGGTCTTACTCCTAAAGAGGGCTATGAGCTTGCTCTTTCCGCACTGGGCGGTTGCATATTCTATCTTAAAAAGTGTCTAGTGGACCAGGAGCTCCTTTCCATGGCCAATTTTGAAGAGTACATTCCAGTGGATGTGGAAATGGAGCAGTCTGAGAGTGCATCAGGTTTCTTCGCTCGGACTCGCCAGCGTATGGTCCTGGATGGAGTGACTCTGGCCAACCTTGAGATCCTCCAAAACGGTTCTACTGGAGGCCCGGAAGGTACTCTGCTTGAGCGCTTGGATACCTGCTGTACTCCATTTGGCAAAAGACTTTTAAAACAATGGCTCTGTGCTCCCCTCTGCAATCCCGCTTCCATTCAGGACAGATTAAATGCCCTTGAAGACCTAATGGGTGCTCCATCACAAGCCACTGAAGCGACAGAACTCTTGAAGAAGCTTCCAGACCTTGAAAGGCTCCTCAGCAAGATCCATAGCATGGGTACTCCTTTGAAAGGACAGGAGCATCCAGATAGCAGAGCCATTCTGTACGAGGAAATTGTCTATAGCAAACGCAAGATTTCTGACTTCCTTTCTGCGCTAGAAGGCTTCAAAGTCATGCAGGAAATAGTGTCACTCATGGAGTCTTTTTCAGAAGTATTGCAGTCTAAACTTCTAAAGCAAGTAGTGGTTCTGAAGACAAAGAGTGAGGATGGGCTGTTTCCAGACATGACACCAGAGCTGAACCGCTGGGACACTGCTTTTGACCACCAAAAAGCTCGTACCACAGGTGTGATTACACCCAAGGCAGGCTTTGACCCAGAGTACGATCAAGCCATAAGTGGAATTAAGGACTGTGAGAGAGGGCTGCAGGATTACTTGGATCGACAGAAGAAAAGACTTGGCTGCAAAACTCTGTCCTATTGGGGAACTGGAAGAAATCGCTATCAGATGGAAGTTCCAGACAGTGTTTCTGAAAGAAACATTCCAGAGGAGTATGAGGTGAGGTCTACAAAGAAGGGCTGGAAGAGATACTCAACAAAAGAAATTGAGCGCTTGTTCTCAGAGATGCAGAGCTGGGAGGAAAAGAGGGATTCAGCATTGAAGGGCTGCATGAGGAGGTTGTTTTACAACTTCGATAAAAACTACAGAGACTGGCAGACTGCTGTGGAGTGCATGGCTGTGCTTGGTAAGAAAGTTATTGTTATTATAGTTCATCAAAAGTAGTAACTATAGATCCTGTCTGTTTTTTTTTCCATATATTTGATTTTGGCAGCAAAATATCTTTAGAATAAGTCTTTAAGAGAGTATACCTGTGACATGGTTACCAGCTAATACATATTTGGGTTTATGACATTAATGCTTGTTATATGAAAGATCTTTATAAATCGGAAATGAATGTCCCAGTTGTGGATGCTTTTCTTCTGGTATACCTACCTGTTGACCAGTTTATTTTTTTTCCCAGGATTGATACAGATTACTATAAAAATCAAGAAGGCCAGTAACTAATATTCATTTGATTTGTTGTTTGTTGTGTGAAAAGTCTTATTCAAAACCTGCATTATATGAATAATATGAACATTATTATTTAAGTGATTTGAGTTTGAGACCATAAAGGCTGCAAAAATAGTAAATTTATGATAATAGTTACTTAATTGTATAGAAATATTGAGCTCAAAAATACAAATATTTTTATATAAATTAAATACATAATGAGTCAATGGCAGTGTTGAAAGGGCATATCGGGAGGAGAGCTGCTGGATGTTAAGCACCTATTTTATGCTGTGCTGAGAGAAGTTAATGCAAATGCTTCTTACCCTGCGATCACAATAGGAGTGACACGACGCAACAAAGTGGCTGTATGTCGTTCGTTTCCAGCTGTGGCACAAAGTGAGCAGAGTCGGATCCATGTTCGGACATTTCTTTATTTCTTAATAATGTTTGAGGTGTGTTACCTCACTATCTTGCTACTGAGATCCTCCCTTATTGTTATCCATCTTTCCTTCTCAGCAACACAAAATTATCATTGTAGAGTTGGATTGATGCAAAAGTCTGATCTGGCTGTTTAGACTGAGTTGCATTGTTGCATATCAGATGCATAGTGGATTTTACTACCACATGTGAAAGTGTCCCAATTCAAAACTTAAAATACGTGAAGGTTTTTTTTTGTTTTGTTTTGTTTTGTTTTGTTTTTTTTAACCACGGTGTTTTGCACATATGTATCACATGAAGAAAATCAAAATATTTTAGAAGTAGAATATCAAAATCTAAGATGATAAAGTCCTTATTATCGTTGTAGTTTATAAATACTAGTAAACTAGTTTATAAATATGGGTTAGTGGTTAAGGAATTTTTGCCTCAAGAACCCCATTCGTTTCAGTAACATGAATTATATTGTTGGTTACTTGGATGGTAAGTTTTTGTTGTCGGAATTGTTGCAGATGTGTTGCTGAGCTTGTCCCGATACAGTCAGAGTGGCGATGGGGTGATGGCAAGACCCGAGATTGTTCTCCCAGATAATAGCCCTCAGTCGTCACCATTTCTGGACCTTAGAGGATCCCGGCACCCTTGCGTCACCAAAACATTCTTTGGTGATGACTTCATCCCCAATGATATCTTTATTGGTTGTCCTGGTACAGAGGAAGAGAAAGGTGAAGATAGCCAGAAAGCACTAGCCTCATGTGTGCTCGTTACTGGGCCAAACATGGGTGGCAAATCTACACTAATGAGACAGGTGGGTGCCAACTGTGTACATATCTGATGAGCTAGCAGTTTCATTGAGGAGTACAGTTGGGTTCTTTGTGTAGAGTGTATAAATGCATTCAGCAGTTGTTTTCACTCAGGAAGGATGTGGGTTCAGCTCATCTGTATGTAAATAAAACTTTTCTTCAGAATCCTAAATTCCAAAACGCCTTCAGTTCAGGTCTGCATTCTTCAGATCCTTTATATACACATACAGTTACATGCACGTTTGTTAGGGATGTCTCATCCAAGAATGTGTTGTTTACTTGTTAAATAAGTGAACAGATCTTCTACATAAACACACTTCTGCATATTTAAATACACAATTACTGTTTATTTACTAACATACTGGGGGAGAAAAACTGACAAAATGTGTGCTGTGCAAAGGTTAAGGCACATATCTTTTATATATAGTTTCCCTGTACATAATTGTCATTTGACAAGGGGTTTTAAACATTAGCAGTACTAGTTCCTTTTTAAGTTTGTTTTGATGCCTGATGTGGTCGCAACCCACAGTTTGTTTGTTTTTTTCCCTGTCCCCAGCATTCAACCCCCCCACCCCCCAACCACCCACCACACACACACACAAAAATGATGTGACATGACAATGCTATGTGTTTTTGTGTTATAGTGTGGTCTGGTGGTCATCTTGGCTCAGCTGGGCTGTTATGTACCTGCTGAAAGCCTGCGGCTCACTCCAGTGGACAGAGTCTTTACTCGCCTTGGTGCTTCTGATCGCATCATGTCCGGTAAGTGTCCTCCTCTGTTGGACATTTGTGTCAGGTTTTTGCACATCCTTCCCTTCTTCCCCTAATGTACCTATTTCTTTGAAATAGGGTCACTCTGGACTCACCATTGTCCAGAATCCAGTCTGTATGTTCCCTAATACATTGAAGCCATATTGGCTCAGGTTTTAAATGTCCACACAGCTGTTTAGTCCCAATCTTGTGAGTTCTGGTAGTGTGGAAATTTTTGCTATTTTATTTTTGCTATAAAGCTTAGTCATTAGTTCTACTGTCTATTTTTCTTTTAACTATGTGTTTTAAGTGATCTTCCATTGCACTCATTCAGGAGTTCTTTCCAACCATGTTTCTTCATCCACCATCCTTTCAGGGTTTGTCAACGCCCTGGACAGCTTAAACCCAGTTCCAGCTATTTCA
Organism: Megaleporinus macrocephalus; assembly: GCA_021613375.1. NCBI lineage: Eukaryota > Metazoa > Chordata > Actinopteri > Characiformes > Anostomidae > Megaleporinus > Megaleporinus macrocephalus. Next base: position 32,508,071 of record CM038706.1, read on the forward strand.
GCAGTAATTTTCAGAATTGTTCCAGCTAAAACATATTGATTAATGCTGTAATTGTCCTATCAATTTTCCAGTTAATGACTTGTTCTGTAAAGATGTCATCATGTTTACTAAAGTTAGAGAGGATTTACACAGAGCGCTACATGACAAGTATTTTATCCATTAAACATTCTGCCCATGTGTTCTTTTGACATATTGTGAAAAGCTTTTCTTTGCTTGTCTGTCCTTCAGGTGAGAGCACCTTCTTTGTGGAGCTCAGCGAAACTGCCAGTATCCTCCTTCATGGGACCAGCCATTCACTCATCCTCCTGGATGAACTGGGTAACAGACATTCTAAATTGTAATATTAATACGCAATATGTAGATTACAGGAGTAATTCCATTCACCTCAAAAAAAAAAGAATCTGAAGCATAATTTAATGTCTCTGGGTCCAGGCAGGGGTACGGCCACCTACGATGGCACAGCCATAGCTAGTGCTGTGGTGAAGGAGCTGTCACAGAACATCTGCTGTCGAACCCTGTTCTCAACACACTACCACTCACTGGTGGAGGACCACACCCAGGATCCTGCTGTTAAACTGGGACATATGGTGATATCTCATTGTATTACAACTCAGGGTAGTGAAATTAAAAACAAAAACATGTCCACATTAAGAACTAAAGATTTTCTTTTAGAAAAGGTAGAGCCTGTGTTCAAACTGCAGGCCAATTGTTTCTCAAATTAGATCTAGACTGTCCACACTGTAAGCGATCAGATCAGGTTTGTGTGTTCACAAATTACTGTCTATCTGCATGGGTTGTTGCGGCAGTAAGGTAGGTTCATCTGTAAAAATGCAGTCGCATCGCACCTCCAAATGTGGAAATCACTTTTTTTTTTTTTACTATTAAACATCACTCTGCATATGCCAAAAGTCAAATTTTGACTTGCAGTCTAAATAAGCCCAGAGGCACATCCAAAAAAGTCATTGATTGCAGAGGAAATACTTAATTAGGTGATGTCTGCAGATGTTTGGATATTGTGTCTACATTTAAGATTCAGGTTAAGCTGAAACAAAAAAAAAATTCCAGAGGTTATTCATTCACTGAAACAGAAATGTAGTCCAAGTTCGCCAGTACTCAACATCAACTTTAATCACGTTAAAACACACAACTGTCCCATTTCCCCAGTTTCTCGTTCTTGCCACTCCTCCTGCTCCTTCTCTCCCTGATTCTTCCACATTTTTCTAGGTTAGGAAAGGAGCAGTAAGAAGGGAGAGATAGGATGGGAGCAGAAGCACAAGTTTCTGGATGCAGCCCTGTTCTCGTTCAGTGGCCTCTTGCTTTCAAGTAAAGCCTAGTTCTAACCACAATTTGTCACAACTGCTCCAGCTAATCAACTTCTTTCCAACCCCTCAATTGGCTGAATCAGATGTAATAGATCCATAGTTAGGGGTTGGGGTAGGCAACTTATTGGATCCATGTTGGAGCATAGATCATAGTGTTGGAGACTAGGTCCTAGTGTCCAAAAACACCCATTATAAAGGGATGGAATCAATTATCCAACACATTGAGAATTTACCTTTGATCCCCGACTTTTCCTGCGATCAGATGGCTGTTGTAGATCACCTAGCTGATTAAGGTTACATGGCAGTTTGAAACCCCTTTTAAGATTGCAGTTTAATGTCACTTGCTCAGGCCTGCATGGTGGAGAATGAGTGTGAGGACCCCAGCCAGGAGACCATCACCTTCCTTTACAAGTTCATCAGTGGAGCGTGTCCCAAGAGTTATGGCTTCAATGCTGCCCGCTTGGCTAGTATTCCAGAGGAGGTTATTCAGTCAGGTCATCGCAAAGCCCGCGAGTTTGAGAAGAGCACTGTCACCCTGCGGATCTTTAAGTAAGGAACACTTTTTACACTCATTTAATGAAATATAGTGAATATGTCTTTATTTATATACACCTCTTCATATTCACACATACTGTCCGTTTTATCAGCTGCACTTACCATATAAGAGCACTTTATTTCTACATTTGCAGACTATAGTGCATATAATTCACTGCATACTGTATCCCACATTTGGGTGGTGGATCATTCTCAGCCCAGGCGTGGTGGAAGCAGCAGCAGTGTGTTAGTGTGTGCTGCCTAGGTATGAGTGGCTAAAATAGCCTGAGGGTGGGTTGATTGGCTGAGAATGTTAAATTACCATCCAGCAGCTGATTAAAGCACATCTGGAAAGCCTGAATGTGCCTGCAAATGCAGAGTTGTTAAAATATTCTGAAATAAATTAAATTGTAGTTTTAAGACATATTAACCCATGCGCATATAGTTTTGTGTATAGTGTATATTGTTTGTTTGATTTGTTCTTTTGTTAAATGAAAGCTAAAATCTAAACGCTGAGACTTCCTCCTACATTACTATGCAAACCACATGCTAGCACACTAAAAAGTAGTACAGTATCATTAGAAGAGCACTGATTAGTGTAATGGGGTGTAATTTAACTAATTTGATTTTTAAGGAGTGCAACTTATTTTTCTGCACTCATGTTAGTGTTGACAAAGGTTATCAATCTGCTGGTGGGTTAGATCAGCAGGAGCAATGAAACAGCTATGTGGTACAGTATTATAACCACAACAAGCTTTTGGTTTGAGTCTCAAGCAGTGGATAGTAAGGTGTTCTTGGCCAAAGTCTGTTCATTTATTAAATTGACAGTCTCAGTACATGCCAGAAATATTGTGATTAAATATGAATGTTCAGTGTTAGCAGGTAAAGACAGATGTCAATAACTTATGGAAGTGTGTGGTTTGGGATGCAGTGTTGAATTATCTCACTGACTGCATGAGGTGTTGAATGCAACTGTGGCACTAAGATAAAACTGACAATTAATAAGATGCTGGTGTTTGTTAAAGGGTTAAACTGAAAAATACTGCTTTTTGTTGATACCACCCTGACCGAGGTAGCTTTTAGGGGCATCTGTGTTAAATATAAACTCTCCTGAACCAGAATTGAGCCAACCAAGGGGTCCACATCTTTTACACTTTGTAATGGTTTTTCTAACCCCATTTCTTCCTCTGAACAGGTAGAGTTATAGCTCACTTAATACACCTACTATAAATATTCATTATTTTTCTCATTCTAGGAAACTCTGCTCATTTGCTGAAGATCCCACAGCCACCTGTGACCAATTTGCAAAGCTAATTCAGATGCTTGGCAACTTGTAAGAGAAACTAGTTATTTCCCCCATGAGTTACTTGTTTGACTACAAAACATTTTCACTGCTGTCATGATCTAATAAAGTTTATTTTTAAAAATGAACACTTTTCCTCTTTGACTAGGAAATTAAACCTTTTGATTAATTACTACCATCTACATAATGGTTATTGAGTACTCCACAATATATTAAGTCTAGATGTCATGGAACATGCATACAATTCAGGCTGTATAAGAACCCACAGTCACCAAATACAGTTGAATGAGAAAGCCAAAAAGAAAAAAAAAAGCTGTATAGATACTGAGCTTCAACACAGCAAGAAGCCGCTTTACATGTTCTCCAGCAACGTTCTCATTCCCTTTCACCCAGGACGTTCTGAAAGAAGGCAACGCGCAGTGGTTTCACGAGACTGCAACTCTGACCATTTCTCCGGCACCTACTGGAGCAGGTGGTGGTTAATCTCAGGACAAGCCACAGGAAGAGAATCCTAGTCTCAAAAGATTTTTTTATGATAAATGGGGGTAAAATTAACCTGTCTAAGAACTACAAACCATTTAAACATCACTCTCCAGTCTCGTAAAAACACTCGCTCTGGCATTTACACCCATTTTTTCCCCATTTAAAATAAGACATTGCTGGAGAATAGTTAGTGTTTTTCATTTCTCTCTTTTCCTGATAAATCTCTTTCACAGAAAGAACATACATCCTGCAACATGAGTACAATTACAGTAAGTCTAAAGGTATAACAACCCCCAAAATTAATATTTAATAAAATAAAATAAAAACACATTCAAGTACATTTAAGATTTTTGCTTGAAAATACAAAACTATGAGAAACATGAGAGGATTAAAATCAAATACCAATATTGTGTTAAAAAAAAAAATTAAAAAAAAAATGCTGAAGTGCTGGGTTACTTATCCCCATACATACACAATAGCGTGGCAATGGTTTCCTGGAGACAGGCGCTTAGGAAAGAGTAAAAGCTTTCAGAGCTGTTTTTTGTCCTCACATATGGCTCCAAGATTTTCCTCCATCTAGACTCTGCGCAGCGCTGCATGCCACTTCTCCAGTAGAGGTTGCTGTCTGTCTCAGGCCATTCACTAGTTCTCCACTGCTCAACACCTGAAAGCGTCATCTCTTTTCAACCAGTTGCATGAAAAGAAAGCAGGGGAAGCGCTATATCCACAGCAGAATGTAGTTTGTCTCTTTTAAATACAAAAGTCCTCATAGCTTGCGTCATGAAAGCTGAATTTTCTCCCATTTTTAAAGTGTTTCATTTTCATCTTTGTTAATCTTTTTCATTGAAATTGAATTATTTCTAGAGTGATGTCAGCACTGGACTGAGGCTGTAGAGTCTGTTGATGTCTGCGAGACATGCTCGGCCTCAGTTGTGCTGCAGTGTGTTGGACTCTATAGGAGGGGCAGAGTCGTACAGCGTGTCCGTGTCATGTGTCGGCTCGCCAGCTAGCGTGCAGGGGTTCGACAACGTCCCTGCACCACAATCGCAGAAAAATCTGTAAAGTAAAAGACAGCGTGATACATTTTCTTATTCTTTAATATTAACTTTTTTTTTTAAGAACCTGCACTGACTGCCTGGATCTTTTAGGATAGATGTTAAAAAGGTATGCTACTAATTTTAAAGCTCCTAAATCTCTATCGTCTTAGACATGCAAACACCTTTTGTAAAATACAGAAAACATGGAGACCCATCTGTTATGCTTCTAAACAAACTCCATATTAGACAGTCAAGCTCAGTACTCACTTGATGTCTGAAAACATCTCTCAACTTTGCACCTATAGTTGTCATCACTGTGTAAAATGCTCTATATGCAAGTTATTTATTACACGTTTTGAAGCATTTCCATTGGTCAAATGCAGCTGTGCTTAAATGATGCATCTCAGGTTTCTCAGACTTATTTTTCTTCATGGTTTTTTGGACAGCAATAAGATTCTAACCTGAAGGCTAAACACCAGCTAATATGAAAATGTAAAACAAATTAAAGTAACAGAATTTGAAGTCAGAAAATGTTTTTTTTTTTTTACAAAGCCAAGAAATACAGGTGTAGCCCCACCCCTATTTGGAAACTGTCATACACGTTCTGCGTGAGGTAGGTGGTGGACAACACGCTAGAAGATGCACCTATGGTAATGCAAAATGACAAAAAGGTGTTGTGTTTGGGTGTAAAAATTCGATGTACAGTGGAACCCCATGCACAAATGGCCCAAAATATCCAGAAAGTAAATTTGTGAAACAGGCACACTGGAAAGGACCACCCTCTCACTCAGTGATCTGTAGCCTACAACTATGGGTTGTAGGCTTACACGATGACTGCATCTTAAGACTGGTGCTTTTCCAACAACATAGGTGTGTAAGGAAACCAGTGAGAGGTGTTCAAGAGCCTCCGTGTACATGGAGGTCAAACCGGTAAGCGCAATTGTCTTGTCGCCTGTCTTAGTGAAGCTAATGTTAGCTGACATCAGCCAAGTTCGGTGGCTCAAGTTATACTAAACTATTGTAGTTGAATTAAGAAGATTTATAATTTAGCGATAATTAGATTTCGACTTTGATCATGTTTTACAACTAGAGAAGGAAAGATCGATCGCCTATGTATCGGTATCGGCCCATTTTTTAATCAAAACATGCGACCGGTAATGTTTCTCCAATTTAGCTGATTAAAAGAGCCAATCGATGACCTTAAACAAATAAGCCTAATTTCTGTATTTTCAGCTAGCATTTCATCCAGGAAGAGGAGCCCTCTTTGAAACTGCTAATTTTGTTACAAATATTATGCTGTTTTACCTGAGCTTGTTTATTAGCATTTTTCGACCATGTTTCATGACTTGCTTGCACTAATTACTACATGTAGCCCTGCCGTGGCATATAGCCCCGCCCTCGATCGGTATCTGCCATCGTGCTGAAAGGTGATCGGAATCGGCCTCAAAAACGATTTTTTTTAATTTACAACAATAACTGTACTGTTGTCATGAATAATATTTGTTATTTAGCTAGATACTGTTTACACTCTGGATGACCTGCTTTTGTACAAGGGGTTTGACTAAAAGTCTCAGGAGCAAGTAATGGGATGGTCTATTCCGCTACATTACAGCTTTCAAATGCAAGTTCAGAAATCTCATCAGAATCCGAAGAACCACCACAGGAAAATTCGCAGTCCAAGTCAGTCATAATGGTGTTTTACCATGCTGTTGTTCACTGTTATCCAGCAGTGACATCACAAGGAATTTCCGAAGCGAGCTTGGGTTTAAAATTGTCCATTTTAAAGCTAAAAATTTGCATTCAAATTTCATTTTAAGTCATGTTTATTTATTGCCAGTATCTAAAATAATATGAAATCACCAGGGGTGTCTAAAAGTGGCGCTTAGCCTTTAAGGACTACAGAAGCAAACAAAATAGTCTGTGCAGCATGCATCTTTAAAGTGCATGTTCAAGCTGAAAAACATTTGCAGCGTGTGCCATGACAAATATTGAAGACGGTTTTTTTGAGTCACTCATCCAAGTTTGTTCAGATGTTTTCTTGCTTGCTTTCTCTTCTATTTGTACTTAAAAAATATCTACGTTTGCTAGCTATTATTTTATAATAAAAAATTGTAAAAAAATGTTTAATTAATATATTGTTTATTACTTACTTTCCAACTAAACTCACTAACCCGATTAAAAACATGCCCTGCTTAGTTTTAGGCTAACATACTAAACATGTTTAAATTGAGGACCTCTCAGCTGTTTCTTCATAGCTCATCATAAAATGATGAGCTACAGAAGGTTCTACATTCTAAAGTTCTATTTACAGTTAGTACTAGCTTCAAAACCATTAGCAAGTCAGCTTTAGCTTAGTATCTCTGCTGTCATCTTTCCTCACATTGCTGTCCATTTCCACTTTTGGGTATTTCCTTCTGATGTGATGCATCGTGCTATTGTCCGCTACAAAAATGCTCACCACAATTTTTATCATTATATAGTATGACTACCTAGAGCTGTAAATAACAACCTTCAACCTGCATCTAACCAGCTCCAACCCCATTTAACCAACACTAATGCACCTAATCAGCCATTCAAGAAACTGAGAATCAGGAATTATCTGGAGCAGTTATGAAAGGCTGTGGCTGGTATCTGGTAGCAGATATCTTAAGACCCAGGGCTGGTGACCACTGCTCTAATCCTCAGGAAACCTTGCAGACATTCCCTTCACAGGGATGAAGGAAAAGCCTGGCCTATCTGGGAGAGGTCCCGAGGACATTATGGGTAACCACTGTAGATGTACTTTAGTTCCTGCAATTGTTGCTTATTGGAAATGAAGTAAAAGTTTTTTGTTTTTTTAAATCATAACATCAGCAATGCTCAAACAGGAAACTAAACAGCAGCATAGAACTCGACACTGACCTATCATGTCTAATGAACTCTACATCGTGTCCTTGATGACACTTCTTGATGCAGTTCACACAGATTGCATTGCGATCTGTCGTGTTACAGGTGTGACATCTGCACAGAGAAAGAAAGAAAGAAAAACAATAATTACTTTACAATTAGGCGCATGTGAGAAACTGCAGCTGAAGCTGAGGAAGGCATTACCTGTAAAAATCGTGCATTGGATAGCTGGTGTAACTGGAAATCTTGTACAGGCACTGACCTCGGCTCACAGCTTTTTCAATGGCATCTTGATTGTTCATTATTTTGTTATCTGTAGAGACAATAAAAAAAAAAAAATAAAAAAAAAAAGGCTCCGTCTTTAAAATTATTTACATTACCCACAACTAAGGGCCATATTATAGAAATGACCTAATCTAATCTGTTTAGTCAGCAGTGGTTGTTGTTGATTGTCATCACAATATTATTGCGTTTAGGACAAGCAGCATTTCTATCCCAGCAATTAAATCAACCTCGGGCGCTGCACACACATCCTCTGTGTCCTCTCATTACCTGTTCATGTTAGGTCAATAAAAACTTGCCAAATTTAATATTACAGTGATGGAGTTGAACATGTGGCTGTTAGATTAGATGCTCACATTACCACGCCTAAGTACCACAAATCTGATTTCTTTGCCTATTAACAAAATATGCCATTGTGGTCCTAGATTGGATATCTAATTCATTAACATGCAATATGAGAACAACTTTTTTCTTATAGCCAGTAAGCCAGTGTGAGTTAATATTTGAACAGCAGAGAGTCTTAATTAAAAATGTAAGTTAGCTACCCTACAGTTTAGTGCTACATTATTATTATTTTTGTTTAGAACTTCTGTCTATTTTCTGACAATTCCAAACTTTGTAACAAATTAGAGAAAACTTATTTTGACATTAACTAGTTTGAAGCTTGGCCCCTGGTCTGCTTGTCAGAGCAGTCCTCAATTTTACCTTTCATTGTTACGTTGACTCCAGATGCCAGAAACAGCCCACCAAAGCGGTTGTTAAAAATCTGATTTCCCTCTAAGGTTGCAGTTGCATGATTTGTGATCTCAATACCTGTTCCACAGACACATGTGAACAATCAGTCAAACACAGCCGACCACAAATAAAGTTCAAATAAAGCAGCAACCTAAACACACCTGCGGCAAAGCCGTCAAATATCCGATTTTTCCGCAGCACCGGGTGACTGTTGGTACTGATGAGGACTCCAGCCTGAGCATTCCTGAAAATATCATTCTCTTCCAGCAGCCCTAGAGAATCAGCATCATCAATCAACAGAGTCACAACTTCACAAGCCTATCCAAACATTAACAGTCAAGGGAAACCACAATGCAACTGCACTGGGGAAGCACTTGACAGCCAATATTCCTCAAATACTCATATTTATGGTTTCAAAAAGAACAGCCAATAGCCTACATTTCCTCCCATGGTCAACTAAGGACAACTGTATGCACCAAAAATGTAGCCTCTCTTTAACCCTCAGAACAGGCAGAATTTGTTACTGTGCCTTTAAAACTGTAAATGAGTTCTGCACTCAGTAAACTCTTTCAGTAAACTGTCTCGTGACATTGCAAAACAGATTATTTGTATTTTTTTTTAACTTTTATTTTAAAAAATAAATAAAATCAGTTTTCCACAGGTGTCTCCTCTGTATTCAAAAATTCCTAAAATGCCATTATATACAATTTGAATAAGTTATTTTAATTACTTATTCATGACTAGCACTAGTTATAGCTGTACCTAACAGATGGAGAGTTAAATATTTCAGTTCATCTTTGTCCTAAATATGCCTTTATAGCATTAACTTTTTACTAAAAGCAAGTGAGACAAAAATCTGTGCTCTATAGAGCACCAACCTCTTCCTCCATTAAATATACAGATTCCTCCATCTCTCCCATCATGGATTTTATTTCTGCGGAGCGTTGGGTTGCTGTCTGTCTTGATCCAAACTCCTGCCATGGCGTTGTCAAAGATTTCATTATCTTCTATGAAACCCAAACCTGACAACACATTAAGATGCATGGTTATATCATCTGATCATTTTTATTACTGACATTAAAACAACCTGACATGCAAAAGAGCTTGTTTACTACCAAAGTGACACGCATAGTGCTCATTTAACTTAAGAGTTCAACCTGAGAGCATGTGAGAGGTCCTTTACCAGAGTTGTAAACAAGGATTCCGCCATTCTGCCCACCCCAGATCTTGTTTCTCCTGATTTTTGGATTGCTTCCAGTCCTGCAGAGTAAAAGATGGCAAGATAAATATCAGCCTGGCAGAGAAGCCTAAGGTAAGACTGTCGTGTGATCTACAATTATGTGGCTAAAAATTAATAGTATGAGGAGAACACTACAGTATAATCCTGAAATGTTCTGGGTTTTGCTGTATGAATATTCACATTAGAATGACTTACAAAGATGCAATCACAACACTGAGCACACTAATCTTAATATCAAAATAGAATTCTGTATCAGGTTCCCACTCCTAATAATCATAACGCTGACCATGAGAACTGACCTGATCTGAACTCCAGAGTACATGTGGTTGTAGATGTCGTTGTCCTCCAGCACACCATGTCCATTATCATAGAAATAAACACCAACCTATGGACAAAATGAGGAAGTCGACCTGATATTCTAGACATGACATCTGGCCCCTCAGTTAATAATATGAAATTAATAAGATATTAGCTAGCATATTAATAAACACAATGGCATTTTGACCGAACACTGTTGTACACTGCATAAGCCTTATTACAGCCTGTTAAAAAAGGGTACTTCAAACAAAAACAAACAAATACATACAACAATATCTGGCTCTCAGTCAATATATGAATTTGTTAAATTTCAGCAGCATATAATAAGTACATATAATACAATGTACTAATTATTAAATACAGCTGTTTTTTTTAGAGAAAAATTTCATTATTTAATTACAGCTGCTATCAGTGGCTCTCAGTTAATGGTCTGAAAACTAGACCCTAAAGTTAGCTGAGGTCTATTCCTAAGACTGACAATTTCTCAGTGTAAATTTTTAGGCCCCAAGTTATTTTCCGTGGCCTTCTGTGGTCTCAATCTGGCTTTAATTTAACGCAATACCAAAATTTCTAAGTAGCATCCTGAGATGTGCTGAGAAACTGAACAGTGCTAAATTGGCAAGCTCTGATATGCATACCTTCTTTAAAACAATGGATTTGCAAGTTGGATGTTTCAGTGATTGCTACACACTACAAAACAATTAATTTCAGCGTTTACTCAGTCTCTCAACTTTATACTCTCAGCAGCTTCAGAGGGCCGTTAACCCTAATCCATACTATGGTTAAACTTGACATTTGGGCTTCTTAATAAGGCTTACAGTTCTCCTAAAACAGGTCTTAATAAGACTTAAAGCTACAAGTGTGAAGACATACCTGCTTGCCACTGTGGATTCTGTTCCTGCGCAGGACTGGTGTGCTCCCTGTGGTCACCCAAACTCCAGCCAGCGTGTTGCTATAGACTTCATTCTCCTCAATTACTCCCTGGCCTTTCTCATGCTGCCAGAGAGACAAACACACACGCTTCAGACGAAAGAGATCTACAGCAGAGCTCTGCTACCCTATGACCACAGTTGAGTTCAGTCTGACGTTCAACTTACAACTTTTAGATTAGTGTTTGCAAGAAAAAAGCTGAGTTTTGCACGAATTAGAACTAAACGAGCTGCTGGACATGCTGATTGTAAATCCTGTTTAACTTTATGGCTAATGTGAACATCCCATTCCTGCTGTTTGATGCTACTGTAAGTAAAGTTGTTGACATGTAGTTAAATCTGCATCTTAGTGGATTTGTCTGACAACTGCATCCATTTCCTAATTGCGAAGCACTGCATCTCGCGCTATGTTGAGAAAAAAAATTAATGCATCAATGAACACACAAAGACCAATTTAACTACCAGTCTGAAATAAAATAATTGCAGAGTTTTGGAAAATTACAGCCAAACTACAGAAAAACTGAACAAACACCACCACAGAGGACCTGCTGGGTGGATAATTTAGGGACAAACTATGAAAATGAGGGGGTAGTCTGAGAGTTACTGGATTTGGATAAATAAGTGTCACATACAGTTGATAAAAAATATTCAAGGGTGGGTTAAAAAGTTGACGCTTTTCACTCACCACATAAATGCCCCCATGCTGTCCATCATGGATTTTGTTGTGTCGGACAATTGGGCAGCTGTTGGTCCGGATCTGAATTCCCGCCAAGGCGTTGCCATAGATATCGTTTCCTTCTATGAGACCTCGACCATCACCAAATATGTAAACACCACCTTGGTTGCCATTGAAGATTGCGTTACCCCTGCAAAAACATTAAGAGCTTTAATTAAGGATCTAAAAAGCATCTGCTTCAACGTCTGCTTAATACAAACTATTCTATATACACACACAAACGTCCAGTCTCTAAGAGCTGTATCAGTAACTCAAGATCTAACCAGGAATCGATCGTTATAAAATTGTGACCAATAGGCCCACAGTTACCAACATCAAGCTATAAAATATTTGCATTTGAAAACGTTTGAACACCTGGGCCCAAATCAACTGAATTGTTTTGCTGACCAAGTAAAATATGTTAACACATTCCCTATGGACCACACACGCAGTTTCTATTTTACAATTTCCATTTCTTACTGAGTTTGAAACACTGGGGGGGAAAAATAGGATGTCTAATAGTAATGGTGCATTTTATGGGTATTATTAGAAGTGTTGCTGCTTTCCCAAAACTCTGCCATTATTACTACAGATGGACCAATTAGTGTTTTTGAGGCCGATTCTGATTGCTGATCAGTTTTCAGCGTGCGGGGCTATATGCCATGGCAAAGCTACACGTAGTTGTTAGCGCAAGCACATCATGAAACATGGTCTGAACTGTTTAATTACCATTTTCAACAAGCTCATGTAAAACAGCATAACATCTTTAACAAAATTAACAATAAATAAACAAAGTAAATCAAACAAATATCCCAAATACAGCAATCATTAAATTCAGACCCTTAATTTAAAACAAAAAAAGCAATAAAATAAATTAAATAAATGCCGTCAAAACTGCAGTCATTACACACAGACTCTGCGTTATTTTAAACAAAAAATGCAATCATTAAACGTAAATCTTGAATTGTTGCTGCTGTACTGTTCGTACCGGTCAGATCTGGTTTTCTGGGTTGTTTGTTTTGTGCTAGCTGCACGCGCTAGCTCTGCTGTTTGCTGATACTTACTCTACGCAGCTGCGTGGTGCCGTATCAGATTAGTAGTGTTAAATGTCCTTGTTTTGGTTTCCCCACGAGACACAATTTTACAAAATGTCCTGGATGAGTCTGCATCACATAAGGTAAACACTGCCCGACGGACAGTGCATGCCGCGAGCGCCACAAACTGTTCTCGCAACGCACGACGCTTTAGTCAGTTCATTGAAAATGAAAGGGTATGCATTTCCACCTAGCGGTTCAAATAGGAAACTGCAGGGACTTGTTCAAATTCCGCATGTAGTTTATATGCTATGCGTTGTTCTTATGAGACTTACCTGATTGTCGGGTCACTGTTTGAGGTAATCCACACGCCGGCAAAGTTATTTGCATAGATCTTGTTCTCGATGAATTGCCCTCTGCCCTTTTCATGCACATAGATGCCCCCTGTCTGGCCATGGTGGATCTCACAACGCACTACTGTAGGGTTAGCATATGCCTTCACCTCAAAGCCTGCTATCCGGTTCCTATGGATGTTGCAGCTTTCGAAGTAGCCCTGTAGGGGGAAGCAGAGAATAGCATACAGTAAAATAAGAACTATACCTTCAGCCTCAACTAAAATTGATATGCTTTCAAAGGAGGCATATTCTGCGCTTCGATCTAAGACCCTTATGTAATCTGAGTCATTGCAATCACTCTGCATTTAATGGATAAGCACTAAAAACGCCAACGTTATTCTGCACAGAAATTCAGAAAACTGACAGTGACCGGCTGACTAATGTAGTTACCATGCCATGGTCAAAAGTGAAGACTCCCACATCTCTACCATGGTGGATGTGATTTCGTCTGATAATGGGGTTTCCATGGTTCTTTACCCAGATCCCAGCTAGAGCATTATTGGAGATCTCATTGTCCTCATAAATGCCCTAGAACACAGAAAAAATAAGAGTATGTTAATGTCTTAACCTGCAACCTAACAGGTTAAACTTCTATGTGAAACTGGTTAACTCTTCTCAGAACAAACTAAATATTCCTACACTGACAATGCTTTTTAAGACAAGGTTCACTACCCAGCTATGAGTCTGTTTTACTGGCCATAATTTGGTTTATTAGATGCAATGTTACCTGTGCATGATCTGTGATGTAGAGTCCTACATTCTCACAGTCACTGATGTTACAGTTTTTGATGGTGGGACACGCTCCCTGACCGCTCACACATACTGCCGAACCCACTACAGAAGCAGAGACCAGCATTAGTGCCAACTAGAACAAGATGCAAGAAGCAGATCTATTAAACTCTGGAAAGCAGAGATATAGGGTTCGTGTTAACCTGTACATGCGCTGCGGATGATGCAGTGGTCGATGATGGGGCTGCAATTGACCGTGATCTCTAAACAGTGGTGAGCGTTATGATGCTGAGCCGATTTATCATCAGGATTGAACTACAAGGACAGAAAACCACAACTGTGTCATGCAGCATGAAAAGCCTCTCATTTATGTCCTGTAGTACTTTTTTCAGTCTTTAATTGAATGCAGCTAAAACAAAAGGTATGGAAGTCATACCTTTATTGTCATGTAGCCGACATAAGCGTCCTCTGAGCCCTCCATGAACACAAACGTTGAATCTCTAGTGTTCTCGATGATTACTTTGTCTGCTACTTTCCCTGGTGCTGGGAGAATTACTTAGATTACAACATGTTACAGCAGCAGGCGTTTCCCACAGATAGAAAAAGGAAATGACCCTCTAGAGAAAGCACATTGAACGAATGCTAATTAACGACACTTCTTTTATTTTTAACTAATAATTTGTATTATATTACATTTCATTATTTAATTTTCAACATATTAGCATGACTATGGCGATAAAGTGTAAACAAAGTGATTCCAAATGGTTGCATACATCTCTTATCCATAATACAGTTTTAGCTCAAATCTTCTCAAAAGCTTTTAGTGTTGGATGTATTGTTCCCATCACCACCACTTCTGACTTTCTCTAGAATTGAACATTTCACACCAAACTGACTTGAATGACTGTTTGCATTTTATGTTTATTGATGCAGAATTCTTGAAAACTGGGAGGAGTTTCCCTTTTTACATGACAAGTAATTTAACCAGGGATGTGCAAACATTTGTGCATGACTCTCCGTCTGTGTATACATACCTGCACCAATCATTGTGATCGGCGATTCTATGTAGATCCACTCATCTGTGTAGATTCCAGAGTGGACAAATATCAACCCATCAAAGTGAGCCTCCTGCACTCCTCCTAATGCATCCTCAATGGTGTCATAGTACTTAGGAAGAAGAAGGGAGGGAAATAGGTGGTTAAAATGGCCAAGCAATCAAAAAAACGGAATAGACCTGAGAGTAAGATGACGGAGTATCACAAAAGAAACTCTGGAGCTTACCAGCATGTTCTCTCTCCCTTTGTATCTGGCAGGGTTACTGTAAAAGTGTTCTGCAAAGCCTGGCTTTACATGTGCTCCCTTATACTGAAAGAAATGCAAACATCACACTTTAATTAGCTACTGTCTTAGAGGGAGACACTGACAGATGTAAGAGAGACCATAATCTTAATCAACTACTAATCATTTAAAAGAAACTCTTAGACACAGCAAGTCTGTAAATTAAGATCTGACAGGTCACGATTTTTCACAAATGTGTGTAACAGAAGCAAATCTTAGCTTAATGCACAAATTATCATATCTTACAGGGTCTGTTACCAAGCAACTGACCATACATACATACCTTAAATGTAAACTAATAATGAGAACAATTATAAAACTGAACCAACAGCAAAACAGGCTCTTTATATTCAGGATTCTTGCGGAAAAACTAAGAAAAAAAAATAATAATGCAAAACAAAAACACTGGGACATTACCAGCTGCTGAAAGCTCTCCTTCCATGGGTTGGGCTGCTCATACTCCTCTGGGTTGATCTGGTAGAACTTGCCTGACTCTGGGTGCATCATAGGACGGGTGTACTCAAAGACCTCCATATAGAGTCTCTTCCTATTTACCAAAGAAGGAAACCTTATTTGTGTGGCTATATACAATTTTACATCTTTCTTGTTATGGCGTTGGAATGTGTATTATGTTACATGTGGTCAGATTCTGTCTCTGACAGCCTCTGAACGTAGTTTAAGACAACCAATGTTTTAACAATTCATCTTGGGTGTATTTACACCAACCTGCCACTACACTTGGTAAATGTGCCCTTTTCATATGTGGTCCTAGTTACAGATTACAACGCAGGTTAACTACACAAACGTGAACCACTGAGACTGAAAGACGAGATCTGAGCAAATAATCAAAACTGACCAGGTTTTGAAAAGTTTTTTCTTACAAACGCAAATGTGAGCCAAGGTGTTGCAATTTTACAGAACAGGAAGCTCATCTTACCACAGTATCGGATCATTGGCCAGTTCACTGAAGCGTTTGCACACACAGGCAGCTCGACACAGATCCTGCTCCAGCAGATATGAGAAAATCTTCAGCACTACCTCATCTGGAAGTTTCACCTGCAGGTACTGCTCTGCTGGAGCAGCTAAAGGTGAAAAAGCGGTTATGAACCGTGGGACTTCATGCAGCCTGTACTCTCCTTAATCATTCTCTGATTTTAGTAAGTGCAGTAAAACAACAAGGCCTCTGTCAACACTGAGATGAGGATTTCTTTACCTGGCAAGTCCTGCGATTTCCCTGACACTCTAGCACGCTTGGCCCGATGGCCAAAGTTTTCCGTTGTTGACGTGGAAGCCCCCTACAAACGCAATAAAACAAAATTATTGCCTGTATAAGTTTGATTTACGCCAATAAGTTCTTATTGCTTTTAATGGTTGCATTGGTTCATTCCAGGGAGCTAAAACACTGTATAACGTCAGTGGAAATGAGTGGAGCTAAACTCTTGTAGGCTGAGAAATTTTATGTATTTCAAATTGTCATGCTTTTTGTGACAACAAAGATTTGTGCAGTTTAGTTTTCATACATGGACTTTATGGTAAATTTCGAAACTTTAACAATGTTTACATACTACATAAAATTTCTTTCAAGAGCAATTCTTTCAAAAGAAAGTTTTTTTTATACTGGGGCCTAATTAATATTTAAGAGGCAACAATAAGTTCAACACAAAGTAAACCGGTTATCCAAAAACAATAAAATTTCATTCCTCATTTCAGTGTTCTAAAACAGACACTTGCCTCCATGTTTGTCTTTGCTGGGCAGGCAGTTCTCTTGGGCAAAAGAGACTTTCTACGAAGTTGGTATGGACTGTTCTGAGCTCCTGGACCAGATTCTTCAGCGACCATGTCTGCAGCAACGTCCTCATCTACAAGAAAATAAGAAAAAGGCCATTTATAGCAAGCAGGAGTACATAAACAACTCCCTTGCGCACTTGCAATAGGCAAAATGAAACATGTAGGTAAATGTAAACAGTAGGATTAACCAAAAAATGGCTGTGGATTTTAACTACAAACACAAACGTATACTGTCGTATCAGTCACAAAAACACTGGCTGTGTGGTACCCATTATTATTGTTTTTATAAAAAACATTAGATCCAAGATTTGTGTTTATTTGTGTTAAGGATATGCAGGATATGCTGTGGTAAGAAAAATATCCATACCATTACAGCCCTATTTAAGAAAATCATAAACGGGAGAGTGAGCATAATCGCTACCAGCTAAGAATATTTTTCGCTGAGATGCTTTAAAAATAAAATAAAACAAAATAAAATAACCAGGAAAGTTCTGCAAGGAAAAGTGGGTGAAAATACCTAAAACAGGACTAGAACTACTAAGCAGAAAAGCTACAGAAATTAATTTGTAAGCTCTAATACCAACCAAAAAGAGCATCACTACTAGACTTTGTACAGTATTTATCTTTTGCACATGCCACAATTTTAGAATGTAGACTTTCAGTTTTAATATAAGCAGTTGAACAAAAAAAATCCTATGAAACATTTAAGAATTGCACGCATTTTTCTACAAAGCCTCCTCATTTCAAAGGCTTAAAAGTAATGGAACAAATTAACATTACCATAAATAAAATGTTCATTTATAACGACTGATTGAGAATTTGTAGCCAATGGACTGCCTGAAGTCCAGAACCCATGGACATCACTAAATGCTGGGTTTCCTCCTTTGTGATGCTTTGCCAGGCCTTTACAAGCCTTCTCCATACTTTCTTCTTCTCCTCATCATCATTCTAATACAGGTTGATCTGTCCAAAGAATGCTGTTCCTGGGTTGGATTTTTTGTTTTAGATGTTTTTTGGCAAAGTCTAATCTGGAGTTTCTATTTTTGAGGCTAAATAATGGTTTGCACCTTGTGGTGAACCCTCTGTATGTGCTCTCAAAGTTTTTTACCTTATGTTAGACTTATGGTTTACTGATAAACCTACTTCCTGTAGGGTGTTCTTCACATGGGTGGATGTTATGATGGGGTTTGTCTTCACCATGGAAAGGATTCTGTAATAATGCACCACAGTTGTGTTCTGTGGACATTCAAGCCTTTTTGAGTTGCCCAGCTCACCAGTGCACCCCCACCCCAAACTGTTGATTTGGCCACTCCTAACATACCAGATAAATACAACACTGGTGGCTTTGAAGGGTTTTCAGAAAACACTGCAGTGGACACTTAACTCCAAGATTATTTACAGAGAAGTAAAAATACTTATGGCTAATATCACAATGACAGGTCAAATTCTGGACAGTAACTTAATGGGCAGAGAGGAGAAGTGCCCCCATTTAGCCTGCAAACAACTTCAAATTAAATACTGGAACTGTGCAACAGATGAAGCCGACCTAGATTATATGAACTAATACCGTTCTGTGCAGCGCAAACAGATGCATGAGGAAGCAGCTGAACTGCCCTTGATCCCCTCAGCAGCTGCAGCGAATGAAGCAGGTGACGAGCCTCACGGGAACTGAGGGAATGGAGAGTTCAGAGGCCATCCGTGACACTCGTCCACCCCTCTAGACCCTGGGAGAATTAGGCATCCGGCATCACTTTGACGACAACCACGTTACCAGACACCAGACTTGTGTCGGCCTGCACATGCCACTGATCTCCTTTCACTACAAGCATCTCCGAGGACAGACGGGGGCTCCACAAACAGTAAAGCTCTAATGTAGGCCAGTTTTTTAGTCACAGGTAGACATGGCATATCGATACTAGCACAGTACTGTGACACCCAGCCACAACATATTGATATAATATTTTATTAGTACTGGTACTTTAAAAATTCAATTATAAAAATTAATTATAAACAACAATTTGAACAATGCAGCAGTACCGCAGTTATCTGGCCTATGAGTTCTCCCATAAGCCTGGCTGTCTGTACTAATGCACAGTCATACATTTTAATTTTCATGATTTAAACGAAACACCCTATTGCCGACTATCTATAGCGGTAGAAAAACCAGCGGCACAAGTTTTATGCCTCATACACAATAGTCTGAGCAAGCTCACAGACACAACAAGCCCCATCTGCATATTGATGTTTAAGAAGAAGAAAACATTTTAAAACAGAGCATTTTGGGTTACATGTATCATCTGTTATTCCATTATTTTTTCTACATACTAACAGTATCAGTATATTTAGGCAGGTATCAAATATAGTCAGAATTTAGGAATCACAACAACAGTAATTCAGAGTACAAGCAGACCTACTGCAAGGTGACCCTGGCCATAATAATTTACCTTTGCAGAGATAGTAGCCTAAGAGACATCCAACCTTAAAGAATTGTTTATTTTTCTTCACAAACCCAACAACACCAATTAAAGAAAATCAAGAAAAGAAAGCAGGACGTGTACTCACCAAGACAGCATTACAAATGATAATGATGCAGAACTTCAGACATTTGTGTGAGCTAGGGGCAGAATTTGATAACATTCTATTAACTATAATGCAATCTACAGTTTTGATTATTGGTCTGATTCTTTACCAATCCCCTTATTGATTAATGGAGCAGCTAGCTATAGCCTGAGAGCTATCTGCAGCAACAGTCAGTCAGCCATCTAAAAAACAAAGAGTTTTTCCATTTAGATTTCTTCAGTTAAAGATCTAATCGGCCTGACTGTCTGGTCTGACTGTATGGCGCTTATATATTATATTACTAATCTTTGATGAGCCTGATAAACATTCCTGTTCTGTGCCATTTTTATTACTACAAATAATATATACACATATTTATAAAATCAGTGTATAGTAACAACATTAACTGTGAAGTAGCAAACATCTTTTTACATATTAGTCCACTAAATTATTTTGTCACTTTTTTTTCCCCTTCTTCAAAATTGTGTTTTTCATAGCCTAAATAGAATGGAGACAACACTTGCATACAGTTTATCCTACAAGAATAAAGCAAGTCCAACAATATAAAAATTCCAATACAATTCAACAGCCTACACCGTACATACAGGCCTACAACTCCATTTCCATCATTCTCAGTGTGACTATTCTTACGCTTTTTACTACAGACAAACTTAATTCCAGCATCAACGGCATGAGGATTTTATACTAGAGAACAGCAAGTTTACCTTCAAAAGAGTGGGCGTCCATTGTGCACACACAATCCTCAGCGCCTGGGAGCCACCGGCAGCTGTGAATACTGGTGCACGGTCCTGTTGCTCTGGCAGCACGATGGCTCTCCAGGACTACTTGGTGCAGTAACCATCACAAACACACGCTGTCTAACCAACTACTGCAACACAACAGCATCTCCATGTGCCTTCTAAACACAGGAGCTCACTGACAAGGAGCACAGAGACACCTAAGACTACAAACAATGCAGCTTCAATTTACTGATAGTTATAACCCAGAAATTTAGATGAAACAGTTTTTCTGCTCAGCGTTCGGTATTACATTAAGGAGTGCACTACTCACTGGCTGCTTCTGCTGCCACTGCTGTGGCAGCTTACCTGGCATCATTAAAGTAAAGGCAGTACACAATGTTTAACTGACAATTAAATAAACGCCAAACCACCAGTTAAAATGCTGAACCAAATGAATTATTTATAAAGCTCCAAATAAATGTTTTCTCCTCACTTCAAGTAAAAACTGCTCCTAGCTGCACAGATCTGTTTGGCTGTTCTGGCCAACAGAAAAACACACACATTTGATGAAATGCTAACATTATATTATATATAATATTCGTCGGTTTAAAATGGGTTTTTATGGCCACAAAGATAAGCAAATCTTGATTTTATGGGGTGAAGCGTCAATTAAATTGTTCTGTTTTGCTGGCAGGTTTAAACATCAAAAATCATTCTACAGAATCGCAAACTGCACTTAAGCATGGAAGCTTGTAGAGGTATTTACTTTTGTTCTTTGTGACAAACTAGGCCGAAATGCACGGTCCTCCTCAAGCATACAACACTGAAATTAGGGATGTAAGAAAATATCGAAATATTTAATATTGCAATATTATGTTTAGTGATATTGTATCAATTAAAAACACAGTATTGATTATTAATCAACAGTTTACATGCAAATTCCTGGCAGACAGTGACACATTGTGTGTTGTGTTTAAACCTTGGACCACTAGATGGCAGGTTTGTAATCCATTATCAACTCCACTCCAACATAAACAAGCAGCACAAGGGCGCAATGCCATTGTAAGCATTGCCAAACCAGTGCATATAGTGGTGTGTTTGTTTATAAAAATCGCAATATATAATTTTGCTTGCAGTATTGCAGTACATCACAATCACATCCACAAGGTTCTTGCAAATACACAGCCCTAATTGAAATATGTAACATTACAGTAAAAATTTAAATTTCACATGGCAGCTATAGCTATGAAATCCCTACCTACTGACACAAATATAGCGGAATTTGAAAACTTAGTCTAGGAATACGGCTTAACAGACCACTGTTTTGCCCCACCCAGTGTTCGGAAACTGACGCAGGCGTTATGCGTGTAAGGTAGATGTGCAGAGAGAAGAAAGATGCACCTACGGTAAAGCAAAATGACAAAGATGTGTTCTTTTTGGCTTCAAAAATTTAATGAACAGTGGAACCCCAGTGCACAAACGATCCAAAGAAATAAACGGGCATATTGGAAAGGACCATCCCCCACTCAGTCAGCGATCATTTCACACCTGAAGATTATCACAACTACAGGACGCAGGCTTACACGACGACTGGATCTTTAGACTGGTGCTTTTCCAACAATATGGGCATGTAAGGAAGCCAGCGAGAGGTGTTCAAAAGCCTCTGTGTATATGGAGGTAAAACAGCTAAGCGCAGTTACTTCGCTTGTTTTAGCTGATGTTACCTAAGCCTAGTTTCACTTGCTAAGTTTGCTAAGTTATACTAAACTAATGCAGTTGCATTACGAAGATTGATAGTGTCGTATGAGTTCGACTTTTATCATTTTACAACGTAACTGTATCTCTACCATGGAGTTTAGCTGGTTGCTAGGCTGTTGTCATTAATTGTTGGATCCATTTAGGTTTCTTTCAATTTTGTTTAATTGACCACTTGGGGGCGCTGAGGGTTTTAAAAGGCTGGTTCTATGGTTCTATGGAAGGGGGGTGGTTGGCGAGGAAGTCAACAGTATTTTGACCGGATCGTTTGGAATCGTGTGAAAGCAGGTACCAGCGGGAAGTTCAAACACTATAGAGGTGGTGTTTGTTTGTTTATTGTTGTTTCTTAGATATGGACTATCTTCTCAAGCCACCTGAAGAAAGACAATAAATTGATTGGTATATTCAAAGTTTAAAGATATGAACTTTGTGATCCTGAACTTTCACTAATTACGAACGAGTCAAATACCGCTACCGTCAACCTTCCTTCTCATCACGCAGTGGCTTGAAACCTGTTTTGCGGTAAACGGTCACAACATTAATAACGGTATTTAGCTAGATACTGTTTACACTCAGAATGAACTGCTTTTGTGCATGCGGTTTGACCAAAAAAATCTCAGGACCAAGTGATATGGTGGTCTATTTCGCTACATTACAGCTTTCAAATTCAGAAATATCATATCAAGTGTGTGTGAAGCTGTTTTGTGTTCATTCCTACAAGGACTAAATACCTGAATACTCGTGGAGTGGTGGTTTTTCAGAATAAAACACAGAGCTGTGTTTAGCTGTTAGCACTGGAAATGCTGTTTCCATTTGGTGCCATTTTCAGTAAATAAAAAATAAAACTAACCAGGCCGGCATACACGCCAACAAAAACCAAGAGCAGTGCTTTGTTCACATTTGCATTGGTGGGGGAAGAAGGTAATTCTGAGCATAGCAAACATTCTAATGTTGACAGTGTTACTGGTGAAAATGGAAGATCTAAGGAGAAAAATTAAAAAGAAAAACAAACATTTGTTTTTTTCCACCACTGTGATTGAAAAGCCTGAGACAACTGAACTCCTGACAGAACACACTGCTCACCACTGCAGATCATGGAACCTTGCTGCTGGTGGTGGCAGAAACAACGCTCTTTGCTAGAGATGGACCGATCAGCTTTTTAGAGGCCGATTCCGATCGCTAATCAACTTTCAGCAGGATCGGCTGATAGCCGATACCGATCAGGGGCGGGGCTATATGCCACGGCAGGGCTACATGTAGTTATTTTAGCGCAAGCAAATTATGAAACATGGTCCAAACTGGTTTGTTACCATTTTTAACAAGCTCATATGAAACAGCATCATATTTGTAACAAAATTAAAGGTAAATAAAACAAATATCCCCAATACTGCAATCATTAAATTTAGACCCTTAATTTAAAATGAAAAAAGCTAATTAAATAAATGCAGTCAAAACTGCAGCCATTAAACACAGACTCTGGGTTATTTTAAACGACAATCTGCAATCATTAAATGTAGATCTTGAATTGCAGCTGTTGTACTGTTCATACCGGTCAGATCTGGTCTGCACGATGTTCTGGGTTATTACTTTTGTGCTAGCTGCGCTTGCTAGCTCTGGTGTTTGCTGGTACTTACTGTACAGTCGCGTGCAGTGTTGTATCAGATGGTGTTAAATGTCTTTGTCTTGGTTCTCTCACGAGACTAGGGCTGAACGATTAAGAAAATAATCTAATTGCAATTTTTTATCTATAAATTGCGATTGCGATTTAAAATGCGATTTTTAAAAATGTCTTCTCAAGTATTTTTCAACAAACAGAAGCAATAAATCAATCTGTTTAATAATAAACAATGTCAGATTTATTTAAGGCACAGATAACAATAAAGCAAACAAATCTATGCTTTCCCTTTTCACCATTTGTTTTTTTTTTAATAGAAAAAACAATAGATATAAAAAAAAAAAATTTACTTACTGCTCTCCAGCTAGTAACATCATAAAAAAAATAAAGTGCAAAAAACATAAAGAGAATCTGCTTTAACCAGCTCGTTATTTTCTGGGAATTCAAACTCAGTGAACACAAAATAAATCTGTTCTTATTAAATCTTTTAGATGTAAAAAAAACCCCTTTGAATAGTAATGTAAACATAATAGTCACTCAGTAACACTCAGTAAAACTCCACTGTTTTCAGCTCAGGTGAAACTCTGTTTCGGCATTTTTTATACATTTCAGGTATAGCAACTTGGCTAAAATATGTGCGTGAGGGCATTTGGTAGCGCATATCCAGTGTGTTTAACAAAGCCATGAAGCCGGGCTTGTTCACTATATTAACGGGCATCATGTCTTTCGCTATGAACTCCGTTACTGCCAGAGTTATTTCAGCGTGCCGCTTCGAATTATGTCCATAAGGAGTTACACTTTCAAACAGTTCGGTCAGTGATCCCTGTCGGCTGGTACTTGGCGTATTTGAAGATGCAGCACTGGTCGTTGGCATTTTAGCCTTGCAAATATCATACGAGGCTTTGTGGTGTTTTTTTAAATGCTGAAAAAGGTTTGTAGTGTTACCTCGCGTCGTAGCAACATTAGCAAGGCACGTTTTGCACAGTACCTGACGTTGAGCAGCATCTTCTTTTTTAAAGCCAAAGTAATTCCACACAACTGATGTGCTGCCCCTCTTTGGTATTAGACTTTCAGTTGTGTCAGCTTCTGTCGAGCCTGAAGCCATTGTGCAACATGTTAAAGTGCGCTGTGTTGACTTCACTTCTCCACCTCCCTGCCTCCTGCTCGGGTTTGCTCCGTTCGTCCTCGGCTCGGCTCGGCTCGGCTCGCCTCGCCTCGCCCCCAAGTCACGTGACCAGTTTAAATCGCAGCCTGTGCGGTTAGAGAATCGCGTTTTTAAATATCGCAAGATTATCGCAAATGCAATTAATCGTTCAGCCCTACACAAGACACACTGATTTTACACATTTTAAAAACATCCTGGATGAGTCTGCGTCACATATGGTAAAACACTGCCAGACGGACATGCTTACTTTCAGTGCATGCTTGCCTCGCAACGTCGCTGCTTAAGTAAGTCTGTCGAAAATGAAAGGGTGTGCATTTCCACCAACGGTTCAGATAGGAATTGCAGTGAATGGGTTATCCTCTTCCTGGATGAAACACGTAGGAAAGTAGGCTCATTTAACGGCATTGGTCGGCTCTCGGGATCGGCTCTAAATTGAAGAAATATCGGCCGATTACCGATTGCATATTTTGATTAAAAACCAGCCGATACCGATACATAGCCGATCGATCTTTCCATCTCTACTCTCTGCCTAATGCCAATATGTGAATGCAGTCCAGTAAAAACACAACAGTAAAAATGATGTACCCTGCATGACTGCCTTTAACAAAACCAGTTACAATCAGAAACATCTAATTATGTTAATAAGAGGGCAGTTTTATTAATCAAAATAGTAACACTGCCACAGTGTGCCATGCTTCTTTCATCACGGGAAAGTTGAAATCATATCCTGACACATCCCGAACTGCTCTTCCTCACAAAAACCTGAAAATACACGTCTAATGTTCATTCCTTCCATATTGCAATGTATTTGTAAGTGAGAATCAGTATCATGAGGGTCTCTGAATGATTAAATGTGTTGAGGGGGAGGAACATGGTATTATTGGTTAATCCTGTTTTCCCCACCCACTGGTGCACAGTGATATCAGCAAGAATCAGATGACGTGAAAAAAGCCATTGCATTTCGATTAAAGACGTCCGGAAAAAGAAACGTAGATTTTTCTTAGTTGTATGGCATGATGAACTGTATATAAGCAGGAAAAAATCTCGCTTTCATTGTAAGTTAACATAACGTGTTTTAAACCCGCTGAAACCACAACAGCACAGCGTAGAGATTAGACAGTGGAAAATTAAGTATTTTAAGGTCCATAAACTTAAACCAACAGTAACGTTAGACTACATAAAGACCGACATTCAACCATGACAACAATTGCACTGACTCCTACGTTCATGTCACGTAGATTACAAACCACAGTGCGCAACCGTTCTTCACTTTCGCATCACAAAACGCTACATAATATATAATATGACCACGACAGCTTGAATAAATATTTCAGTGTTCGTCAAGAAAACAAAATGTGGTTTGCGTTGAACATGCTAAAAACCATTTGAAAACTAACTAAAAGTGGGAGAGCGTCTGAAGCTACCTTGGTTAGCTGTCAAGCTAACGTTACGCCGCAAAGAGATAGCAAGTAAAACAGGCTGAAATGTTTTGCCATGCTGACAGACAATAAGCTCCCCATGTTAAAAGTGTATATAACCATTCACTGATTGAAATTATTCCATAAAATGTGTCATTGATTACCCATGCGCGTTGTGTTTGGCGAGTTAGCTTAACGTAGCTAAATCCGTACTGCTTCTCTTTGGCTAAGCTAGCTAGATAGCCAAAACAGGCAGCCCGACGGCGCATGAAAGCAAGAGCGGTTTCAAAAGATGTCATGATATCGGACCCTTCTTTGCTATCGCACACATTCCAAACCACAAAAAAGGTTCAACAAAAGTTCAAATATACCACAAAACACGTAAACACGGATAAGTAACATATCCACGATTAAAGTAAACCGTGCGAAACAAAGCGCGGCCTGTGCTGCTGCGGGCCGAACATAAGCCTCGGTGTTTCCTAGTTGCTCGGCGTCTACAAGAAACGCTCGCTTTGTCAGCTCTAAAACCCCGGTTACAAGAAGGCACCGCGTCTCTGATAACCAAGAAGCGTTACCTTGTTGTCTGGACGCATAGATAAAACAGACACCCACCTCTTTCTTGGTTGTTTCTCTCTGGCTGTACCGGGCGCGGCCTCGACACTCGCCTTGGTCTTCGGTTCGTAGCTCTGACGGAGTTCATTTGGGGTGTTTGTTATTATTATTCAAAAGATCGCCAGAACCTTTCCGTATCTTTCAAGACAGAGCTTACACCCAGGCGTAAAACCGAAGCCCAAAGAACATTCTACTGTTAAAGACCCTTCTTTTCACCTGAAAATGCTGATTTGTAGTGTTTTTCTCTGCTTTTACAGCCCTGGCGATCCGGCAGGCTCTATCTCCGTTTTCGATTCTCTTTAGCAGGAGGAGCCATTTACTCACAGGAACAAACGCTGATGAAGGAAGTCATGTGATAGCTCTCCGCCAATCACAGAGCCGGGCCCGGAGGCTCCGCGGTCTCTTCCTCAGCCTGCTCAAAGGGGAATGCCGTTCTGCTGTACGCCAGTGTTCACGAACACTAAAAGTATGTAGATACCCCTGCAAATGACTGAGTTCAGGTGTTTCAGCCACACCCATTGCTAGCAGGTGTATAAAATTATACACATAGCCATGCAGTGTCCATAGACAAACAATGATCGTAAAATGTGCCGTACTGAAGAGCAACTCCATTTGTGACTTTAAACGTGACACTGTCATAGGACATTTACCACAAGTCGGTTTGTGAAATGCTAGAACTGCCCCAGACAACTGTAAGTGCTACAGCTGAGTAGACAGAGTGGACAGATCAATCTAAATATCAATAGTATAGATACCAGTGCTGTTACTGGTATCTGGTCACTTTCAGTTTCTCTCCTCTACGTTCAGTACGTTGCTACCATTTCAGGCCAAATATATATATATATATATATATATATGTGTGTGTGTGTGTGTGTGTGTGTGTGTGTGTGAGGTGTGTCAAATCTAGACTTAAACTGATACAGTACAATTGGACCATGCAGGTATATTATTATAATTCTCTGATGCACCAGTATATATATATATATAACAATCCAGATACATGTAATAAATGTGGTGTTGAGGTAGGAACTTTATTTATTTGTATATGGGAATCTAGTTATATTAAACATTTCTGGAAGAGTGTAATAGAGACTATATCATTAATTGTCTCAATAAAATACTTCTGTTCCCCAAATTATACATTTGAACTGATCAATATATGCCTCCTCCATGCAAAACACAATACATCTTGTAAGTGGAAAAGCATGGAAACAGTAGGTCAATGGATGAAATCCCTTTCTCAGTGTATGCCTGAGGAAAAATTAACATTTGCAATAAAGTCATGTCAATTCTGAGAGATCTGGGGACAACCTCATCAGTTTTTGAAAAAAATAAATAATTTAGGATTATTTAGAAATAACTAATGTATACTGTAAGTATGTCTGATAGAGATGCCTGTGTTGTCACCACATGTGTAATTTTGTAGTTCACTGCATTTATTATTTTATCTGTTAACTCTCCCACCTTTTTTCTCTCTCTGTCTCTCCCTGTTTTTGATTATGCTTAGTCACGTGACTCAGCAGCACTGAGAGCAGACACTAATAAGCTGCAGTGAGTGAGAGCATGCAGTGAGTGAGAGCATGCAATGAGTAAGAGCATGCAGTGAGTGAGAGCATGCAATGAGTGAGAGCATGCAATGAGTAAGAGCATGCAGTGAGTGAGAGCATGCAATGAGTAAGAGCATGCAGTGAGTGAGAGCATTCAATGAGTAAGAGCATGCAGTGAGTGAGAGCATGCAATGAGTAAGAGCATGCAGTGAGTGAGAGCATGCAATGAGTAAAAGCATGCAGTGAGTGAGAGCATGCAATGAGTAAGAGCATGCAGTGAGTGAGAGCATGCAATGAGTAAGAGTATGCAGTGAGTGAGAGCATGCAGTAAGTGAGAGCATGCAATGAGTAAGAGCATGCAGTGAGTGAGAGCATGCAGTGAGGGAGAGCATGCAATGAGTAAGATACTTTCATGACGAGAACAGAGGGCGATAAAGAATTTACAGAAAACGACAGAGATCACTTTCTAACTCAAAGAGGCAAATAATAATCAGGTACTTTATATAATGGGGAAAGTAACCTTTTAGTCATGCCCAGCGGTGAAAGTAGTAGGTATGCCTAAACATAACAACCCTTTTGTGTTAACTGTGAAACAGACCCTATATATTTGGTATCAGATCGATATTGCACACTGCTACTTCTGAGTGTCGTTGCAAACACATAAAGGAGCAATATGTATCCTGATAGCAGAAATATAGCAAACCACTGTTGGACCACTAAAGGCAATGCTTAATGCCAGTGGTTTTAGAGGGTCTAAGAAAAGACATTTTTCATTACTTCTTTTTTTTAAATTAAATCTTATTATTCTTTGAAAATTAGTTTACTAAATAGTATTACTGTCAGCAACATTGTTAGCTAAATCCTTTTATATTAGACCTAGTCGTAATTGGAATGTTTTAATTGAGTGATTATGTCACCTTGCATTTTGTTTTTTTTATAATCTGACAACTGCAGGAACTCTTGTCAGTAATCTGTTCGTCGTGTTTACATGCACTGGAGTAATCAGATTATGGAGAAACTTTGGATTTCTGCTTTACACCCAGCCAATGAACTCACAGAATAAGATGTGATGCAAACATGACGTAAAATTCAAACTTCATGTTGCTGCGTTTTTTGGAGGACTTAAAGGACTTAAGGTTAGTCATTTACTAAAAACACCACTAAACATGGCGCCTTAACTAGCTAGCCTGATAGACCGAGCAAAACCAGACTGTGAGGAAAGCAGCTGACTTGACTGAGTATGGAGAAATGACACACTGTGCTATAAAACAAAGGCATTGCAGATTTTATGTACAACTCTCTCAGCCAACCCACACACCTGGGCAAAGCTTTGAATATTCACTGCTGATTGCTGCCAAAGCTCAAAGAATTCTGCTCATCACAACCCTAGAACCTGTGTGTAGGAACTTAATTCCATGGGTGAGCAGCTGCCCGAGCCTGAGATCATCATGCAAAATGCCAAGCGTTGACTGGAGTGGTGGAAAAACATCACCACTGGATGCTGGAGCAGTGGAAATGTGTTCTTTGCAGTGTTGGATCATGCTTCACTATTTGGTATTACTTGGTCTGATGGCTGAATCCGAGTTTGGTGGTTGCAAGTAGAACACAAGTGCCTTCAGTAAAGTTCAATGGAGGGGACATAATGGTCTGGGCTGTTTTCAGGGTTTGTGCTCAAACCCTTAGTTCCAGTGAAGAGTGGTGTTAATGCTACAGGACATTTTACACGATTATATGCTATGCAGCAATCCCTGTTCACTAACCCAGCTCCATAAAGACATTGTTGAGGAGTTTGATATGGAGGAACTCCAGTGGGCCTGCTCAGAGCCCCGTCTTATACCCCACTGAACATGTTTGGGATGAACTAAAAAATCCTTAACATCAAAATCAGTGTCTGACCTCACAAATGCTTTTTGATTGAACTGACACCAATTCCCACAAACACTCTTTAAAATCTGGAAAGCATTCCAAACCATTTTTATTAATTTGAAAAGAATAAATGTAAGTACAGTATAGTAAGGTACGGGTGGACAAAGAATATGCTGTAATCTTATTAGTGAAAAAATGAAACTTTTAATGCTACTTTTAATGCTAAGTTTTTTTAATGAGACTTTTTTTATAGCTATTTGGACAGTATAACTGCATGGGTGAGGATTTTTTGCAGGAATTACATCATTTACATTCATTCCTTTTTAACACACTTAAATAAATGGTTACTGGCGGGTTCCCTAGTAAAGAAAATGGTTCTATATAGAATCATTAGCACTCAAATAAACCGTTGCAGGAATAAAGGGTGCTTTGGATAGAGAAGCGTCTTTGGATTGATGGAAAATGTAATGTTCTATATAGCACCAAAAATTAAAATAACCCTATTTGGTCCTATATAGAACCATTTTCCATCAATCTGAAAAACTATTTCATGGTGAGGATTTTTTGCCATTCTGCATTATTTACTAAGCCTCAAATTAGAAAAGCACGACTAAGCACACAGACAAATTAAGCTAGTATAGATTAGAATTTCAGTTGCCAGTATTAAAACAATGATTTTGGACTAAATCGTTTGGTTAAGGTGTTTGTGATGTCATGTACAGCTGCTTGCATTGCCAGAAATGGCATGTTAACAAATGGAAACATTTCTAATGTAGTCAGTATCATAAGATGGTTTAACTGTATGTTTTAAAGCCATTTTATCTAGTAAAAATGTCAGATTTTATTGCCAGCTCATTTTATTTGTTCTTTTATATATAACGCACATAACAAAAACAGAAAAAATAAAAATATCAGCTCATAATAAGAACGTTCATAATTAGATATATTTACTACATTTTCACTTGCTAAGATAGAATTTATTTCAGTGTGTAGAATCCCATCAAAGATTTTTGTACTATTTTGTACCATGCCTAACTGTTCCACTTTCAAATGCCCACATCCTTTATCTGTCTTTTCCCTAAAAGACCTTTTGTTTAGATTTATGTACCAACTATTTCATGATGAAAATAACATTCTATTCTTGCAAAGGGAACTTGAGAGCTAATGGTGCTAGATAGAACTCTTTTCTTTACTAAAATCGTTTTTTTTGTTTAGTAAAACATAACCTTAAATAATATATGGCCTACAGATATTTAAAATTATGATAATATTGTGCCCTGTAACAATGGAGCTTTGAAACATAAAAAGTAAGTACACTAGTTAACTTGAATTGTTGTTTATTTATATTGTAACATTAACAGATGAATACTCTTTTGTTTCACAGTTGTTTTGTTTTACATTTGTTAAATTATAATTTGAAGTTCAGCAAATTCATGCATTTTTTTTACTATAGTGAAGAAGAAGAAACTTCCATACAGCTTCAGTCAAACTCAACTCATGCAAGAGCAGTTACAGCTGGAAAACAGCAGATGTGTGTTTAGCCTAGCAGCTACTGCCCATAATCAAAGATATATAAGCACAGATGCTGTGTATGTGTAAAACAACTGCAGCCAATTCATATTCTGCTTCTCAGTAGTTTTTTAGGATAAAACAACAAGGGAAACAGCGCTGCAGCATATTATGAAGATGAGAGCCTCAGCTGCTCAGTAGAGGTTTGGACCTGGATGTGTTAACAAACAGATTGGAGTTGAATGAACCAGAAAGTGGCTGTAAAAAGTTGAAACTGACCAAAAATGCACAGGCAAAAATGAGTTGTGCAGCTAAGTCTGCAGTCAGGACGAGGCAGAAGTCAGCTTCCTATTCACCAGCTTCTTTTTTTAATTTAGGTGTTAGCGGTGCTGCCTGAAACTATTGTTTTAAATCTAGCATCAGTGCGCACCCACAGATGAACTTGTTTTTTAGTAACACCTTAAATTCTGTGTCCCTTCTTCTCTAAAACGTTTTCAGAATTGTTTTATTCTATACTTTTTTATTGTGCATCAATTGATCACTTTTTTAATCCCAGAGGTAAAGTCATGTATTACAGCAGCACAAAATGCAGTAATGGTCAAAACAAGAGCAAAGTATTATCATGCATTATTCTGGAGGGGTCCAGGTTGATCCAGGAGGAAAAGTAAACTGTGGATAGAAGAGAGAACAATATAATTATAATGTAATGATATGTACTGTACTATTGTTTCATCTGTATACTATATGTTACATAGTAACATAACATATATGTATACATAGTATACGTATGTATACTATGTTGCAACTAGCATTATTTGTCTTAGTCATTGTATTTATGTAATGGTATTTTATTAATGTACTAATGTTACGTTTGGTATGTACCCATTCTAGAGGCAGGAGCTAGCGGCTCACAACAGTGTGGAGTCAGCTGAATGCCAGTAATGTTCAGATGCGTCTGTGTGGCTTTATGTGTTTGGATACCAAATTTGCATGCTAACTGATGGCTGCCGAGGTTATTCCTGGACTTCTTCAGTCAATTGAATTTCTCTTCTTATTTTTATTTTTGCATGTAAAGCTTTAATAAATTACAATCACTTTGGGACTGGAACTATGCTGTCTTGATTATGTTACAAGGGCGTCTACGGGGCTCAGCCAGTCTCACTATCTCACAGGCGACAATACCTTCTCTTGTAGTGTCCCCATTACGTGCAGCAAACAAATAGGTAAGTTGCATAAATAATATGCCGGAGATGGTGCAACAGTGTACTGTCACATCCAATGAATTATCTAAAAACATTCACGTAGAAAACCAAGTACAAGCTTTAAACTTAAACACTATACAACTGACTATACAACTACGTATTGTACAATTTACATACATAAATAGACGTGCAAAAGAGCATAGACATATAAGCAGAGAGAGTGCTCAGTTTGCCAGTCCTTGCTACAGTGGAGCTGAACGAAGTTGTTGCTAAAAGTGCTTCACTGCCTGTGGGTGTTTAATGTGTTGTCCAGGATAGCAGTGAATTTGTGAGACCTGAGAAAGGCGGTTTATGTGACCTCCTTTTCACCACCAATTCAAAATCATCCAGTGAGCAGCCCAAAACTGAGCCAGTCTTCTTGATCAGTTGATTGTTTGCATCTCCTACTCTAATGCTGCCATTCCAACAGACTACTGTAGAGAAGACAGCACCCGCAGACAGCAGACTTGCAGAAGAGTACCAACATCTTGCTGCACAAAATAAAAGACCAGAGCCATCTCAAAAAGCAGAGGCTGTAAACAAAAGGCTGTGAACAAGAATGGAATGAATATTCTCTGCTTATCCCCTTCTTGTTCACAGCCTCTATGTTGTCAATCCAGTCTAGTTTGTTGTCAAGCAAGCCACTAACATATTTGTTTCTATCTACCAGCTCTGACCCATAACTGGCCCATCCTGATAACAGGATTGACTGTGGACCTCTTCCTCCTGAAGTCTACCACCATCTATTTTGTCATTGCAGCGTTGTTCTTGTCTAAATGGGAGTATGCCTTCTGCAGTAAATAGATAACAGTGTCATCTGTGCCTCTAAACTGCAGGATGTCCAGGAAAGGGCTGACTTGAGGTCTGAGATGTCACAAAACTAGTTTTTCCAGGACCTTCGTGACATAGGATGTGAGTGACTTGGGTTGAAGAGACGCTGAAGAATCCCACATAGCTGAGTAGGGCAAACCTTGCTGGACCACAGCTACTCCTGATTTTTCTATGTAGTTATTTCACCCTGCTTTACTCATACAGCATATTATACACAGCAATTTCCTTCCCCTACGTGTACATTATACATTATACATTACTACTTTTAGCACACACACCTATGAATGTTGCTTGTATATTGTGCATTGTCTGTACATAAATGATATATTGACTGTATATTACTTGTCCTTATATGGCCTACCTATTGCTTGTTTACTGTTTTTAGTTGTTTATTTTTATGTATATTGTGGACAGTCTGTAAATTATATGTACATTGTGAATATGCGTTGCATATAATACTAGAGAGATAAAAACTACCTAAACCAAATTCCTTGTGTCCGGAGACCAGACCATCTACTAGTGAAGCTGTCAGGCTGTAGCGGACAGAGGGAACGCTCGCGGAATAAAATTCAAATGGCAGGTTTATTCAAAAAACAAGGCACAAGCAAACAGAAGGTCGATAAGACAAAAACAGGGTCAAATAGATAGATCAGCAATGGCAAAGGCAAATCCAAAATCGTAGTCACAGACGAAACACGGTCATACACAAAACAGGAGAATATAACACTCAGAGATGCAATTAATGAAACAATAGCAAAACCTCGCAAAGAGTAGAGGCACCAGACAAAGTCTATACTCTCGCAGGTGATTATGAACAGGTGTAGTCAATATTCCGGGTACCGGGGACTGAACGATAGGCGCTGCGAGGACATGTGACCGTGACATCATCCACCTGGGGGTTCTGGGTAGTGTAGCCCACGGAATGAGCGGACTCACCAGCCGGAACGAGAGGCGTGACAGAAGCAGTTACCATATCTCAGACTGAAAACCGAGAAAACCAAGTAGCTAATGTTACCCGTACTACCTACTTGTTTGTAATCTCGACATAAAGTAAATTAAAGTTGTTTCTTATCAAAAAACTTCCAGTTTAAGATGATCTGCTTTAACCCTGATAAAATCACACAACATGACTGCTACTTACAGGTTGCTGTTGGGGTTTTGATGCTAATAAAGGTATAACTGCTTGTCCCTTTTTTTTTAACGATGAGTGAAGCTGCTTGTTATTGTCCAAGGTTTAAGAAATTCTCTGAAATAAAATGTGAAGACTTCGTATTGCAGTTGTCTGATATCCTGTTCAAGATGTGAGAGCTGAAGTTCCTAATCACCAGCTAGTTTGGCAAATTTCAATTACAGCTTAAACACTGCTGCAGAACATCAACCATGTACTGCTGACAGTTCACTTCCTTGGTGAAGTAATCAAAAATGCTGATATCGCTTTCACAGCTACTAGCTAGCAAACTCCAAGTAACCTGCTTAGCTAATTAACTAGTATAAGAAACAAGCTTATTTACACAGAGGTTCATGTTATTTTGTCTATTTGGACATC
Organism: Megaleporinus macrocephalus; assembly: GCA_021613375.1. Classification (NCBI taxonomy): domain Eukaryota; kingdom Metazoa; phylum Chordata; class Actinopteri; order Characiformes; family Anostomidae; genus Megaleporinus; species Megaleporinus macrocephalus. The sequence goes on from CM038706.1 coordinate 32,543,543, forward strand.
TATACATATATCATAGTCTTGCTGTAAACCAGCCAGTCAGAGCAGAGCTCATCAAATTATTCAGGATCTCACCAGCAAAAAAAAGCAGCTTGTTTAATTCTACGGCCAAGCCATGGGGTGTAAATGGGCATGTAAATCTGCATGTGGGAATTTCATTCATACTTTGTAGAAACTGTTTTTGGAACATCAAGTACACAAGCGTAATTGATGCTCAATATAGGAAAAAATGTGTATGTCGTCGCTGTTCAAAGAAAAACAATGGCTCCAAAATAGCAACTTTACAGCAGAGGACTAAAACATTCTTTACTTTCAGTTAATGTGGTGTAAGTTAATGTAAAGCGGTTTTTAGAGCATTTCTATTTGTCCATTCACCATGGAACTTTATGAAAGGATATAAAAAGCAGCTATCGAGTTCAAATGATATAGAAAAATTAAAATGGACAAAAATGGAGATACATGTATCGACAGCGACGATACAGGCCCCTTAATGCTCCATGCAGCGTCTGTTTTATCCACAAGGTGGTGCTGCCTCATCATCTTTACCCCTTACAACCAACCCAGCAGGACAGTTCATTGTTCACGTGCAGTCAGTAAGGTCACCTGATACTTCAACAGCTGGGTATTGAATTGGAATTGGTTCCTGCATGTTCCTAAAGAATCCTGAAATTGCTATTGTAAACATTTCTACAGGAGCCCTAGTGACACAACTGTCTACACAGCAGAAGACGAGCTGAAATTATTTCACTTTATTAATTTATTTTGTTATTTATTTATAAAAAACAATTTACAATAATCAACATTTAACGTTCCAATAAACCCAAATGTGAGTTAGCAAAAGGCTCATTTTCATCAGTAGTCCCTTTGCCTGATGTTATTAGGCAACAAAGGCAATAAATAAATATCACTACAATTGATAATGAGAGCTATTTTTCAATGTATATATTTCAGAGAAGGCTATTTAATACAGTACATCTGCAAGGTGTAAAGACCATTCCTGCACATCTAATGAGAGGAGGCAGGCTAAGCATGATGTGAGCGTTCAATGTATGCAGTGTGAGGTGCAGTATGTGGAGGGTGATGGGCGTGGTCAAGTCAGCAGGCCTATCAGTAAAGTGCAGATGGGTTTGGTAGAGTCAGGAGTGTGTGTGTGTGTGTGAGAGAGAGAGAGAGAGAGAGAGAGAGAGAGAAGCAGGATGTGGCAGTGAGTTCAGTAGATAAGCAGAACAAGAAAAACGCAGTGTTGTTAAGAAAATTAAAGTGTTTCCGAACTGACTAAATGTGACGCACTTTAAACTGCACCATGTTACTGATTAAGATTATCTAAACTCACTTAAAACAAATACATCATGAGTAGAAATCGGTTAAACAATACAATAACAACAAAAATTGCACACACACACACACACACACACACACACACACATATACACACACGTATACATATATATATATATATATATACTTCATTTATAGGTATAAATTAACAAGGTCGAGTAATATTACAGTAATATTATTATTATTTCTTTGCATGTGATGTGCAAAAGGATTGAGATCATTTTGGCATCCAGAAAAACATACAAACCCCAGTGTAGCAGGGATGGTACAAATAACATTGGTGTTCTTTTCCCAGATGACATTTCGATGTATATAACAGTCTCTCCATCCTCCCATATGAACCCATTGATTTTTGATCTCCGATGTTTTATAAACTACAGTCATGAAACCAATTCTAATTGTCTAATTGTAGATTTCATGCTGTTAAAATTGAAAACTTTGGTATGCCAACTTTACTCATAGTTATACCTTATATAGTTATTATAACTGTTATTGTTGTTTTCTATTTCTTTGTATATTTTGATGTTTTGGGGTGGTCTTATGATCAAAACCTGATAAAATGCTAATAAAATAATAATGATTATATTTAGTAGGCAGAATATCTAAGGCATTGTGTTGTTATTATTTTGTCATTGATTATAAGTATAATTAAAAAATTAAATGTTGAAGGTGAGTCATGTGCCAGCTTAGAAAAAGAGTGTACAAAGTATAGATGGGGGGTATCAAACATAATCAAAATGTAAGATATAAGCCCTTCACAGAATTTCATTATATGATTAAAAGCCCCATGTCCTGCATTTTTGCTATGTTTGACACTGATTGATCAGTTAGTCTCACTCTCACACCGTCAATGTTAGCGGCAGAACTATTTTCATCTATTCATATAACGATGACACCCCGATCACCGACCTCACCACTGTCACCATGGCGTGATATAGGCCGCTGCCATGACAACAGTATCATGTAAAACTCACATGCTCTGCTGATGCTATCTATCTGCCCAGTGTAGGCTACATAAACTAATACTGACACCATTAGCGTTGGCTCCCTCTCTGGCCGTGTGCACTCCTGTTTACTGTTCTAGCACTCCTATTAGTGTTCCTGATGTAAGGCTTGTCTTAGGGCGGAACATGAGCACACAAGCATCGAGATTTAAAGACCCATCCTCTTTCTCGCTCTCTGTAGCTGTCATTAAATTAAAGGCCTCATATACTCGCTTACACACCCCTCATCAGACGCTCCAGACCAGTTCAGAAGCAGGTGAAAACCTGGCCGGCAGGAGCCATCTCTGCCCTTCAGGACTGTTTTGAGTGCACTGCATGGGACATGTTCAGGGAGGCTGCGTCTGAAGGTGACTCTGTTAACTTGGAGGAGTACACAGCATCAGTCACTGGCTACATCAGCAAGCGTATTGATGATGTCACTGTCTCCAAGACCATCACCATACGCCCAAACCAGAAGCCGTGGATGACTCCTGAGGTGCGTGCGCTACTGAGGACCCGCGACTCGGCCTTCAGAGTGGGTGACAAGGCGGCCCTAAGGAAAGCAAGAGCCAAATTGTCACGAGCCATCCGAGAGGCAAAGCGCGCACACGCCCAGAGAATCCACAACCACTTCAAGGACACGGGTGACACGCGGCGCATGTGGCAGGGCATCCTGGAAATCACACACTACAGGACAATGCCACCGTCCTGTGACAGTGATGCCTTCCTCCCCGATGCCCTAAACGACTTTTATGCACGGTTTGAGGCACATAACAACACGTTGGTGAGCAGGATCACACCCAAGCCAGACGAGCAGGCGCTGTGCCTGACTGCAGTGGACGTGAGGAAAACTCTGCGCAGAGTCAACCCACGGAAAGCTGCAGGACCAGACAACATCCCTGGCAGAGTGCTCAGAGAGTGTGCAGACCAGTTGACAGATGTTCTCACGGACATCTTCAACGTCTCCCTGCGCAGCTCCACTGTCCCAACGTGCCTCAAGACCACCACCATCATCCCTGTGCCGAAGAAGTCCACGGTGTCCTGCCTCAATGACTACCGTCACGTAGCTCTCACGCCCATCATCATGAAGTGCTTTGAGAGGCTAGTCATGAGGAACAACTGCCCTCTTCATTGGACCCCCTGCAATTTGCATATTGTCCCAACCGCTCCACGGACGATGCCATCACCACCACCCTTCATCTCTCCCTTACCCACCTGGAGAAGAAGGACACCTACGTCAGAATGCTGTTCATAGACTTCAGTTCAGCATTCAACACCATCATCCCACAGAATCTCACCAGGAAGTTAAGCCTGCTGGGCTTCAACACCCCCCTGTGCAACTGGATCCTGGACTTCCTGACAGGGAGGCCCCAGTTAGTCCGGTTCGGGAACAGCAGCTCCAGCACCATCACCATGAACACTGGGGCACCCCAGGGCAGTGTACTGAGTCCTCTGTTGTTCACCCTGCTGACTCATGACTGTGTTGCGAAACACAGTTCTAACAGCATTATAAAGTTCGCCGATGATACAACTGTGCTGGGTCTCATCAGCAAAGGCGACGAGTCAGCATACAGGGAGGAGGTACAGCAGCTGACAGACTGGTGTACAGTCAACAACCTTCTCTGGAATGTAGAGAAGACCAAGGAAATGGTTGTTGACTTCAGGAAATCTAGACCGGTCTACTCTCCGCTTAACATCAACGGCTCCTCTGTGGAGATCGTTAAGAGCACCAAGTTCCTTGGTGTCCACCTAGCGGAGAACCTCACCTGGTCCCTGAACACCAGCTCTACAGCCAAGAAAGCCCAGCAGCGTCTCTACTTCCTCCGGAAGCTGAGAAAGGCCCGTCTCCCTCCACCCATCCTCACCCTCTTCTATAGGGGAACCATAGAGAGCATCCTAAGCAGCTGCATCACTGCCTGGTTCGGGACCTGCACAGCCTCTGACCGCAAGTCCCTCCAACGCATTGTGAGGACAGCTGAGAGGATCATCGGAGTCTCTCTCCCCTCCGTCTTGGACATTTACACCACCCGCTGCATCCGCAAAGCAACCAGCATTGTGGATGACCCCACCCACCCTTCACACAGACTGTTCTCCCTCCTGCCATCAGGAAGAAGGTACCGCAGCGTCCGGTCCAACACGACCAGACTCTGCAACAGCTTCTTCCCCCAAGCCATCAGACTTCTCAACACAACTCAACGTCTGAACTGATATCTTTTGGTACATGTACACTCTCTCTCTCTCTCCAACCATTTACCCCAGATAAAAAAGGGGAAGCATTTTTGCACAAAGCATTGCACTGATAACTTTACTACCTCACTGGACTCTATTTATTACACATTGCATAATTTGCACACTACCAGCAATTATTTATTATTCTCTGTCTGTACTGTGTTGTGTTGTCTGTCCGCACTTGTTTGTTCGTGTTGCACTTGTGTTTTGTATGCACTGTCTATGTTGCACCATGGTCCTGGAGGAACGTTGTTTTGTTTCACTGTGTACTCTGTTGTTTCGTTTCACTGTGTACTCTGTATGTAGTTGAAATGACAATAAAACCCACTTGACTTGACTTGACTTGACTTGTAAGACCTGATAATTCATTTTTGTCCTCTGGAGGGGACATGAGTCCCCAAAAGATATTTCAAAAACTAAATAACTAATTTAATTCATTACTAATGTATTTTTAATTGATTACTAATTTAATTTATTCCTAACTTATTATAAAATGTTACATAATTGTACATTTAAAAAAAAAACATTAAAGTGAAATGGACCATAAGAGAAGTTGGGTACCACATGTGGAAAGTGTGAAACTTTGGCTCAAGGTTTGGGGTGATAAACACAGGTTTAACTAGTGTGCCCAAAAACTGTTTAAACCTGGATTTTTATTTTATTTTAATTAAAGTAATGGTAACCTTTGCAATTGGTTATCATTTGTACCTGTTTATGTTCATATACAGTGCATATTTCTTATACTGCCAAAAGTGTAAATGGTATCAAAAAAGGTAAACAAAGTTTGCATTTACATTATTTACTCAGTTTTCATTTACATTATTTTCTAGGATCGAGTTGGTACTGATGTTGTAGAAGGATTTTTGGTCTGATGCAGAACAGAAAACAAGAAATATGTCATAAACAATGTCCTGATGTCCACTATAAAGGACATTCCATGAAAAATAATTTAAAATGTTTTTTCCTCTAGTAGACTTATATTAGTTGAAATTACTTAAATTCTTAAACGGGTCTCAGGAGGATATCACTGAAAACTCTTCATCTTTCTGAAAAAATGTACTTGGTGAAGTACATAAACGATTGTTACAGTTTCAAAAAAAGGGATCGCTCATACATTTATTTATATCCACTGATCCGACCTGTGGCCATATAGCCCCATCCACTCACCATAAAGTTATATTGAGGATTTTCAAGCTCTGAGTGCTTTTGGAATAGGCCGCAATATACATCAGCCAATTAGAACCGAGCTTATGTGCATATATCAGTCTTCAAAGCATAGTATTAAAAAGTAAACAAATTAATTATACGACTCATAATAAGTTATAAAACAACACACATTTCATAATTGGACCTAAAAACATAAAACCAGGCTAGGGTATGGACCCTTTAAGTCATTGGTGCTGATTTTAGTACAAATGAAAAGAGTTAAGTTACATAATGTGGGTCTGCTCTTCTAAATTTCATCATCATGAGGTTTACTGTGGTTCCTCTTGTGTGGTTAGGCCTGTGTGTCTTTTGCTTTTCGTTCCAGCAGCATAGAGAACCATTCTTGTGTCAAAACAGATCTAATAAACTGGGCTTTCAGCTGCAGCTTCCCAACACGTGAACCAACTTGCTGATGAATGTGGTATCCAGGGGCAACTATTGGGCTGGTTGGGCTGTAGTGCCTGCAGGCTAGTGATGCATTCATGATGTTGTGTGGAGCTCAGATGTTTAGGCTTTGTCTAAGTGTTTACTATGTAACAGGAAGTCAGTTAAAAGCAGTTCAGACTCTGGGCATGGTGGTCATTAGTGAAGTCTTACTGACAGCTTTGCTTCTAATCAGTACATGTGAAGGGTTTCAGTTCAGATGCTGGAGATACAATTAGAAGAATGTCTTCCGTCAGAATATGAATACTTTTTTTAAACACTTATTTTTTTCCAAAAATGACTTACTATGCCTAAATATTGTTTTACTATGTCAAAATAATGACTCATTATTACAAAATACTGACTTGCTATATCAGAATAATGAATAATGTCAAAATATTGACTTTTGATGCACAGTGTCACAATGATTACTTCTCATTCAAAAATTTTATTTCAGAATTCTGCATTATTTACTGTCAGATCTTACAGAACATACTGTCAGAATAATGAACTTATTTTAAAATATTGAAATAATTATTTAGTTCCTTAACAAAATAATTCTCTCAAAATTACTTTTTCAAAACATTCGTTTGCTTTGTGTAAATATTACATATGTTTCTTGAAACAACTTGAAACAAACTACCCACCTGTCTACGTCTCATTAACCTAGAGGTGCAGAAAGGGTTAAATCACTTTCTCCACTCGAGTCTTACCTCCCCGTAAAACATATGGCCAGTGTGATTGGCTGTGCCCTTTCCTACTGTCACATGGAACTCTGTAGCTACGTTTGGTTGTTAGCAGCGCCGAAACTGGAAGGAAAACCTTCCGAAGACTCAGGTACAACTTGGCTGGCACATGGATGTCAAAAGCGAGTGAGGATGGCAGCAAAAAAGAATAAGATGGACATAAGGAGCTGCTTATAGGTTCCTACCAATGTCAAGAGCAAATCTATGCCCTTGCTTTTATGCCAAAATAATGGCTTACCACCATAAAATACAGACTTTTTTACATAATGAAATTTATTTAAATTTTTTTTTTTAATTCATATTTTTTAAATAGTGGCATAATTTCTCAACGTAATGACTATGTAGAAATAATATTAAAAAAGTTATTATCTTAAAATATTGATTTTGCATCTCAAAATTCTTAGTTACAGTCAGAACAGTGAGTATTTTTTTTAAACAATGAGGCAATATTTTAAAACATGTTTCTTGAAATAATGACTAAATTTGTCCTAACAACCACACATTATCCTAAAATAATTACTAGAAGTTGGCTAGAAATTATTAGGATTGCTAAAAATTATTATTAATTCAACACAGTATATCAACACTGAAAATTAAAAATAAGTTATTATGTTCTGAGTACCATCACTAAGTAAACCAACACAGAGAGGTGAAGCTCACTGCTTTCCTCCTCTCATCAGCAGGACTTTCTCCTGTACCATCTCTAGATCACAGACTTCACAGCTTCATGTTCCCTTGCAGCATCAGAGGAAAGGCAGATGGCTCATTACAATAAATAGGACAATGAAAGAGAGAGTGAGGGGCCACTGTAGCCCACCATAAGGACCACCACCAACCACCACCCCCAAAAGCTATGGAAGTGGGAGACCGTTGCTAGGAAAAGAAGAAAACAGCTCTACTGTCACACAAAGACGCTCCCCTCCCCTCCACTGCCGTTCACTGTGCTCGGTTTGACTGCTCCCTTGCTGTTGGGCTAGAGGCCTGCGCCGGCCGCTGCAGTTCGAAAAAAGACAGATGGCTGGCGGGCCACACCGGCCCTTGCAGCTGGGCATGGTGAGATCCAGCCCTGCAGGAGCTGGCAGTGGACAGCCTGTCTGTCCTTGCCCCGCCCAGAGGAGAGAGAGGAGCAGGCCTGCTCGTTCACCCGTCAGGGTTTCAGCCGTGCTCTAAGAATAGAACAGCACTTGTTGACTCTGATCTGTGGTTTGGTGCTTGTGTATCTGCTGAGTAGCCTTGTTTGGTCACGGCTTTCGTCACAGCTTGTGTCGAGCATATGTTTAGTCAAGGCTGACTCGCTAACTTGTGATTTTTATATTGAAGGAAAATAGTTGCTGTTTCTTGCATCATCATTTTTATACGATAATATCTAAATTATTAGCAATATATTCCTTATTTCAGTAATCAGCTGTTTGTATAATATCATTGAATTTGTAGTTGTTGCCTGTATCATTGTTATTATAGCTTTGCATTATAAAACAGAGTATTTGTTTTCATTGTTCATCATAACTGGTATAACTGTTATTGTTATTGCTGTTTTTTAGTTAATACTATTATTTGTTCTGAACAACAGCATCATTAATGCTGTTGTTACTGTTATGATAACAATGGCCCATAAGTATAGGTAAGATCATTTAAATGTAAGTTTAGAATGAAATACATTAGTAATAAAACCATTATAAACCATTTTGTTGTAACACAATGCTGACACAGCTCCTCAGAGTGATTCATAGAGATTTGGTGTAAAATGGTTTACAGGGTTGGTGATGGAAATCAGGGGTCACCATATGTCAACACAAATATAGACATTTTATTTACTATCCAAAATCACCGGTAAACCTACACATGTCTTTTAAGTTTTATATGTAATGCTGATGATGGTAAAATAGAGGAAAATAAAGGAGGAAAAAAAGAATCAATGCCTGTTGTCTCAGGATAAGCATGATTTTTAGCTAAATGAGGAGAGTTGGGTACATAGAACTGACATGCAGTGGACCTGAAACATTGTTGTTCCTCTTTCAAATATTAATCCTGCATATATAAAAGGGGCCAATTCCAAAATCTTAAACTGTGATGTAACAGTGTCATTGTCAGATCGGCTGCACCAATTAAGCAGGTAGACGCAGGTAAAAGTGTGAGCATGTCATACCCCGCCATGTTCCCCGCGTCCCTCGCTTGTTTACGTCCTGTCAAGTCCACGTGGTCTTTGTTTACCTTTTGTCATGTGTTCCTTGCCTCGGCCCTCCACCTGTGTCCCATCATGTTCACCACCTGTTTCCGTTTCCCTCTCGTTATCCTGTGTATTTAGTCCGCCTGTTTTGCCCTCTCCCTTGTCGTTCATTGTTGTTGTTTATGTTAATGTTACTGTTGTTGTGGTGTACTCCGTCTGTTTCAATATTAAATCCGTGTTTAAACTACAGTTCGCAATTGTGTCTGCAACTGCCTTTCCTCGCTTCAGCTACACCGTGACAGAATGAACGACCACAAGGACACAGCGAGCTGTTTGATCCCCCGGATCGAACACGAAGATTTTCTCTCCGCTTGGGAGCTCTACGCGCTGCTGAAGGAGGATAACCCCGCTCTGCTCGCGGCTGAGATGGCGGCCGGGTGTGCAGCCGTCTCGGCGAACCAGGCTAAGCGGCGTAGCAAACGCCGTAGCCGGAAGCAGACTTCGCGGGCGCCCGCCTGCACAGAGCCGCGGCCACGCGCTCACTCCGTCGTGGCGCCGCTCTCCAGCCCCGCCTGCTTCTGCTTCGCTGCCTCCGTGGACGTCAATGCAGCGAGGCCCGCTGCCTCCGTGGACGTCAATGCAGCGAGGCCCGCTGCCTCCGTGGACGTCAATGCAGCGCGGCCCGCTGCCTCCGTGGACGTCAATGCAGCGCGGCCCGCTGCCTCCGTGGACGTCAATGCAGCGCGGCCCGCTGCCTCCGTGGACGTCAATGCAGCGCGGCCCGCTGCCTCCGTGGACGTCGCCGCAGTACCTGCTCCTCAGCCGGCTCCTGTTCCTACTCCCCCTGTCTCCGAGGGCGTCACCGCAGCTCCCGCTGCCTCCGTGGACGTCGCCGCAGTCCCGGCTCCCCAGCCGGCTCCTGTTCAAGCTCCCCGGTCTGTTCCCGTGCCTGCTCCCCGGACGGTGGTCCGGTCTGTTCCCGTGCCTGCTCCCCGGACGGTGGTCCGGCCTGCTCCCCGGACGGAGGTCCGGTCTGTTCCCGTGCCTGCTCCCCGGACGGTGGTCCGGTCTGTTCCCGTGCCTGCTCCCCGGACGGTGGTCCGGTCTGTTCCCGTGCCTGCTCCCCGGACGGTGGTCCGGTCTGTCCCGCCTCCTGACTCCGCCCCCTGTGCGCCTCCTGACTCCGCCCCCCGGACGGTGATCTGGGCGCCTCCTGACTCCGCCCCCTGTGCGCCTCCTGACTCCGCCCCCCGGACGGTGATCTGGGCGCCTCCTGACTCCGCCCCCTGTGCGCTTCCTGACTTTGCGCCCAGAGCGCTTCATGGTTTTGTCCCGCGTAAGCTACCTGTTAAGGCAGGCTTTGTTGCTCCCGCCCGCCCGCCCTGTTCTGTTTCTTTGCCTTGTTTTGTTCCCGTTTTTGTTCCTGTTCCCGTTTTTGTCCCTGTTCCTGTTTTTGGTTTCCGTGTTCCTGTCCCCGTCGTTCTGTTTGTTCCTGTTTTTCTGCCTTGTCCCCCTCCTGGTCTGTTGTCTCGTGTTTTGTCCTGTTCCCGGTTTTGAGTCCTGTCTGGTGTTTCGTTGTTTTCCTTGTCCTCGTTTTGGCCTCCTCCCGTTTCGTCTCGTCATCCTCCTCCTGAGTCTTCTCGTCAGCCTCCTCCCTTGGCCTCTCGTCGTGTTCCTCGTTTCTCTCGTCTCCCTCCTCACTTGTCGTCTCGTCGGCTTCCTCCTGTAACTTCTCGTCGTCTTCCTCCCGTTTCGTCTCGTCGTCCTTACTCGTCCTCGTCTTTCCTGATTTGTTTGTCTGTCCCTGGTTTTTTGTTCTGGTTCCTGTTTGCCCGTTTTTTTCTGTGCCCGTTCCTGGTTTTCTGTGCCTGTCTGCCCGTTCCTGGTTTTCTCTGCCTATTCCTCTCTGCCCGTTCCTGGTTTTCTCTGCCCGTTCCTGGTTTTCTGTGCCTGTCTGCCTGGTCTCTGTCTGTTCCTGGTCCGTCTGTCTGTTCCTGGTCCGTCCGTCTGTCTGTTCCTGGTCCGTCCGTCTGTCTGTTCCTGGTCTCTGTCTGTTCCTGGTCCGTCCGTCTGTTCCTGGTCCGTCCGTCTGTTCCTGGTCCGTCCGTCTGTCTGTTCCTGGTCCGTCCGTCTGTCTGTTCCTGGTCCGTCCGTCTGTCTGTTCCTGGTCCGTCCGTCTGTCTGTTCCTGGTCTCTGTCTGTTCCTGGTCTCTGTCTGTTCCTGGTCTCTGTCTGTTCCTGGTCCGTCCGTCTGTTCCTGGTCTCTGTCTGTTCCTGGTCCGTCCGTCTGTCTGTTCCTGGTCCGTCCGTCTGTCTGTTCCTGGTCCGTCCGTCTGTCTGTTCCTGGTCTCTGTCTGTTCCTGGTCTCCTGGTCCGTCTGTTCCTGGTCTCCTGGTCCGTCTGTTCCTGTTCTCCTGGTCCGTCCGTCTGTTCCTGTTCTCCTGGTCCCTGTTTTGTTTTCTGGGTCTCCTCCTCGAGGCGGGCTCCCGGGGTGTGTTCTCTTTCTCGCCTCTGGAGCTGCGTCCTTTGAGGGGGGGTGCTGTCATACCCCGCCATGTTCCCCGCGTCCCTCGCTTGTTTACGTCCTGTCAAGTCCACGTGGTCTTTGTTCACCTTTTGTCATGTGTTCCTTGCCTCGGCCCTCCACCTGTGTCCCATCATGTTCACCACCTGTTTCCGTTTCCCTCTCGTTATCCTGTGTATTTAGTCCGCCTGTTTTGCCCTCTCCCTTGTCGTTCATTGTTGTTGTTTATGTTAATGTTACTGTTGTTGTGGTGTACTCCGTCTGTTTCAATATTAAATCCGTGTTTAAACTACAGTTCGCAATTGTGTCTGCAACTGCCTTTCCTCGCTTCAGCTACACCGTGACAGAGCAGTCTTTAATGAACAACGGTGAGACAAAAGGCGGAAGTCAAAACAGGCTAGGGTCAAAACCAGACAGGAACAAAACAACCGTCAAAAAGGTCTAGACATAAAGGGGTGATCATGAGACAGGCAAAAGGGTCCTAAACCAGAAATCAGAGTCTGATAAAGGGACAATCCAAGAGGCAACGAACGAGAGGAGGACATGGGTCGAAAACGGAATATCAGTCAGGATAGATAACGCTCAGTACGCACGTGGAAATATGCGTACTGAGACACAATGACAATACTTCGCACAGGGAAGACGGAAAAGCAGGTTTAAATGAGCTTTGTGGATGATTCGTAGCTGGTGCGAATCAGAACTCCGGTGATTGGGAGTGTACAGGATTGGCTGAGTGTGGAGGTTTGTGTCACATGATCTCCGTGAGTCCGTGAGGTTAAGATCAGGTTCCTCCTGCTGGTCGGAGTGTGGCATGACAGTCATTAATATATACACCACTAACATATGCATACAGCCACAAAGAAGCAGACTATGTGGAGAAATCTACTGTTTCAGGCTATGAAAGGGGTGTTGGCACTTTTTATACCATTCACTCCCTTCCTAAGTGAACTGTCAGCGTTACATGGTTGATGTTCATCTTTAAACAAAGCTGATGTTGACTTTTTAATCAAATATTTAGTTAAACCTTAAATGATATGGCTTGTGCAGGCACCAGTGTGTAACTGCAGCACTGCTATAAGGTGGAACAAAACATTTGCAAAACAAGTTGGCTAATAACAACTTCAGCTCTCATCTTTAATAAGTTATCACAATTTACTCTGAACAATTTTTCAGGCAATATCAAACAGCTTCACTCAGCATTTAACACTGAAGATAAGTTTCCACTATTTTTAGCATGGCAACTCCAACAGTAACCTGTAAGTACATAACGAGTAATAACTTTAATTTACTTTAGTCGAGATAGAAAGCAAATAGCCAACATACATAATGTTAGCTACTAGCAAACTTCAAGTAACTAGCATAGCTAACTAAATAATATGAGGACCGAGATTTTTTTTATACAGAGCTTCATTTTTTTTTTTATCGGTTTTAAAATATTGCTTCAGTGTGATAATCGCAATGTCTTGCTGTAAAACTGCCAATCAGAGCAGAGTTTACAATAACAGGAAAACAGCTTGTTTCATTTTAGGACCAAATCATAGGGCCTAAATGGATGTGTAAAGGGAACCTGGACATCACCAAAGCCACATACTTTTGTATGTACTTTTTATATATAACCTTAAAGAACCATTAAACATAATGAATAACAGACAACTTTAATGACTTTTATGTCTGTACTGAATGTGAAATGGCAACAAAAATGTTAGCTTAGTGCTAACATCCTACCAGAATCCTATAACAGCGCTAGCAGAAATTAGCTGGTTTGTCCTCATTTGGTTAATGTGTATGGCCCAGACTGTGGCCCAGCTTTAAGAGCCACAGTTCTCCACCACCGTGCATCAGTATTAGCAGGAGGCAGCAGGAGAGCTTAATGTGTAAATGATGATTGGAAGGAAGACTGACTAAATAGAAGGAAGGAAAAAATAAGCTTCAGGAGAAAGAGAGGAAGGAGATACATTACAGGAGAAAACAAAGCTTGGGAACAAAAGGAATAGTAGAAGAGGCCAGGACGCGAGGGTAGAGGCAGGAGAAGAGCGCAGAGTGGAGGATGAGGGAGAGGTAGCCCCATTTCTCTGCCTCACCACCTCCCCATGGCGCATGGTTGCATAGGAACACAGGGTCCAGTCTGCCTGGCAGACACATACTGCTCGCTTCATTAGCCACTGTTCAGTGAGGCGGTCAGAGAGGCAGCACGCGCACACTTGCATCTCAGCTACTCTTATACAGAGCCCACAGAGCCCTAGGGCATGGGGTCCCACTCATACAGGCCAAACATGCACACACACATATACACACATCGTCACTGTCCAAAGAAAATGGTGTAACTCCATTTTTGTGGATTTTTATTTTTCTATACCATCTATACCACTGTCACAGCTGTCCTTTATATCCAGTGAAAGTTTCATGATGAATGGACGAACAGAAATGCTCCAAAATCACCTGGAACAAAACCTCCTCACAATAACTTACATTAAAAGTAAAAAAATGTTTATTGCATCTCTTGTAAAGTTAATGACATTTTAAAGAGAAGCACAATCTGTGTGTTTTTTTCTAATAAGGTTAATCTTATTCTTGTAGGTAAACATTAAAGATGTACTAAGTAAAACCTTTCAATAATGTTTCACCGACCAATAAATGTATTTCACCATATCTCTCTCCTCTCTATGTATACTGGGTGATCCTAATCAACACCATTACTTCATTTGTTCATTCCTTTATCCATACATCAACACTGTTCCTTCATGTGATTATTCCTTTTTTCATTGTTTCTATGCATTTTATTCCTTTATTCTCATTTTTCCTATATTTGTCCATACACCAACATTATTTCTTCATCTGTTTATTCCTTTATCTGTACAGCAACATTGCTCCTTCAACCATTCATTTCTTTATCTGTACACCAACACTGTTTCTTCATTTGTTTTTTTTCTTTTCCATACACCAACATTTATTGTTTGTTTATTTCTTTATTCGTACATTAACACCACTCCTTTATCCGTTTATTCCTCCATCTGTACAACATCTAATAAATAACATTGTTCCTTTATCAATTTATTACTTTATTCATATTCAAACATTGTTCCTTTATCCGTTAATTTCTTTATCTGTACACCAGCATCATTACTTCATCTGTTTATTCATTTATCCATATGCCACACTGTTCCTTCATCTTTTCTTTAATGTATCTGTAGATAAACATTGCCCCTTTATCTGTTCAATCCTTTATTTGTATACCAACATTGTTTCCTCATCCCTTCCTTTTTTTATTTACACACAAACATTTATTCATTCTTGACTACTGTACGCCAACATTGCTCCTGTTAATTCATTTATTCATACACCAACACTGTTCCTTCATTTTTTCATTTCTTTATTCATACACCAGCACCACTTCTTCACATGTTTATTACTTTATCCGTACACATACATTGTTTCTTTATACATTGTTAATTATTTTATCTGTACGTCAACATTGTTTGTTTACCTGTTCATAATATTATGCGTACACCAACATTGTTCCTACATCAGTTTATGGTGGAAAGATACATGCAGGGTGTTGCAGGGCAAAATATTTCCCAAGGAAATTGTGTTATTTTCAGTTTTTCCACTATTTTACCATCATTAATATTCTATATAAAACTTAGAAGATGTGTGTAGGTTCACTGCTGGGTTTGAATAGCAAACAAAATGCTTATATTTGTCCTGATTCCCATCACCACCACTGAAGAAAATTGAACCCGTTCACACCAAACCATTCTATTTATATCTATTTATATCTTACACATTCAATTATAGTGAAATTTTGTAATTCCCCGTAACATCAGCCGGGCTCATATAATTTAGCTTACATCATGCTAACACTAATTAACCCCATTAAACACAACTGTTTTTAATCAGAACAATGTTTGCTGGTATAGTTAATGCTACAGACTGAATATTAACATTTTAAAATGAATAATTTACATTCAGTTTATAATTCACATAACATGCTTGTTCAACATTACCAAAGTGTTCATCAGTCAAATCACAATATTATTAAACAAGAGAGAAAATGTAATCTGCAAATAATACTCATTTCTGTGCCAGAAGGCTAAATGTGCCCAGATAAGATAGTTGACTGAATGTCAAGACCTCTAATGGAGGAATTAATGCCCAAATAGTCTTTTAGAAGTATTGACTAAATTTAAAGGTAAAGTATAGTTACTGTGGCTGACAATGCACCATACCCTTTCTATCTGCTGCAGTTGTTGGTTTTGTGAATGCTTTATCTAAAAAATGTACCTATGACACATTATAAAAATGTTGTTTATCTGTAGTCTGCATACATATTTGTAAGTATAATATATCACAAATGCAATCTATATATCTGACGTACGCTCTCCTTCTGGCTAAAAGCTGCCCTATTAGAACAATAGCATTAGCTGTAGTGTGTGCCACGGCCCACGCTGGGGCCACCCGTGCCAGATGACTGTCCCAGACACAACATCACGATTGTCCTATAACACAGAAGTGCATTTATACCTCAGGCTGGGGGCGATGTTGAGAGGCTTGTACACTGCAAACAGAGGTTAGCAGAACTCAAAATAATTAAAGGGCCCATATCCTACATTTTTCTTGGATTTAATTTTTGTCTTGGTGTTATGACCTGGTCTAGGGGCAGGCCGTAACAGAAACTGAGAGTGGGTTCTCCCCCCTGACCTCTGCCAGACCAAACCAGACACTGCTTAAACCAGAAAAGTGCAAGTTTATTGTCAAATGTGTGATGGATGGGACACTGGCGTCAAGGACGGGCAAACGCCAAAATAACAAACAAAACAACTGAAGAAAGAAATCTAACTAAACCTAAAATCAAAGCAAACAAAATACACCAAACTACCCCTGACTCCCTACAACAAAACAAGAGAAAAGGGTAGATAAACAAAATGCACCCGTCCCCTACGTCCCACAGAGATTTTACAGAATCTAACAAAATCTGTAGTAAAAATTACAAATGTAGTGGAAGTGCCAGGCTGGTCTGGGCAGGAGTTGTTCCAGGTCAGGTCAAAGGAGAGAACCCTGAACGTCTCCCAAGATGGCCGCTTGACGATCTTTTATACTAGTAGGCTCCCCCTAGTGGTCGGTGCACACAGTGTCAGAAAGCGCACACTCAACAACATGGCCGTCAATGGACATAAATTAAGCTATTACGACCAAGGGGTCATAACACTTGGAAATTGTATTTTTTATTTTAGTTAAACATGCTGTTTCTGTTACTGTGCCTTTAAGACATATGTAAATGATCTCTGTTATAATGGATGGGCTAAACTGCAGCAGGTTGAAAAGTTCACGATTTAAAACAAGCTGTTTTCGAGTGAAAAGTACTTTAAAATCTTTACTTACTTCAATCAATTAGTGAAGAAAAGAGTTGTCCATTATATGGGCCCTTTAAGGCAATCCAACTAATCTATTTCACAAGCATATTTTATTCATACTTAGAATGCCTTTATGCTCTCCATTTATAACCTCTCTCCAAAGGCGATTCATTGGCTGCTATGAGATGGTCGGTGATGATGGTACCTAAGAAAAAGAAAAATTTACAGAGCTAATAAAGCAGCTCAGAGTCAATGGGTTGATTTGATTGGTGTTATATATAGTAGATTGTGTTGCAGGGCTGGTTTGTGCTGCATGTGTAAGCACTTAATTCCAATTCACAAAAACCCAAAAATAATTAACTTAGAAATACGTTGATAATCGTTGTATGTTGCAAAACATATCTTAGAGAGCAAAAACTTCTTAAATCTATTAAATATTTTAAAAAATGTCCTATTATGTAATTATAAAAATGGCTATTTATATCATCGCTGTCTAATCAAAAATAACTTTTGTTTTAATGGAAGATAATGGAAGAAGAATTTTTTTCAAGCTATTTTATAGCATTTCTACTGGTTTGGAGTGAAATTTTTACTCAATATAAATGGCTGCTGCTGTGTTCAAATGATTTAGAAAATCAACAAAAATGGAGATACATGTTTTTGTTTGGACAATATAATTTCCACATAGTTCATTGTTTATTTGATCAAATTTGATCAAAAGTGTCTTATTCCATTGGCAGATCATTTCACTTATGTCTGTATGTGTACATGTGTTTACAACTTGAATAATTTTGGATAGAGTTATTATATAGTAACAAACTGAAATGTTTAATTGTTAATTTTAATAGAATGAAAAGAATTAAGGTATAGTGTCACTCAAAGTTAAAGTTGTTAGCAGAACTGTGTGTTTTCAGTTACTAGTATATACATACATATACATAAGTTACTAGTTATGTATATGTCAGTTGTCATGAAAGGCTTATAGCCATACACAAAGTTTGACCCAACTTAACTAAAGTTCTACGTTTTGTTGATTTTCTAAGTGAAAAAAAGTGTTAATGAAAGACCACAAAGTATTGCACATTCAGTGTTATGCTTAACATGCAGCAAAGTTTAGATGAATAAAAAACAAGCTGGAATTAATAAAAACAGCTGATCAGACCTATCTGGGAACAGTGTGGGTGTGGCCTAATACTTTAATGGCTTTTGTTTGGTGGTTCACTTTTGCTCTCTGATTGGTTGGGACACTACTTAAATACACAGTGCCCAAAATTAGGATTGCCTAGTTTACATCAAAAGCAGAAAATAAATTGTGTACGCATGTTCATATTAGTTATTATGGCTTACAGTCAAGGTTTGGATGGGTCACATACTTTGTTACATAATGTATTGATTCTATAGGTGAAACACGTCTTTTGTTTACTTAGAAGATCAATAAAACATGTAGAACGTTACTTTTTTTGCATTTGATGCAGACATGTGTTGTGTAGCTTTCTGTAAAGTGCTACTCAAAAAATGCATTGTGGCTTAGTTTATCATGATACTAAAAAATATTGTTATATGTGAGTGTCATCATTGACTGCTCACCATCGCTGCATGTACCAGTGGCATTAATGTGTTAGTGAATGTGATCATGTTAGTCTCTGACAGCACCTGAAGTGGTCCGTCTGGTCAGACTGTGGCGTCTGGCTCTGCTGGTGGTCCTGCAGGTCCTATTGTCACCTCCTCTCAACTGCAGCTCCTTTGGCCCTTTCTTCTTGCACAGGTGCATGTAGTTTGCAGTTGAATAGGCTGTTATCATGTCACGCATGCCTTCCTGCCCAGTCCAGCCAAAGCGGTGAGGTATGGAGAGAAGAGTGCAGTCTGGAGTGTAATGTTCAGACTTCCCAGTGACATGTTCATATAATCTCCTTCTTTCTACCCTTATAAATTGCTTTGTTTTTTAAAGGGTATCAGTTAGGTCATAAACCTTTCATCATTGATACACTTATTATACATAAATATAAGGGGCAGCAGTGAGATGTTTTGATGTACAATAAATATGTGTATGTAATGCAGCTGACAGATTTAGTGCTGACTGATGGAGAAGGCACTCTAAGATCACTCCGCTTGCAGAGTGTTTTATTGCTTCAGTGTTGGAGGACAGCTTTATCAACTGCCAGATAACACAGACAAGCTGGACCTGTTGACATTTTTCATAAAAGGGTCGCCCTCACAAAGTCCTGCCAAACACAGTGCTTCTGTAAGCAAACACACTCCAGTGTCACAGTGTTTAATGAGGCTTTCTCTGCAGGGATCCCTGTAGGGATGTTTTAAATGGATGCTCTGTGCAGGTGCATCTTTCGTTCATTTAAGATATAAACAGTATAAAAGTACACACAACTTACAACAGTAGACCTTGTACCATATTATTTTAAAACAGAAAAACTAAATAAGACACTAGCAATTCTCGTGTTTGTGGTAGTGGTGTTTTTATCAAGTTCTGCACCAGAAAGGGTTGATTTAAACTTGATTTAAACATTTACAGGGCTAAATGTCACATTTAAACCCAGCAATGATTTGAAATTTTACCGTTTGACTGCTGTGGAGACTTTAGCACACACTGACAAACTCACCAGTGTTTTAATCTGGGACAAGCCTCTGTGTATTTTTCGTTCATCAAAGTACAGACAATCTAAATGTACCCTCAAGTCCAAGCCTGTTCTGCAAGGATGGGTGCATATTTGTACCATTTTCTAATGTTGTAAAACAGAAAAATGAGTCAGGACAGAGTTTGTGGAGTCAATCCAGCTTAAACAATGGCAATGGGTCATAGTATAATTATGCTATGCCAAATAAAAGCACACCCCAGTAACACTTCACTTTTTTCCTACAGTGTGTACTGTAGGAAATGGTCATGTCACTAGGTGTCAAAAGAACAGATGGTCAATAGGAACATTTCATCATAGCTGCACTTGCCCTTGGGCAAATGCAAATAGTTCTTGTTTACCCGGTTTGACTGCCTGAACACCTTTATCTATGGAAATGCTTATAAACTGTCAAGACTTGCGTGCTGTTGTACTGGAGCTTTACTGAAGGAGAGGAATTTGGACTCTAAACAAACATCACGCGTTTGCACAGAGAAACTTAAAAAGTAAGTTCAGAGAAAGAAAGCTGATAGACTTACAAATGTAACTGGCTTGACTGCTCTCTGCGGATAACACACATTCTTGTCTAGGAAGGAGTCTTTGCTAGTCTGGAGTGAGTGTGTGAGATGATGGAATTAAGCTCATGGGTTCTGCTTTAATGTGATATTGAGGACTGCAGGGATGGCTTGGCAGACTGGAGTACATTAAATAGCTACCTTAATTCAATCAGTCTCCTACAGCCTGATACAGCAATCACAGTTCATGGCTAACAGGAAAGCATGCTTGCGTTTTTACAGAAAGAGAGAGATTAAGTAATAATACTTAAAGGGGAATTCCAAAGATTTTTCAGAACCTCTGTATAATTCTTTGTTTTGCCTCAAAGTGTCCTGTATGTATCTCCCACCATGAATGGATTTAAAATCTCCTCATCCAGATTGACTATTGTAAGTCTGGACAGCACGAAATCCACATGAAATCTAATGAAAATCACATTTGGAAATTCTTTGAACTGTGAGTCCAATTAAATATTTACACAATGATCTGGTCACATGCAAATAACAGGACTGACAGTCATCTCTAAAGATCTGATTTGAGAAACAGAGCCTATGCATGTATCCTTCCACAATAAATATATGTTAAGGCCAAAATCTTTTTAAAACAATACAGCACATGCATAAACATTTATTGTAATAATTATATATGGGAGATTTTAGTGATGGATATCTGGTTCCTATCATCATTATAATAAACAATTCTGACTTTCTCCAGAACGTTTTACACCAAACCACTGTGTGTGTTTGGTGTGGCCACAAATTAATATATGTGGGCCACAATATATTGATGCTCCATTATTACTCTCTGCAGTGAGAACTTGCTGCAGCAGCTTCGGCAATCTGTTTGCATTTTGTGTAAACTGACTGATGACCACCACTTACCTCTTTGCACACCACTCAAGATTTCCCAAGTGGTGGGTTCTTAGTGATTTCCTGCACGTTGATCGCTCAGTTTCACACAAAATGTAGACAGACACATAAATCCGCCAATTACACAGTATAAGCGTCAGATGATGTGTATCTTGACTCCTCTTCATAGCCTCATAAGTTCAAATAGAAGTCATGCACAATCTTTTGACTGACTAGAATGGAATTAGTAATTCTACAGATTTAGCCATCAGTCATGAAAAACTAATTTGTGGTCATGTCTTTTGCACCTGCTGCTGCATATTTAGGAAAGCTTAGTTTTATTATCTTAGTATTCCCTCAAATAGTGTACATCCTCCTGCCAGTAACTATTTATTGTTTGCAAACAACACATCACTGCTAATTAATACTTGTATTGTAAGCATCTTGATTTAAAAATACTATTGTGTCTGTAATAGAAAGTTCAGAGGGTCTTTAAGAGCTTCTGAATACCTGTGGGTTGCCAAGTGCCAGATAACTGGATGTGTAAGGCAGAGCGGGAGTGTTCCGCTCAAAACGGTCTGATTCATTTTGTGCATGAGAGTCTCTCAGTGGGGTAGTGCAGAAGCAGCTAGCCTGCACCGATTTATTCACCATTAAAGCAGCATGACATCTGATCACAACACCAGCACACATGAATACACGCTGCCCACTCTCTGGCCACATCGGCCCTGATGCACCTCCAACCTGAGAGAGATCCATCTACTCCTTACCTCTCTCTAATACATTTCCACAATTCGTCCACCTCATTCTGTGTTTGTTTGTTAAACCACATCATGATGTTTTTTTTGTAATAACTATTTATTAAGGAATCTGTTTCATTATCCCTACTATTTTCCTTATTCATGTATATGTTGACTGAGTAACATTATGGTGCAGAAGTCACTTGCTCAATTTGCAGTAAAAATGGAAAACACATTAAGGGCAAACTTATCGTTTTTCTTTAGATGTTTCTGAGAAGATTAGATTGAGATAATTCACTTGCATAATTGAATAATTTGTCCATTTGTCCATGGGCATTTTGGTCTGTCTTTCCACTGTGAGAAGACAACACAATGCTTTGGGTCTGAAAGGATGTGTAACTGTTCAAGAAGCTCTTCACTGAGAAAAGGAGACGCATCAAACAAAAAAGCTGCTGGCGTTCTCAGAACAGTGGACTGACCACCCCAGAGTCCAGACCTCAGCATCACTGAATGAGAAGCAGGAAACTCTAAACCAACTTCTAAAGCTGAACTTTGGAGGTGTGTCTGCAGATTTCTTTGAGGAACTATAAGTAAATAAGATGTTCTAGCCATGACTTCAGGAGCTCATAGATGTAGATGGACCTCAAATTGTTTGTTTTAGAAATGTTTTAGCTTAGCAATCAGCAGGGTCTTCTCTCCTTCTACCCTCTTTCCTGGACTAAATCAGGTTAGCTGAAGGGTCGGCTCAGAGACAAATAGCTCTGTCTTTCGAACGCATCCTCAATCAGCTCTGTTGCCAAGGTGATTGCTGCATCTCTCGTCCTCCTCTCTCAACTGCTGGCACTGCAACTTCATTGCTCTAGGGAATAGAGCTGGGCTGGCGGTGGGGGTGCACGCTGCTGCCGGCTTCTATGAATAGCCCAGAGTGCACAGGAATGATGCCAGGGCATGCTGAATGAACACGACATAAATGAATGTGTGCCATGCATTCGAGGATTTCTCTGACACTAATGATAAATCATAACAGACCAGTTTGTAGAATGCTTTCCAGTCCTTTTAATCCATTTCTTAGCTTAAGGGGAAAGATTCCTTTAGTTACGGGTATTAGGCAACCATCTGGTGCTAAATAATTTGTACATCTTGTTTGTGTACTAAATTCGCATGTACATCCATCTTTTAAAATGAGTCTGCAAACTACTAAGCACCAAGTACAGCATCGTACTACAGTCATTCCTCAGATTAAGCAGGTCTAGCTTTCTGTGCATGTAAATATTCTATAGAAGTTCAAAATCCTAAACTCTGTCCCACAGAAACTACTTTACTCAAATTCCAGCCTATTTCTTTGTTACAAGGTGATATCATCTTGTAACACAATCCTTACTGCTTACTCCTTACCCCTAAGTTTGGCACGTACACACAGAAAGCTAAAACAGTACAAAACTGAACACTGTAACACATCCTGATCCACTATAGCTTGTAAACGTGTTTCTACCAGTGTATTCAGATTTTTTTGGGGGACAAACTGATATGGCAGAAGCAACCGCTTTGTACAAACAGTCGTAGGGGTGTGGGAGGTGACACCTGTAACAAAATACCACTCTAACAGCTGACCAATCAGAACAGAGAGGGCAAGCGGACCCATCAGAGCACACTTTTAACAAGAAGATGGCAAGTAAGAAGCTGAATGTCAGCCAGAATAGAAATGCTGCACCATTCACAATGATATGGGAAAATTCAAATATAAGCTGGCAAATAGGAAGCTAAATGCTAATATTAGGATGTAAAATGCTGCAACATTTAAGGTGGAATGGAAAAATTTAAACAGAAAGTTGGTGAATATAAAACTAAATGTCACCTGTAGAATGTAACTGCTGCATCATGTAAGGTGGAACAGGAGGATTGTATCAAGGAAATGGCAAATAAGAAGCTGAATTTCAGCAGCAGAATGTAACTACTACACTATTTTAGGTGAAATGGGAAAATTCAAATAAGTTGCCAAATAAGGAGTTAGAAGTCATCACCAGAATGTATATGCTGCATAAATATAATTCGTTTTTTACATCAACAAGCCAGCACTATAGCTCCACCATATTTAGCATAACAATGTGAAAGTATCTCTACAGCTACAGCACACCTTGTTTTGTTAAACAAAAAAATGCTTTTTAAGGTGTATCAGCCTGGAAATGATCATATATTTTCTTCAAAATGGTAAAACGCTGATGTTGGTGTGCCTGAAATAGTGACACAGGATATCCAAAGAGAGTGAAGAAAGTTTCTTTTTTGTGGCTTTTCCCATACCCAAAACAGATTCTCTGGTGGTTTAAGTATCTGACTAGCATAGTCATAGTCACAGGGCGAACATAGCAGTACTAGCCCAATACAAGCTAAAGTTGTTTTTGGTTGAGCTAGCCTGGTACTAACTGCTTACTATAACTCACTATAAAGTTAAACCTAACAAAGGTGCCTGAAATGAACAAATTTTTATCAGTGCAGGGCTTTACAAGGCAAACTAGTCCCAAAAAATGTTTTAACAAATTTCTCATCATTTACATTTCATATAAAACTAAGAAGACATGCTTATGTTCATTGGTGGTTTTGACTAGTACATAAAATATATGTATTTGTGTTGTAGACATGGTGACCCCGTCTTTTTATGAATTGTGGAAGAATTTTGAAAAATTGGTGGAATTCCTCATCAACAACTGTAACTATATCATGCACCAAATCATCCTGAATTTACATCTTCATTATGAATACCAAGTTTGAACATGGATAACCTCTTTAAGATAATCATGTTTCATGGGGTGACTATAGGCATAATTTTCGGAATAAAAACACTTTTAGTTTTAGTTTTGAGTGAAACCCCTTTTTTAATCATTTAGAAGCAAGTGTGAATAGTCAAATACCAGTGTACCAGTGCTGACGTAGAAGACAGGGACTGTTTTAGGGGAAAATAGTTTCTTCACTTTAAAAAAAACGAAGCAAAGAGATTGACAATTATATTTTTCATGGAAGTGGTGCTCTCATGAAAAATGTCTCGCTTTAGTACAAAATTATAAAACTCAACTGGTCTCAGTAGCAGTCGGTCTTGAATCTGATTACTTTGTGCTCTACCACAAATAACTTGCAAAAAAGAACAAAACCCTATGAATCAGGCTATGATGATGGAAACTATTGTCTTGCTTATGTAGCTTAACAATTCATTCTGCAGTGCAACAGCATCGCTGTTCAGATTTGTTTTCTGTGATTAATCTCAGGCATGGACAAAATACAATACTTCTGTACCTCAGCAAAACGTTGAAGAGCCCGTATCATGACTTCTCCTGACTTTTTTTAATAATAGAGTTTGGTGTAACATAGCTATAGTTCTTATATGGAAACTAGCCACATGCTTTCAATTTATGGTTTCCATAATGTCACAAAAAACAACACATTTTACTGTCCAAAGAAAAACAAGCATCTCCAAAACAGTAACTTTACAGGAGAGGCCAATAATATTGTTACCTTTTAGCATAAGTTAATGTGAAGAGGTATGTAGGATATGTAGGATATGGACATTCTTAAGTACATTTACAAGCAAGGATTTTAGTACTTTTCTACTTATCCCAGCAGAGACCTTGTACAGTATATTGTGCTTTGTCCTCCTTATTTAACAGGTGAGGCAGGTTTCTGTCCTGTTTTTTGTTCTGGCCTTTTGTGGTATACCAGAGACATTTGAAATGGTACTACTGTAAATGCTTATTGCTTTAGTTTCTCTTGCTGTATTTTCTAAAACAGTTCCCAACCTGAAAACTCAACTGAGTTAAAGTGGAATATAATGAAATAAAAGTAGTTCAGAGTTGTTGGTGTGAAATGCTCCATTTCAGCGAAATGTATTTGTTTTTTAAGTGGGAGTGATAGGAACAAGATGTCCACATCTAAAAGATCCCCCACAGAAGTTTAAATGATATGGATATAAATATACTGCCTGATAAATAACAGGTGGAATTTCTTTTCAACAACTGTAACTATGTGATGCAAATGGTACTTGTAACAGCGGAGGTTCTAGACCAAACACTGGAGACACTTGCACTTTTTCATTGGATGTGTTGTTGAAAACTGACCTGTAATGCAGTTTTAATTGAATAATGTAGACTAAGCCAATTTAGTGATGGTGAGTTAGCAGATACAGACACACAGTACAGGTGCATTCATCTCATTATCAAAATGAGAAATAAAGAAAGGAATGGTTGAAATGTGCTGCCTTAATAGCGCCACTTGTTCTTCTGAAGTCAAGAGGAGAGGAGACTTTAGAACCTCTAGAAAGTACACCTTAATACTCAGCACCAATAAATAACATAAACAGTGACCTAAAAAGAGAAACACTAGAGAGACTCTGAAGAAATCCTGTTAGTCCGGTCTAACAGCTAGATAAGGGTCATATTTCAGCAGGAGAGACAGTAACAATGATTAAAGTTCAGACTGCTCTGCCACTTAAGTGTGGGTTCAGTAACCGCTGATTTGCAGACTGCTGGCACTTGCTCTTTAGGCTTGTGTTAACCTATCATTCCAGCCGTCAAAGAACGC
Source organism: Megaleporinus macrocephalus (assembly GCA_021613375.1). NCBI lineage: Eukaryota > Metazoa > Chordata > Actinopteri > Characiformes > Anostomidae > Megaleporinus > Megaleporinus macrocephalus. The sequence goes on from CM038706.1 coordinate 32,569,843, forward strand.
ACTTCTGTGTTGTTTAAACATTTACTGAGATCTCTTATTAGGGTACCGTTTGTGTGCCACTGAGATTACTATTACAACATGTAAGTAAAGATGATTAAAGCCATTTTAAACACGGAAAATCTTAAAGATGTTAAAGATCTTTAACAGCAACCTGTGCACCTGTTTCATATAAATAACAGAAAACAGTAGTAAACAGTAATAAAACCTGTAAAGCACTTTTTATTCTTTAGTCTATAACTGACGTTTCCAGCTAGTTCATCAATGCTTTAAAAACTACAGATGGCCATTTCCACTTACACTTATATTCAAATATCCACAAGACTTTATTAGTGGATATCCTTTAACTGCAGAAAAGCAAAAAAACAAACACAAAAATCTATTTTAAAGTCTATTTGACATTTTTGTTGCTTAACCGAATAACCAGATATCTGTTGCTTCTGTGCAGTTAATCAGATATCTGCTCATGTACCCTATGCTCAGATCAGACACAAATTCAGTCCAATTTTTACATGATTTTGTCATAGCCAATACATTTCCTGCATTAGGCCTATATGTGAGTGTCAGGAACGTCCCACAGAACCCCAAAAACTTTCTGCCTAAAAATAAACTTTCTGCCCAGTATCCCACAACAGTACTCTCTCGCAAACATAGTAAGGAGAAAGATGAACACTGCTTTTACTGCTGGCAAGTGGAACTGCAAACCACAGTAATCTGTCTGAAAGGTGAAATGTGTGTTTTTGTAAATTTGATGTTGATGATAAAAAATAGAAGCACAGAATTTACAGAACCTTCCATGCATGTAAATTTACTTTACAAAAAAAATAAGCTGAAAAGGTACAGAAATAAAAATTGTAGAAGAAATTCTAAAAGTGAAACAAAAAAATCACATAATATGATGTGGATGATACCACAATAGCATAAGGAATTCAATATAAAGCCAGAGAACAGTAAAAGTTAAAGAATGAATTTGTTTTTTTAAAACAGAGTAATGTTGAGAGTAAATACACAAAAAATGTATCTGTGGGAACAGTCTATTCCCTCCTGGAGCTGAGTTTCGTACTGTGCAGTGGGTGAGAGTTCCTGTGGAACTACAGTGGTATCACTCAGTTGTGAGAGCAGCAGCACTATGGTGTGATGTCACTAGTGTGTCCAGGAAACTGGGAAGATTAGCACAGTATGAAAAAAGGGCATGCTTCAATCACCATTTAGTGGGAAATAGTGAAGAAAACCAAATTTACCAGTTACACTTAAAGAGATATTGCATTACATTTTCAAAATTCCAGACAATAATTAATTACGTTTATACATATAAAACTCAAAAGACATGTAGGTTTGCTGGTGGTTTTGGATAGTAAATACATTTTTGTGTTGTAGACAGAATGAACCCTGATTCCCATCACAGCCACTGTAAACGAAGCTGCTAAGTTTCACAGCAATTAACTAGTTTTTAAATAGTGTAATCACCCCTTAATGTGAAAGTAAAGTTTTTTTACTTGGGAGACACTAAAGCTCAAGACTAGCCAATAGGAACGTCGTCGGCCTTCTATTACTGGACAGGCTACTATTGTGGCTTAATATAATGGCAGAAGCACCAGCAGTGTATTCACTCTAAATGTAAAATACATAATTAAGTTTTTGTGTGATTGTTTGCTTTACATTAAATTAATTTTAATTCATGTTTTAAGTAAATAAATAAAAGACATGCCCTGTATTAACTTGTTGTGCTGTCAAATGCAGAGTGATGCGAGTGCTGGGATTCAAAAAGATCACCAAAGATTCCTGCTTATGCCAGAGAATTCCTACTCGTACACATTAACAAAGAGAACAATTTGCGACTGTTTTGATGGCAAGATGATGCACATCCATTTCTCCAGCATTTGAGATTAATTACACGTCAACACCATAGCTCATAGTTACTGACACCTATGTCATTACTGCAACAACCCAGGCAGACAGGTTGATGATTTCTGTACACAAAAACCTACACAAATCGAGCACTTTCATCACTCTGGATTTCAGCGTCACCGTGTGTCACATCGAGTGGCACCAAACACATTTTTGAAATCCGATTTGAGCATTCAAACAGAGATCCAACTTGAGTTGTATTTCAAACCACCTCCAAATGTGTTGTTCACTGTCCACACCTGGATACAATCTGGATATGCCAGTAAATTTAATTTAAGCTGGCAGTATAAACAAGGCCCTAATGTAAAACACCAAACTATGTGTTTTGTGTTGTTTTTTTTTATATTTAAATAAATGTAACACATGTTTAATAAAAATATGCAAACATTTCTGTGAAGGAACATTTATAGATTCCTATCATAATCTCTGGAGCAGCGGTCACTAACCCTGGTCCTAGGCTTAGATCTAGGTCTGTTCTCCTGTTGAATAACGTTGCAACTCCTGCTTTAGCTTCTAGGCTAGGAGGCAGGGGAGGATATTGAGTTCAAACTTAAAGCTGCAGAAAAGTAGATCTCCACCAGAAAATCACTGCTGTATCCTGTTCAAGAGAAATCTGCTCATTAACAAACTCTGACTTACTGATGCAAAACAATTCCTGAAGAAAAGGTACTATTTTCAGATTTTCCACAATTTTACTATCATTGACATTCCGTATAAACACCCCAGTACAGGTTCCTTAGTGGTTTTGGATAGTAAATAAAATGACTACCACGGCAAGAATTATGAGAATTTTTAACGGTGGAATCTCTCTGGAGCAGGACTTTCCCAACACAGTTTAGAGTCCCTAGATACCTAATCCAAAACATCAGCTTCTTACTTTTAGAGTGGTGGAGCGATACATGCAGGGCGTTGTGAGGCAAAACAGTCCCCGAATAAAGTGTATTCTTCAGGTTTTCACTCATTTTTTTTACCATCTTAGTAAATGAAATGGCTATAACAGTCACTTCCACCACCACAGCAAGTTTTAAGAATTATGCAGAAATTATGAAAAATCGGTGGGCCCCTCAATACATGGACAGGATTTCTTTGCGAATTTTTGCGTTTTCTCCGCTCCCAGCACACCTAATTAAACTAATCGGCATATTAGCAGCGATGACAACCTATGTGCTCGAATTCTAAATCCGCTGGGCTTCCCCTTGTGAAGGTTGAAGTGAGCATCCCTGCTTGCTCAAACGCGCTGAACTGATAAACAAACGAAACGGGAAGCGACGAAGGCGAGAACGCGCGCTTCGGCCAGCCGTCGAGCACGTGCGCGGCGAGGAAGCAGCTCGGCAGCGGTGCTCTCGAGCTGCGGCAGTTGCCAGGGGACGTCGGAGGGGGGGAGGAGCTATGATTGGCTGAAGTGGGCCTGTTGCCACGGCAACGGCGAAGGGGTTTGGTAGCGTTGCCGCGCGGCTTGAGCCGAGCGCTGCCGATTACTGACGGAGCGCACATCTACATGCGAGCACAGCGGGCGAGCTGCAGCACTGGGGACGAGCAGCGCACCGGGGACGAGGACCGGACCGGCTCGCGGGAACGTAAGTAGCCGAAAAGGCGTCGGATAAGCTTGGGCTACGCTCTGGCACCGCGGGCTAACGCTGTGGGGAAATCATGGGCGGCTAAGTTAGCTTCCTCTTCGAATTTTTGGCTCCACCTTAAATGGTGGCAGCAGTTACATTCTGGCGGCTCTGGCGCCACAATGTAACTGCTGCACCATTTAAGGTGGAGCGGAAAATTCGAAGAGGAAGCCAACTTCAGCCGCGTGTAACGACAGTTTTCTAAGGTTAATGAGTTGTTTTTATCGTCGAATTTAACTTCTGTTGTGGAAAAGCTCAAGAGTGTGACAGACAGACCGCGAATTTCGGAAATTAGTTATCGTTTTGCTGCTTGAAAAATAACTTCTTTTGTGGCTGAGGCCACAACCGTTAGCTAACTGCTAACTCGAAATGTGTGTCTGTTCACTTTAGCTCTAAAAAGAGTCTTTAGTTCTTAACTGGCGAATATATTTGGAGAAACCTGTTAGATGTTACCAGAATAACGCCAAAATTCCACCACAGGAGCCCAAAAAGATTCAAATGGGTTTCTCTGGTTCGCTTTCTTGTCAGCTGTTGTTTGTTGTTTATTTTAAGCCTGGCTACTTAGTTGAGAAGGTTTAAAGAAGAGCCTGCGTTGATAGATAGCGCTAGCCTAACGTACATCTATCTATCTGCCCTCTGTATGAAAATGTAGGGCAGCTGTGACGTAACAAAGCCCGGGCGAATAGACCCGCTTAGACAATTAACTATTTGTGTGGAGGGATGGAAAAAAGGCCCAGGCTCATAGAAACCTACAGACTTCATTTTACAGTTACATGATGACTCATTTGACCTACACGGTGAGGTGAATTCCGAGCGTGCTTCTTGTCAAAACAGCTGTCTGATGTAAACATTTTGAATTAAATGGCCCATATTGAAAGAGGGGGTGACGAGACTTTGGTTTTTGCGATGTCACAAAACACACACACTTCCACCTGTTTAGGCTACATTAGCTTATCTTGATCTTTTACAGTGTGAATTTGCTTTTTTATAAGGAGCCACCATGCAGAGGAACCTACCATGCGTCTCTTAAAGTAGCATGTTTAAAGGGGAATCCACTTTAAAGGAGCAGTGTGTAACCTCCAGTGGCAGGGTTGCCGCCCATATCAAAGCCTTGGGTTTTCTACCGTTGTCTCTGTGTCTGTCCCGATTTTGTTAAGCTTCTTCATGTTTTTCCTCTTTCATTCATCATCCTCCTTTACTTTTGTTTGTGTTTTTTAAGTACGTTCCTCATTTGTCAATTTGGGTTTTCAGACTTCCCCCAACACAAAATGGTTATCCAGCATGGGTGTTATAGCTAGTATCATCAAATGATTCTACCTAGTATGCCCATATCAGCAGTACAACATAGTGTTGCAAAAGTGTTATTGTGTCTTTAATGTCAATCCTAATAATCAGTTCTCCCCCATTATGCTGATTTAGATTATCAAAACATCCTAGTTATTCTTTTTTGATAAGGACGTTCACCAGCTTTTTCTTCAGATTTTCCTTTTCCACCTTAAATGTTGCTCCGGTTACATTATTTCGCATAGAAGCTGATTTCAATCAATTTAATAAATCACAGTATTCTACCTGGAGTTTTATGTATGGAGCTACTGATAAATGTGTGTTACAGTAGAACATTTTAACAAGGATTCCATTCCTTTCTGCTGATACTATAGCACTACCAAACTCAAGCTGCTGCTTCATCTTACAAATATGAAGGGCACTCTTACCAGTCAGTTTGTAGTGTTGTCCATTCTGGGTTACTAAAGATGGCGATGCTACATGGCGGCCTCTTATGGAAGATGGTCTGCTCCTATGTAGATATGAAGGCTCGTTCTAAACTAACAACGAACACAGGAAATTGTAGTTACAGATAATTGTGAACTTATGAATTCATATATCATATTCCTTTTCTAATTTATTTCATTTACAATAGATCCTACCAAAATCTTACACATCGCTTCTTTAACTGTTATCAGTCAAAGTTGGTAAATTCAGATGTGTTTAATGGTTTCCAAATAAATGAAATGTATTACACCAACTTAGGTTGATTAGGTACTTAGGCTGGAATTATGTTGATGTTACAAAGTGAATGTTGACATCTGAATAAAGTAAATTTAAAGCTTTTTGTTTAGGTTTGATCAGTTCATGTGCAGTGTTGCGCGATCCTTTTTCTTCCATCCAGTTCCCCATTCATTCACTCATTCATTCATTCATAGCTTGAACTTATTGACATGCAGCAAGCTGTTACCCATTTTAAGCCAGCAAGCCAGCCTATTGATTGAACAACTGTTGCCATTATTCCCCATTGTAAAGAAAATTATGCAGGTGGTATAACCATTATCTAGTTTTCCTTAAAAATTCCATATCTCACATTTTATTACTATTTGGATCCCTGATGTTCACTGTGAAGCTTATGTGGCTTTACAGCCATTATCCATTTCTGTATGATCTTTTTCAAACATTTCTTTATACCTTAGAATTGTTGATGTGCCATTTAGACAAATATATATGTAAATGACCCCTGTTTTTCTTTGGCTGCTCTTTATTGTGCCTCATTCGAAAACGAATCCAGTTTTTAAACATTCATAACTTTATATTGAATGGACATGGCGAAACTGCCGTAGGTCAAATGATTTTATATATGTAAATGTGTCAGTTCTTGTGACAGCACAAAACCTGAGAATTCAAAACAAATTATATAGTATTGTATTTACAGGTCATACGTAATGTGAAGGGTATGTTTTAAAATGTCTAACAGTTTTTGCATGGTAAATCAAACTTCCATTTTTATCTTTTCTATGATATGGGACCCTCAGTAATTTGTATTGTATGCTTGCACCACATGCTTTTTTCAGCAGTCTGCGTTCAACTGCGCGATACTCTCTTATCAAGCACCTCAAAACATTAATTTACCTGATGTACAGCATGTTTTTAGCTGCCATAGTCCACTATAGCCACACTTGAGTCATAACATAGCTTAAAACATAATCAAATACAAATCTGACATTTCCAAGTGGAAAGTAAGCTGTTTATTTAAAACATACTTAAAAGTTGAATGTCCTAATGTCCTCATGTAGTTGGCATTACTGTTTCATAGAAAACAAAACTAAACATTGTCACTTATTTAAAATGTTGTCTGTAAAAAAATGGTGAAGAAGCAAGAGATACTGTTCCTGAGATTATTATGTTTTACATGTAAGAGTTCATTTTTATGTGATTCATGGCACTCAAAGTGGAATACCCAGAAGTTACTAAGAGATGTGCTCCAACTAGGAATTAGAGCACAACAGTGTGGAAAAATGGACAAACAATTGGATTCATAGTACTTTTTAAATTTGGTGCTACTTTATCTGTTCCAGCTTATCAGACTTTAGAATGCAAAAATATTGTGACATATGTATCCTAAAAATCTTGAACTGTGAATCAGATTTAAAATTTAAATGTGCTTTTTTTTCAGTTCTGCATTTGGGTGGCAGAACGGGTGGTGGGTTTGCTCAACAGATGTTGTTTACTGACAGCTGAGGCCCAGATAAACAGCAAACAAAAACAAAGAGAAGATAAATGAAATGTAGTGGGGGTCAATATGTCATATAACTTATAATGATAATAAAAAATATTGCCAATACTCTTTTCTAAGTATTGGATGATATCGTCGGTACCTAAAGAACACTAACTTCATGTTTCGTTATTATTGTGTTGATTGTAGTTTATAAAACATGAAATAAAATTCACTGTATTTCTAGATTTATTATAAGTGCAGTATTGTGTGTTTTTTTTTGTGGCACTACAGGTTCTATTTTGTCTGTTTTGACTAAACCTGATGATGCAAATCGTGTATTGTAAAAATGTCTTATCGAGAGGATATTTTTGCCCCCGATTGAAGAGAGATCGGCCTGGTACAGTCAGTTGGTCAGTCTAGTTACTTTTAGAAGGCATACACACCTGGAACACACAGTGTATCCTAACGATGACAGAAGTTCTTATGTCATCAAACACAACAGTTGCTGGAGCAGAAGGAGCCTAACCGGTCCTTGTGCAATATGCACTAAAGGAACGCCTACATAAATGTTTCACTTCACTCTTCTCTCACTCTTTGCTCTTCTCTTTTTTGGCACTGGTTTCAGTGAGCCTTAAAGAGGTGGCTTTGCTTACACAGCGTGTAATTAATCAGCCGTGATAAAGTTTGTTAAAGTTAAACTTAATGTTGAAAGGCAGTATTTAAATTAAAACCCTCCACACAAAAGGATATTGGTTACAGCAGGTTTGCCCAGTCTTGGTCCTTGATATCTACCACTCGAATGCTCGAAAAGTTCCATTCAAATACAACACACCTGGCTCAAATATTCAGATGGTCCTGAGGGCCTTCAATAACTGGGTCACGTGTGCTAGATTAGGGCTGGAATTGAACTCTGCAGGTTGGTAGATCTCCAGGACCAGGATTAGGGAACACCTGGGCTACAAGGTATTGCCTTAGACGAGACTGTGTATTGGCAAAATCGTGGTGATTTCCTTACATTCCACAGTGACATTGTTGACAGTCACCACCTCACTATTACTATGCTATAATAAATAATGGTAGGTGCTATATCGTGATAATTGATGTTTTTACAGTCACGAAATTGGGTTTTTGATGAGTTAGAACTGACAGGAAAGTCTCAGCAGTGCATCAACAAATACAGTCAGAAACAGTGACTGATTATTAGTCAGTGTTTTTTCATGTTTCATATCCTTCATTGAACTAAATTAATTTAATCAGGACTAATTATGCACGATTTTTAATGGTCAGTGTTCTTTATGTTCTGATGATTTCCATGATAACAATATAATATTGTCATATTGACCACCCCTAATGTTAAACGTGGTCTACATATCTAGGGCTGTGCAAAAATAAAAATAATATAAAATAAAATCAGTTATTAAAATATTAAAAACCAAAAAGGTCCTTAAATAACTAACATGTTTAGCACTTTTATGAACTCAATGAAGACTCCTTGATTGGCACTTGATTGGCTCATGCAGTTACAGTTTTAACACAGTACAAATTTTCAGCTGTGTTTATTATAGAGAATAAAAAGTTTCAGAGTAAAAAATGCTCACCAAAAAATTGAGGATTATTTTAACAACACTGTTTCTGCTGTAACTTTCTACTCATGGTTGTTCTGAGTCAGATTATGGTTGACAGATTGGGAAGGATCAGCAACTTGCTTTAAAATAATTATTTAACAGTGACCGGTTTATTAGCAGGTTAGTTATTTTTTTAAGTTGCATTACAGAGTGGTGCCACATTTTGAAATTACTATTAAAAAATACAAATCCAATTATTGGTATCCAGTGTTTCACAGGACTTATGCTAAACATAATGGTGCCCTCTGTTTATCTAAACATGCAGTTGGGAAGTGGTTTTTAAGTACTGACGATATCCACAAAATACTTTGAAAATACTCTGAATACTTTCTTAAAAAGCAAAATGTGTATATATGCCAAAAAAGCTTACAACTGGGATTTTGTGTTCATTTATTAAAATATCTTAAAATATTTAAACATATTTAGACATTAAAACATTTAGTACTTGCAGCAGTACACATATCCACAAGAAATGAGGTGTGGCTTGAAATAAACACATTGGGAGGACTTCAAGATAAACATACAAGTTATATTATAGTAATTGTTTAATTTCACCTCACCTGATGTTTATCTATGTATTTCTCTTTGTAAATTATCTTTGTAAAACATTGGGTTTGTGCAGTTAGTTATCTGTTACCAACCCTAATCAGTTTATTAAATGTAGCTTTATTCCATTTAATCCATTAAAATTAAGTACACTGTAAAAGGAACTTCAATTTCATATTTATTGCTGTTTATCTTGAGCCGGCTGCAGTAGTCTTTCTATGCTTTGTGTAAACTTATCAGATCCTATGACCAGAACACAAATTCTGCATTGCCCTGTGGTGGAGGATAGAGTTCCGACATTCCCAGTTCTCGTGAGAATGTGCAACAAAAGTGATGAGCTAAATTTACATATCAAGAATTCTAATTTACTATTCTTTCTTTTTTTGTAAATATTTAAATACTTAAACATTCAGGCTCATTCTGTAGGCTACTGTTGCTAATACACACCAAACACACCAGTCCATAGTCATCTAAAATATATAAAATATCCATGAAATATCCATGAAACTTCTCTCAGACTGCATTCAGGTTTCCATTAGCGTGTTGTTTAGGTTGCAGTATGAATCGCTGTGAGATAAAAACATGAACAAACCGTAACCGCGTAGCTGAACGCTGCAGACACTTTAGACAAACATGTGCTGTGCTGAATTCTCTATTACAGTCTAAACTCCGAATGTGCACATGACTGTGTGAAGAGTCAGCACTTTTTTGCTGAAGTTTTTGGACACTTGGATTGAACATTCAGTTTTCTGCTAAACCGCAACTGTGTCAGTCAGGATTTTACCGGATGGGTGTTGTAAGTAATGGGGACAGCAAATGTCGTAGACACAGCAACGTTAAAGCCTTTGGGGCGGAAACGTCTGGAAGATGGGACCTCTGCAGCCTTCTCAGTCTACTTGGAGAGAAGCTTATTTATAGATTTTATGTGATAATGTCAGGAACAAATTCCCATGTGTTTTGTGAAGAATGACAGTTTGCTGGATTTCACCATCACTGCTGTTATGGATGTATGTCTCAAAGACACCAATTAAGTCTATTTAACTTTTAGTCAGTTAAAATATTATGGCAAATAAGCCTGTCACAATAATTGCATAGTTGTGTAATCACTGTTATTTAAAATGAACGCAGATACTTAATGACAGATTTTTCACTGATTTTTCATCGTTTTTCGGTGCAAAATGTGAATTATGAGAGGTTGTGGTAAATAAATGTAAATAGAAGATGGTAGAAAAATTGTTAATAAGATCTTGCAGATGACAGTACAGTATATTTAAAAACAATTAACTTTGCCTGTAGTGGAGTTGCTTTCTGTATGCATGCAAAAAACTGCATGAAAGTTTCACAATGTAATGCCGGCCTGAGTCCCATCAGAGTAGCAATAAAAACAACTCAGTATTTTGTGAGACAGGAGATTTTTGAAATCATTGTTAGTTGCAGCCCTAATGGTTATGTAGCTGATCACGCTTTGCTTAGATATGATCTGGTCTTTGTTGGCAGGTGACTGTTTTCTGTTTCTGCAGCTGCACACTGTTTTCATCAGCTAGACGACCCCCCCCCCCCCACCCCCACCCCCACCCCCAAAGCACCCACACATCCATCGCCATTATGTATTTTTTCCACCCGGAACAGCCGTCCAGGAGGAGGGACATCCCCAGGAGCCCACAAGGCTTCAGTTGTCTTGGTTACATGACATCAGCGTGCAGTAATCCAATATAGGTTGCTGCTCTGAATTTGGGTTGCAAATGCATGAAGGCTTTCCTGCTGCAAAGCGCGTGTTTGTCCTCCTGGTGATTCTGCTAGAGGCTCATGCTGGTGCTGTTAAGTGAACATATTTGCTCGGTACACGGCGAGGAACCCTTTAAAGAGCTGGTGTCTTTGCTCAAGGGGACGCTGCTGACAGCTACATTTGAGCTTGTCTACTTGCCCCAGTAATGTCCCCTCCGTTGGTCTTGGAGGGGTTAAGACTCTCTGCTATTAACAGCCCCTCACCGACAGTAATCGTTTGACGGATTGAGTGAGAATCTACACTGTGCCTTGTGTAACTGATTACAATGGCTCATTGTGCAGGCCACTACTCGCTGAATAAACGTGGTTTGTTTTAATAAAAGCTGCAATGTTGCATGTTGAACATTTTTGGTTTGTTGAAACTCAAAGAAGTATCATTATCTAGTAAGGACATTGAAAACAGTCACCCTGTAAAGCTGAAAGAATCATTTAAAAGTCAGAGGAATCATATTAACGTCACATGCACAGGCTCAAAAGAAGGTCCGGCTTGATGTTTAGAGCTCAAATGATTTTAAAATCAACATCATCATCATACTAATGAAGATGTGATGACAATACTTGACAATGCACTTAAAGTCTTTCACCTAGTTTAGACTGAGTTCATCTGCTTTTGTGCAATGACACATTTTCACAAGAAGTCTCCAAAACATATTGAGGTAAAAATAATATGATCAGTTTAGTCGTCAGTAAGTGGGATTGTGACATAAAAGCAGTATCATGCAAAGAAGAAGCCGCATGTCAACACAATCCAGAAATGCAGCCGTCTTCTTTGGGCCGAGCTTCATTTAAAATGGACTGAGGCATCCAGCTTGTTATCAGTGCATAGGTCAAAGGCATCTCTGATGATATAGATTTGCGTTAGTGTCTATGCCATGGGCAGTTTACACATCTGGAAAGGCACTACCAATGGTGAACAGTATGTAGAGGTTTTAGAACATATGCTTCCATCTAGACATAAGGACAATGCTTGGTGATGGTTGAATTCATCACTCTAGATGATCAGACATTCTTGGTTGTGAAAGACTGTCCCTGTACGACTGCACGCAACATTGTGAAAGCTATGGTGGAATGCAGGGTTCCGAGTTTGCACTGTGTGGCCCAAACGTTACAGCTCGCTGTGAATGATGGTGTGTTCTCCCAGCGCAGTATCGTATCTCAAATGTAATTGAATGTAAGGATAGTGGAAACACTTTTTTTTAAACACTTGCATTTAGCCAACTTTTGGGTATGCAGTTGAAAGTGTTTAAGCAGGGAGTTTCTATGAGAAATAACAATACATTCTACATGTTGCAAACCTTGCTATGGCAGAGGAGAGCAACTGGTGCTTATGTCACTGAGGTTGTTCAGTTAAACCAGCAAAGTGATTTGTGAAAAGAGGGACAGAATTACATGCGATAAAGCAGAGATGCTTCTGTTCATTAAGAAAAACTTAGACTGGTGACCTGGGGAAATAATGCTAAGCTCAGATTCTTTCACCTCTAACAGTTTGGAGAAGTGGTTCTGTATGGTGTCTGATAAGAAGTGATAAGACTATAAAATAATTATTGTAAGTGAGATAAACCAGAGTTTTATCTAAGCTGTCTCTTCTGTCAGCTAATCTCCGTCCACCATGTCTGTTGTGGTTTGAGTTGTTTCGAAGTGAGCAGTCAGTCACGAAACCAGATGCCATCAGCCAATGGCGTTCGGCCCATGTTCCGCCCCCAAACTGTCAAACCCACCCCTCTGAAAACTCGAACGCAAAAAAAAAAAAACACATTACAGGAGGGAAGAAAGACAGTTTGAGCGCATGTTTATGACTATTGCGCGTGCGGTTCCTCTTTCTGTGCTCACGAGTGAAAAATTTATGCATGCAAAATGTTAAACCGTAAAGCTTTAAATCTTTCACCTCGCAAGTTTTGACATTGATGTAACGTCATAGTTCTGAAAGACTGTTATGTATGTATTACCGTGTTTAATAGTTACACCACTAGGTCCACTGGTGTTTGATATGTTCTGACATGTTATGTTAAATATGCAGACTTGATGATGTAAACTTTAATTCAGCCAATGTTTGTGTTATAAACAGAGTTTTTGAAGAGAGGAAGAGAGATGGCTGCACATTTTTAGCCTCATTAAGTTGATATAAGCATTTAAACTACTGAACGTGTCTTGAGTTTTTCCAGACTGAAAACGCTGCACTCTGCTTCTCTCTGGTGGCTGAATGAATGGGTGGACAGAGTATAGGTTGAGGTGGGGGGAGGGGGGCACATTGTCAGTCCAGTGCTTACTTCTCTGGAACACATCCACAGCAAAGAAAACAATAATGGCACAGCAGGTGTGCTGCATCAGTGCAAAGATAACTGCGCCAGGCCCAATGTTTATTACATTTAATAAAACACGCTAATTTTAGTGACTGGAATATTTAAAGCTTCTTCTGCTGCGACTTTGTGCATGTGTCAGGCAAGTTAGACTCACAGCAGCTACTCAACATTCTGTTGGGTTTATTATAGGAATATTTACAAACATCTTACATTATTTAACAGCTAAGCAGTCTGAACAAAGTAATATTGTGATATAGTGACATATGTTTACAAACAGCAATTTTGCAAATATACAAGAGGCCCAATCATTCCAAAAATATGATTGGGTATTTTTAGCATAGTTAGCTACTAACCTCAGCATGCCTTCTCGTGCACAGACGATTAGTTTTTTACTTTTCCGCATTAAAAAAGTAAAGCTCAAAAAAGATTAAACTGACTTAAACAGCACAGTGAACTGAAAACTCAAAAAGCATGAAAAAATAGATACTTTTATTTAGTGCTGGATTAGTGTAATGCAATATATATATTGTGATTATGATTTAATTTGCACTGTTATCTATAAATTGAGGTATGTGCCATTTTTTGCCTGTAAGACCTACATAATACTGGCTTGAGGCCTAACACAGTGTGCCAGTCTGCTAGTTATTTGTGGTTGTGATGTTACAGCACACACATTTATTTGCTTTTGATTAGTCAAATTAATTTATAAGCAATTAAATTTCCCTACTTAGAACTTATCAGCATTGTTGATGGAGTGTGTCACATAACAACATTTTATTTTTCAGCTCTGCTTCTATTTTTTCTTTCTTTGTTTTCCATTTAAAATATATTGTAATGTATGTTGTCGTACCTTGAAAATATAAATGAATATCACCCCAGTCACAGGTTTGGCGCTGCAGCAGTTGATCAGCATTAGTGTTAACATTTGCTAATAAATGGTAACAAATAAAGTTATTTATAGTTGGCTTGATATTTGCTGTTCTCATTTACATCACATGAGAACACAGGGAATCACAGATTGTGTTTTTTTTTTTTTCCTCTTTGTTTAAGCCTCCCATCCACTATTATGTGACAGTTCACTTTTCTAAATACATGGTGGATATTGTCAGTATTCAAAGCATGTCTGAACTGTTAGTGATCTATAATTTAAATTAGTTTTGACTCATCATTAGAAAAATACAGAAAAGCATCCATGTACATTTTGTTGATCCTTGATAAAACATAAATAAGACAGTTTCAATGTTCTTTATAAAGGAAGAATAATCCTTGTGTTTTTTTATTTGCTGAGTGAACCATTAGTCAGGTTTACATGTAACACAGTTATCCATTAATAATCAGGTCAAATGGGTCATATAGGTCAAATGAAATACAGTATGTACATGTATACACCTCAGTCGCAATAGACAAGTCAGATTGAAGCCATTTCGAATACAATTTCTATCTGATTGATTGAGGTGGGTAATCCATTGGATAGAATAATAATAGCCATGTGAACACCGGATTTTCATTTCCAATCAGAAAGTTTGTGACGGATGTACAGTAAATGAAGAACAGTTCAGGCTTTACACCAACTGTAGAGTTAACACAGATGGATGATTCTTAAATCAGCGTATTACACAGCTCAAAAGTTCTTGTACCTTGTCAGACTGGACTCAATTTAGTTGGATTGGAAAAAAAACTGCATGTAAACATAAACTGTATTGCTAGATTAATATCTGTAGGATTTCAGATACTATCTAATTGATTAATCAAAGTGGTAATAGACCAACTATGCAATTATGGAAATAGCTGTTAGTTGCAGACCTACACTGGTCTGTAACACTGAGCTTCCGGGGATGTTTAATATGGATTTAAGGCACATAACACTGTCTTAGAAAAAGGATATTTATGGCAAAGCTTGAATATATTCATATGTTGGTAGACAGCCCTGGGCTGCACACTTTGCCTTTTTTATCTCTGTTTCAAAATGCAGGTACTTGTGAAACAGCTTGATTTCTCCATTTTCCTGTTTGTTCATGTGAATTTCTTCATTTGTTCTGGCAACAACTTTTTGTTTTTCATGGCAACACAATGTAGAGAGATATAGGGGTATAGTTTCCTTAAACTCATTCACAGTGTTTAAAAATCAGCTAAAGGACCACAGAACATATTTAATGATCCATGTGGAGGCAATTGAGATCCACAGGAGCTGGAAGTGGACACCTGAGGCAGGTCAACTGTTTTCTACTGGTCTCATTCCTGTAGCGTCTTCTCTTTCTTTATTTTTCTTAACCTCAGATTAAGACACAAGCAAGAAAAATATAAGAAAAAATATTTTCCAGCACAACATTTTTGCCCATGATACAGTTCTGTTGTTTAAAATCACCAAGAATCAGAATGATAAGAATCAAACTATAAATGATATAACTTCTCGTAAAACTTTCAAACCTTTTAGCCACATTGTTTTTCCTAATAAACAGCCACATGTTCAGCACTTTATGGCTTTGACATTTTGACATGGCAGTTGAACTTTTAGCCCACTTTGTAGAAAATACCAAGATATCTTGTGTATCACCGTTCCTACTGGCCCTGCTGGAAATATGACAACATAGCACAGTATGCTTTTCTTTTTCTGCTTGAAACATTGTGACTTTGTTGATAATTTTGCGCTTAACATCTGTTCAGAGTGGAGGGATGCATGCAGGGCACTGTGAGGCAAAATAGTTCCAAAGGAAATGAATTCATATTTTTCAATATTTTACCATCATCAACATTACATATAAAACGTGTAGCTTCACTTGCGGTTTTGGATAGTAAGTAAAATATCTATGCTTATGTTGTAGCCATGGTGACCCCTGGTTTCCATCACCACCACTATAAAGTAATCTGAACCGTTTCACACCAAACCACTTTAAATTATTCTGCTGACATCAGTTGTTGTGTAGAAATTCAGAAAAATCTGTGGTTTCCCCTTTCAGTTTTCCCTTTCTAAGTAACAGAGCATGTTTTTGTTTTTTCCTTGTTTTCTTTTTTTCTTGTTTCTTTGGGTGTGGAGCAATTTATTGCCGTCACATGGGTCACCTAGTACGTGTTGAGCTGGACTTTGGAAGCGCCTGCATTTGTGATACTTGCCTGTTTATATTTGAGCAGTTTCAGTGACGTCAAACAACAGGCTTCAGCACCATCCGGTTTGTCAGTCAACTCGCCAAACACTCCACTCTCGCTGTGAACTTCCTCAAAACTACTATCCTGCTATCTGGGTAAAGCCCAGGGGCCGACGGCCTGGCAATATATTGAGCCAAGCCTGTGACCCAGTGGGGAGGGGAGATGTCCTCACGTGAACTATGGAAAGTGTCCTGTGAAGAAGATTTATGTAACCCTAACCATGAGGACTATTCACCTGACCTCCACAAAAAACTATACTTCACAGTGCTTTGATTATGTATGACTGGGAGGGAGAGAGCATTCCCAAAACAGCATGCTTTATTTTTAGTGTTACCTCTATTGCACTTCTTTCTGTCTGTTATTAGCCTACTTTTGTTTCCCACTGGAGAGATACAAGAATATCCCAAATCATTAAACATTCTTTTTGGATTGTACCATGTTAATAGAATGTAAAGGAGGGTCCAAGAATTCATGCACTTTTGTTTTTAGAACGAAAATGAATGTGCTTGTAAGCATAAACCTGTGTTCGAAAAATGAATTTGAGAGGATCAAATTATTCAGAAACAGTACTTTGTGGCAGAGATATTCTTGGCAATTACAGCTTTGAGACGACAACCGTAAAGAGCGTTGCACACTGAATGCGAAGCAAAGAGTAATGTGAAAAAGTTTACAAAATTCAAACCGAGGACAAATAAAAAAATGTATATTTTTCGCTGTCCAAGGAATTGCATTTGTTATGTAAGATACTGTCAGTGCTGAAATTAATTTCCACTAAAAACAAATCTGGACTATTGTCCACAATTATTGCTTGTTTGATGAAATCTTTTAGGCCACACCAGGTACACCAGGCTGCCTGAAAAGTTCAAGATATTGTGTGTAAATAAGGTAATGTTTTTTATTGTCTAGCTGTGCATGAATATACAGTTTTACCCTCACTGTGCTGCTGTTCATTCAGGACGTGTTTTTTTTCCAGAATGTGACACACCTTTGTGTGAGAGAGCTGTAATCTGGTCTAATAAGTTTGTCAGGAATAGTTTATTGTTCACTACAGTCAGCATTAAATGTGTTGGTGTTCTAAGGTCGCAATGACTGACATGTTTAAACACCCCGGAAATCTCCTGGGTGGAGCCGTTACCTGCCAGCAGCTCAACGGCTGTGTTACGTCATACTTCCTGTCTGTCTCTGTGTCTCCACCTTTCTGGTTGTTTTTTGTGAAGTTAAGATTTTGTTTTTGAGAGGCCTGGGCACTTCTAGCAGCCTCATTTCATTCTTTGTTCTACTCTCTGCCCTGTTTGACAGAATCTTATAGAACTCAGACTCACAGCTGGACGTTCATGTTCTTTTGTTTGGGTAAATGGTCTCAAACCTACTTTTAAAATAAAAAGAAGATAAATATACATTGAAGTTGTAAATATTTGCTTATGTAGTATAAATAATACATGATATGAAAGTTTATTCTGAGGTTTGGTCAGGACAAGGCAGCAACGTTTATCCTGCTGTTACTCTGATCGCTCTGTACGCTGCACATGTATTCATTTAACGATCCAGGCTTTTAACTACAATTTAACCTTCTGTTGGCTTGCTATTAGCCACTAAATGTCTTAAAAGCTAGTACACAGCAGACTTCCGTTCATACTCTCTCCATCCTTGTGTCCTAGTTATGTTTTCAATGGCAACTTGAAAGGTGTGTTCTTTGCATTCTTGGTATTGCGCATTACCTAATGTCTGACATCAGGCAGTGTTTTTATAATCATTTCATGTATGAACTTTAGAGGTGGATGTGTTGTTACCATCGCCACTACTTTAAACGATTCTAACTTTCTCTAGAACGGAGACTTTTTGTATGACATTACTCATACACAAAATATTAGTACTATATTATTATATTATTATTATATTAATTATATTAATAACAGAGAAATTAAAATTGTTATAATAAGTAACTTTTTGAAAACATAATAAAATAAATTGGCAATGAAAGGACAAATTAAAAGAAACGGCCAGTCAGGGTCTAAGGAGGTCATATATAGTAACGTGAGCCGCTTGGTTATTAGATTGCTGAAGAAGCCACTTTTGTTCACCATCTGGACTTTTGTGTCGTAGACCGAAGCACTTTATGGATAAAAAAGTTGAAGGGAAGCTAGTCCTGGCACTGGTCTGCAGCTCTCTGTTTTTTGCTCTCTCTCGCTCGCTTTCTCACTGTTTCTTTTTCTGGAGTGGGATTTTTAACTTGCAGATGAGCCAGTGTGTATTCTGTGACCAGGCCGTGGCGCCTCTGTCCCCCCCTTTAGCCCTCCTCACCCTCTCTTACAAGTGGCCTATTAACCGCTGTGTCCCTCAGCTTGGCTGCCGCTTTGATGCCTTTTGATAAAAGCGACGGTAATTATAATAATCGTAACAGCGATGATAAGCAACTGCGAGTTAATCACGTAAAAAGGCACTCTGCCTGCTCGGTGGCAGTTTTTTCTGCTCTGATGTTCAGATGTAGTGGAAGAGCGCTGTTTAGGGCGAGCGCTTCCACCACAGCACCTGTAAGTTATTAGAAGCTGAAGTATTTGTGTTGCTAATGAAGTTAATGAATTACCCAAAATCTAAAGAGGAGGGCTGTGTGGGTGTTAATGGGTTAACAAAGGCAGCCTTTTGTTGTGGTTATGGCTTAAATACACGCACCCCATTACAGCACATAGAACTGTGTCCTTGTTGTTGGAGCAAATCCGTAAAAAAAAATTTTCAGCTGCCATTAAAATGAATATGTCATGATGAATGGACCAATAAAAAAAGATATACCATTGAGGTATTTAGTAGAGGTGCATAAATGTTGTATGGTCAGTTTCTAGTTCTGATTTCCTGAAAAAAATTTATTAGGTTATTGGCCATTTATTAATCAAATAACAAACAAGAAGGCAATTACGCCACAATTAATTTTTTGCATAGGCCCGTATGTTGCAGGCTAAATGAATACACTAATATTCATTCAAAATCGGAGCACAGATGTGAAGCGAACTTCAGGCTAATCATAAAGATGGATATATTTTCATAGTCTCACGGAACCCAGTATTTTCTTGTAGGGACAACAATAGCCAGTTTTTTTAACTGTTGCTTTTTTAAATTTCTGTTATAACACATACAAATGTCTTAAGCCCAACTAATACTGTTAAATTATTTTAAAACTATTTATAAACCCTGTTATTTACCCTATTATTTAAAAAGTACAGTTGCAAATTCAATTAAAACGCATTCAGTTTGGAGCTGTTTTTGTCAGGTCAAAGTAGCAACTGCTAAAAATGAAGGACACTTACTTTTATTTTGCCTGGTAGGGACGTGCTTTTCTGTCAAATAGTCAGGACTTTGTATGTCAGTTGGTTGACCAACTCAAACCAAGGTGTCAGTGGATGGCTAACATCCATGCTAACAACAACAACTCTCTGCAACACAGAGAGATGGGTAGAGACTGAATGACAAAGCTTCCAAAAAAGATTACAATCTCACTGGAGGCCTCATTAAATTGGTGCAATGCTATCCTTTTGGGAACAATAAAAGTAAGTCTAGAAAGCAACTTTAATTGTATTATTTTATGTGCGACATGCTTTGATGTTGTTTACAATGACCTGAGAGGGTTAAATGATCAATCACAGACCCTCAGCTGACTCTATCTAAGAAGTGTCATAAGCAGCTGCTTGATTGTCATTGAGAGGTAAGAATCTAAGAGCTGTAGTGAATTTAGTGTGCAGCTTACATCAGACATCTTACACCTCAAACCTCAGCACCTATTAGCAATCTGCTAACATCATACTTTACTTAGACTTAACTTTATTGTCCCCGTAGGGGAAATTTTTCTTGGGCCACCCAAAATTGCATCCTGTTAACATAAATCAGTACATCAGTAAACACTTATAACTTGAAAAAAAAAACCTCATGCCCAGAACACTGAAAATAAACACATTTTTGTAGAATATAGTAATGGCAACTACTCAGTTATGTTTTTTAATAGCAGAGTTTCCACCTATCCATCTGAAATAAACAACGAAGTTCCAAGCTGTAAGGCACATGATTTCATTTCACCAGATCCTATTGATTGATGAACTTCACACACAACACTCCACACGAGTGGTCAGCTTATGTAATGCAGTTGAGATCAGTGGGCGCGGGTGGCCTGTGACAGGACACGCCTGACCCTACAGATTATCTGATTGTGGAGCAAAGCTTTTTAAATGTTGTCCAAAACCAAATCAAAACTTGTTGGGAAAATTGCTCTGTTCTGTGTGTTTCCAGAACTGTCTGGATCTTTTGCATTGCCCAATGCAAGATGGATGTCATCGTGGTGACACCAATATTTCAGCCTGCTTTACATGCCTCTGCTTATCTTGCTGGTGTCTTTGAGCTGCACGTACATAAAAAGATGGGAAATGTAACAATAATTCTGTTTAAAGTAGAAACCCAGTTAAATCTCTTAGTCTCGCTTGTTTTGATGCAGCTCCTAATTATGGTAGTTATGTCATCTATAGTTCCCTTGACTGTAGTCTATGGCAACACAATTCACTTTTTTTATTCCAAAATTCCACAAATGTACATAACATTTACAGTATGTTAAATTTCCATTTAATGTACTGTAAATGTTATGTACATTTGTGGAATTTCGGAATATAAAAGTGAATTGTTAACCCAACTAATGATCTAATTACGCAGATGTATAGCTTGTTCTCCCAAAAACATGGTTTCTTGTTCATGTTGCGGAAGAAGCTTTGTCTTAACAAAAGCGGGCATTTCTTTCTGCCTGACATGTCTGATTGCTCCCTTCTCTCTGAGTTATGATTCATCACAGACTGAATGACTTATTTATTAATTTCCACTGTTACCATGGTGCTTACATACTCTGTTTCACTGCCTGCCCCACCCTCCACCCCCCGACCCCCATACATTTATATTTGCAAGGTATTGTAAATAAATGATTGATTTATTATCATTACTGCTACTGAGCGCTGAGTAACATGTTTAATGATTGGTTATGGTGTAGGCCCTGGAAGTCCAGTGTGTCCTTAATATTTGGGACATTTGTTTATCAAAGCTTAAGAAGAGTGTCCACCCTCTCCTTCTTTGTCCATATTTTAAAGGTGGCCCTGATATGTTTAATCTTGATAATTGCTTCGTGTGAGTCCGTCTTTCATTTAAGGTGTTGATAGCCCTGTCAGACAAACCACCAGCATTTCCTATCTTGTCGGTTTTTCCACAGTTCCCATTTGCACGTGTGCAATAAGAAGCTCTCATTTGTCTTGTTTTACCATTCTAAAGTAAATAAAGCCACAAAAAAGCCACATTTTGTTGCGTATTCAGATTTTTGCATACTCTCTTTTTAATGGTGGGTGAAAAAGGTCAATTCCACTGATCTTGTTATTTATTCCTTCATAATTCTGTTTAAGATGTACAACAGAGTGACTCAATGTGGTTTGGTGTCAATTGTTCTTTTTTTTTTCATTTGGTGGCTCTTTTGCCTCAACACCCTGCATGCATCCTTCTACCATGAATGTATTTTAAGACCAAAATCATCCTAAAGCTATCGTAAAACAATTTGTCAGACATCTGGCAGCATATTCATAACCATTTCACGTAATAACTTTGTAAAGGGGGGCTTTTCGAGGTGGATGTCTGGTTCACAGAAATGGAATTTTAGAAGTTAGCTGGTATTTAGTTTTTTTTTACAGAACATGCGAATGGCAATCATAAGGGGTCTAAGTACTGGAGCCATTTGAACACAAATGATGAGGTTTTTATACAAATTAGAGATTTTATACAAATTGAACTTTTGACCTTGCTAAGGTAAACAAATGATTTATAACAAAAGTTAAATGCCTAGGTTTGTGTTTGCTAACATATAGTGTGCAGCACTGTAGCAAATTGGTTTCTGAATGAATTTTTTTTTACTGCTTGTTGGTTTTTAGATTTGTCATGAACCAGTGTGACCTAGTTTTGCCCTAAAGCCACCAGAGATAAAGCCTCTCCCCCCCACCCCCAAACCCAAGCTGGGCGTCTGGTTGCATGCGTCTGCCTGAATTTTTTGTGGGTGGTGTTGGGGGGGTGGGGTGGGGGGGTGGGGGGGGGGCAATGATGATGTAGAAGGCGTTGAACTGTTGGACTTTCCCTGCCGCTCTCATTCACTCTTCTGGCTGAGCTCCCCCCACCAACAACTCCCCCTTTCCTCCCCCTAATTGAAGTGAAAGCCTGGTTGTCATGGTGACATTGAAGATTTAGGCTTGGTGTGAGTAGTACTGGCTGACTCTCACTTAACGCCACTGACCTGTTTTCTCTCTTAATGCTGTGACCAGGACTCACCCACACCCCCTTAGGAACATAATATTTGTACAGATGGACTTAACTGATGTCTGATAACCCTCTGTTGATACACATTGCTTTGTGGTAGATAAGAAAACACCCAGAGTTAAACCAGTTTCAGTCACGACAACCGTTTGAAGATGTGTTTCAGCAAATAGTGCTTTTTTCACAAATATTGAAAGCTGCTTAAAATGTATTGCGGACACCAGCAGAGCAGCGTCACCATTGCCTGTTCTGTGAGGAGCAAAACCTTTGCATTTGAAGACGTTTCACTCATTTATTTGGTAATTTCCCTCGTGTGGAGCTGCTAGAATCAGTTCAAACTGAGATCTGAGCTTTCGGGTTTATAAAGTCAAAACTCCTGCATTACAAGAAGAATCTCTCCTTTGTTTTTCCAAAGTGGAACTCATCCTGCACAGTAACACAGTTTGCCCATTTTGTGAGAAGTAAACAGTATTATTTGATAAAACAGGCTTTTCAATGTGTACGGTTTGGATAATGAAAGATCACATTTGTATATTCATGATTTTCAAATTGTTTGTTTCCTTCATGTTCTGGGTGTGAAAAACTTGTTTTGCTCATAAAGTATGTTATCGTATACTTTGAGTCCAAGCACGAGTACCTAAACTTGAACACCTTTCCAAGGACGCAAGCAAATTAATCTTATGATTGAAAGAGAACTTGCTGAAGAACTTGCTTCTGAAGGTGTGAATTAATATTATTTTTTATCAGCTTTTCTTTATTAACGTGGCTAATGGCGTTTTTACAAGTACAAATAAATGAGTGTGGGTTTTGGACCCAATACCTGCATGATGCATAATGATAAAATATGATCATATTGATCGCCTCTATTTTATTTACGCCTCTTTAAAGAGCTCCTTCCAAGAGTCTGTGTTAGAAACTGTGATCTTTATTGAGTTGAGCAGTGCAGGTGCTTTACTTAAATATTTTTTCTTCTTGAGTTTGATCTGGGACCTCTCCTTTGTCTGCTTTCATGACAGGAGTGCTTCTGTGAATGGTTCTCAATTCTCTTTCAAGGCTGCCTAACAGCTGGTTAAGGTTGAGGAGGTGGGAGTGGTTGAAAGGGTGACTAAAATCATCTTGCCCACTTGAGGGGAGCTCATCATTGACCCTCTTAGAGGAGAACCTCTCCACTGGCAGAGATAGTGGGAGAGGACCATACTTTCGAAATTTTCTTAATCTGTTAAGTGAGGACTAAATGGATTCATTCAGCATGTTGATCTTCTGCAGCAATGTGATGTTGATACCCTGCAAGAAATGTCATGCATCATAATATTTATTCTTTACATACTGTATATAAAAGCAAAAAGTAACAACATAATAAAAAAAAGGAGAGAAACGGAGCTTAACTTCATTCATGTTTTTATGTTGCAACTTTTAATAATTAGATTTTTTCCCTTTTGTCTTCTATTGTCCAGACCTCCTGGGTTTAATGGGTCCAATCATCGGGATGTCACCAGATAAGAAAGCAGGAACCCCAGGCGTGCTGGAGGATGGGGCGGGCCTGCGCGGGGGCTGTGGGACAGGCACGCTACCTGAGGCACATTGTGCCTCCAGCCCTCTAGCCACCAGCCTGGACCGTGTATCTAGCACAGACGACGAGGAGCTCACCAACCTCAACTGGCTCCATGAGAACCTTCTGCAAAACTTCACGTTAGGTGGTCCCGAGGCTCAAGCCAGCTCTGGCCCACTCTTTGACATTGAGGGTGACCGTGCTCGCTTAGCAGTCTCATCCGGCTCATCTGCGTCGTATCGTGTAGGTGACAGGGACTCGCTCAAGTCCAAACCCCCATTCTCTTTCTCTCTGCTCATCTACATGGCTATTGAGCATTCACCCAGCAAATCTTTGCCCGTAAAGGACATCTACGGCTGGATCCTGGAGCACTTCCCCTACTTCTCAAGTGCTCCCACTGGCTGGAAAAACTCTGTGCGGCACAACCTTTCCCTCAACAAGTGCTTCCGTAAGGTGGAGAAAAGCCTTGGAAAGGTGAGCTCAAAGTCAAACTTTTATCAGTGGGTTATTAGTCTTACACCTTATCTGCAGTCTTTGACCATGACTTATCTTCGAGACCCAGTTCAACATCTCCCATATAAAGAAGCTGGCTAATATTTGTGAACAAAGTCCTTCTCAGAACAATTTTAAGTAGAAATTGCATAAAAAGTGCTATGCTGCTATGCTGCAGTTTACAATCTAACAAACAGCCTCCTAAATCTGGTTAAACAATATTTTGTAAGTTATGGTGAAGCAGAGAATAGAGTATGATCCCTACATTTCCCCACAGTTCCCCATCTTTCCATTTCTCCCAGTAGTTTCTATCAAAATAGGTAAAAGAAACGCTGAAGATAGTTGACCGTCTATAAAGTACACTTCACAAACGTACAACATTCAGAGAAATGAGGAATCTGTATGTGTTATTTGATACTTGAAACTGAAATACACAGATTATGTCAAAATCTACAGAGCTATAGTAAACAGTGCAGACATACATACAGACTAAACCACAACCTCCTAAAACTTTACTGAGACAGTTAGGGCTGCACCTAACGATTAATTTCATAATCAATGAATCTAGTGATCATTTTTTCGATTAGTCGGTTAATATAATGAGTAATTTTTGCTTTTTGTATATATATATATATTAAATGGTTAAGAGTACGTTCTGACTCGACTTAGAAGCACAAATAATCTACACACCTCAAATAGCCGTTTGAGAACCAGCGCGTGAACCTACATGTGTTTTAAAGCTCCTGCGGTAGCAAGCCTTAGGTATCTACACTGGACAATTAAGAAATGGCTAGCAATGCGTAGTCAAGTGACACTACTGAAAGAAACATGTTAAAGGCTCGTTTATACTCAATGGCAAATACGGATACGCACAAAGCCTTCTGTCCATACTCTGTGTTCATTTCGTACCGCTGGAGACTGTGGTGGCAGCGCAAGACGTGACCACTTCCATACGGGCACGACGAAGAAGAAACTAGCCTGCTGTAAAAGAAAATCATGTGTAGGTTATTAAAACACATCTTACAAACATACTACAATGTTTACTTTGGTTGATATTTAGTTATTTATTAAAAGTAATGAGTTGCTATTATATTATAATTATTATTATAATTACAAACATCCGCATGATGTACAGACCTCAAATTTCTTGTTTTTGAACAGAGACTGAATATACTGCAATCTTTAATTTAAAACATAAGATTTGGTTGAATTTCAGTTATATAAGTATTAAATTTCAAGTATTATGACAGCCATATGATGTAGAGATATGAAGTTACTCGGTCAACTTGTGAGCTGTTAGTTAGTTTGTTAGATTGTGAGCTACAGCAGCGGCGAAATGTGAATATCTGCCAAATATATAAGCCTAACTGAGTAAGCTGCAGTAAATAGATGCTGATAAGAAGTGATAAGACTATTAAATCATTTCTGTAAGTGAGATAAACTAGAGCTTTATCTAAGCTGTCTTTTCTGACGGCTGCTCTGCGTCCACCATGTTAGTTGTGATTTGAGAGGTGTTTCGAAGTTGGTCACGAAACCAGGTGCCATCAGCCAATAGCATTCGGCCCATGTCTCGCCCCTGTACTGTCAAAACCACCCCCTTTGAAAACCCAAGCGCAAAATTTCTCTCGTGCGCAGGGAGCAGCCGACGGTATAGCGCCTCACATGCGAGGAAAAGAATCAGATCGCGTGAGAAAAAAAGCATTAAAGAAGGAAAAAAAGATGGTTTGAGCATGTGTTTATAAAAATTGCGCGTGCCGTTCCTCTTTCTGTGCTTGCGAGTTTCACATTTACGCTTATGAGTGAAACATTTACGTGCACAAAATGTTAAAACGTGCAGCTTTATATCTTTCACCTTACGTTTTTGCACACTCGAGTTTTGACATTTGTCTGAAACAGACAAAAAAATAACCTGCAGTGCTGCATGAAAAATACTGTGATAATACTTACCCTGGGTTCACTGTAGCAGGTGACACAAGAGCAATGTGATTTGTAGCTGCAGTTTACCAAGAAACAGAGTTTATTTTCAACTTTATGCAAATGAATTATCACATGAAGCAATATTCCAAACAATTTGCTTCAACAAATTCTTCAGACCAGTTGTGGGCACAGTGGTTCGAGGTCTCTGTCTTACACTCTGAACATTTTTCTTACTACTGTCATTACACTTCTGTTCCTAAAAGTGTTGAGCAGTGAGAAACTTGCAGAGTTTTTTCTCTTGCTGCTGTTGCTCTGTGTTTGTTTGGGGGCTTGGACACAGATTTTCTGTAAAACTGCCTTTACAAAAAAACAAAAAGAGCAACAAAAAAAACACTTCATAAATAAACTTTTACTTGACTCATAACTGCTGTTTCTTCCTTTCCTATTCGGTGTAATGCATCTTCGCACACATACCAGGACAATGCAAAGATAAAACTGAAGAAGTTGTGAAAGTAGCAGATATTGATGATGTCTCTGGTGGGTCTGTTGCTCGATAGCTAGTTAGCCAGTATGGCTGGCCACAATTCCAAGTGGTTAGGTTTCCATACACAATCATGTACACACCCACAGGTGGCAACACGAGTGCAAACACAACCACTAGTGATCACAACCTTTTTTTGTTTTTGTGTGAAAATACAGGTAACATAAAGTAGTTATTGTAAATGAGTGTATTGTACCTTAACAGTCATATCCTTAAATCATAATCATTTTTGAACAACAAATTTAAACTACTTGGTCTCTCTGCAGGCTGTTTAACACTGACAGTTTATAAATTATTGTATTAATGTTTATATAGAGCTGTATCATAGTAATATCAATAATAGTAATGATAATAAATCTGCAGCTACAGGCATTTGTATGAAATGTTTTAGTAAAAGTGCTGCCCTAAATACATACTGATGGTTTTCAGAAAAGCATACATAAATAAACACAGCCCACCCCCACATGAGGGCTAAATGGGCAGTGCCAGTTGAAAACTGAACCACCAATTTACATAGGTTTCCTTATTATTATGCTACAAAAGTATTGTTATGTACACAAAAAGAACAGCAAATAAGTATTTACATTTTATTGCTGACTATAGCATGCCAAGCCTATAAATAGGCACACTATTAACCTTTCATACGTCAGTCAGGAAGCATGGCAAACCGGCCAAACTGTTTCCCAGGATGAACTAAAAGACAAATGCTTGATTAAATATTGAAAAAATTAAAAAACATACTATTTTACAAAGCTTGGGGAAGTTGGGGAAATGGGAGGAGATTGCCAAGATATAGGTGCCTGTAGTGTTCATCACATACACACCATTGTAGTTGCCATGCACAGAACAATGTTTTTTTTAAAAGGATGATTAGCGCCCTCTTTAGTTTTTGAGACAGAATTGCACTTGAACTTACCGAGTTACGAGTTACAACGTTAGTTATGCAGGCTGTCGGGATGTTTTATACTGGCCTACCTCAATGTCCATACTGTGGTCACCAAGTCTGTACTTAGTGAGGATCTGTCTCTGCTTTGTATCTCTGACAGTCAGCAAATACTTCTCTAATTCATACATGGTTTTCTGACTGTGTTTGATTATGTGACAGATGATTGTCTGGGGTAAAGCAGTACTGGAGTGAAGCTGCTGTCTGTTAGAAGCTAGAGGGCTAACCAGTTGACTGATTTTCAGGGTTTAGTTCTTTAGTTCTTGTTAGAGTGGGCTCCATACCTTGCTCCCATACAGCTTAATGGACTGGATCACACTATCAAATATTCTACACCAGACTGAGATGGGAATTTGGATTGGATTGGATTGGATTGGATTGGATTGGATTGGATTGAATTGAATTGAATTGAATTGAATTGAATTGAATTGAATTGAATTGAATTGAATTGAATTGAATTGAATTGAATGTAGATGTTGTAGAATTTCCTCCTAATTCTGTACAGTACTTTTTCCTTTGGTGCATTCATGGCCTTACCGACTCATACACATATCTCTTTCTCTGAGCAGTCAGTCTACAGTGGCTGACCATGAAACCATCATCATGTCAATGAGACACCACCTTTCTTCCTCTCTTACCCAGTTACTCGCCTTTTCACTCTTCCTGTCTCTCTGTCTATAGAGCTTTTTTCCTTCTCATTTTTTCATTAATTCTCTTCTTTCTTCTAGACTAGTTTCCTTTCTATCTTGCTTATTTTATTATTCCTCTTCTTAATATCTCGCTAGCTCTGTCTCTCTTTTACTCTCTTTTATTTCCTGTCTCATTTGTTTTTTTGCTCTTCTAGTCTGTTGTTTATCTCTGTCTATCTTGCATGCCTGTCAACTATCCTAAATTTATAGTTATTTATAGTTTATAGTTATACACACAGCAAAAATAGTCTTCCCCCTCTTTCTCTCTCTCTCTCTCTCTCTCTCTCTCTCTCTCTCTCTCTCTCTCTCTGCCACATTCTCTCTCTGTCTCACTCTCTCTCTCTTTCTCTCTCACTCTCTCCCTCATTGTCTTGCACACTCTCTCTGTCCTAATTACTGTAGGCTGGATAAAGGTTGAAATATCACAAACATCACAAACAATCATGAATTCAGGCTATATGTGTGGCATGGTTTTCTGTATATTAAATATTTGGCCTGAGTTTTAAATTTCTGCTGATGTTTACACGCTACACTTGTATTTAGGAAAATTCTGTTTTATGTGATATGGGCCTTTACATGCATGATTTCAGTTTCTTTGGAAGTTTTGACGCCTAAACGGCAGGGAACTGTGAAGCTAGTGGTTGTTCGTGTAAGGTTTTTAAACTGCTTGCTGTCTGACCCTGGCAGGTAAATGGGAAGGGGTCTCTCTGGTGCGTAGACCCAGAGTACAGGCCGAATCTAATCCAGGCCCTGAAGAAGCAGCACTTCCCAGCACCGCATGGCTTCTGTACACCCCCTGCTTCCCCACCTAGGTGAGATACACACAAATATACAGAAGTTCAGTTGTTATCTGTTCTTTACTTTGATTTTAACTATTAATCTCTCTCTTTTCACCTCTGGCAGTGCCTTCTCGACTTCCCGTAACCTCTTTCTTCAGGGCTGCTCTCTCAAAGGTGACGCATCTTATTTTCTTCGCTGTACCGCTCAATGTATGTTTACAGTCGTGTGTTGTGAGGGATTCTATGACTTAAATTCGATTTAGTCCCCCCACCCTCTTTGTTTGTAGAACACAAGATCATCGTTGTGGATGTTTAATTTATGAGGATCAGTGCAGTTTATAACTTTTGGTATGATTTTTACCCCGAAATCCAACATACCTGACTCTAAATGGCAACTGCAGATCAACATTTTGGTGCCTGGATTTCAGATGTTTCTGCAAACTACAGATCCACAAGCTGAAGTTGGCTTCCTATTCACCAACTACTTGTTCAGAATTTTCTGTTCCACCTTAAATGCTGCAACAGTCACATTCCGGCACCTTGCCCACTGAAACTGCTTTATCATTTAAGGTGGAACAGTAAAATTAGAGGAGGAAGCTGACTTTAGCCTTTTCTGATCATTTACATTTTTAGATACACGATATTGCCAAAAGTATTCACATGCATATGAACTTGAGTCAAGTCAGGTTTATTTATATAAAGCAGCTTTACAGAAGTCTGAAAACATGAAACCATGAAGTCACAACATGTATCCCTCTGTGAGCAAGCCAGAGGTGACGATGGCAAGAAAAACTCCCTCAAAACTGGAAGAAGATACCTTGAAAGAACCCAGGACTCATAAAGGAAGAACCATCCTCACTGGTCAAACAGTATTTACAATTTATTAAGCAAAATTCCAAAAAGAACTAAGAGAATATGATTCTGAATGGTAAAAGCTTTAGAAACTGCACTGGTGGTACATCAGCTAGGTGGCGAGGAGGCAGGAGGGTAGTCATTATCTCAGAAAGAGTAAAAAAAAAATTATCTCTGGTTTAGATTAATATAGAGGATGTGAAGCATTTCAGAGTGTAGCTGGCAACTCTAATTATG
This sequence comes from Megaleporinus macrocephalus, assembly GCA_021613375.1. Taxonomy (NCBI): domain Eukaryota; kingdom Metazoa; phylum Chordata; class Actinopteri; order Characiformes; family Anostomidae; genus Megaleporinus; species Megaleporinus macrocephalus. The sequence continues at coordinate 32,600,559 of CM038706.1, forward strand.
AACAGCATGAACTAAAAAGCGAGAACCAGAAGGTAACATAGACATGAGAGTACCTTGAGACACTGGGGTCCCTCCAATCCATCAGCAAACCTGTGTGATTGCATGAAGTGGTGGGACAATAGAACAGCATCTCATTTATCATATCACCTCTGTCCATGAACCCCTGGAACTCCTCTCCTTATCTAAAGGAAAAGATTAATTACCAAATGCTAAACTAAACAAGTATGTTTTCAGTCTAGACTTAAAGGTTGAGACTGTGTCAGAGTCCAGAACATTAACTGGGAGATTACTCCACAATTTTGGGGCTTTACTGGAAAAAGCTCTTCCCCCCCATTAAAGTCTTCTGAATTTTAGGAACCAAACATTCTGTGATCTGAGTAAACGTGATGGTTCATAATATGAAATAAGATCTTGCAGGTACTCCACTAAAAGACCATGCAATGCTTTATACATCAATAAAATAATTTTATAGTCAATATAGAATTTAACAGGAAGCCAGTGTAACGCTGAAAAAAAGTGGGCTGATGTGATCAAATTTCCTGGTTTTAGTTAGTACTCTAGCTGCAGCGTTCTAACTAACTGAAGTTTATTCAGGTTCCTGCTGGAGCATCCTGACAACAATGCATTACAGTAATCTAGCCTTGAGGTTATAAAGGCATGTACCAATTTTTAGCATCAAGCATAGAAAACACATTTCTTAACCTAGAAATGTTTCTGTTTTATCTGGGTATAAAATAAGGAACTTCTGCAGCATCCAGTGTCTTATATCTTTCACACAATCTTCTGTTTTATTGGGTGACATCCTATTCTTAATCCATAGGGTATAATATGATGTTGGCCCACCCTTTGTAGCTAAAACAGTTCAACTCTTCTGGGAAGGCTTTCCACACTGTTTAGAAGTGTTTTTATGGGAATTTTTTACCATCCTTCTAGAAGCACATTTGTGAGATCAGACATTGATGTTGGACAAGAAGGCCTGGCCGACAAGTTTCCGCTCTAATTCATCCCAAAGGTGTTCTTGTCAGGTTGAGGTCAGTCAAGCTCTTCCACACCAAACTCGCTCATCCATGTCTTTATGGACCTTGCTTGGTATGCTGAAGCATTAAAGGGAACCCTGGCTGGTAACATTTGTAAGCCATAATATGATGTAATGACTCTAAATTGTTAAGACATGTTGCAAAAAATCACATAAGTAGCAGATTTATTTATAAATTAACGCTTTTATTCTAAATACTTGACATATGGACGCAGCCATTATTTCTGACGCGCAATGCCTGTTGGGTAGATGACGTCAAATGGTTGCAGCAGGCTAAACTTTGTGGGTTCTGAACGTGAAAGTACAGCCTTAGTAGTCAACATACTACTTCACTAATAAACAACTTTCAAAGCTAAGCGAAACTCCCGGTCTGTTTATCTAGCTGAATGTCCGTGAATGTTTCCTACTAGAAAGCGGAGCTCCTTGCAACAGACACTCTCCTTCACCGTCAACACTGATGCACAGTTTCCACAACAACATCAGCACTGTGTCCCACTCTCGCCTCCACAGGTCTCTGTTCATCATCATTTTGACTCACTTGGTGTGTGTTGTCGCTGCTGATGTCAGAAATGTTGCGTTCTGGCTCAAACTACAAAGACTGAACAGTAGCCATGTCTAGCTAAGCTAGCTGTGCTCAAGCACAGCAGCCGGTTACTGCAGCCATTTGATGTCACTACTCGCTATGTGCAGCTGCATTTTACAGAAAATCAAATAAATCTGTTACTTTTTGTGATTTTTTTACAACGTGTCTTAATAATTTAGAGTTATTACACCATATTAGGCCTTACAAGTGTTACCAGCCGGGGTTTCCTTTAAGAGTTCCTTTTACTGGAAGGGGCCGAGACCAACTCCTGAAAACAACCCCACACCATAAACCCACCTCCACCAAACTATATACTGGGCACAGTGTAGTTAGACAAGTACCATTCTCCTGGCAACTGCCACACCCCGACTCATCCATCGGATTACCAGTTACCGGTTACCGGTTCCATTGACTTAAATTGAAAGTAAAGTAGATTTTTGGCCTCTCCTGTAAAGTTGCAATTTTGGAGATACTTGTTTTTCATTGAACAGCGATGATATATAAGGTTGAGTTTTAAAATGTTTGACAGTCCCTTGTTCATTTACTGTACAAGTAGCTTTGTTGTGATGTTGAGTTTTTTCAGTTTGTAGGTGTGATCAGCGCCACAGTGCAGATGCTGTGTATAAATGGCCAACGTGTGTGAGATGGCTCACAGGATGGAGCGATACTGGAGCGATTTTGGAATGAGACAGAACACTGACGTTTTAACTGTCTGAAAAGCAAAAATACACATTGCTCTGGTCCCATTCTACACCACACACATGCCCTGCTTAGTGTCTGTGTTTCAGCTTAATTGGTAATATGATGGACCCACAAATTGATATTGTCAGTTCTTGGCCAGGCCTTTAAAAGTTAATGTGGTTCTTAGATGAGGTTGCTGACATCCAGGAGAAGTCCGAGATAAGCTCACACTGTATAGACATCACTGATGAGTCTATATAGCTAAGACATTTGATGCAAAATTTACACATAGAAAGTTAGTCTGTCTTTTAGATGCTAATAGTCTATAAGTGGAGCTAATGCTACTAGCCTAGTCTTTGTGTGATTATTGTAGTCTGAAACAGCCATAAATACTGTACTAAATGCTGATAGGTGCCAGTTTAACTAACACAGTGTAACAAATCAGTACACTCGGATGCAAGGGTGAGATCAATGAGCAGGTTTGTTTACTGAACAACACCAGAGAAAGCAGAAATAACGTAGAACTGGGCAGAGTGATGGAAGAGATAACCTGGAAAGCAGGGCAGCGTAGCGCGTTAGCTGCGGGAGCAGGTCGTTTAGAATAGATAGGAAGTAGCCGTAGACAGTAACTCCGACTAGAGCTGGCTTTTCCAGGTTTTGGTTTCCCGTCTGATCATTAAATAGAGCAGTCCCCTCTGGTGTACTGTTTTCCAGGAACAAAGTCCTGTTCGAGCAGACACAAAACAACCTTTTCCAAGGGCAACGTTAAATAACTGATTAAAATAGAGTCTAAACAGCGAGGGCCAACGAGTGGCAAAGAGTATAGGCTGGACAACCCTAATGATCGCTAATGACAATCATGACAATAATAATAATGACCTTAATAGAGCTTGACTTGGAAGACAAAGGGAGTTGAGTCCAGCATACCTAACTTGCGTGCGTACACGCTGAGGAGAGAGTGAGGGGGTATTTAAAGAGTGAGTGTCACAAGCCCTATGTGCAGCGCCAGGTGCATGTGTTCTAGGCTACCTAGAACCCCAAAGACAGAGACCTCTGGTGGCGCAGAGCAGTAGTGCTTACACATAGGTTGTTGTGAAGCTTTAACCTTGTTTTAATATCTCTTTAAATTCACACATATATTTATAAATTTAATATAGGTGGGACACAAATGGCACCCCAGTCATGGAATCACCACTGTTAATGACTCAGACAGAAAGGCTGGTGGGAGTGTGCTTTTGTCCATGGCTTCACTTAGAGTCAGACTTTTTTGTCAAACAGTGACAGACACACAATCCCCCTGGCTGTATAAGTATTACTCATGTTTATTTACTTAAATATGAGCAACTCATTCTTTATTCTAATAGTAGTGTTTACTAAGTAAGCACGCACTTAGTGATCAAAAAAAGCTAACAGCTGGGCTTGCTATCTATTTAGCTAGCTAGCTAACTAATGTTAAAGCCCAACGATAACATTTTTTTCACTGGTTTAAGAAATTTAACTCACCTTAATAGCTGCAGCCATTTCCTCTTCTCTTTCTCATCACAAGACAAACTCTAAGAAATCAACCATAAAACTGTTCTCAGGCTACATGATTGGTATGTAATTTTGGGACCTGCAGGCATTTTTGGCTCTAAAATGGCTATTACGTCACATTTTTAAAGTGGACAACACCGCTTTCCTACATGGCAAAGCGGTAAAGTGTTAGAAAGTGTAATGAAAATTATATATTTTTTAATGCGCTTGTGATTACAAGGTTGTTTGGAACACTGTACTACATGATTTGAAACCAGAAATGAAAATATGAAAAAAACAGGAAGTGAAAATATGTACATGTAATATGTAATAAATACATTTTTTTTTGTGAAAAGCCCCAATAAAATATTTTTTTCCTGAGAATGTTTAATTACCATACGGTGGCCATGTTGCTTAAAAGTAAAAATTTTGCTAATTATTGAGGGTACAGTTCTTCAAAATCATGAATAGTGGGGATGTAGTGAAGGACTAGTCATGTTTAGCATATTATGCAATTATGCACAAAATAATAAGTGGAGCTAAAAAGTCCAAATTGCAAGTTGGGTTTACTTGGCTAAAAAATTAGTTTAGAAGTTACAAGGCCAAATGTTTAGCAGGGCTTCGCAGTAGTGCTTTCTCAAATTTCATGAACGACCTACAGGTTGATTTGTGCTATTCATTTTAAGGAAAAAGAACACTTTGGATGCCTGTCCACAGTACTGCATAGTGCAAAAAAGATATTAACTCAGTGTAACCTTTCAGTGTACTTGCTTTCAATTATGTTCATAAACGCATAAATGTGTAGTCAAACAATGTAGAGATCATTGGCTCAGGATCATTGTTTAACAGGATCATTATAAAGATCTCAGAAGTTCCTGATTGAACTGTTCGGCAGATAGATGAGTAATAAACAACATTGAACATTAAAACTGAAGAGGGTGCAAACTGAACTCCTCACAGATCCAGATTACCATGCTTTATTAAACATATGTAGTTACTCATTCTTGTGGAACAAATTACTGTTCTCACATTTACTTTCTCACATTTATTTTCAAATACACCTAACATCCGCTTGACAAACCCAAAGGGAACTACTTAGTAAAATCCTGTACAGCATTGCAACCTCCTAACAATACCTTAGCAACACCTGGGATACCATAGCAACAGCCTAGCAACACCTTAGCAACCTTTCTTAAACTGCTTAAGACGATTCTGTCTTTCCTTCAGGAAATGCGCTTTTCTAGTTAGCATTTAATTTATCATCAGGATTGACTATTCAAATAATGACAATCACAGTTATTCAGTGTTACTTCTTTAACATTAAAAATGCAAAATCTACCTTTAGTGCATGTTGTAATGTTTGTCTGTGTAGATACCTGAAGTAAATGTTGATGTAGATCCAATGTCACAATAAATGGAGGTATGAGTTATTAGGGTTATTAGGGTTACTATAGATTTCTCCAGTGTTCTCTAGATTGGTGCACTTGGCAGCCTCACTTTTCCAGCCATTATAACAGATGTTTAAGAATTAAAAAAATATTCAGTTTAAAGTCAGTTTATCTCAATCATCTCAGTACAGAAGCTGAGAATGTTCTGGATTAAACTGTGGAAAACCACACTTTTAAGAATGTTCCCATGGCAATATCGTATAATATCACTATTCCATGTTAAAAAAAATGGCTAGCATGGCTAGTTTTGACCTTAGCATTAGTTGGCTAACCTGCAGAGGAGAGTCTTCATCATCCAGAGAGCTGACATGCCTTCACAGCCTTTTAGCATTCCTAAAAACATGTGATGACATCACCGACTAATCAATTCAGTTTGTTGGCAGTAAATTTGGTTATTGATATTAGTGGACTGTGTTTATTATTTGTCGCAGCCCTATACTGGGTCACAGTCTGTAAATGGTAGAACAGTATTCAACCAGATTACAAACTGTAAAGCTCAGCAAAAAACTATTAACTGAAAGTCTGTTACAAGCTTTAATTGTTACTAACATATTACGTAATACAAATGTATGATGTGGGTGTACAGATTTAGGGAAAATCACTGCTCAACCTGTTTGGTTCTTAAATGAGTGTAAAATGGGACAATTCAGGCACAAATGCAGCATCTCTAAAAACATGGACATAGTCGTTAGCCTGATGCTGATATTAAATAGCAATTCCATTCGACAGGCGAATAGTAATTAACATTGTTTGATGAAAAACGTAAGTTACTGAAAATAGGTTTCTTTAAAATAGCTTTGATGAGCTCAAATGATGTAGGAAAAATGGGATGAAAGCTTGTCTCTGGACGGTAATATATTTTAAAATGGTGTTTAATGTGTTTAAGTATTTGTAATACATTTTGTAATTAAATAATGTATTTGAAATGTATGTTTATTGAAGGTGGGTGACGTTGGCTAAATACAATATAATACTCTGTCACAATTTTTCATTAGGTTTTGTCACGTAAGACTTCAAATCTTTTGTCATCAAAATGAATACTGTAATTTTTTTAATTTAATATTTACACCTAGAGATGGACCGATCAGCATTTTTGAGGCCGATTTTGATCGCCGATCACCTTTCAGTGATCGAGGGCGGGGCTGTATGTGACGGCAGGGTTACATATTATTAGCACAAGCAAGTCATGAAACAAGGTGGAAACTGGTTTATTACCATTTTAACGAGCTCATGTGAAACAGCATAATATTTTAACTAAATTAGAAGTTGGTCTATGTGGGAGTAAACCGCCTGATACAGCTCCGGAAGAGCGACATCTGAAAAGTATTTCCTACTAGGAACGTGTAAGCGTGGATCCAGGTGGAATATTAAGCACAAGAATGCCACAGAACGTCTTCTACAACCGAGAAGAGCTGCTTATCTAGAGCGTTAAACTCAATCACTGTGGCTGTGGTTCCTTTAGCTCTCTGGCTGTTTCTGCTGCTGTACTGTTCGTACCGGTCAGATCTGGTCTGCATGGTTCTCTGGGCTGCGCGTGCTAGCTCCCCTGTTTACTGATACTCACTGTATTCAGCTGCGTGGTGTAGGCGCCGTATCAGATTAGTAGTGTTAAATGTCTTTGTCTTGGTTCCCCCGCGAGAGACGCTGATTTTACTAATGTTACAGATGTTACATGATGAGTTTGAGTCACATACGGTAACAAACTGCCAGACGGACGATGTTTTTTTCCGTACATGCGGTGAACGCTTAAACCGTTCTCGCGATGCCGCTGCTTTAGTCAGTCTGTCGAAAATGAAACGGTATGTATTTCCACCTAGCGGTCCAGAATTGCAGGGAGCTAGCCGGAGGGGGTTTCGGGCAGAGCTCCTCTTCCTGGATGAAACGCTAGCTGGAAGTACAGAAATTAGGCTCATTTGTTTACCATCATCGATCGGCTCTTGAGATCGGCCGATCGTCGATCACATATTTTGATTAAAAATCGTCCGATACTGATACGTGGCCGATCGATCCTTTCTTCTTTATTTACAACTGAACAGGACTAAATAGCATCTTTTTGTATTCTAATGTACAGTTGGTCAGTATTACTGTGACCTAATTTATTATGACAATAAATATCATCACATTTCACATATAGAAGAATATGTCTATTTTGTAATTGTGAAAATGAGGCACAGGAAAGGTCATTAGCCGGTCACAGAGTGGTCCTAGGTTAACAGAGTTGTATGATCATTATGACAGCTGACATTTATAAAATCAATGAAGATTTGAGACTCTAGCTTCTCACGATCTGTTTTCCTGCATCCTACACCCCCTTACAAAACACCAGTGCATGCAATCCAGCTAGACTAAAACTAGAATCTGCAGAAAGGTAGATCTCCAGGTCCAGAGTCAGTAGCCACTGTTTTTCCGAATTGTCTGCAGCACCTGCAGCCACCCACAACCACCAATTCAGATTGGTTTGGTGTGAAACACTCCAGAATTTAATACAGGGTTCTTTATAGGAACCAGAAGTCCACCACTGGAGGAAATTACGTAAAATGGTTATAAATATGCTGCATGATTTCAAATGTCTATATTTGTGTTTACATCTTAAGCACTGAATCATGGAATTGCCCTTTAAGTGTCCAGTTAAGCAGACTCACTCACTCAGCAAGACTGAATACATGCTGCATGTTTTGGAAGTAATTGTGTCCCTTTCAGGACCTGGCTGGCTCTGAAGCAGGCTCTGTAGCCTCACATGTTGTTGTCTTACAGCTCCCTCAGTCTGTGCCCCTCTCTCTGTAACCTTGACTACGGAGCCAGTTCACTCTCCTCTATCTGGATGCTAATGAATAATTCAGGTTTCCTGAAGGGTGGCATGGGAACTGTGAAATCCCAGCCCCCTGATTCCCCTCATAAGCTCATGGCTCAGGTTGCTAAATGCTGTACATGTTCTCTTCTTTTCCAGAGTCTGACATTGATGCTGCCACTGCTATGATGCTCTTAAACTCTGCCCCTGGTCACCACGCCGACCCATGTAAGAGAAACCTTGCTTTTTTTCTGTGCAATTCCTGGACTTAGTTCTTGTTTGCCTTCAATCATCTGATATTAGCTCGGGCTTAGACGTAATGTTCCTTATTCATCAAAGCTGTGTGGCCTTATGACCAGGTGGGGTGCAACATTTTGCCCCTGAACCTTAAAAGGGTCTGATTTTATGTTGATAACAAAATAAAAACTATTGTTAATAGCAATAAATATTTTAAATTATATTAACATATAGTAGTATATTAACATATAGTATATCAACAATATTAGCAATAACAGTAAAACTAAATTAATGATTGTTGGTTTTCTTTTACTTGAGTAATTTTTTTACAAGCACACTGATGTAAACAAATCCTGCAACTGTATGTTCCACTTTTACACTACAGATTAAGAAAATAACTTTAAATGCAAAACCTTATCTAGTAGCGAGAATGGTATGCTTTACCATTTTTAAAAGGTTGCATTTAGTTAATTTCACATTTTATTCTTTTCAGACATTTTAAAGGGCCCTAATTAACGAAGACAGAATTTTGAAACAAAGGAATGACATGTAAACATTATTAAAGTTTTAAAACATATCATTTTCTACCCCATCCTAAACTGCAACAACAAAGAGTTGGATTTTAAGGGCAGGAAGTAATAAGAATTTAATTAATGTTATTTTAGTGCCAAAACTAACAATGCATTTACTGCCTTAGATTACAGTTATCAGATCTGTTAGCATCTGAAAGCTTGTTTTGGGTAGACGTGCTAGCTGGTTCTCTGATCCTGTTTCCTGATCATAGACGGGATGTGGGAAACTTTCTTATTGTCAAGGCTAGCTGGATGATAGGTGATACCCATTCACTTTAGTGGCTTTTACTGTACCAGAGTCACACTAAAGCATGGTGAAGCTCCAAAACACTGTGGCATTTATTTAAATGTTACATTACATTTAGAAAATAAGCAGAACTAGGGGAACCATAAAAAATAAAAAAACATAGATTTCCAAACAGACTTTTAATTCTTTTTCTCTCTCTATCTATGATGCAGCATTATAGTCACAAACACAATAGTATTTGAGTGGACACATTGTACTGAGAGTGCTATACTGAGGGCTGTCAATCATGTATACTCATTAAAGTATAGGCCACTCCACTACCTGAATTTTTTTTTTTTATTATTGTTTTAATATTTTTAGTTAATATTTTACACAGGGACTTTAATAAGATCTTGGATGCAGAATTAAAACCACTTGTGCCTAATTAGTGCAGCATTGCTGTCTCTTTACGCATCTTTATCCTCATTAAATGTTTTACTGTGGTCTTCTGGTGCCTTGTTTCCTTGCTGCCGATTTGAAAAATATATTATGATGTAAAAAAAATTTTTATATAGTTTATTTATAGAGCGCTTTTTACAATGATGTTGTCTCCAAGCAACTTTACAGAGTTTTGAAAACAGACAGTTACAACCAGTGTTAATTTCATTGACAAACTATTTCCGTCATAGTTTTCGTCAACAAACCTTTTTTTCATGACGAAAACGAGACGATAACTAAATAAAATCTACAGAAAGAATAAAAACTATGACGAAATTGATTGGCACTTCAGTCAACAAATAAAAACGAAGACGAACATGTTTGACAGGGACGACATCCAATCAGAACTGATTTAGTTTTGTGAAAGGCAGGGACAAGTTAGGAAAACATCCAATCATAACTACTTTGGCGTATATGGAGAGGCGGGAGTAGCCGTCAAACAAACGCACACTTGCACAAATCTGGTCTAAACCCGGGAAGACCATACGAGCCTGCGAACTGTCGTTACTAATGATGGAACTAAGTTATCTAGACACTGTCAGCAGAGAGAAAGAGAGTTTAGTGTTTGTGTTTAGAGAAAATCACCACACTGCGCTGGTCATCAGCCCTCCAGCACCACCGTTAGCTAGCTTTACCGCTGCTAACGCTAGCTTAGCCCTTCTTAATCCTAGTCCTGAAAGCATACTTCCCTGTACATTTCAGAGCGTGTCCTGCTGTAAACGCTGTATTAACTCAGTAAGGTGATGTTAATGGTCAGATTAGTTGATCAGGTATGTGGGAAGCAGGTGAAACGCTATATGTGCAGAGCCAGAATCGGGAGACTAGCTAGCTAACTCCAACCATCTGCGTTTGATGATCATGTCCCAAATCTCTCCGTACACACTAGAAAGTGCACGAAACAGATTAGCTAGTTTTTTTTTTTTTACTGTTTATTAGTGCATGTAATATGCAGTGTGTGTCTCTAATAAACACTGAGATCTAGAGATGTGGCAGTTTTTCATTCATTGATTTACTTGATTTGCTAAAATTAATTTGAATTGCACAATTAAAAATATTGTCATAGCTAAAAGTGATAAATGCAATTAATGTAGATAAGTTTACCACAGAGCATGTAATTTAATTAGTTTGACAGCACTAGTAACAATCATTAAATAAATTATTCACTTTGCAGTTGTGGAAGACCTCAGATGTTGTTTGTTAAATCTGTTTGTGTGTGTATTGGTCTTTTAAACATGAATAATATTCCATAACTGGTTAATAAATGTTTCATTTCATGTAAGTATATATAATGACTTAAATAATTGAAGGGAACTGAAGATAAAGCATTACACCCTTTATATTTTACTCGACTGAATCGACTGTAGATTAACTAAAAAAAAATAAAAACAATTCAGATGACTAAATTAAGACTAAAACTAAGTGACATTTTAGTCAAAAGACTACAACTAAGACTACATCAAAATTTGCTGTCAAAATTAACACTGGTTACAACATATTTCCCCCAGTGAGCAAGCCAGAGGCAACAGTGGCAAGGAAAACTCCCTCAGACTGGAGGAAGAAACCTTGGGAGGAACAAGACTCACAAGGGGAGACCCATCCTCCTCTGGTCAAGCAGTATTTACAGTTTAATAAGCTAAACACCAACGAAAAGAGTCTCTGTGTGAAATCTGGATAGCAAAGCTTTAGAAGCTGCACAGGCAGAGGCAGTCTCTCTTAGTTCGGCTCAGGAGTATGACCGTAGAAAATATGAATATTCAGAATTTCAGAGAGTGGCTGGTGACTCCGGCAGATCTAACTATAACAGCCTAAACTAAAAGGAGAGAACCAAAAGGTAACATAGACATGAGAGCACCCTGAGACACTGGGATCCCCCCACTCCACCGCCAACACACCGTCTCCTGCCTTTATCTAGAAGGGAAGATTAATTACCAAAAGCTACACTAAACAAGTATGCTTTCAGACTTAAAAGTTGAGATTGTGTCTAAGTCCCAAACATGAACTGGGAGATTATTCCACAATTTGGGGGCTTTGTAGGAAAAAACTCTTCCCCCTGTTGAAGTCTTTTGAATTTTTGGAACTAATAGAAATTCTGCGATCTAAGTAAGCGCGGCAGATCATATTAGGAAATAAGATCTTGCAGGTACTCTGATGCGAGACCGTGCAGGACTTTATACGTCAGTAAACGAATTTTATAGACGATACGGAATTTAACAGGAAGCCAGTGTAGTGCTGATAAAACTGGACTGATGTGATCGAATTTCCTGGTTTTAGTTAGTACAAGTACCTACAAGTACCTCAGGCTGTGGCTGGACAGCAAGCTAGACTGGACTGCTAACACTGAGCACCTGTACAGGAAAGGACAGAGTAGGCTGTACTTTCTGAGGAGGCTGCGGTCCTTTGGCATCTGCAGGAAACTCCTGTGGATGTTTTATCAGTCTGGTGGCCAGTGTCCTGTTTTACACCATGGTGTGCTGGGGAGGCAGCACATCCAAGAAGGACACATCCAGGCTGGACAAACTGATCAGGCGGGCTGGCTCAGTGATCGGCCTGAAACTGGACTCTCTGGTGACTGTGGCAGAGAAAGAAGACAATGGACAAACTTCTGGACATTATGGACGATGCCAGTCATCCTCTGCACACCGTCATCAGCAACTAGAGGAGTCTGTTTAGTGACCGACTGCTCCTACCCAAGTGCAGAACCAACAGACTCAAAAACTCCTTTGTCCTTCATGCCATCAGACTGTACAACTGTACAGGCGAGGAGGGGTCACAGGAGGACAGAGGATGGGATGGAGCAGTAGACTGATAATAACACAACCGGACTAATAACAATAACACTAGTTAACATTAAACAAGTGCAATAACATCGGTAACATTAAACAAGTGCAATAATAGTGTGCAATACCTCCCCAGTTAGTGCAGTACCTCCCCAGTTCTTTTTCTAGTTCTTTTTCTTTTCTTTTTCTTTATTTTGTACATTGGATTTTTTTCTATTTATATACCTTTCATTTGTTTCTTGTGTGTTTATTGTAATTTATTGTGATGCTACTGGAATCTTAATTTTCCCTGAGGGAACCCCTCCCAAAGGGATCAATAAAGATCTATCTATCTATCTATCAGTCTAGTACTCTAGCTGAGAACTTCCGTTTTATCTGGGTTCAAAATAAGGAATTTCTGCAGCATCCAAAGTCTAATATGTTATTTAATCTGGATTTATCATCTGGTTTGTACAGCTGTGTATCATCAGCATAGCAGTGAAAACTGATTCCATGTCTGCTTATAACTGAGCCTAATGGCAACATATATAGTGTGAAAAACTCTTGTATAATTAGATGATACATTATTGATCTTTACAAACTGGAAACGGTCAGTAAGGTAAGATGTGAACCAAGATAACGCTGTTCCTGTGACTCCAACCATATTTTCTAATCTGTCCAAGGGAATAGCGTGATCTATAGCGATCAAAAGCTTAGATCGAGTAGCACCAGTATAGATCCGTGGCCTTGATCAGAGGCAAGAAGAAGATTTGTTATCTTAACTAAAGCCATCTGTGCTGTGGTGTGGCCTAAAACCAGATTGGAATGTTTCATATATGTTGTTCTTATGTAGATAGGAACAGAGTTGTCGACCTTTTCTAAAATCTTAGAAATAAATTGAAAGTTGGAAATAGGTCTATAACTGGATAGTTCTCTGGGTTCAAGATTTGGTTTCTTTATCAAAGGCTTAATAACTGCTAACTTGAATGATTTTGGTACATGACCCAGACTAAGAGTTAATGATAGTTAAGATAGGTTTAATTATAGCTGGCAATACTTGTTTCAAGGTTTGTTGGGATCATATCAAGTGTGCATGTAGCAGAATTTGAAGATAAGTTTTTCTAGTTCTGTCTGCTGAAGTGGGCAGAATGTTTTTAGTCTTTCTTCTATAACCACATTTCGTGCTGTCTCAGCCAAACCAGATGAAGGATAGTTTACTGGTATTGGCAAAACTTTTTGTCTAATATTTTCAATTTTGCTATTGAAAAAGTCCATGAAATCGTTGCTGCTGTAGTTGGAGGGTATTTGGGGTTCAGTTCCTGCCTGGTTTTTGATAAGTTTTGCGATTGTGCTAAATAAAACTCTAGGATTGTTTTTGTTGTGTTCGATAAGCGAGGACAGCTTGCTGAGCGTGTTTTAATAAGTGCCTTTCTGTAACTGCTAAGGCTGTCCGCTCTAATTTAAGTACTATCTGTCTTAAGGTGCGTATTTCATTGTTGTACCACGGATTAAGCTTTTTCTGTTGCTTCATTTTAGCTTTTATAGGTGCAACATTGTCTAAAGTTGATCGGAATTTGTCTAGCTCTATTGGTTCTGATGACGGAAAAGCTATGGTTGATAAATCTGGAAGGATCTCAATAAAGTGCTGAGGTGTATTTGGCATTATTGAACGCTTCATGCAGTATCGGGGTGATGTATATAAATTTTCACTAAGACTCAATTCATATGAAATTAGATAATGATCTGAAACTACTGAAGTATGTGGAAGAACAGTAAGATTATGTATATCAACACCTAGAGTTACAGGAATGTGTAGGCCCTATTACATTCTGAGTAAGACCTACAGAGTCTAAGATAGATGAGAATACCTTTTTTAATGGATCTGAGTTCTCAAAGTGAATATTAAAATCCCCTGCAATTATTACTTACTCAGTGCTCACTGCTAGGAATTCAGAATAAGGTCCTGGTGGCCTGTAAATACTGACTAGGGTAAGTACACTTCTGTTAGTGGTTGGACTGGTGATGTTTATAAAAAGAATTTCAAAAGAATTTAGTATGATTCATGTCTAATGAATTTTTATAAATGACACATATACCCTGTTTTTTACCAGACAGTCTGGGGCTGTGTACATACTTATAACCTACAGGAGTGGCTTCATTTAATGCCAACTATTTCTCAGGTTTAATCCATGTTTCTACGAGACATAACATATCAATTTTATGATATGTTATTGTATCATTTACAATGACAGCCTTAGAGTTCAGTGATTTTATATTAAACAAAACAAACCTTAATTCAGAAATGCTGCAGCTAGACACTGGATCTAATATTCTTATATTAACTAAGTTATTTAAACAAACTGATTGAGATTTTCAAAGTTTAATTTGGGGCAGTGAAACAGTCTCAATATAGTTGTAGCTAGGTGAAGGCCTGGTTTCGGCTCTGGACAGTCAGCAACTATCTACGCTGCTCTGCCGACTAAAAGACTAACTAACAGTTAAACAACATCATTTGTCATCTTTTGAAGTATATTATAATAAACAGGTTGACTTCTGTAATAGAAGCTTACTGGGAGTGCTAGCAGTTGGTACAGTTAGCCAGCTATCTGGGATGCTAACCCTAAATGGTAACAACTCAAGTAAACATTTAATTATATCAGATCAATTTTATGCTTGTGGCAAAAAGTGTAGATAACTGGTCTAGTTGGTGGTTGTGGGTGGCTGCAGTTGCGGCAGCCAAGAAGTTATCGTAGCAATTAATGTGCAGGCTAACTCACCACAAACTGTAAAGCCATAAAAGTAAACAGCATAATACAGTCTCTTGACTTGCTTTGTAACATACAGTCACTCTTTCATATATTTGTTTGTTTGTTTGGTTTTAATTAATGTTTTTGCAGTTGGTGCTATATGAAGCTCTGTTGTATCCGAGGTCAGCACAGCCAAAACAGCAGCGCTACTTGTTACTGATTTAAATTAGTTTGCTCCCAATGTTTGAGACACAAGTCAACACAGCGAATTCTTTAGAAACGAATGTAATTTTGATGGTGTGACCTTGGTTTCGGATTCTCACAGACTGCAATTGTTTTTCTTCTCAATCTCAGGTGACCATGATGGCCCCATGGATCTGTCCAGGCCCGACTTGGTCTTGGTGAGCAGCGACCCCAAGCAGGACCACAACTACAGCAGCTCCTCCTTTCAGCGTTGCTCTTCACGTTCTTCTTCCTCTTCCTCTCCCTCGCTCTCCTCCATAGAAGAGGGTGGTGGCGATGGCGTTGGTGACTCTGCACAGGTCCGGCGGGCTGGCAGCGAGGGCTTCCACAGTGACGAGGACTCTGAGGAGGAGCACAGCCCTCAGCGGCCAACACCAAACCCCTGCCGCCCGGCTGCCCCTCCCTGCAAGAGGGCACGGCGTGAGGCCAGGCCCGAGCTGGACGAGGAGCTAAAGGAGGCGGCTGGGTCCCTCCTGCACCTGGCCGGAATCCGCTCCTGCCTGGACTTGTCCAAGCGCGCTGCTGTGACCACCAAGAGCAAAAAAACAGAAAAGCTTCTGGAATGAAGTGAACCCTGTCCTCCACTTATCCATTCTCCCGACCCCTGGACTGTGTCACGGTGAACGTGCCTCTTACTTTTCATTGAGACTCACTATTTTTCCCCCATTTCTGTTGGACCCATTGTTTTTCCATTTAAAGGTAATCCTCCCTGCCCCCTCAAATTTCAACCTACGGCAATAGTACTATTCACACAGGAGAACTAAGCCATACGAAGCCTTTTGTGTGAAGGCAAACAGGCGAGAATTTCATATCTGTCCTAAAAGAAGGTGCAAAGTCAAACATGCCACGCTTCTTCCTGAAAAGTCAAGGATCAAGCTTCTCTGAACGGAAGGGTTTTTCTTTTTTTCTTCACTGTAACTTCTTTGCATGCTTCCTCTTCAAATCAGTATCCTTTGTTTTCCAGGTGAACCTGTGGTGTTTATAGAGAGAGAACGAGTGCATGTCTAAAACATACATGGAACTTAACCCTCCTTTGTCCCACTTTTTTTAATTACTAAGCACTAGAAGAAATGAAAAACTCCTAAAACCTTTTTTGTAGTGGGACTCAGCCCAAGTGTCCTCTGTCTTCTTCTGTCCTACAAAGAGAGATGCAATAATTATCATCTGACTTTATTCCTGTTCGTTGTTCAAATCCAAGGATGTTGCGTTTTGGTTCTCCTGCCAGTGTTAAGAATCAGTGCTGTGAATTGATGGCAGCGTCCTTGTTGGCTGTAAAGCTTGTCTCAATTCAGTTTTTTTGTCTCAAACATCAAGAAGGCACTAAATAAGAAGTTACAGGTCTGCCATTTTAACTAAGGAATCACTCCTAAACTGCTTTAATATAGACATTTGAATTCCACAGATTTTTTTTCCACAGAATTCTTCCATAAATGAGTGTAAACAGAGTGATTCAGAGTAGTTTGGTGTGAAACAGTTCAGATTTCTTTACAGTGGTGGTGATTGGAACCAGGGGTCACCATGTCTACAACACAAATATAGACATTTTATTTACTATTCAAAAACATCAGTGAACACCTACACGTCTTGTGCCTCACAACTCCTTGCATGTATCTTGGATGTGTGTATTTTAAGACCAAAATCTTCTTGAAGCTATATTAAAACAATGTCTCAGTCATCAGTCAGGATATTCATAACCATTTCAAGTTTTTGTGAGGGGCTTTTAGATGTGGATGTCTGGTTCCTATCACCACCGCTTTAAATAATTCTGACTCCAGAACTAAGCGTTTCACAACAAATCATGACTTTATGTATTAAATGTTTTATTATGCAGAGATTTTCAAATATCAGTGGAGTTCCCCTTTAAAGGGAAGTTGTCCCATGAACCTGCCTCTTTCTCACCCTCCTGTGTTTTCTCTTTTTATTCTTTGTCAGTGTTTTGTGCACAAACTGAAACTGAACTCAGCAGCAATTTCTGTACCCTCTCTGTTTACAACCTATGCAAAAATGGCAGTCGTGGTAGCTCTGTTTAAACATTTGTATATATTTGTGTGGGCATGTTTGTTTAACGTCTCAACCAATGCACTGACCAGATCTCTAAATCCAGTTCAGCAACATATTATTGATGTTTGTAAAGCAGAAACATAGATACAATACAAGATAATACAAGATTAGATACAAGATAATTTCCCAAAAACATGGTAGAGTCCTATTATCAGAAACAAATCCATGTTGATTATTGGGAATCCTGTTTGCAGCGCTTCTCATTGTTTTCTCTCTAATTGTAAAGGGTAGAGGTGGACAATATGACAATGCTTATTATCGTAATAATTGTGACTTTTTAATTAACAAAAAAATGTCTAGAAATTTATCTTGGCCCCGGATGAAAAAAAATAAACAATGTGCATTGTTATGCACAAGATTCAACAATTGTGAATCATTTGTATTCAAATAAAGCACATTATTCATTGGGCAATGTTACATCAGACATTCCCCAGTCAATTTAACGTTGGGGAAGAAAATTTGTAAAATTTGTAAAATTTTGAATACAATTATCTGTATTTATATTTTTTAAAAGGCACTGCTTATTCATTATAGGACAGCTAGTCAGAACATTTTGTTTTTCTTGTATTCCGAGTATTTTTGAGTATTTTTTATGTAGCACTACTTGTTTGGTTCTTTAAAACTTTTTAAACCTCAGGACATATATTGTGTATTGGAAAAATGTCTTGACATTTTGTGATGTTATGTTTTTGCCATGTTGCCCACCTCTGTGTAAAGGTTCCTCAACATCTAAAAGAGAAGCCGCTGAAAGAGGGTTGTTTAACATTTTCTTTAGTTGCTTTAATTTGCTTAACCTGAAACTAAAGCACTACTGGGACAGGATTGATTTATATGTTGAGGTGGGATAATGTAATTTATTACTAATTTAGTAACTAATGTTGGTCTTGCTAAAATTTGCCATTCACCTGTATTTTGCTAACTTCAAAATCAACCCTGAAAGTTATCAAACCAGATTATTAATCCTGTGCTATAAATCAATTTCTTAACTTCTAAAAGTTGTAGAAATAATCTCAGGTTACAATAATCCCACACTATATTTTAACTGTAGAAATAACCCCAGATTATGTTAATCCCATGGTATAAACAAATCATTGAAATATTCCCAAAGTGTGTAAAACTTTAAATTAATTGTGAAAACAATTGCAGGTTGTGTTAATCCCGTGCTGTAAAGTGAACCATAGAAATAATCCCATGTTATTTAATTTTATGCCCAAAAAACAACCAGTAGAAATGATCCTAGGTTATATTATTATTATATTATTATATTATGTGCTATATAACAATCCATAAAAATAAAGTCACATTATATAATTCCTGTCTGGAAGGGGAACTGTAGAAAAAACCCAGGTTACACTCAACATGTCTGTAAAATTAATTACAGTAACAGTAAAAAACGGTAGTTTTGGAAGCTCAAAGAAATGTTAACCAGTGTTCTATGAATTTCATATCAAGCTTAAATGCACTGTCCAACCAGAAAATGAATACGTAAATTAACACAGCAATTTATTGACTTAATCCAGCAGTGAATTCACTCGAAAGCTAAGCAAAGATTTAAGTAAATAAAATCATTTGTATTTGATTCCTATATGAGCAGCTGAGCGTGTTGCGTGTGGAACTATTACTGAAGTGCATAAGTAGAGTCTCTTAAATTTATACTGGAATTTCTTGTCCAATGTCAATGGTAAAGTTACTCACCTCACCTCCTCATGTCAAACTAGTCCCGTAACCCAAAAGTCACAGAAGAGACTTGAAGTCAATGTTTAACTGGCTCTTGTTTCTAGATAGAATCTCATCCAGGATGGCATGCTCATACAGAACTGTGGAAGATTGCAGAGAGCAGTGCCTGACAGAGGTGTGTTTAAAATTTGTGACCTGGCCTGAAAACTGTTCAATCACTGCCACAGATACAGCCTGAGTTAACACTGCATTTCTCCCAATATTGGCAGAAATTACAGGTTTATTTGTCCGTCCCGCAAACATCAGGCTTCTTCAGCAGCACAAACTCAGTATGACTGACAAAAGGTTCTGGTACCAAGTGTTCTATTGCTGATTCCATGCCTTCTGAGAGAGTCTTGGGATTACTGCCAAATCCTTCACTGCCCTTTTTGCTCAGTTAGTGTAACAGCCTGTGTTCGGGTGCCATTCTTCTAAAAAAAAACAAACAAACAAGAAATCATGCCATTAAAACCACAGTCTCTCATGATCTTGTAACAAGAGAATGTCTGAGGACGAGGCCTAAATGATTTTATGATTTTTTTTTTAAAATTGCAGTTGTTTTTGAACAATACTATGCTTTTTACGTGTGATTACTTTTTTTTACATTAAGTTTTACATGATATAGGTTAAGGTTTAGGTTAAGTTTGCTCACTGATAACTTTATATTGGATGATTTATGATTATGATGCTTTACAAATTTGTAAAATTTGTGATTTTTATATGAAAATGAAAATATCATTCAGCCCTAATGGGGACAACGTTTCAGCATTCTGAGTTGTGGCAATAATAAGGGTGAAATAAGTGAAACATTGTTACTAACAGAGTTGTAAGAGGTAATGTTTTTTATCCACACATATGACCATAGTAGAATTATTTGGGGACTTTTAAGTCTAATGCTAATGCCAGGCTTTTTGATCAGTGCACCTGCGCCCCCAGCGTGAGCTTAATCTTCACAAATCAATTATAAGTTTCATTCTAATAAGTCTTATTTCCCCCCATTTAACCCAAAACCTGTCATGGTTGACCCCCAGATGTTCTCCTTACAAGGTCATGAGAAACTACTTAAATCATCCCAAACTAAATGTTCACTCATGTTTTATTGTAATTTAAAATTTATTTATGTTTTAGTGGACTGCCATGTGAGCTGCCAAATACAGCTGAAAGATGTGAGGAATTCTTCTGACCAATAATGCAGTAGTATCTGTAAGTGGAATTTCACAGATTTTTTCAGATTTTGCATAATTTAGTGTTTCAGGTGTAAGCACAGTGATTTAGAGAGGTTTATGTGCAATAGTCTTTTGGTGGTGATGGGAACCAGGGGTCACCATGTCTACAACACAAATATAGAAGTTTATTTACTATCCAAAACCACCAGTGTACCTACACACCATCCTTGAGTTTTATGTGAAATGTTGATGGTAAAATAGTGAGAAATCCAAAAATAATAAGTTTCCTTTTGCAGACTATTTTTTTCTCCACAATAAATGGACTTTTAAGACCAAGATCTTCTCAAAACCATTTCATGTAATAACGTTCTGTGAGGGAGCTTTTAGATGTGGACATCTGGTTCCCATTATCATCACTGTGAACAATTCTGATTCTAGAATCGAGCGTTTCACACCAAACCACTCTGAATGACCCTGTTCACATCTTAACCATTTAATTATGCCGAAAATTTGAAAATGTGGTATAATTTTCTCATGCTTGAACGCTGAACATTGGTTCAGTCTACCAGTTTAGGTTGAATTTCCCCATATAAAACCTACAGTAACACTGTGTGCTATAAATATTGCAGCTCTTGTGATTCGAAAAATACTTATGGATATAAAAGAGGATAAATCATTCAGCTCTACTGCCAAGAGCATAGACAACAGAAGAACAGTAGATATTTAGTGCCAGATGTTTTGCTTGACTTTGGATGAAAAAGAGCAAAGTGCCATTCGAAACATGGACATGGGGTCGATGTGAGGGTCTCTGTGAGAGATATTTTCTCGTGTGGTAATAGGGGCAGTGTGTTTGCCTGCAGTGCTGAATAATGTGACTGCATTGAACACAAATCCCCACTCAGTCCTCAGGACTGTATAACTGTTCGGTTTTTCTCTCATGATTTTGAAAGTGTTTCCTTCCCTTTTCACCATATTCATGAGTACACGGCTTCATGACCATGATGATCTCGTTTTGCTGACTCGAGCTGCCAGCTTAGTATCAGTTTGTTACTGTCTCTCTTGTCTGTCAGACAGACACAACTCTCCTTGTTTTTGTACGCCAACCTCTGTTCAGAAAATGTTTATAAAGTTTATTTTCGCCAAAGATATGCAATTGCATTATATATGGTATTACTGAATAAAATATGTGCTTGTTTTACACGCATTGTCCCCAAGTTTGTTAACAAAGATTTCATTTGCTTCTTTTCTGTGTTTAGAATGGGTATCGAGAACATTCCTGACCAGTTAGTACCAGAATAATGATAAGCGCCAGGTCAAATAGTGCTATGGATATTTACAGTGCTGCTTGAAAGTTTATGAAGCCTCTAGAATTTTCTAGATATAGAACGTAGTCTGTATTTCACACAGGTCTAAAAAAAAACCCAGATAGGACAAGGTAGGTTCCTGTGGACATCAAATAATTCAGGACCATTGTTACTCTCTGTTATTCTATCAATATTGATAAAGTACTCTGAGCACAGGGCCAGAGTTTAACTTGCTGTTGGATGTTATATGTATTTAATTGTATATGCTTCCTTGCAAAAAGAAACTAAAAAAACATCCCAAAAATCTAAACTTTCAACTTGATCATAACATGATCATAACAACAAATCACTAAACAAATAGATGCAGTAAGTAAATGCTAGAGAATTTTTCTATGAATGTACAAATCTAAAATAGAGCTATGCAACATGACCATATTCATCATGTTAATAAATTACGACACAAATTCGGACTGTATGCTTGCATGATTTCATGCAATGCAGGATGTAAAATATTGAATACTAATGGCTGTATTTACAGTTTTGTTTTGTTTTTTTCAAATGTGACAATTATTTTAAAAAATGATGGTGCTTCAAGTGTTCTTTAAAGACTATATGGAGCCATGCGCACACTTAAATGGTAAAATGATTCCTCACTTTGATAGAGATTGTGCTGTATATTGTTCCATATGAAAAACCACCTTTTTTCCCTTTTACTTTTTGAACAATCTTTTTTTACCATCATCTGATGAGTATGTCTTAAGAGCTCATCAGATATCAGACAAAAAAAACATTTCAAGAAAGAATTTCTTAAAGTGTTCACAATGAAAATATATTTATATATATTTATTTTCCTTTAAGGTTCTTATTTTGAAGTATTTTAGTACTAAATGTTGGAGTACTTAGTGTAAATCTTATTTCTGTGTTATTGTGTTATTTTGCAAGTTTGCACAGTCTTGCTCCAGTTTAAATTTTCTTAGGGACCTCAAATTTGAGCAGTGATGACATCTCCTGGTCTTAGAATGTCAGTGCAACTGATTTTAACTCCGGGAAGCAGTTTCAGCACCTATTTAATATACACTCCACATTTACAATGACTCAAAGTGGTTTGGTATGGTTTAGAATGCTGTACACTGCTGGTGATGTTATTATCCTGTCTGCAACACAAATATATGCATTATATTTACTCTTCAAAACCACTAGTAACCATTTAACCAATGGTAAAGTCTTGGAAAATCTCAAAATATGATTTTTTTGTGGCCTATCTTGTCTCAACGTGCCCTCCATGTATCCTTTCACCATAAACGGATTTTAAGGCTGAAAATTAACATGTCATTGTCCTACTAATTTCTGTTCTCTGAGCTGAACATATTGGAATGCATTAACATGGAAATAGAAAATGTGCCGTAATGTTTACACAGGCCTCATTTAATGTGAATATTCCAAATACAACAAGTAATGGCGCCGTGTAAACTCATTGCCACTTAAACTAGATTTTTTCTTGCTGTAAATATACTAGTGCCATTTATGTGTTTATTTAGCTCACACAATGTAAACTTCAGCCCAAAAAGAGAAATGCTAATATGTCAGCCTGAGAAATCTGCCATTTTATTTACTATCCAAAACCACCAGTGAACCTACACGTGTCCTCAGAGTTTTATTTGGAATGTTGATGACCAAATGGTCAAATAGTGTAAAATATAAAATAATTCGATGCCCTGCATATATTCCTCCACCATGAATGAACTAGACTATCATAAAATAAAGTATCAGACTGTATGAAACTAATGCCAATTAATGTACTGTCTCATATATTACTGTGTATTAATATTGCAGAAGATTGAAAGTAAATTAAATATGTAAATTCAGTATATCTCAGTGTGTCCATAGATGGAGGCTCTGTTGTAGCTGGCAGAGTGGAGTGAACACCTTTCTGTCCAACTATATCAGACTCAGTCTGAAATTAGAGTAATTGTCTAAACCCATACAGCCCTGGCAATGGCTCCACGCCGAATGTTACTAAGCAACCGAACACAGCGGAAGTCTCAGAAATACTATATGAATGAAAAGCAGAGATGAAAAGGATCCAGTCTGATACAGGTTTCCATAAATAATACTAATGTATCCTTGTATGTTTTATTGGGGCGGGGGGATGTGTTTTAACCATAGTGTCTTTGGGCAGGTGTGTTTTTGAGGAATGTGTAAACAAAGCACTTGTGTTTGCTAAATGCCGTAAATGTAAACTTATGGGAAGTGTTGTTGGAAAATGTGTTTTCTAGCAAATGTATTTTTAGGAAATGTGTTTTTGGGCAGTGTGTTCTAGTAAAATATGTTATATGTGGTGTTTTTGGGAATAGTTTTTGGGCAGTGTGTTTTAGTAAAATATGTTATATGTGGTGTTTTTGGGAATAGTTTTAAGGCAGTGTCTTTTAGTAAAATATGTTATATGTGGTGTTTTTGGGAATAGTTTTAAGGCAGTGTGTTTTAGTAAAATATGTTATATGTGGTGTTTTTGGGAATAGTTTTAAGGCAGTGTGTTTTAGTAAAATATGTTATATGTGGTGTTTTTGGGAATAGTTTTTGGGCAGTGTGTTTTAGTAAAATATGTAATATGTGGTGTTTTTGGGAATAGTTTTAAGGCAGTGTGTTTTTAAATGATTGTGTTTTTCTGGAAATGTGTTTTTGGGCAGTATGTTTTTGGGGAACGTTTTTGTGCAGTATGATTTTGGGAAATATGTTTTTGAGGAATATGTTTTGGTAGAATGTGTTTTTGGGGAATGTGTATTTGGTGGAATAGTGGCGGAAAGTATTTTTAGGGGTATGTGTGTTTAGGAAATTTGTTTTTGGGGAAGGATGTGTTTTTGAACAGTGTGTTTCAGAGGATTGTGTTTTGGGGGAGTGTGTCTTTATGAGTTTTGTTTTTGAGGAAATGTGTTTTTTTGGGGGAAATGTATTTTGGGTGGACTGTGTGTTTATGAGGGATTGTGTCTTCGTGGGTTTTGTTTTTGGGGGAATGTGCAAAACTGTCCAAAAATGTATTTTTTGGACAGTGTTTTTTTTGCTGAATGTGTTTTTTGGGTATTTTTTTAGTTTTTGGGGTAATGAGTTTTTGGCTGTAGAAGAAATGTGTTTTGAGAAAAATGTGTTGTGTGGTAATGTTTTTTGGTAGAATGTGTTTTTTTGGAGAATTTGTTTTTTGTATTGTGCAAAAAAATTCTCATAGACACAGCTCTTTCAGCAGTCTGTCAGTGCAGAAAGAGAAAGAGAGGCTTTTCTCATTCATCATGGAAAGTTCATACAGTGAATTACTTGTGTTAATCTTCTCCTTTCTCCTGAGTGGTGGTTTAGAATCGAGATTCACTAAAATGAGCCGGAGGAAGTTGTGGACAACATGGCCATGTTGGCTTCTCTGCTTTCCCTGCTAAACTACATCCCTAGTGGTTTAAGAAGATGGATGAATTAATGGAACATCAAAAATATATTTGTATAAGACCTGAAGAGATAGTAGCACCCATAACAGGGCCATACTTGTTATGGTGATACTTGGTTATTGTTTTATTATGCTATATAAACAAGCAAAAACACATTGTGGGTGCTGACACACAGAGCACTAATATATCTAGTCCACTATGAGAATGCGAAAGCTATTGCCACCACCCACCCACCACCATGCCTCATATTCTGTACGTTAAAACCATTGGTGCAGAGAAATAAACAAATGCATCTAAGGATTTAAATGTGTGTTAACGTTCATTGATGGTCAGAACATGCTGGTCAGCAGGGCAGTGCATGTGTTTTTTTTTTTGGGGGGGGGGTGGTGGGGGCAGCTGAGTTGTGTGACTGACAGCTAAAACAGGTGAGGATTTACTCCCAGCTGTCCAATAAAATTCCAGAAACTCCGAGCCAGGCAGAATGGGCATGAGTTGATTGGCTGTTTTTGGAACAGTACTCTGGGCTGGTGTCAGCTGCAGGGTAGTGGTGCAATAGAGACATTGTTTTGTGGTCTCACAGCAACTGTGTCCATCACCTCCACGGCCCCCACCCCTTCCGATGCTTTAACTGCACATGCCTCTTTATAGTGGGATGCATCTACAGTGGTTTATACTATTACATTTTAAACGGGAATTCCTCTAATTATTTGAAATTCCTGCATAATTGCATGGTTAATTAAACAGAATCGTTCACAGTGGTGGTGGCACATGTCCACTATTAAAATCTCCTTTGCAGACAGTTATTACATCAAATGGTTATGAATATGCTGTCTGATGTTTTAGTTTTAGAAACATTTTAAAAAATCCATTCTTGGTGGAGGGTTACATGCAGGCTGTTGAAAGGCAAACTAGTCCCCAAAGACTTATTAGCACCTATAATTGACTCGGGCAGATCTAGCCATGCAGAAATTTTAATAGGTGGATTTAATAGGTATGACAGTGCCATGTTTAGAGTCAATCAATCGTCATACAATTAGCCATTGAGCAGCATTCATTTAAACTCAGTGTATTTTGTAGGTGGCCCTTATTTACAAAGTAGTCATGCATTATGCAAAATAATACGAAATTACAGTGGAAATAAATAATACCAAATGTGTATTATCAAGCAATACATGAGTCTAATGAAAATGAGCAAACTTTAAAAGGAAAAAGACAATTAATCATACAATCAAGTTAAATTCTTAGGCACAATGGTAATAAAAATAAATTAATAAAACAACAAATAAAATATAAAACAGATAGCAGTACTAAGATTAGTATAGATGATGGATTTGTGAACTGATAGATTTGTGAAATGGGAAAAAAAATCGAATAAATGACACCAATAACCAAAAAGTAGAATAAAAACAACAATTAAAACAATAAATAAACAAAATAACCTTAAAAAACACCTTAAAAAGATTTAATTAACAAATTAATTAACAAATTTAAATTAATTGAATTAATTAATTAAAACAATTGTGAGTCAGTCAGTGGAGGGGTGTCCACGTACTTTTGGCCATAAAGTTTAGGTGAATTTGGGTCAAAAATGTGGCCCATGTCTGTTACTCAGTGCAAGCCTGATGATCACCACTGTTGCAGTCATCTGCTGCTTGCATGCTCATCTGGAAGTGGGAGCCACCTGTCAGCTCCTTTATCTGAGACACATGCAGAACAGTCTCACATCCACATGCGCAGGCTCTGCCTCAAAACCTCAGACCTCCTGTTCCTCTCACGTCAAAACCGACTGCTCAATAATATAAACATCAGCTGCAGCCAACAGTTGCTATTAAATGTGGGTTTGCTGCGCCAGGTCGGCCACTGATTAAAATACAAAAAATACAGTTTGGTCTTACAGCATGGTCAGTCAGCTCACTAAAGGAAGAACACAACAGGCTGTAGCTTCACAGAAATGAAAATAGAGTAGGGAGAGAAACACAGAAAACATGGTGAGCAAATAGTTACAACATACCAACATACCATACAAAAACATACATAGCTCCAAGTTTATAGTAATTGTCAGAACACAAGGTCCAATGGAAGGAATAAGACTTAAAACAAATCTGACCTTTTAGAAAATGAACATGGTCAGTCTTACAAATCTGAAAACATTTAAACAATCATCTTGAAAAAGACCCCAGGAGCATAAATTCCTGGGAACATAGGATCCTAGCAATATAGAACCCTAGGAATATAGGACTTCTGAAGCACAAGGCCCTGTGAACATCAGACCCAGGAAATATAGGGCCCTGGAAACACATAACCCTAGGAATATAAAACCCTGGAAACATAGGGCTCTATTTACATGGGGTGTTATGAACACAGGTCCCTCAAAACATAAAGCTTTACAAACAAATGACTCGAGGAACATGAGATCAGAACAACAGGGTCTGTTGAATATAGAGCACTGGGTACATCAGACCCTGGGAATACAAAATCCTTGTAATATGGGGTGTTATAAACGTAACATTCTAGTAGCAAAAAAAACTATAGGCATATGCTGAAGTTAGATGAATTCCAGTGTGGTACTGTGATAAGATTCCACCTGTGCAATATTCCACAGTCACAGTGGTATTACAGTGGTATTATAAAAAAGTGACAGTAATTGAGAACGACAGCAACTCATCCACAGAATGGTAGGCCACGTAAAATGACAGAGTGCAGACACTGAGGTCTTTCTGCAAAATCAATCGGTACAGACCTCCAAACTTCACGTGGCCTCCAGATTAGCTCAAGAACAGTGTGTAGAGAGCTTCTTGGAATGGACTGTAGAGCAGTGGAGACGTGTTCTCTGTGGAGTGACGAATCATGCTTCTCCATTTAGTAATCCAATTGATGAGTCTGGGTTTGGTGGTAGCCAGGAGAACAGTACCTGTCTGACTGCATTGTGCCAAGTGTAATGTTTGGTGGAGGGTGTGGGGTTATGGTGTGGGGTTGTTTTTGGAGTTGGATTCGACCCCTTAGTTCCAGTGAAAGGAACTCTTAATGTTTCCGCATATAAACAGAATTTCAACAATTTCATGCTTCCAACTTTGTGGAAACTGTTTGGGGGCGGTCCCTTTCTGTTCCAACATGACTGTGCACCAGTGCACAAAGCAAGGTCAATAAAGACATGGATGAGCGAGTTTGGTGTGGAACTTGACTGGCCTGCACAGAGTCCTGACCTCAACCCAATAGAACACCTTTGGGATGAACTGTGAGGCAGGCCTTCTCGTCCAACATCAGTGTCTGACCTCCACGCTTCTGGAAGAATGGTCAAAAAATCCCATAAACACACTCCTAAACCGTGTGGAAAGCCTTTGCAGAAGAGTTGAAGCTGTTAAGGCTGAAATGGGTGGGCTGACATCATATTTAACCCTATGAATTAAGAATGGGACGTCACTCAAGTCCATATGCATGTGAAGGCAGACGAGCAAATACTTTTGGCAGTATATTGTTTATCTGTACACACATTTCCTGGAGCAAGAACAATTTAATACATCAATTGGACAAGGGCTTAATCATTTCTATGAACAAAAAAATGCCTGTCTGTAATTTTAAATTCAATTTAAGAATCATGCTTCCATTTAAATGCTGAAATATTACTGCTTTAGTCTGATTGTAAAGTTCTAGATGAAGAAGAAAAGTGTTACATTTTGGCCAATAAGATTTGTTGTCTTCGTGGTATCTAGATATGTATAAGCAAGCTCCTCTGTTGGTTAGAGCTTCGAGATCTCATTTAAGCACTAGCAAACTCATCCCATAGGAGCCTGAGCAGAAGTTAGCATTATAGTTAAGATTTATGGCCCAATTTTTGATAGAGTGCTGCTATAAACGGCACATTATAAATGTCATATTTAATATTTGCTATATTTTTGTCATTTTATGACCATCAGCAGCACCAAGATAGACTTCATCATCTGCAGTAAGAATAATGTGGTTCTACTGCTTATCACATCACATACTTTCGTCATTACTGAGACATAAACACATACAAACATACTAATATACATAGAATGAGGTCATTTGTTATCCCCTCATTGCCTTGGATTGGGTTTTGTAGTCTCCAGCGATCCATCAGGGAAGCCCACAGCTGAAAAAGCTTTACAGTTTGTTTATCCATAATCACTGAATGACTTCACATCAAACACCTTTCTACAGTAAGACACACTCTATCTGCACTGTGCTTATCATCACAGATGTCCTACACTAAAAGTTTTCTTATGCTTACATCAGAAGAATCATAAAGGTGAACTTGTGAAAATGTGATGCAAAAAAAGTCTGAGCAGTTTGATTGCAGACAAACAGATTTATTTACAACTGTGGTAATAGGAACCGGGGGTTGTGAAGAACACAAAGTTGAAATTTCTGTTGCTGTGAATAGCTCGCCATTTAAAAAATAAACTGATCTCCAAAGGCATAAAGACAGAACACTTTTTCTTTTAATTAAAGCTATTTTTTATTTCCATCTTTTACAGTTTCCAAATAACAAAAGAGGAAAAGGAAATGAAGCAAAAGTTTGGACACCCTACATGGTCTGTACTGAATCAACCCATTTAGCAACTATCACAGCATGCAAATGTTTTATCTACAGATTTTTGATAATGTCAGGGAGACGTGGCAAAACCTTCAGCTTTCGCCCCTTGAAGTAGTATATTGTGGATTTTAAGGTGTGTTTAGGTTCATTATCCGGTTTTCTAAAGTTCTTGAGTTCTTATCTACATTTGTTAACTACATTAGGAACTGAGGAAACGGTTTTGTGTTTTTGGCTGTAAGTGCTGGAGGAGAAATTTATATGCAGGTCACTCTGATGGAACATGCAAGTTCTCTGACAGGCTGACCTTGTTGTGAGAAATAAAACAAGGTGCCTGCCGATTTCACTCCATCAGCACTGAGAACATGTGTCCAGGCCAACAGCTGCATATATGCATTTAATTAAAGCTCTTTATGTTTCTAATAAACTTCAGCGCTCCGAGCAACGTTGTGGGTTTTTTAAGGGTCGCGAGTCCCCTAATCAGCCATTGCGATGACATAATGGCCAAAGGTGAAACGCCCCTATCAAAGTGATTGATATTTTTAGAGGAAATCAGGAAATCAGGTCCAGCCGGTCCTAACTGTTGCAGCAGCATTGATTCGCTGAAAGTGCGTGCCGGTAACGGGTCAGGCCCCAGCAGGCCTGATGCCTTGATGACACATGATAGAGTGACTTCATTGAAGGTTTCCTCTCTGATTGCCACCCGAGGCTGAATTCTAATTGCACTGGGGAATACTCCACAATAGGACAAATACAGGCAACTAGTCCAGTGCGGCAAAAGGGACTCTTCTCAAGTGCACTGTTGCGTTAATGATATTCAGTTACTTTTGTTTCAGTCCAGCTTTCCATTCATCAACATATTTTCTTTTTACATTTCTGTAATGTCTTTATTTATTTATTCAGTGGTTCATTCTACATTACTGGAGTTCTCTTTCAGTAGTCCTTTAAGGGGATTTTCTTCATAATTAATTTGTTAAGATGGAAACACCCTCATTCAGAGTGCTTAGAGAAGCTTACAGAGTCACAATTGTTCACAGTGGTGGTGACAGAAACCAGTCATCCATCTCTACAAGCTTTCTCACAGAAAGTTATTACATGAAATGGTTTTGAACTTGCATTATGTTAAACAGCTCTGACTATCTGTATAAATGCTGGTTAGTTTTTTAAATGTAATTAAACAGTGTGTGCAGTGCACATATATTATAGTGTGGTCAGATTATTTTGGATGAAAGGTTGGGTTTGCAAAAGTGTGGAAGTTGGATTGTTGTGTATTCCCCAGCGACCTGCAGCATTGAGTCTCTGATGTTCGAACGACCCAAAAGCTCTGTGTTTGTACTTGTCATCAACATAAAGAATGAGCTCATTTGTTTTAAAGACATGACTGAGCATGAATGGGCTTTGATTTGGAAAGAGGAGCGAACTTTTCCTGTCTCTGGAATGGGTTCAAATACAAGCACATCATAATAAGCAACGCACACCTGATGTACTCCTGAATGAAAGCTACAGTAGTTCAGTGTAGAGTACATGTTGTGTAGATAGTAAGCACTGATTCTCCAAAATCAGGCTTTTTTAAAGTGGTTTGTGAATGACCTACTGGAGCAAACATGCAACCGAACACTGGTTTAACATGTTGATTCATCATTTAAAACACAACCTTTAATGTAGGCTGAATAATCTGTTGTTATGTATTTAATGGATCATTGTTATGCAGTTTTCTATGACAACAAGATACTCACAACCACAGCAATAATAAACACAGTATGAATGGTATAATATGGTCAGTTAGAGAGTCACATTAACTGGAGGAACAGGAGTATATTTATTGAACAGCAGTGTCACAAACACAACACAAAAGGATTGGAGTGCTGTGGAGCTTCATTACATCCACTGCCTTCCAAATAGAGGGACTTGCGTCTGTACCTTTTCCCTTTAGCGTAGAAGTTATTTGTAGGTGGTATGAAGCAGTGCAACAGCTCTATGTGTGTAAAATATTAAATATAGCATCTTGTTGTGGTTTAAAGAATTTTTATAATTTCTTTTAGATACTTTTAGCATTCTCACCAGTAGCTTCATGTGGAGCCACAGAACTGAAGAAAACATCTTGTTATTTCTGAAAAACAGTTCTTGGGGTGTTATGTGTGTTATGAAAATGTGTATTGTCATTTTAATTAAAATGTAATATGTTTATATTTGTAGTATACTTTTTGCACATCAACTTCAGTATTTAAACTTGTATTTTAACACATTCAGATTCAAAATGCATTTACCATTATAAAACATGTATATATCGTCACTGTCATTTTCCAAAATAGTAACTTACAGGAGAGACCAAAAATATTCTTTTCTTTCAGTGTAAGATAATGTAAACAGGTTTTATTTCAAAGAATTTTGGAAGCGTTTATATTGATCCATTCATCATGAAACTTTCACAGGATATAAAGGACAGCAGCCAAGCTCAAATGATGAGGAAAAAAGAAAATCAACAAAAATGACGATCCATGTTTTTCGGTGGATGGTGACAATATTCAGTTAGCTGTGTCACAACTTAATCCTCACAAATTAATTATAATTATACACACACTTTATAAAGTTGGTCATGACATATTTCAACTGCCTTCCTTTGCTTAGTTGTGGCCATGTCTTAACCATCACAACTTGAGGTCTTATGTCTTGTGAACTTCCAATAAGAGACAACCAGGGGAATCTTAATCAGATGCCTGAGCCACCTCCATTGGCTCCAGTGTGGAGGAGTTGCGGCACTACTTTAAACTCCACCCAAATGATGAAGCTTCTCACCCTATCAAGTGTGGCCCACCAATGTGCGAAGAAAGCTCCTTCTTTCAGCCATTACCCAAAGCTCTTGACCACAGGTGGTCATGTAGACTGACCAGTACACAAAGAGCTTTGCTTTATGGCTCAACTCCTTCTACACCACTATAGTTGGGTACAGCGTCTGCATTACTGCTGCCTACAGCCGATCTCCTGTTTCGAACTATTTTGTCTCATTACACCTGGAGTGAGAGCCTGTCTGTATACTCTGCATTAAGTCAAACTTGTTCACTCTGGGTGTTAACTTTCTTATTCCCATGAATTATTAAGTTGTGACCATGCCTTAATTATCTTGTTCTCATTTCTTACTAAATTATCAAAACAGAGCTATCTTGTTCTCAAGCCTTACATGTTATGGCCAAGTTAATCACTGCAACTTAACTCTTGCACTCACATCTACTAAGTTGTGGCCACAAAACAACAACCACAACTTAGCTATTATGTTTTTGCAGTTTCAGTTTTATGCACACTAAGTTGGGCCATGCCTCCCAAACTAATTATCTGATTCCCACTCCATACTAAGTTGTGGCAATACATTATAGTA
The DNA here is from genome assembly GCA_021613375.1 of Megaleporinus macrocephalus. Taxonomy (NCBI): domain Eukaryota; kingdom Metazoa; phylum Chordata; class Actinopteri; order Characiformes; family Anostomidae; genus Megaleporinus; species Megaleporinus macrocephalus. The sequence goes on from CM038706.1 coordinate 32,633,486, forward strand.
ATTAATGAGAATGTCACCAGTTGGGCTCTGCAGCTCTGTTATGAAAGCTCTTCTGTTGTTCTCTTAAATAATAAGCATGTAGTTGGACATGTTGTTATTTTTGGGGTGCATGAAGTCACTGCTCTCTCTTTCTCTTTTACACACTCTTCTTTTGTTTTCCTTCACCTCCTTTCTTCAGTCACTTCCCTCTCTCCCTCTCTACAGATAAGACGTGCTCTTCTGTGGGGGTTGGCGAAACATGAGCCTGGTCACTCGTCTCCAGGTGTGTGAAGACGTCAGGTGTCAGGCATGCAGTCTCCCCTCAGTGCTGGAATACCACTGCACATATCTCCAGCACATTTCTGAGCATATTAAATCAATGATAAAAGGATGTGGTCATAGACGCTGAGTGCCAAATGGCACGAGTCAGCTCTGTCAGTTTATGTTCTGTTAAACTTGTGGGAGAGGAGATCTGAAAGAGAACACAACACATTGTTAATTTAGCTCATGTCATGCTCAGTGGAACAACAGGCATGCCTGTGGCTTTAGTACCAACACAAACAAGCATTGTTTACTTTTGCTCTGTGCTGAACATCAAAAGAGGTCAGAGGTTGGTTGCAGGTTTAATGTCTGAGTTACAGTGGTCGCCATGGCAGCTCCGAAACATTTAGCTAATGACGATGGAATTCATGACAAACAAGATGCTCCACAAAATTCTGAGAGTTCACTGTGACCTCTTCAGTGTGCCTCTCGTCTCTCCCTCTTGGACGGTGTTAAGTTCCTTGCTGCTAACCAATTTAATCAGAGAATTAAATTGTACCTTTAGTTTTGTATTTGTTTTGAATCTTAAACCCTTTTAGGAAATATCTGTGGAAAGATTAGATATATGATCCCATTGCATAAGATACAAAGGAACTGTTAAAAGAATGTGGAAACATTTGTAAATTAACTTTAAAGCAGCATTATATGAGGACTTTATCTTAAAATAGCAGCATGATGGTATTCTAACTTTTAATAGTGAGAACAGTATGTCTGTCATTCCCACTGTGGTCCCAGATCGCCTGCTATAGCACTGTTCGGGAGGAGCATGCAAAAGAACTCTCACAACTACGGGTCTATAGCTAGCTATAAGAAGCTCCCAGCATAGATATCATGGCAGAGGCTGAGAGGAGATAGATGAAGCTGTTTTCAGAGAAAGAGAAAATGAGAGATTAACTGAGCAAGAGACCAAACAAGAGTAAATCTCAGACTGGGTAAAAGAGAGCTAACAGAGATGAAAGAATGTGAAACTAACAGGAAAACAACTTCAGCAGAGTGTTCATCCCTGCCAGCATTATTCATAAAAGATCATGGCATTATGACAGGTTATCTGTTTCCTGACTCACAGTGTTATGTAGTTGTTCCTCAGTCCTGTTTCCATGTGTCCATGTGCAAGTGTTGCAAGATGTTGAAGATGGGTGTTCAGAATGACCAGCTGTTGTATCTAAGGGTTGTTCCAGTAATAGAACAAATCAAAGAGACTTCTCTTTTTACCGAACTGATCATTTGTGTCAGTAACAGTCAACTGGGTTGTGTGTCCTCCTCTAATCAGGCCTAGCTCAAAGGAGGTGGTTTTTGGTTTTGATTAGAGAGCAGATATGCCCACTGTCTGCGGGTAAAGCCGTGAATTAAAGAGGGAGCTGATGTCATCACTGTGGGTGGCCTTGTGTGTGCAGTACAGTGACTTTTATCTATGCATTGTGGGTTAACATTTAAAACACAATGCAGTCTGTCCTACAGTTGTTCCACAGCAACACAATCAGCATCTAGTAGTTCATTATTATGTGTACATAGTTGGATAGCAGGGCTTCTGAGGTTTGTATGGAATTCTGCTGTATTCATAACCATTGTAATGTAATAACTTTCTATGAGGGAGCTTTTAGAGCTGGATATCTGGTTCCTGTTACCACCACTGTGAGCATTTCACATGAAACAACACTTAAACCGTTTAATTATGCAGAAAATGTTGAAAGATTATGGAATTGTTCTTTATATTGCTATAGACAGGGGCCTGACCAACACATATTTTATAAAAAAAACACTAATAATCTTTCTCTTATTATCTGTAAATAAAACTGTAGAGTATAAGTAAAGGAACTGTGGGAGCAAAACAGAGTCCCAAAACAGAGAGACAGAGAGAAATCAAAAAGCTGGACATCCGCTGCAGCCCCCATTGCTTCTCCTTCATGAGGGTATTCTGTGACATCATTGCTGGTGTTCCGAGGATGACTGTGTTGGATTTATTGAGCCCAGTTATATAAAGTACATCTGAGGCTTCTGTCTGCCAGCCAGACTTCGAGCTGGAACTGCACGCTTTTCATCTTCCTCCTGGAGCAGAACCAAACCCAGTGTGCTAAAGCTTTAAACCTTCACACATGTAGATGTAAACAGGCAGATAGAAGATCTTCCAGTTTAATTTATGATTACTCTTATATTGTACTTATACTGCACACATTTCTGTTATTTAAAGGGATGTAAAAAAATAAACTTTGCTCTTGTTGATTAAAACCAAGCAAACATTGTTTTTTGACAAAACACATGTTCATAAAAAGCCCCATACCTTAAAAAAACTTCATTACTCTCATTAAAATAGGAGTGAAATTTCTGTGATATCACAAAAACCTCACTTCCAAATGTGTTTGGATGCCCCAAGTTTCCCTCTGACCTATACCATCACAAATTCGGACATTTGATGTAGTGCCATCAGAGACCCGAAGATTATGCCCAACCAGTGCTGGTTTTGGTTCCTGTTTCTTGCGTACAGAAATATCTCCAGATTCTTTGAATCTTTTAACGATATCATTAAGTTCTTTGCTATATTGCATTGAGAAACATTGTTCTTGAATTGTTGCACAATTTTCTGACACAGTGGTGAAACCTCCCCATTTGTACTTTGGAATTGTCCAAATTTATTGTAAGATGTTTCACCAGGTGTTGTTTACGCATTAAAAACTTTTGTTGCTTTTGTTGCTTCCATCAAGTTCTATATTGTGAATTCTAAAATCTGCATATATTTTGCAATAAACAATAAAATTCAACAGTTTCAACAATTTATACATTGTTGGTGTACTTTATTTAATTACATATAGGGTTTGCACATTATAATATTCTGCTTTTATTTACATTTTGCCCAACAGGTTTTCTTAAAATGGGGTTGCAGAAGTAGCAGCATAATAGGCCTAAAGCAGTGTAGCCATGCCCACTCACACTGAAATTACAATGCGTATTTTAGCTCTGTGAACTGAACTGAAAATTTAAGATGGCTCAGTAGCAGGCTTCCTCTACTGCCATCCTGCAAATATGAGGACACATTTTCCAGACCTCCATGCTTTCCCATCCCCCAGTCTACACCTCATGCCCAGTGTGTCTTAATTGTTCAGGCTGTAACACATTAAAGAGCCTGTGTGGATGACTTCATAGTGAAACCAGAGCTTTTTACAAGAGTCGCTCACTGTGTCTTAAACAAGACTCACTCGTCCATATGGTTTCCTGCTGAGAGATGGAGCTATAAGGCTTACATTACAACTGTGTAAAAGTGAGAGACCATTATGCATTTCCTGAATTAAAAGTCATTAATTTATTTATTTATTACAATCATTACAATACAAGACTAAATACATTACAGCTTCCATTTTTTCCAAGAGAAACACCTCCAGTCTTAGAAGCTGGTTTAGCATTTTTTTCTTCCCATCCTCTGTCTTACTCCAAACACACGTTGAGGTTCTGGACTCTGGGGTGGTTTCTTAATTTTTTAATTACGTTTGAAACTGAGGAAACAGCTATCTAAAAACACTTCTCTCTTCTTAGAGCTTCTCCTGTTTTATTGGCATCAGTTATTTTAATGTTCAGAGAGCTTGGCAGCTGTTTAAAGCAACTCATGGCTACTGATTGTTGGGACGGGGTTGGAGGAGCCAGAGTATATATAAAGCTTTGAAATTCGCCCAGTCTTATTTAACGATGATTGTAAACAAGCCATATTTGTAACAAGCTAATTAAGCGCTGGGATTTTTTGCAAATTTCTATGGCAAGGTGCTCCTTTTTCACTCTAAAATTGTACAAAACAAAAAGAATACACTAATTGCTAAATGCTCAAGATAATGTTTTATCTTTAGCTTTATTTTCTTTGGAGAACTATTCATCTTCTACTCACTTAACAATTCATGCTAACAGCTGTTAATCAAAAATTATTGTCTGAGAGTTAATAAGTTAACATTTTGGGTGATTATTATTTTTGTTACATGTTATGATAATTAGAATTGTTCCTATATTGGAGTGTGAGAGTGAAGGCGTTTGATGGGGGAAAGTGTGCAGAGTGATCCCACTGATGTTCATACTCATGTGTACTTCTAAATTTGTCTGCTCAGCTGCACAAGTGTTCCAGCAGCCCCTCTGTCAAGTGATCAGAGGTCACGCCTTTAGCCATCACTTGTTCCAAACATTTGTCTTTGTATGGAGACTCTCCCTGAAAGGAATGTGCGACAGAACTTGGGTGCTTACACCTGTTACTGAGCCTGTAGACACAAGTCCAGGACAGTCTCAGTCCTGCACAGACTAAGAACAGAGACCAGCATACCTTCTTCTAGTGAGCTGAGGCCTTGTTTTACTTAAAAGACTTCACTACTCCTTCTGCTTTACCATTGAAGCAGCATTCTTTATCTGTTGAGTAGGGAGAGACCCCTGTTCTGAAGAACACTATGAACAGTTCTTTCCTGTGGCCATTACCAAAGAAAGAGAAGGATTCTTATATATGCTGACCAGTCTTGTTTGGTTTAATTAATTAAATACTACAGTAAATTAAAGCGAATGTGAGAGGTGACACAAGAAGTAACAGGAGAAACATCTACAGAGACTTCTATCCTGCACAAAGAACAACTTCTGCATTGTCATCCGAGCTGTGGTCTTCACTGGGTGAGCTAAAACCTTCACAAACACTCTTGGAAAAAGAACAGAATTCAGAATTGTGTTGTCGTTATGAGAGTTGTTACAAGATATTCTCTCATCATTGTGAGACACAAAGTCATTATTATGAGATATCCTGTTACTGTGACAGAGTAAGTTATTAATATGAAATATTATATTTTTATTGTAAAGCAGTGTTATTAATATGACAGTATTAGAGACAATATTACATATTAGAGACAATATACATATACAGATTAGTATCTCATTTTTGTGAGATACTTGGTTAATATTATGAGATATTATCGCATTATGACACACTCAGTAGTTATAATGAGATGCTTAGTCAGTACTTATGAGAAAGCAAGGCGTTAATATGAAATATTATCTAATTATTAAGAGACTTTGTCATTGTTTTGAGAGGTTATCTTATTATGAGACACTAAGTAGTAATAAATACATTATCTATGAGACAGCAAGTTATTAGTTCAAAATCTTGTTATCTTGTTATAGTGGGACAAAGTTATTACTATGAGAAATTATCCTACTACGAGACAATAGTAATAAGGAGATACTTAAAAATGACTTATGAGATAGTAAGTCATTACATACGTGCAAACATATACACATATAAGTATTGTTTTTAAATGGCAACAACAACAACATTTCTTAATATTTCATGACATTTGCCAAAAATGATCAAATGCCTAGTTTTCCATGGCTGGAGTAGAATTCGTGATATTCCAGAAATTCAGGGTATTAGATAATAAATCATAATTGTGGGTTTTACTAATTGGCTGATGAAAGTGGCTTGTAACCTGTAGCTGATTTCAGTGGAGGACGTTTTGGCAGTCTCTCAGCCCTGCCCCCCTCTTCGCGCCCTGGCAGTGCATGCTCTGACAGACAGCGAGTCAAACTAGTGACTTCATCCCTCATTCACGAGAACTCCCCGTTCCTGTTCTCTCTCTCTCTCTTTCTCTCACTCCCTCGCTATTTCTCTTCCTCTCTCACCATCACTCACTTTTTCTTCATTTCTTTTTGTCCCTTTCTCCCTCACTATCTTTCCCTCTGTCTCTTTTACTCTCTCCCCGTTATTCTTCCTCCCCCCACCCTCCTCCCTCCTACTCTTTAATTCTTTCTCCCATACTCTTTCGCTCATCTCTCTCTTTCTCCCTCACTCTCACACCCTCCCTTCTATTCTCTCATCCCCTCCCCTGCCCTCCCTCTCTCTCTCTCTCTCTCTCTCTCTCCCTCTCTTAGTCAGCATGCCTGTCGCTCTGCTTGCGCTGCGCTCCGTGCTCCTCTCCCTCGTCAGTAGCAGGCTGACCCGCTCGCTCGCTCAGCTCCTCCGCAGACTCCTCACCGCGGCCTCCTCCCGCCTCGCCGACGCGCTGCGTCACGTGTGGGAGCGTCTCCGCTCGCAGGAGTCCAAGGAGGCGATCCTGGGCTGCGTGTTGTGCATCCTCAACATGCACAAGAAGGTGGACAGCAACTGACCACACAACTTTCAGAGACTTTCTATTTACTTTGATGAACTGAAAAAGTATTTTAATTTTTATTATATATTATATAAATATAATTATACAAACATTTTTAATTCAACTTTGGGATACACTTCGGGAGAGGATGTCAGAGAGCATCGTAAGGAAGATCCAGCCCTTCACCATCGGGACTAAACTCTCTGCGCCGGCCGGATTCGAGTACGGACCGAACCGAACGCTGGATAACTGCACCCGGCGAGTATGTCCTGGACTCTCCAAAACGCGTGCCCCTGGCGGCGACCCTCGAGAGATGGACCGCCTTAACAAAAACGAGGTCCCCGCGACCGCTCCGTCCTCAAGATCCATCCGCAAGATCACCATTTGCAGCGGCCTGGAGAGCATCAGACAACATCCGGCCGAGAACATCAACAACAACAACAACAACATCAACACACGACTGCCTAGGATAGTGGGGTTCAGCTGTGAGAAGAGGTCAAGTTCAAATTTCAAGGTATTTCTGGCTAATAACTACCTAAAAGAAATTTCAGTGCAGCCGTTAAGCCCGGTTTCTTGTTCATTTAAGGTTAAAACATTTGAAGTTGGCGGAGAAGAAGTTGATGTAACTTAAAAATAGAAAGCATTAAAGGCTAAATTCAGTGTCTGAGATGTCAATTGTAGTTGTCGTTAATTGTAGATAAACTTACTTTATTTATTTACCAACCAAACCTACAGCTTGTTTTTTGAGCTTGTCTAAGTAAACACAAACCAATGTTGATCATTAAAAAAATATGGGAAAAAGCAGTTTAGAAGTGGACCTCTGATTCTTATCACTACCGCTGTGAACAGTTCTGACTCTGCCAGCTCTTCTAGAATTAAATTTCAACCTGCAATTTTGCTGCAATATAAATGATTGAAGTGAGATCATTTGATTGGATGAAACAGATGTTTTTCATTTGACTACATACTTTGTCTAATAAAACTGCTGGTTACAACATTATACAGTGAGCTATTTTTTCTTACTAAAACCACTTACAAGAAGTACATAATGCCTAGAATAAGTTGAAAAAAGTTATAATAAGCTTACAGCAAATTTTCACTAAGTTTACAATACTTTTATTTGACTAGACACCATTGTGATATTATAATCTATACCGATTTATCACACAGCAGCAAAGGCAAGAATCATTTATAGCATTTCCTGCTGGGTCCTGGCCTGCTGCTAACACCAGTCTCACCAGTTATCATTACTAGTGAAATTATCTTAATATGAACCCAAAAAATATCTGTTAAAGCTAATTTCTTATTTTAAAAAAGTAAATGAGAAAGTGCAGCTCCTCTGAGTAAGCCATTATATTGTCTTATTATATCTGTCCTACACAACAAAATATAAGGGGGGATTCCACTTAGCTAGATAAGATACGATAAGATTCCTTCATTGTCATTGCACAGAGTACAACAAAATTGAGCAGCCACCCTTACAGGGCAATGAACAAGACATTTGACATAACATAAACACTGATTTTTTAAAATAATAATGTACTTTTCAGTAAAACAGTTACGTGACAGGGTCCTCATCAGTCAACATCATTGAAAAAAAAAGAATTTCATGATCTTCTGATAATGTAAATTCTTGTAAAAAGTTTCCATAAATTCCATAGGACTGAATGAGTTCAGGTAATAGTGTAGCCTTAGTGTGAGACACTAAAATATAAATGTATTCATCCTTGAATGCAAAAATGATAAAGTTTTAAAGTATTTTTAATGGAAAATGCACAAAGGAATTTAAAATGTCTTTTCTCTTTATTCTACATGCATATCTTACATGTAATATATCAGTGGGGCACAAAATCACCACACTTGTGGAGTCTCCCCTCAGTGCTAGATAATAGTATTTCTACACTTAAGTACAAATTCTGCTTTGCCTCTTAAACACAAGCTTTCAGCTGACAAACCCATCAGAGCTATTAGCCAGCTAGCTTGCATCATGTGATGTGTTTCTTCATTCATGCTTGAGGGAAAACGATGAGGTCATTGTTCATTCTTTTAGTCTGGGCTTGTTCCACATTTGATTATACATTTTATGCATTCTGAACAATGGAGAGGATTGTGGCTCTCATGAAAAGGTTGTTTTTTTCTTTCCTCCAGTGGATTCATGATGTATTTACACAATTAAAGCTCTTCCTGGAATGACTGCTCAAGTTCAAATGATGTAAGCGGTGTGGCTGAAAGGAGCCATTCTGGAAACTATCTTGAGAATTGAGGGTGGTTTTAGTGGATGATAACATTAAGCAGATGGGGTTTATGTAGTAGGATGGTATCCTTCTGACGGTAGCAAAAATCACTAATATTAGCTGATTCTCATATATCCTGAAGATGTTATGTTTCTGTTTGATGGCAGGTTTTGCTGCGTAAAGATGATGAGCAGTACAGCAGCAATGAGCAAACAAATGGGTTTCTACTCAGCAGGGAGACATGCTCAGATATACAACAGGTGAGATCAGGGTGTGGCTGCAGGTTTGAATGCCAGATCAAGCTAATGCTCACCTTAATCTACTTATTTAATCAGCTGGTCTCAGTCTTCTAACGACTAATGAGTCATATGAGATGTACTTCTGTTTGTTTGGAATTAAAAGTAGCCCATTTTTGATAAGACAGATGACCTCAGCACAGATAATCTTGTTGTTATTAGGCAGAGTTGGGCAGTGACAGAGTACCTGTACAGCGTTACATAATCAGGATACAAAAAAATGGATCTGTTACAGTTACAGTGAAAAAAAACAGTAGTCAAATTACAGTACATTATAAACACAGAGTGATCACCAGCAGAATATATTTAACAGAAAGTCTGTCATATTTCACCCAGAGCTTGTTCATTTAAAGAGTTTTTTATTTGGGGGTGGGCTGTCGTTATGAGAGAATCCTGAAGAATGGCCACAGCAGGAGATCATATTTTAATTTAGCCATATTTTAATTTAGCTTCTTTAGAAACCTGAGTATTTCATTGTTGAACCAAAATCTGTGGTGTTTTCCTGAAGATATGTGAACCAGTCATATACTGATTTCCATTCTTCAGCGGCAGACCTGATCTGATCCAATCTGGCAGTAAAACTCTTTATTCTCGACTGGTGCTCTTCATAATTCAGTTTGACTGAATATAAATCAAACTCCTGATGACCTTAACTTGATTTTATCAGAGCTGGTTTTACTTGACAGTCTGAATTATGTATTGTGAGCAGTGAAGTTTAGGATTTCTTTCTTAAATAGATAAATAATAGCTAAGTAAACAATAGTGCAAAAACAATAGACAAGAACACTTAGACAATATGTGCATAAATAGTTTATATAAATACGTGCATGGATAGTAATGAATAAAAATGCAAACAATAGTCAATATACATGTGTATTTAAGTAAATTACAGGTGTTTAATAGTGTGTATTTATTTTTAATTGTGTGTTGAGTACACCAGGTCAGGTATGCAAATTAAAGCAAATGTTTGTAAACAGCAATGCATGTAAGTCAACACAGCAGCTAAAGCAGCTTACATCAGAGATATTCAACTATAATCCAGAGGTGGACAATAAGGCAAAAATGTGGTATTGCGTCACTTCAGGTAATTCAGGTAAATGCCTGATTAGCTGGAACAGAGAAAAATAAACAAGTGGAGCTACATTTTAAACAATACTATCAAAAACTGTGAATACAATAATTCTTATTCAGTATTTGCACATACTGTGCAACATTAAATACAGTTAAATTTGACTCTCTTTACAATGAAACATGCCAATGTTCTTCGGTTACTGACCATACACACCATATGAGTATATTGTATAAGAGTATATTGTGCTGTATTGTGGCATAATTTATCATGATAAAGATGTATTTGCTTATCGCCCGGATAGTCAGTCGTAGTGTTTAATACATACTTTTCTGTATTTGCTTTTAGATTTTGTTAAGTTTTGACCACTTTGCAAAGACAAGGCAATGTTTTGGTCAGCAAGCATCTGTTTAGTACCATGTGTTAATCGTGTTATAAATATAATTATGAAAGGACAAAAACATTTAAGCAACTAAGAAAAACTGGATTCAGTCCAGTTTATAAAACACAGAATAAAAATAAAAATAATTATATTTATATGTGGCACCACAGGTTTTATTTGGTCTTTTACAACTTATTAAATCTCAAACAAACTGTGTATATACCCATATTGGGTATTGTGAAAAGGCCTTAAAGCTATATCACCCATTCCTAATGGGAAGTGCCTGAAAACGTATTACCTTATCTTCAAGTCAAGTCAAGTTTATTTATATAGTGCTTTTTACAACGATGTTGTCTCAAAGCAGCTTTACAGAGTTTTGAAAACAGACAGTTATAACATATATCCCCCAGTGAGCAAGCCAGAGGCAACAGTGGCAAGGAAAAACTCCCTCAGACTGGAGGAAGAAACCTTGGGAGGAACCAGACTCACAAGGGGAGACCCATCCTCCTCTGGTCAAACAGTATTTACAGTTTAAACTAAATACCAAAGAAAGGAGCCTCTGTTTGAAATCTGGATAGCAAAGCTTTAGAAGCTGCACAGATAGAGGCAGTGTATGGCTGAGGCAGTCTCTGGCTGAGGCAGTCTATGACTGAGTCTTAATGTAAAGTGGGCGTGAGCTGAAACAGTCCCATCCTATCTCAATGCTGGTACATCTGGATGGTACAGTGATGTAACTGAGGGTGTAGTAAGCAGTAAATGGACAGGTGAGCTGGCTGGTGATGGTGGGGTGGAGGCCCTGATGATCAGTCCTTCAACAGCGTTCAACAGACAGGAGGACAGTCATTACCTCAGGAAGAGTAAAGAGAGAGTTAGTTGGGCTCGGGAGTAAGACTGTAGAGAATATGAATTTTCAGAATTTTAGAGTGTGGTTGGTGACTCCAGCAGATCTAACTATAACAGCCTAAACTAAAAGGAGAGAACCAGAAGGTAACATGGACATGAGAGCACCCTGAGAGACTGGGATCCCCCCACTCCACCGTCAACAAACCTGTGTGATCGCGTGAAGTGGTGGAACAACAGCACCAACATCTCAGTTTACCATAAACCTCTGTGTCCAAGAACCCCCAGATCTCCTGCCTTTATCTAAAAGGGAAGATTAATTACCAAAAGCTACACTAAACAAGTATGTTTTCAGTCTAGACTTAAATATTGAGACTGTGTCAGAGTCCCGAACATTAACTGGGAGATTATTCCGCAATTTGGGGGCTTTGCAGGAAAAAGCTCTTCCCCCCATTGAAGTCTTCTGAATTTTTGGAACTATTAGAAAACCAGCATCCTGTGATCTGAGTGAACGTGGCGGTTCATAATAGGAAATAAGATCTTGTCGGTACTCCGGTGCGAGACCGTGCAGGGCTTTATACGTCAATAAAAGAATTTTATAGTCGATACGGAATTTAACAGGAAGCCAGTGTAGTGCTGATAAAACTGGACTGTTGTGATTCAATTTCCTGGTTTTAGTCAGTACTCTAGCTGCAGCGTTCTGAACTAACTGAAGTTTATTTAGGTTCCTGCTGGAGCATCCTGACAATAATGCATTACAGTAATCTAGCCTTGAGGTTATAAAGGCATGCACTAACTTTTCAGCATCAGACATACATAATGCATTTCTTAACTTGAAATGTTTCACAGGTGAAAAAACGCTGTTCTTGTAATATTACCTATGTGTTGATTAAATGTCAGATCTGAGTCAATTGTTACACCAAGATTTTTGGCTACTGAACCAGGAACTACAGAGAAGTCAGCAAGATTTAACATTAAATCTGACCATTTAATCCGAGCAGCCTTTGGGCCGAGGAGGAGAACTTCCGTTTTATCAGGGTTCAAAAGAAGGAAGTTCCGTAGCAAGTCTAATATCTCTTACACAATCTTCTATCTTATTTAATCTGGATTTATCATCTGGTTTGGCTGATATGTACAGTTGTGTATCATCGGCATAACAGTGGAAACTTATTCCATGTCTATTTATAACTGAGCCTAATGGTAGCATATATAGTGTAAATAACAGAGGACCTAAAACAGAACCTTGTGGAACTCCATATTTCACTTTTGTAGAGTTAGACGATACATTATTTATCTTTACAAACTGAAAGCGATCACTAAGGTAAGATGTGAACCAGGATAACGCTGTTCCTGTGATTCCAACTATATTTTCTAATCTGTCCAAGAGAATAGTGTGATCTATAGTGTCAAAAGCTGCACTTAGATCGAGTAGTACCAGCAGAGATACATGGCCTTGATCAGAGGCAAGAAGAAGATCATTTGTTATCTTAACTAAAGCTGTCTCTGTGCTGTGGTGTGGCCTAAAACCAGACTGGAATTTTTTATATATGTTGTTCTTATGTAGATGAGAACAGAGTTGTCGAGCTACACCCTTTTCTAAAATCTTAGAAATAAATGGTAAATTGGAAATCTGTCTATAACTGGACAGTTCTCTGGGGTCAAGATTTGGCTTCTTTATCAAGGGTTTTATCACAGCTAGTTTAAAAGACTTAGGTACATGACCCAGACTAAGAGAAGAGTTGATGATAGTTAAGATAGGTTTAATAATAGCTGGTAATACTTGTTTCAATAGGTTTGTTGGAATCATATTGAGTGTGCATGTAGCAGAATTTGAGGAAGAGATTAGTTTTTCTAGTTCTGTCTGCTGGAGTGGACAAAATGTTTCTAGTCTTTCTTCTAAAACCACATTTCGTGCTGTTTCAGCCAAACCGGATGAAGGATAGGTTACTCGTATTGGTAGAACTTTTTGTCTAATATTCTCGATTTTGCTATTGAAAGAGTCCATGAAATCATTGCTGCTGTAGTCGGCGGGTATTTGAGGTTCAGTTCCTGCCTGATTTTTGGTAAGTTTTGCGATTGTGCTAAATAAAACTCTAGGATTGTTTTTGTTGTGTTTGATAAGTGAGGATAGCGTGCTGAGCGTGTTTTAATAAGTGCCTTTATGTAACTGCTAAGGCTGTCCTTCCAAGCAGAGTGAAATACCTCCAGCTTGGTCACTCTCCATTTGCGCTCTAATTTCTGTACTGTCTGTCCTAAAGTGCATATTTCATTGTTGTACCATGGAGCAAGCTTTTTCTGTTGCATCTTTTTAATTTTTATAGGTGCAACATTGTTAATCGGAGTGTATTTTCCACGCAGTCAGTCTGTCTAGCTCTGTTGGGTTTGATGACGGAAAAATTATGGTTGATAAATCTGGAAGGAAATCTGGAAATCTGGAAGTGCTGAGATGTATTTGGCATTATTGAACGTTTCATGCAATAACGGGGTGATGTACATAAATTTTTACTAAGACTTAGGTAGTGATCTGAAACTACTGAAGTCTGTGGAAGAACAGTAAGATTATGTATATCAACACCTAAGGTCAAAACTAGATCTAGTGTGTGATTACAGGAATGTGTAGGCCCTATTACAGTGAGTATTCTGAGTGAGACCTACAGAGTCTAAGATAGATGAGAAAGCCTTTTTTAATGGATCTGCTGAGTTCTCAAAGTGAATATTAAAATCTCCTGCAATTATTACTTTCTCAGTGCTCACTGCTAGATCTGTAACAAAGTCACTGAATTATTTTAAGAATTCAGAATAAGGTCCTGGTGGTCTATAAATGCTGACTAGGGTGCGTACACTTCTGTTAGTGGTCGGATTGGTGATGTTTATGAAAAGAATTATCATCTTCAACGAGCATATAAACAAGCTTCTTACACTTTCTTGTTTCGCCTGCGCATTCTCGTTATTACGACTGCTCCTCGGTGGCGCTTGGGCTTTGTGTACAGGGAAACTTCATTTTTGACCACGAATGACTGTTTGAGCGCTGCGAATTTAGCCTCAGCCAGATGGACGTATGATGATGGTCTCTGGGAATTTAGGAAGTGATGTCACCGTTGAGGCGGCCAGGCCTAAACGACGTATTATTTTAGGTTTTGCAGAGGGGGGAAGTGCGGCGGCGAAACCTTTACGGCCGATCTGGGTTTTTTGCAAGTACTCTTTGGTTAGATCATATCTGCGGTCTGACCACCTGTTGTTCGGGAGGGGCGCTAGATTTTTATTTGCAGCGCTGAGGGCGTTCACCTCCCGCTTCAGGCCCACTTCGTTGTGGCAGCGCTCGGCTTGCTTAGCGAGAGGCGGGGATCTTCCTCCTTTTCAGACGCTGTGTGGAAAACATGAGGTCACACAGGATGGAAGTGGGTACGACAGGACGCACACAGACATCCGTAGTGCTAAACGATAATGTCCATGAACAACCAGCAGAGTTGAGGTAAAAAAACAAAAATGCTGATTTTTCTCCCACTGTAACTGACAAGTATGACAAAAGTATGATTAGTGACAGAAGAAGAAGAAGAAAAAGAAAGTGAGCGTAAATAAAATGAGATGGTATGACGTAATGATATGCCTTTTCCACCATTCCAGATGTTCCCCGACCGAAGGAAGGGAGTACAAACTTATGTCAGCAGAACCCTCACAGCAGGTCCCTGTTGTCATCGCCGTTGTGTCTTGCGCTGACGCTTGTGTTTTGGCTAAACTGTTGGCCAGATGTTTGCAGTGTTTTTGTTGTGTAATTAACTGTTAAACTGGATACTTTTAAAATCCCTCCTGCTGAGGTGATTATGGTGCTCTCTAGCTTTCCTGCTGATTCCAGCTTCAGTCAGTGACACTGGTTCAACCCTAGCTACTTTCTGAACTAAAGAGGAATTCCACCCATTAAAAACATTCTGCATAATTAAACAGTTAAGCTGTAAACAAAGTGTGGTTTTGTGTGAAGCACTCTGTTTTAGAGAAAGTCGGAATCGTTCACAGAGGTGGTGATAGAAATCAGATGTCCACCTCTAAAAGCTTCCTTACAGATTTAATTTTTTTAGGATTTAAAAAATAGAAAATCAGAGCAGTTGCAGAGAAACCAATTGTTCAGGGACCATACCAGTGGAGTGTCTAAAGACAAGGACCACCAAAAGGCCCGCTTCAGATGGCCTCAGAGTCTGAACAGGTGTATAGGGGCGAAGGGGGTCAGCTAAGTAAGGGGGTGCTGTTCATTCAGGGACTTGAACATCAGTACCTTAAACTGAACCTTAAACAGAAATAGGTAACCGGTGCAGTTTTGAACATACTGAAGATGTAGTTTTCCTGAGACTTCTGGGATAATCCAGTTGTGATGTTATGAAGGCATGGATCAGTGTTTCAGCATCTTTCTTGCTCAGTGTTGGGTGGAGGTGGGCGATGTCACAGAGATGACAAAAAGCATTTTTAGTAAATGTTTGTATATGAGACTCAAAAGAAAGATATGTATGTGCGATTGTTTTGGAGAAGAGTAAAAAGATTTCTGTTTTTTTTAGCCCGTTTAGATTTATGAGAGTTTAAGCTGGACTTTTGTCGTCTTACTCATCAAAATCATGTGGTTCTATTCATCTTGATCGTCACCCCACGAGCGACAAAAATTATTTACCAGATCAGGTTGGCGCCTCCTTTAATTTAGTCATCAGCAATATCATCGCATTGTGACTGTGCTTGTGGTTTTGTGGACAGTACTAATGACCCTGGCTCTTGTCTGAGCTTGTTTTCTGTATATTTTGTTCTGCCTGCTCTTATTCATTAAATTACACATGCTTATCAAGAGAACCAACTGCAGAGAGAGCAGGCCTTCAGAGTTTACAGGGAAATTCACAGAATTGATCAGAATTCTGCATAATTAAACAACTTACTATTATTATATTTTTTCACCATCAACATTTCATATAACATTCCATCATCAACATTCCATATGAAACTCAGAAGACATGTGTCGGTTCACTGGTGGTTTTGGATAGTGGTTTTTTATGTAGTATTTTTTTTTAATGTTCACACTGTGTGGTCTAAATGAACACATGAATGGCACTAGTACCGTATGGCACTAGTATTTCCAGCCCTCTCTGTTAGCCATAATGTGCCTGTGGGTGCAAACATTTGGGCACCTTTGTTTTAATGTATGTAGTGAATATAAATGAACACAGAAACATTATTTATTGACATTATTTATTTGTACAAAAATGGCAGTTCCTTGTTGACAATGTTTAACTAGTTTACAAGTTGAAACTTTTTTGCATACATTTTAATGGGCCCAACCGGCATTTTAAATTTGTAAATGAAAAATCAATTGCATATTTAAATAGTGTGAATAAAATAAAGTGCTATGTGAAAGTAAGCTGTGCAAAATAATAATATTTACCATTAATGTGATACATGACATCTCAATATATAACAATATGCTTTTCTTAATAGTCAGTACTTAAAGACTGTCCCCACTGCTTGATTAATAAGCGATCATAATTAGTGCAGCAAAGTGTGTGAAACAATTAACTGAATTCACTGTTTTTGATAGTATTATAAAATGTTTGGACTGTGAGGGTTAGGTAACCCAAGCTTAGAAATATAAAAAATATTCGAAATACTGTGACATATCTTTTCACCTAACATAAAGTAACGTGAAGTATCTTTTCACCTAGCTCTATGATGCAGGTGTAGCAGCAGCATTCAAACACAGTGCACTCACCTAGTCCAGCTCATTAAACTGCACCACAGATTAAACTAAATTTATTAAATTGGCTGATAGCATGTTTGGAGCCAAAATGTGTTGATTCCAAGCTCTTGGTTGTCAAGTGTCACCACTGAGTGTAACTAAGTCTCCTTGCCCATTTTCACACACAGATGCCAGCATTCAAACCTTCATCACCCAGAAGTGACCTCATCGGGGGAGACAGTCCAGCCTGCAACCACACAGAGATCTCCATGATGTCAAAATTGTTGATGGTACAGAAGGACTGCTGGTTTACTCAGCAGAACACCCTCTTCAACAAGGAGATATCTCAGGTATTAAACTAGACTTTAATCATACTGTAGTTAAGAGCTGGGCAGTATGACAACAGATATCATTATGGGGGCGACACAGTGACCTAGTGTGTAGCTGACAGCGAGAAGGACTTTTCTGTACCCCAGCTGGGTGACCAGGGTCCATTTTGTGTGGAGGTTTCATGTTCTGGAGATACTAAATTGGACATCTAAACAACTTAGATGGTGAATGAATTAAGGAATATTGTTATGATAAATTATAAGTGATGTCACAATAGGATATAATATAGTTTCCTGACTCCATAAGATATGTATGGTCTGTACCTAGGGCTGGGTGAAAAATCGTATCACAATCATTTTTTTTCATATCAGTTTATTTCGATGTATATCACTATATAAATCAAATCACTTTTGCCTTTTCACTTTAAGTTAGAAGTGAAGATATCAAAATGTACATTTTGTATCCTCTAATTTATTTTCTATCAGAAGATAGACAAATATACTATAGAACATTACACAACTTTATTAAAAAAAAACACACACACACGCACACACCCACACACGCACGCACACATAAGGGACAGTTTTAGTATGAACAGTATTCACACACAGACACTGTGTTAAGCAGGCTGTTGCTGGCCCTTTAAGTTCGGGCTGAGGAAAGGACCAGACTTCTGAATCAATAAATATCATTAATAAATATATTGTATTGTGAACATTTCTTGATATTACATCTTTGCCATGTTGCCCAGCTCTGTTGTATCCATTACTCTGTTTTAGCGTCTTTAAAGGAATATTTTAATTACATTTCAGATTTAATCATTATCCAAAGTGGCTCAACACAGTTTCGTTCATATAGTCCACAGTGACTGACACTGTCTTCTAAACCATCTACAAGTCTCACCACCTTATTAAGCACTTGAGAGAAGAGAGAAGAATGAGAGAAGGTTAGGAATGATTAAGTCTATTTGGGTTACTATTTAGTTGTAGCATTTGTTAGCAGCGTTAGTCTCCTGTTCTAAACTAAAGATGCAAATTTTGGACTGCAAACATTTCTTGGCTGAGGGACTACATCTGGGGTAAGTGACAAACTATACAATACATTTTTTTGCCAAACCATTAGTTGAAAGGAGATGTACTTGTAATGTCCACTCATTTCATATGCTATTCATGGCTGTCCTGCTTTGTAGAGTGGACAAGAAAGAGGTTAAGGGTGTCACAAATATGGAAAACAATGTTTTAAAACATGATAGGCTAGTCAAAGATTCTGCCTGCAGAGGTGGAAATGGACAGTAACCAGTCTCTGATCCCCTCATGAAAGTCCAGCACTATCTTTTTCTTGTGCTCATGATGTTCTTTTGTTCTTGTCTTTGCATCTGGGGCAGGACAGCAAAGGCAGAACAGGCAGTTGGGGGGGAGAGGGGGACCAGCCACAAGAGGAGCAATTATTTGGGGATGAGATCATTGTTTGGCCCCGTCTCTTCACGTCTCTGGCTCACTGGGGCTGAGCCGACAGTCCATGCGCTTGCCTTATCTCACTGGCGTGCCGACATACAAGGACATATTTCAGGGAGTTCGACTTGGGGACAATGACCACAGCTGCTGGGCTGCTGAGCATATATATATATATATATATATATATATATATATATATATATATATATATATATATATATATATATATATATACACTCTTAGCTTTAATGGATTTATGATGTCTTGATACATCCAGTAGAAATCTGAAACCAAACTTTGCTTTTAGGTTTATTTTTTATTTATTCTAACAATTATACAGTGTTATATACAATGTGCAGTGTTATAAACCCCATGTATCTGCACACATTGATAAAGACAAAAAAACTACATTGGGCTTCTTGAGTAAGTCTTTATTCTCTCTGAGGGTGTGGTTGTGGCTAAAGGTAATAGAGCAGAATTGTTTATACAGTACAAATGCGCATTATACATAATAGATCTAATAGAGAGATAATGTGGAATTTTAATGGGCCCATATCATGGAAATCTAAATTCTCCTGTTTTTTAAACAAACAAGTTTAATGTAGTAGTTAATATAGTACATGTATGATCTTAAAACCACAATAACTTTTTAAAAACACAATAAATTTTTATTGAGAGGTTGGAAATTCATTTCATGAAGAAATTCATTATGACTTTTTAGGACATAAAAACACACAGATGTTAAAAGTGAATGTTAAGGGAAAACTAAAGTGCAATAAAATGTGATATGGGATCTTTCCATGCTAAAAAAGCAAGAGCTGCCTAGTTTCAACATGTTCAGTGAAATGTGTTGAGTTGTTAAGTGCAAACCTTGCTCTCATGCATAGTTAGACTAACTAGGAATATCAGTTGACATAATTTGCTTTGTAGACAAATTCCCACGGCTGCACTGTTTAATATGACAGACTCATTTTTAAGACCTACCCTGACTTTGGTGGGCTTTTGAAGACATACATTGTGTTCATACCAAATAAACACGGCTGGGATGTTGCTTGATTCAGCCACCTGTTTTCGATATGCACAAGACAAACTTAGCCAGAAATTGCAGTTTTAAAGCACTTATGCAATGTTCTTAGCAACTCAGCCAAAAGAAACCTCTGCTGACAATGACACAACATTTTAGGAGCAGAGGCAGAAACAAACAGTGTGTTTGAGGAGCAGTGGCCATAGAGCTTCACCCAGCCAGGAGTGCTGCGCTCTAAAATTCTTCTCAGATATCTTTAAGTTGCAAATTTATACCTGCAACACATTCCAAAACAGGAATATTTTAAGACCAGGAACACTGTGACATGCCAACTAATGCATCAAAACAAAATAAAAAATTATTATCATTGGTAGTTTTTACTATGTTTGGAGGATGTTCACTTATATAGATGTTAACCTAAGAAGATACTAAACATATAACCAGTGTACAGACCAACTCGACACCCTCAACAAGCTTTTGTAGACATGCTGCTGACACCATCCTGTAACTGGAGGCTTTTGCAAAGGTTATGGTATTAGGTTTTGAGTTGAGGCTAAGGTTATGGTTAGGGCCAGAATAAGGGTTAGGATTAGGTTTTGGGCTGAAGTTAAGGTTAGGGCCAGGTTTACGGCCAGGCTGAGAGTTAGGTTGGGTTCAGGTTTAGCACAGTCATGGTATAAGGGGGTAATAGTAGGTAAGAAGCACATCTGTAAAAGGTCCATCCAACATTGAATGCATTTTGGACAACATAAAAATTCTAATTCTAATAATCTTTTTCAGATACACCCATGTTTATTTTAACACCAAGAAACATTCTGTATATGGCTGCATATTCAGAGACTGTGACTGCTGGACTGACAGTCCAGTCTCCCATAGAAAACCATTATAAAGCGCAAAATATGAAAACAAAGGCCCCGTACAGCTGCAGAGCCGAAGACCTTATAATCTTCCATTGATTGTTAAAAGCTGTTAAAGAAAAAATAATGTAATACAAAGGTAAACTTGATCCTATCCCAGCTTTTGTAGAATGTGCTACAGAATCATATTTGGAATGAGTGTGTATTTACAGCATGTAAAAAAAAAAATCTCAAAAGTACATTAATACATTTCAGAAACAGGCAAAACAGAATGTACTAATCACTGCTTTGTGTTTTTATTAGTAGCAACTGGGTAAAGGGAGAAAAACTCTTATTATATAGCAGTCCGTCTGGTATCCAGACATTATGCTTACATTTATGTTTCACCTCTGTTGCCATATACAAACACAGGATAAATAAATGATTACCACATGCCAGGTGATGTTTACATACCTGTAAACTTAGGAGTCAGACTTTGAATGATGTGTCTTATCTCATTCATGCAGGCTGAGGCCTGGATCCAAGGGAAGCTGAGGAATCTCAGAGCCGGCGCTGATATACAGAGAAGCTCTCTGGCTAATTGGGAGGAAATGTCTCACACTCTCCGAAGAGACCTGAAGGACTTTGAGAACACACTCATTCAGCTGAACCAGGTCTTTTTAACCCTTTATTCTAATGTAACCTAGCACTTACAATATAACAATAGTATAGTACTGTATATATTGCATGTATAGTATATATAGCATAGAGAAGGAGAACTGTTATGAGCATTAGATACGTCTTGTTGTGGTCCATACAGATGGGGGAGCAATTGATGTGTAAGCTGAACCCGACCTCTGACCTGGTAAAGAAGCAGCTGATCCAGCTCAAAGAGCAGTGGAGCACACTCAAACAGACTGCTGCCACTCAAACCAGACCGATGGGCAGAGCTCAGAGTCTGCAAGAATTCAACCAAAAGGTGGACCAGCTGGAGATGTGGATCAAACGAAAGGTGGATCAATGTCTTTCTGTTCAACACTGTTCCTAAAAATGGTTTGTTAAAAAAAACAAAAAAACATGTACATGTAAATATAATTATAAGTGGACCTACAGTTTTGTACCAAAACAAAAAACGGGACCTTACAGTTTTTAGCCACTATTCACTATTTTAGATATACATGTGTTTCAATCACGACAAAATTTTGCTCCCCTGAATTCCCTGTATTCCCGTCTCTGGGAAATGCTACTTTTTTACATGATAAATAATACTAGTAAAACTAGTTAATGCTGAGGGTTAATTAACTAATATTAACTAACCTTCGCTAAATATATACACTGCATTAGCTAGCATTTGGCATTCATAGAAAACTGTATTGTTAAGACTATCTGTGAGACAACAACAGGACAACAAGAAGGCTACTGAAAACTTATTAACGTTATCTGCCTACCTATATTAATAAAAAATATGCTGTGTTAGCTTGCTTATCTAGTGAACTAGGGCTGAATAAGCTTCAGAAAACCAAGAACATCCAGGCCTGATGTTTAGCACTGAATGTTCTAGACAACTTTAACTTGTTGAGACTGTGTTGAACAAGGGAGGGATATAATTAAAACTGTAGCTCTTGTGATTGAAAATTGCAATCTTTCAAATTGTGATATAAATACAGTTAATTGTTAGATTATCATTGATAGTCCTGACAACTAAATGAAAGTGAGACAAAAGCTCCCAGTTCTGCTGACTGCGAAATACCAATTATGCTTTAATATAAATTAAATTTGCATGATTAATCCTGATTTTAGCTAGTCTAGTTTGTTAATCTTTCTAAAAATGTTATGCTCTCATGCTTCTTGCATACATCTTGAAATCAACAATACTGTATATCTCCTATGAAGATGTTCACGAATTTGGTGGTTCTGCTGTTAGTTCTCAAGTTATTTCTTTTCTCCTCCATTCGCCTCCATTCCTGTCCCTCAGCTCCAGCTAGCAGAGTAAAGTGTTGCTTAACAGGTCCATGCTGTTTCCCATCTTGTGTGGAAGCTAGGCTAATTTAGAACAACAGTAGCTCTGCTTAGAGAAAACAAAGGCTGGTCTAAAACAACGTGGGGCCGTAAAGGAAAAGCTTTTTTGTGTGCCAGCAGGAAGAGAAGCAGTCATTGGCCAGCCTCTTAGGGGAAAACATCGACAAGCTGCTGCTGACTCGAAGAATACTAGATTTGAAACAGGTGAGCCCTTTCAAAACAAGAAGCATCTGAGATTTCAGCGAGGGAAATGCCACAGGCGTTTAAAATCATCTTGACATTGTTGTGAATGCTTCTTGTGAGTTTGTTTGCTCTATTTTATCTTAGGATGAGCAGCTTTATAGAAACCTTCATGAAGAGATCAACCATATGGCCCTTAAACTGGAGAAACAGGCAAAAGGCGAGGACAGAAACATCTCTATCAGGAGGAAGCACATTAATAAAATGTGAGTTGCTAGTAGTTCCCAGAGATTTAACATTCCTTTACTGATGTGAAAAACCAGTACATTGTTGTATTTTGGGCTTCTAGGTGGCTCAAAGTTCAGTCCCACTTGAAAGACTGCCAGGAAAATCTACAGCTGGCTTTAGAGGTCTCCTCTTTCTACCAGCAGGCTGATAATGTCATCTGTTCTATCAACAACATGGTAATAAACAGAATTTTGTTTTAATTTAAGTTTTAATATTAATTCATTTTTACATCACAGACATGGTGTGATGAACTGATTGATGATTTGATATTTTTTTCTAGAGAAAAAGCCTCTCTGTAACTAACAGAGCTGGAGAAAGTGAAGACAGGGAGATTCGAGATATTGCCAGTCAAATTATGGTGTGTACTTATAAATCTATATGTTCAAATGTAAGACCAGCCACCTTAGGCTAAACATAAGACCTAAACCTTAGATTTGCTTTAGATACAGTACTTTCCAATGGTTTTAGAGGCGTAAGCACTGTGTTTCCTCTACATAGACTTTGCAGTGGTGGCCTACAGCTGCAAAATTATTGCTGCCACTGCCCCAGAATTTTATGAAATGTTATGAAGTCACAATTACAAGACCCTGTAGAGGGATTTTGGTTAGAAATGTCTGTAGTAAGTGGAAACAAGATTGTTTTGACACAGCAGGTGTTAAGATTAGATTTCTTTGGTTTGGTGGTCATGTCAGAGGTGTTATTCACTCCAGTCAAATCAAATCACGTTTATTGTCATACAATATTTAACACAGGTGTGAAAGTGAGTAAAAATCTTGCATCAACATGTATATAATGCAATGTTTTTTAATAAAGCTCTCTACAAACTTGCCTGCTGCAGCTTGGTGTATGCAACAATTGAAGATGTTTGTTGTATTCTGTAAACTCCAAAAATTCGTTGATTCTTTCATTTTAAATAAACATTTAAATATTTTCTCCTCTGTAGGTCTTGCTAAATCTAAGCACCTGACAAGAGTCCTAATGTTAAGTTAGATAGATTTTACAGTTTGAGAGAACATAATGGTAATCTTTATTGTTTAATATTGCCAACTGATATTATTATTATTAGTAGTAGTAGTATTATTATGTAATAATAATAGCAAAATAAATGTTATATAAGATATAATAATTTAGCAGTTGGTCAAAGAGGCTATATTTATAAACTGATGTAAATAAATATGTCAAAAGTTTGTTTTGCAGTCCAGGTTTCAACAAATTCACATGCAGCATTGTTTTGATTAGAGGAGAGGTTTGTATGCTAAATGGAACACATTGATAAAAATAAACCTAGATTCCTAAGCAAATAATCAGTTTTTATTAAATATACATTTCTCAGATGCACAATAAGCATTAACTTATAACTCATTTTACAGTACAGAAGGTATTTAAATACACGAATTAGAAGATGGAATCAAAAAAGTGAACAACATTTATAAACAAGTACTTTGGTACTTGCTTGAATAATGTTTTATTGAGAGTATTTCCACACTTACTCAAGCACTGCATTTGTGTATTTTTCTCTACCACTGTTTATTACACAATTCCATAATATAAGAATAACTCCATGTAGTTACTAAATAATAAGCGGCATTAGTAAGTCTGGAATTTTCAGTGGTTAACACTGGTTGATCAATCTTAAGCTGCATTTGATATAGAGCTTTGTTTTCTGCTTGCAGGTTCTGGATGTAACAGTATTTCAGCTCTCTAACCTGCATCCCGTTCTGGCTACTTCAGTGTTCCAGAAGCAGAGCGAGGTGAAGGACAGCTGGCTCTTGCTCCAAAGCACTATCAGGTGCCTCTCACTAACTACCTCAGGCACCTACCGTCGTTCCCTAAATGGTAGCAGAGATTTTAATAGATCAGTATACGAGGCCACTAAAATTCTCTGAAAAGGAACACCTGGACAGTAAATTTTTTGAAAGTTTCACAATAGTGCTACTTTGTTTGTTTGGTGGTTGTTGCTTAAGTCAGCATCTTGCTGAGGATTGCAGTCAAAAAAAAGATAACTTTTATTGATTTAGTAGTTTTGAAAGTTTAATAGTCTGTATTGCCCTTCCAGGTATGTAGAAGTATTTATTTTTCATAGGAGGACTTCTCCTTCATAGCTGCATTCTATTTAGATAGACGGCTTAATGTGGGTTGGGTGCTGTTGCCTCAAAGTGTCCTGGAGATTTTGGCACACTTGTATACCCAACCGAATTCTGTATTATTGCAGTAAGACGTTAAACACTGTTTCTTGTATGGAGCATGGAATGAAGTACTGGAACCAGACATCAGAAAATATAGGAAGTAAACCCATATTAAACACACTCTAAATAAAAAATAAATTTGACGGTGTAACTAATGCAGAATGTGCTGATTTCTGTGCTGATTGTAACAGCTGTGAGAGCTAAATATCCAAACCACATCACAAGTGTCAGTGATAAGAGCTCCACACCATGCTTGAAATGGATTTCAGTGATGATTTGATCTTACAGTATGGCAACATTTTTTATAAATACTAATTAAAGAAAAATTGAAATATGTAGAAAACAGTACAACTTTTGCACCTGACTTGTAGTCAATAATTACACAGTAATTGCTGTAATTGTGTTTTAGACTAAAAGTTCACTGGGATTTCATGTAAAAATCGCTAAAATGTTCTCAGTGAGGGAATCAACCATGAACCTTTTTAGCTACGTTTGCTGTCTATTCACAGATACACAAATCTGTTTGCTGTCTCTTGTAAACTGATAAGACAATAAACACTGTCTCTGTTGCCTGATGGTGACAAAGCTGTAAACTGTACCTCCTTAGCACTGTTATTACATTCCTGGTTAGATTTATTAAGGAAAGGAAGTTGACTAGGTCTCTAAAAAATACCACAGCGAACACGTTTTTGATTAGTTGTGATGACATTTAGGCTACGCGTGGAGTTTAGTTATAATCCAGACAGCTCACACTCTGTCCAAACAGTCTCTGACCTACCGGATGAGATTTGAACTTTTGCGTATTTGGAGGCTTAGGATTGTGTAACCGATCTTCATCTGGTTCTTCTCATCCACTCAGATGGCAAGAACTCCAAGTGTTTCGTTTTTTTCCCTAGTGTGCCTGAAAGACTGTTTTTGGTTTCTTGCTATTTCTGTATAAGCGTATCATATTTCATGGCAGCCTATTAATCACTGGCTCTTTGGTCTCCACACTGAGATGTGCTGTAGCATTTCCTTTTTAAAGGGCCCATATCCTACATCTTTAATATATTTTATTTCCCCCCTGAGATCCTTTTCATGATGTCTGTGTGGTTTTATGTACCAAAACAGTCACGATTCACTTTTATGTGACCATATGCAACCTCTCAGAGTAAAACAGGATGTTTTTTTGTTATTGTGCCTTTTTGTGTATATTTAAGTCAGTGTAACTATTTATACTCTGTGAATACAAACAGCATCAGTAGAATCGTTGATGTGACAGCTGTTTCCTATTGACTCTGGCTGTACTGGCAAGTTTTTCTGACGTCTATGTGTTCTGTTCTAGGAATGAGAAGGCTGTGCAGTCGCACTCAGCCTCCAGGGAAGACGCAGACCTGCTGACGTCAAACAGGAAGTCACCCAAAAGCGTGGAAATGAACCCGCACAAAATCATAGGAAAAGAGGTGAAGGAGGAGCCTAACCCATTGAAAAGGATTACGGTTAGCAAAACTTGCTTTCTTAACAGGGAATTACCCCCTATTTCCAAATTTCTGCATAATTTATTAAGAGATGTAAACGACCCATGGATTTCTATGCATAAGTAAACACATGAAACTAACTCTGAGCCATCTGAGCTCCAAAATGTACGACATCTCGAGTAGTTTTTTGTTTATAGATTAATTTGTGCTTTAGGAAAACAAACTAACCCAAGCACCTCAGTGGGTAAAAACAAACATAAAGCCGGCCTGTGATCTTGTAAAAAGAGAAGAAATAAGAACCCCTAGGATTTTGCCATGTTAAAGGCCCATGCGCTTTGATCAAGGTGCCTTAACACATGGAACACACGGCGGAACATGGAAGATTCGCCACTGTACCTTCAAACACATTATTTTTACTGTAATAGATGGTGCAGGGGCTTAGATGTTTGCTGCAAAGAGCTCATTTGCAAAGTCCACTGTCATTTGCAGTTAGTTCCCTTTGAGGTTCACTTGAAGACACTTGAAGAGTTTGTTTCTTTTAAAAAGAACTATATGTGAAAACACCCCTTAGGACAGGTAGTCAATGAAAGGAACAGTAAAGGCAATGATGGCTGAAGTTCTCAGCATGAAACCATTTTTAGCAGCAAACAAAAGAAAAGATATAAATAGAAGCAGAGTTAACACTGGCAATGCTTTCCACTGCTAAATATGCCGTTAGAGGGTAAAAAGATGAAGTTTAATGCTAACCCGTTTCTTCTAGACTTCTAGCTTCAACCGTTTGTACCATGTAATGCTGCACTGGCATCTGACCTGAACTTCACCTGATTTAAGCAACCAGAAGCAAAGCAGGCTGCTCTTTTCCCCCTTAGCACGTGAGTGCAAATGCAGGCAGGTCATTTATTCCTTTAATTTCATGAAATTCTTTCTATCTAGGGTTAGGGTTAGGGTATGTGCTCATGTTTAAGAATATTCTTAAACATGAGCACATACTCACCTGTTACCACTGCAGCTTGGTATATAAGGCTGACATTGGATATTTGCTGGATATCGTCACTGCGGTAGCTTGCAAACAACCTCCTAAAATTTGTCATAGTTCCCAATAGCAGGTTGTGTCTGTAAAGTCTTAGGAGGTTTTGGTTAAGTCTTTCCAATGTATGTCTGCATTGTTTACCACAGCTTTGTAAAAGTAGTAGATCTTTTAGTATGATTCAAGTCTTTAAAAATAACACATACAGACTCCTCATTTCTCTGAATGTTGTATGTTTTTGAACAGTTTTCTGGTTCTGGTTTACTGCGACTTAGAAAATTAAATTTTAGAAATTTTAGAAGGTTGTTTGTGAGCTGCAGCAGGATTGAAACACTAAAAACTTGCATACTGAAACTGCCTACTAGTCTACTGCTCGAGCAGTTCCTATTGGCTCCAAACTAGCACCTACTGACTTAGTAGCCGATTTTGGACACTCTAGTTTTTATAGGAATTCATGGTGGAGGCAAATAGTCAGTTAAGGAAACACTTTTTCCAGATTTTCTACTATTTTACTTTAATTTATGCTACATATAAAAGACAGAAGACACATGTAGGTTCACTGGTGGTTTTATGTAGTAAATAAAGTATCTATATTTGTGTTGTAGACACCATGAGCCATGGTTTCTATTACCACCACTGTGAAGACACACCAAACCACTCGGCATAACCCTCTAAATAAAATTTGTCGTATTTCCCTAGAACAAACTCTTGAATAATGTTGACTTGATTATGGTATCTGGTTAGTGATGGAGAATTTGTAGCTGCTAATAAAAAAGGAATAGAATAGCCCACCTATACCTGTGCCCAATGAAGGTAAAAACTGATGATTTTCTGCAGACCACAGGGAGACACTAGTATACATTTTTATATAATAGACCAGGAACTGATTGTTTTCTGTGCACACCACAGCAAGACACTGCAATAAATGCAAAGTAACCAGATAAATGAATGAAAACTTTTATTTAATTCACAAACTTTGGGAAACACTTTACTATTTAAACATTTTGTGCTAAACACAGATTTCTTGATCCACCCAGCTTGAATTGCCGGTCAGAATGCTGTGGAGGGTAAAGGATATTTTCATTAAAGTGGCTGAGTTGACTTGATATCTGTTCGGATAAAAGCTGACTGTATAACTGTCTTTCTGCAATGCACCACAGTGCTAACAATGTGTGTGTGAATGGCCAGCTTGTTTGCGCTGTAGTGGCCACGTTGTTGGGAGGTTTTTCCCCCATTTTTTTACAGTACTATTAATAAGCTGATATTTATACTGATGATTTAATGAGAGAAAACAAGGAAATCTGTACAATTAGACATTCAACTTCCTAATATAGCTAAAATACACAGCTCATAAAAAGAACACTCAAATAACACATCCTAGATCTGAATAAATGAAATATTCTCATTGAATACTTTGTTCTGTACAAAGTTGAATGTGCTGACAACAAAATTACACAAAAATCATCAATGGAAATCAAATTTATTAACCAATGGAGGCCTGGATTTGGAGTCACACACATAATTAAAGTGGAAAAACACACTACAGGCTGATACAACTTTGATATAATGTCCTTAAAACAAGTCAAAATGAGGGTTAGTATTGTGTGTGGCCTCCACGTGCCTGTATGATTTCCCTACAATGCCTGGGCATGCTCCTGATGAGGTGGCAGATGGTCTCCTGAGGGATCTCCTCCCAGACCTGGACTAAAGCATCAGCCAACTCCTGGACAGTCTGTGGTGCAACGTGACGTTGGTGGATGGAGCAAGACATGATGTCCCAGATGTGCTCAATCGGATTCAGGTCTGGGGAATGGGCGGGCCAGTCTAATGCCTTCATCTTGCAGGAACTGCTGACACACTCCATCCACATGAGGTCTAGCATTGTCCTGCATTAGGAGGTACCCATGGCCAACCGCACCAGCATATGGTCTCACAAGGGGTCTGAGGATCTCATCTCTGTACCTAATGGCAGTCAGGCTACCTATGGCAAGCACATGGAGGGCTGTGCGGCCCTCCAAATAAATGGCCCTCCCACACCATTACTGGCCCACTGCCAAACTGGTCATGCTGAAGGATATTGCAGGCAGCAGATTGCTCTCTACGGTGTCTCCAGACTCTGTCATGTCTGTTACATGTGCTCAGTGTGAACCTGCTTTGATCTGTGAAGAGCACAGGGCGCCAGTGGCGAATTTGCCAATACTGGTGCTCTCTGGTAAATGCCAAGCGCCCTGCACGGTGTTGGGCTGTGAGCACAACCCCCATCTGTGGAAGTCGGGCCCTCATACCATCCTCATGGAGTCACATGCACATTTGTGGCCTGCTGGAGGTCATTTTGCTGGGTTCTGGCAGTGCTCCTCCTGTTCCTCCTTGCATAAAGGCGGAGGTAGCGGTCCTGCTGCTGGCATTTTGCCCTCCTATGGCCTCCTCCACGTCTCCTGTTGTACTGGCCTGTTTCCTGGTAGCGCCTCCAGCCTCTGGACACTATGCTGACAGACACAGCAAACCTTCTTGCCACAGCTCGCATTGATGTGCCATCCTGAATGAGCTGCACTAGCTGAGCCACTTGTGTGGGTTGTAGAGTCCATCTCATGCTACCACGAGTGTGAAAGCACCACCAACATTCAAAAGTGACCAAAACATCAGCCAGAAAGCATAGGTACTGAGAAGTGGTCTGTGTTTCCCACCTGCAGAACCACTCCTTTATTGAGTGTGTCTTGCTAATTGCCAATAATTTCCACTTGTTGTCTATTCCATTTGCACAACAACATGTGAAATTGATTGTCAATCAGTGTTGCTTCCTAAGTGAACAGTTTGATTTTACAGAAGTTTGATTTACTTGGAGTTATATTGTGTTGTTTAAGTGTTCCCTTTATTTTTTTGAGTGTAGAATAAAATGCATTATAATACGTAAATGCTTGATAGTGTGTTGGCTCTCCAAAAAACTAAATTCCAGTAGAGCGCAGAAGCCTTTTACATATAACTGCCCTAATTATATTTAATCATAAAAGCCTTTTGAAGTATTATTAAAGATTCTAAAAGCATAAGCACATTTATAATTGCTTGTGAATATGTACTTTGTAGGAATTGTTACCCTGGACTCATTAAGGACAGATTACTCTGGTCATTTCTACACTGTAGGTCTATGAATCTTGGTGGCACAAGTGGTAAGGCCCTGTGTTTGTGGGTAATGGCTACCAGATGCAGTAGCTGCACACTCCATATGGGCAGAGTGATTACTGTTGGCTGACATCATTGTATTGCATGAGTACATTTGGAAAATAGAGATAGGGTAGGAAGAAGACTGCACTGGCTATTGCTGAGAAAACGCAAATTATGTTTGGATTTCTTGGAAAACAAGTCTATATTTGACCACAGTGGTGTAATGCTTTACTCTTTGTTTAGATGAACATCTCGAGTCATCGCGTACCAAGTGAAAAAAAGGAGAAAAGATGAAAACTAATGTCAGAAAGTGCACGAGAGATGGTTATCAGCACCATACTTAAGCTGAGATTGTTATTCCTACTGCTGGTGAAAAACCCAGTAATGTGCCTCTGTGTTATTAAGAATGGGTATGATGCTCATTGACTGGCATATTTATAAATCTTACTAGGCCTTATAAATGTACTGCATTTTTATGGCATTTTCTCATGCAATTCTTTCTCATGTCTCTCGCTTAGTCACTTCTGCTGAGCTCACAGTATGACAATGGCGTGCTCAGACTCGTATGCCTTTATAAAGTGGAGCCATAAATGGGTGCAGCCAGCTGGTGGAACTCTAAAAAATTCGGCTGCCCAGATTTTGCACCAGGGTAAAGGCTTGCAGGGAATCTATGGTTAGATTTTAAAAATATTTAAAAAGTTGATACATATATAGATACAGTTATAAGCTACTCACTAAAAATGGTTCCTCAAAGTTCTATATAGAATCATAAACACTCAAATATCCAGTTAATTGTCTAAATAGTTGTTTAAATGGTCAAATGGTTTTCTCAACGATGACAACACAGTTGTATAAGGTTCTCTAATGATTGTATGTAGCACCAAAATAAGTTGTTGTAAGCTGTTGTTACTAGTCAAAGAAACCATTTGCAGTAGTATATAGAAAAGTTCTTCAGGTAAAGGACAGAACCAGCTTCCTAACACTTATTCCCCTCACACAGTAGAGCTGAAAATTGGCACAGTGTGCCTGACCTACAGAGCTAATACATGTTGTAAGTGAAGGAGAGGGGAAACAGAGAGAGAGAGAGAGATAAATGGCCGGTGAGTTGCGGTTACACTTTAAACGTCCAGTAGTCTGGGCCATTAAGAAAGCAGTCTCTCCTAATAAGCTTGTGTTCACACTGACATGCTAAGGAAAACAGTATTTACCAGTTAATTTGTGTTGATGCCTTTAGGCTTCTCTCCTTTTAACTAAACCTCCAGTTCAGCTCTGCGGTCTCCAAGACTGGTCCGCTATTCAGAGCTAGTAGCAAGTGTCATATGTAAGACTATGTCTCTGTTCCAGTGTCTGTATTCAGGCTGTAATAGTGATGAAAATGTAGTACTAGGGCCTGCTCTGCCCAAACCCTGGATTCAGGATGAAATATATGGTGGGTTTGGAGAGTAATTACTTTCCTCTGTTGACTTTCTCCAGTGGTGTCGGCTTCACTGTGTCCAAAAATCAAATGGCTGAACTTCCACACACTCTGCCCTACATCGCTATGGAAATGTCACGTCTTGGTGTAAACAGCCATTGTGGCGAATGACGGAGGGCCATAATGATTTCATGTTGATCCACACGTAACATGTTCCAATAAGGTCTCATTAAAGTCCCATTTTAGAAGCAACCCAAAAATCCATTAGAAAACAAGAATAGGCTTGAAACGACCAAGAGACTTCAGCTGACGATTATTTGCCGCATACATAACTGTTAAAACTTTTAAAACTGTTAAAAGATTTTTGTTTGCTAAAAGTAAAAACATACTCTTTAGGCAGCAGGAAAATAGTCTGCTAAAATATGTTAATCATGTGTAGCTGCGGGTTTCCCTGTAAACCCTGAAACATTAATTTATTAGTCAGAGCTACTGGGTCGGATTTGGGGGGGGAGTTTTTTCAGACCACGTCAGATGTATTGACGACACATGCGCAGACTTAAAATGAAGGGGGCTGGTTCCCCAAGGAGCTTTGGTTGCTCACAGTGCTAAGAGTAAGTGAAAGGAAGAAAAGAGGTATCACTTTTACTTGCGCTCAAACAGTAAAATATAGAACTAAAGATAACTGGAGACATTTTCTTATAATAACATTTTAATATAATAACTTTTTGTAGAAGACATGGTTACTGTGATTCGGGACTGGAAACAAGATATAGAGATTAAATTTTTTTTTTACTGAAGTAGATTTATTTTTACCACTGTTTGGCATTTTTTATGGACATGTGACATACCGAGTAGGATGAGAATAAGTGCTCAAATCTTTACACCATCCCAGCTTCATCCACCCCAGGAGGGCCACATCCTGGTCCAAGCTCAGCACCAGGCAGTGTCAAGATCCAAGAGTTCTTCAGCCAGCTGAAGGTGCTGTGGGAGGAGCTCAAAAGACGCCGCCAGAAGAATGCAGTGGTCCTGCAATTTCTTGTTGCACCTTAAATGGTGCCAGAATATAACTACTTTGCTATTTAAGGTGAAACCTTCATCTGGGAGCGCAAAATCGTTCAAGGAGCACATTGTGCAGAATCATTTTTGAACAAGATTTGGGATGGATATTTCAGAATGTGGAAAACAGTCTTCGAAAAGCTATCACCATGAATGAGCAATTTGTATGGGCAAGTTTGTTTAGTCACCGGCAGTTACCCTTGTGGTTATGCCAAGCAGTAAGATTACACACTTTTTCACATTTTGGCATCGGCAATTGTTCTAATCTCTTCACCTTGTAAGTCTTTTTTGCGATATTTGGGTGTTTTGTTGAATTTGCATTCAGGATTTCCTTTGTGCGCTTTTAAAATTTACAACAAATCGGTGAATGGAAACTTGCTTGAGGTGGAGTGGAAACTTTCCAACAATAAAGCTTTTGGACAGGAAGCTAATTTCAACTGTTTGTGTATTGCTGGGCAGGGAGGCTATGTTGGCTAGCTAGCTAACTACCAAAAATAGCCAGTCAGATTAGTACTGTGTTGTGGAATTTAATGTTTTAATGTTCAACTCTTCTAGTTGTAAAGTGATTTATAAAGTAGATGCTATACCTAACATTAGCTGACTTATTTGCTAACAGTGTATTTGCGGCTTTACAGTTCATCTTCTGTTTGTGAAACTGTGCAGTTGTTTTTGGCTGTTTTTCTCTTATTAATTTATTTATTTATTTCAGTCTTTGTTTGGGGACTTTTGATATATGTTTTTGCTTATTTTTCAACCTCACATGTTTGGTAAACATGTTTAGCTATTATTCTCAAATAATTTCAGGTGCTACTGTCTTTTTTTACTTTCATAAATGCAAGCAAAGGTATAACTTTAAGGTAGATATATTTTATATATTTCACAGTTGAAAAAACCTCGCAATGTATCATAAACCCTGTCGCACACTATTATCTGCAATTACTGCCTGAATGCAGTTAAAATTAGCTAACTTTTAATGTTCCCAACAGAAACAACAAATATAATTTGTTGCCTTGCTCTAAAGAAGTTAACAAACATTAAATAAACAAACTTCACTTGCTTTCTGTTTTCTTTGAATGACATGCCTTTGCCTCAACAGAACAGAGAAAGACTGAATAATTGTGGAAAAAAACTGCAATTACGATCAGACGATTATGTAATAATCATAACAGCCGTAAATAAATGACGAGATTTCAGTCTTTCTCCACAGGGTGGTAGAAGCCCTGACAATGGCAGGAAATGCCCAGTCAGCCAGCAGGAAGCTAAGTCAAACCTGGTGGAGAGCCTGGGGTACATGTGCGCCACTGATGCCAGTGCCAGGATCCAGGCGCAGGGCAAAAGGTGACGTGTCACTCAGCTGAGCTGCCCCTCCTTTCCTTGAATTAACATGTTTCTGAAAGCAACAATTGGCAAAACCTGCTGAAACGAAGTGCTGTGTTTTTGCTTTGCAGTGGAACTCCGTCGAAGCCAAGCAGCCACCCACAGCTTCAGGAATTCACTGTGTCTGCAGACAAGGTGCCCATTTATGACTCCACCATTACACAACTCTTACACAACCAGTAACACTTAAAAAAAGCTCAGCAAGGTTCTGTCCAGTGCAGGCAGAGGAAAAATCCCAAAGAGATCTTCCAAGTAGGTGTAGCCTCCCCCCATCTGTTTAGCTCACTTCATCTAAACAGATCCTGGAGGCCCCTACAATGTGAACTGTTGTGAAAGTACAAAATCACACAAATCGCAATAAAGACCACATCCCCATGAAACATGAAATGGGTATGACTGTGCTGCAATGTTGTTTCTGATAGTTTTTCAACTTTTAAGTTTAGTTATTGTGGAGGGATACATGCAGGGTGGTAAAAGGCAAAAAAGTCCCCAAACATAATGTTTTCAAATTTTCACTATTTTTGCCAATGAATGTATATGTAGGTTTGTTGGTGCTTTTGGATAGTAAATGAAATGTCTGTATTTGTGTTTTAGACATGGTGACCTCTGGTTCTCATCACCATAAAGAAATCTAAACCATTTCACACCAAACCACACTGAATTACTCTGTTTCCATCTCAGCTATTCACCTATAAGCTCTGCCTAAGTCAGCTTCAGTTGTAAAACTCCTATACAATGAAAATAATCAATTTAGCTAAGATTAAACATTTCATTAAACAGTGTCAGTCCAGTTTCAGAGAATAATGTGAACAACAGTCTTCATATGCATGTGGATGTTTTCACCCATAAAGAAAACTGTTCCTGTAAATTTGTCTGCTTTTAATATGACAAACAAACATCAGCACTAGTCTGTGCTGTAACTGCTGACTTCCAGGAATTGTCCTCACCCTGAGAGTCTGGGCCAACAGTTAACACATCGAAGAAGCCAGAAATTTGGAGGCTGGCCAGGCCGAGCGGGACTTCTTCCACTGCTCTCTTTCTCGACTACACAAGCCTTGTGTTCCCACTTCCTTGTGGAATCTCACACTTCATCTTATCCTTCTACATTATCCTCTAGACTCTCTCCTGGCTCAAAGACAGCGTCACCATGGCAACACATATCTGCAGCGGTGTAGGAGGGCCAGGCAGCTACGAGATAGCTAAAAGATACCAAGCATCTCTGGAACAGGACATCCTGACCAACAAAGCCCGCATAGAGCTGGTCAAGAAGGTAAGACGAAGTGTAATTGCAAGTCTAAGTCGGGTCTCTGAGGTCTAAGTTGAGCGTCTAAAGTGTCTGAGTAAAGTCTGATTTGAGTTTCGAGTATCTAAAGTATGAGTTGAGTTTCTGGGGTGCAAGTCTGAGCTCAGTCTTTGAGGTGTTAGTCCAAGTTGAGTCTCTGAGGTGCAAGCTTTTGGTTGGTAGTCCAGATATAATCACTTAAAAAAAATTTCCTCAGATTGAAATATTAGGAGTCCTGAGACAAGTCTGAGTCACTGACTTGAGTCCAAATCTCAGTACTGCTCTTCCTCCTTAAGCACATTTATAGGTACTAAACCAGTGTTGTTTAACCCCAGGAGGGCCACAGCCTGGTCCGAGCTCAGCACCCAGGCAGTGTCAAGATCCAAGAGTTCCTCAGCCAGCTGGAAGTGCTGTGGGAGGAGCTCAAAAGACGCCACCAGAAGAATGCAGTGGTCCTGCAAGCCTCAGAGGAACTCAACTATCGGGTAGGGCCATGGAATGGTGAAGAGATTACTTACTTGTATTTAAATGCTTTTAAATAGTGGGCTAAAAGGTTTATGTATAAATGATAATTGTTGACAATCAGCTACCGCTTAAAATATCTTAAATTGGGAAGCTGTGAGGATCATCAGGGACCATCTACAAATGATATACCATATCGCAAACATTGGGGTTCAGGCAAGTTTTTTTGAAGTTGCTGTGAACACTGTAAAATATTAAAATGTTACTATGAAGATGAGTCACGTGGGGACGCCGGGCAAGATGGCAGCGTGCTAGTTTAGCTCTAAAGACCCACCAATAAATTTTACTTATTCGAGCTAATTTACTCCACAATTTTGTAACGAATTTGCTTATTGTATGGACTATGGAGTTGCTTCTTGTATGGACTAAGCTGTGGCCACATTTTGAAGCAGTCCAACGAGTTGCACAACGATGTCGACATCAAAATACTTCAAGGCAACTTCAGCAAACCGCATGGCCACGAGGCAGAGTCCACCTGGAGACCGTCCATCGCCACAAAAGCAGGAAAGTCAAGATTCAAACATGGACAGTCTGTTCGCCGAAATCAGTCAGATGAACTCTACTTTACGTGGAGTGGCTGCGGATGTGTCGACGATAAAAGAAACCACGAACGATTTAAAGAATTCGCTCAGTGCTGTGCAAGAAAGATTGGAAGAAGCGGAAAACCGTTTATCCAAGGTAGAGTACGCTACCGTGCAGCTGACGAGTGACGGGGAGCGAAACGAAAAACTTCTGAAAACTTGGAATCGTGTCGAGGATCTTGAAAACAGGAGTCGACGAAATAACGTGCGACTGATTGGACTGAAAGAGGGCCTAGAAGCGGGTGGAATGACTGAATGCGAGCAAAACATTCTGTCTGAGGGTCTCGGCATTAGCGTGGATGCAGAGTTCGAAATGGAGAGGGCACATCGCGCCCTCACGCCACGACCGGCTGAGGATCAACCACCCAGGCTAGTGCTGATCAGATTTTTGCGCTCATCGGCGAGAGAGAAAGTGCTAAAAGTGGCTAGAGAAAAGAGAGGAGTCGAGTGGCGCGGGTGCAGAATTTCCTTTTTCCCCCGACATGTCGAGAGAGCTGGCTCAAAAACGCAAGGCATTTATTACGGCTCGGAAAATGCTCCAAGACATCCATGTGAAGTACACTCTCGCCTATCCAGCATCTCTGCGTTTTTCATGGAAAGGGAGGAGTAGAGTCTTCACGGATAGCACAGAAGCAGAGCGTTTTATTGAGGAGCACTGCGGCAAAGACTGAAGGGACAAACTGAGTTACATCATATAAGAAAGGTGGAATATATCGTTCAGGTATGGTGGGTTGAAGAGCTCCCTGTGCTGCTTGGTAACAGCTAGCAAAGTTTGATAGCTGGCGCGGCCCCTTACGGACCGAAATCGTTAGCTTTGTGTGTTGTTCGGAGATAGTTCACTCGACAGGCTTGGGTTTTCTGTGTTTTTGTTAGTTTGTTTGTTTGTTTGTTTGCTTGCTTGCTTGTTTGTTTGTTTTATTTGTTTTTTTTTATCTTTCAAAATGTTCGACTACTTCATATTGATACGGAAAAACGGTACAGCACGTTCGATTACGCAATTTTTTAGCTGGTCTATGTACAAGGCATTTAACGTCATGCACTTCTGTGTATGTAGCCTAGGATATGAAAATGGTTAATTCTGTTAAATTTATATCGTGGAATATCAATGGTTGTGGCAGCCCAATTAAGAGGAGGAAGGTACTGTCTTATCTTAAGCAGAAACAGGTCGATGTTGCATATCTGCAGGAAACGCATGTGAAAGATTTAGAAGCTCTTAAATTTAAGCGAGACTGGGTGGGGCAAGTATTTTACTCATCGTTCACAAGTAAGCAAAACGGAGTGATGATCCTAGTTAACAAAAGATTAAATTTTGTAATGCTAAAAGAATTTAAAGACAATTATGGACGGATTATTTGTGTTGAAGCTTTCATCAACGGAGTTAAAATGGTATTGTGTAACATATATGCCCCGAATAAGGAAGATCCGGTTTTTATTAACGAAGTTAACAAGATCCTGGGTGACAAGGAAGGACAAATCATATTAGCAGGAGATTTTAACCAAGTAATTGATGCAACTCTTGATAAAAGCAAGTTTAGAGGTCCATTGATGCCCCGGGATAGGGCTGCAATCCATGCTTTAATAGATGACATTGGTTTAGTTGATATATGGCGGTTAGTAAATCCAAGTGGCAGAGAATACACATTTTTCTCCCACTGTCACAAAACATATTCACGGATAGATTTTTTTTTAGTGTTGAATTCTCTTACTGAACAGATCATAGATTGTAAAATTGGCTCAATCATATTGTTAGATCATGCATCAGTAGAACTTTATGTAGATTTGAATACAGAAATGGGGCCAAGAGGAAGATGGCGAATGAATACTATGTTATTGCAAGATGAGACATTTAGTGCCCTATTGGCTAAGGAACTGATCTCTTTTTTTGAAATTAATATGGGGACTACAGAGAAGAAGGCATCAGTATGGGAAGCATCCAAAGCTTATGTCAGAGGATTATTAATTGCTCAAGCATCTAAAAGAAAAAAGGAAAATATGAGTCGGATAAACCAATTAGAAATATAAATTTCTACGCTAGAAAAGAAATTAGCTAAACAGTATACAGATATTCTGTATCAGGATATCTGTAAATGTAAATTTGAGTTGCATGACATATATAACAGAAAAGCAGAGTATGCACTTTTTAGACTAAGAACCAATTTTTATGAAGGAGGTGAAAAGGCCGGCAAAATACTTGCCCGGCAGTTGAAGCAACAAAATACGTGTAACGTTATCCCAGTTATTAAAAAAGGGGACACTTTGGTTTCATCTTCAAAGGAAATTACAAATTTATATACATCTTCAACTAACCCTTCCCTAGAGCAACTAAATATTTTTTTTAATGACATAAATCTACCAAAATTGACCCCAGGACTTGCTAATTCTTTGGATTCACCAATTACTCACGAGGATGTCAGAGCAGCCATAGCTTCAATGAAAATGGGAAAATCTCCAGGTGTAGACGGCTTCCCAATTGAATATTATAAAAAATATCTGGATATAATATCTCCTATACTAACAGAGGTCTATTTAGAGGCATTTGAATCTGGATCCCTACCTGCTACATTTGATGAAACTTTGATATCTTTGATTCCCAAAAAAGACAGAGATGTGACAGATCCTTCCAATTTTAGACCTATAAGCCTTATTAATGTTGATTGCAAAATACTGACTAAAATATTAGCCACCCGATTGGAAAAAGTATTGCCAAGTATCATTAACAATGATCAAGTTGGCTTTATTCGGGGCAGGTCCTCAGCTGATAATATGAGAAGACTCTTGCATCTGACGTGGTTGAACTCTT
The DNA here is from genome assembly GCA_021613375.1 of Megaleporinus macrocephalus. Classification (NCBI taxonomy): domain Eukaryota; kingdom Metazoa; phylum Chordata; class Actinopteri; order Characiformes; family Anostomidae; genus Megaleporinus; species Megaleporinus macrocephalus. Next base: position 32,673,398 of record CM038706.1, read on the forward strand.
CAAGTTACTCTTCTCTTGCAGCTATCTCCCTCGATGCTGAAAAGGCCTTTGACAGGGTAGAGTGGAGTTTTTTGACTACCGCCCTTACATATTTTGGTTTTGGACCTGGTTTTAATTCATGGATCAGAATATTATATAAAAATCCTAAGGCAGCTGTTATGACAAATGGTATAATCTCTCCTTTTTTTAGAATTTCCAGAGGAACTCGCCAAGGGTGCCCCTTGTCACCTTTAATGTTCACAATTTTTTTGGAACCGTTAGCAGCTCTGATTAGAGCAGACTCAAGAATTACGGGTGTGAAAGGAGGGGAGAAAGAACATAAATTAATGTTATATGCGGATGACATATTATTACTAATCAGTGACCCTAACGTCTCTATACCCCCATTAATGCATATCATACAATCATATTCAGCTTTATCAGGATATAAAATAAACTGGACCAAATCTGAGGCCATGCCGGTGTCTAAAACATGCCATCCATACAGTGTTACCCAATTTGGCTTTAGATGGGTCCCAATTGGAATGAAGTATTTGGGAGTAAAATTGAGCAGAACCCTGGAAGAAGTAATGTTGTTAAATTTTGAACCTTTGTTGGAAAAAATAAAAGCCAATTTGGAAAAATGGAAAAAGCTGCAGCTATCCCTTTGGGGCAAAGTAAATATTATTAAGATGGTGGTTGCTCCCGAGTTTAACTACATTACTATGATGATTCCTGTGAATATTCCAGAGTATATCTTTAAGCAGTATGACAAAATTATTAAAGATTTTCTTTGGGAGGGCAAGAGGCCTAAAATTAAAATGAGTAAGATGTGTATTTCTAAAGAGAGAGGTGGCCTCGGTTTGCCAGATGTGAGGATGTATAATTTATCATTTGAAATGGCCAAGTTGGCTAAGCATTGGTGCCAGGTTGATTCTGAGTTAGATTGGGTAAAAATAGAGCAAAGCCTGGCCTCACCGTTCCAACCCTTGAACATTCTCTCTCAGCGCACAGTGAGGCAGGTGAACTCAAATCCCATATTGTGTCACTCAAAATATGTTTGGACAAAAATTCATAAAGTATTCAAAATATCACCGCTCAGGCAGCCATACGCCTCACTTTGGCACAATCCGGAAATACGAATTGGAAAACAAACAGTGTATTGGAAACAATGGCAAGCTAAAGGGGTAAATGTTGTTAGTGACTTGTATGAAAATGGTGTATTCATGTCCTATTCCAATTTTATAAAGAAGTACAACTGTGGAGACAATAAGAACTTTTGGAAATATTTACAAATAAGGCACTGTATTCAGGATAAATTCAATACCAGAGAAAGTAATCCTGTGATTGAATACTTCAATCTGCAACATGAAGCTCACAAAGCATCTGTATTTTATAGGACATCTAATCTGTTGACTAGTGATACATGTGGGAATCTCAAAACAATATGGCAGAAAGATTTAGGTTGTACTATCGATGATGATGTATGGTTGAGAATTCTGTCAAGTGTAGGTAAAAATATTAGAGAGGCTAAAGGGAAATTCATTCAATATAAGATTTTACATAGGTACTACTGGACACCATCCAGACTTTATAGAATGGGCATAGTTGATAATGATTTATGCTGGAAATGTCATACAGGGACAGGCACCTTTTTTCATATGATCTGGGATTGCTCAGTAACATACACATTTTGGGGTAAAATTCTTGAAATGTTGGGAAAATGGTTAGGACTTACATTACCACAGCAACCCCAGCTTTGTCATCTTGGGGATAGAACAGAAATGGCTACCATAACAAATAATGAATTTAATGTAATAAAAGTGGGAATAATTACAGTCGCCAGGGTAATTTTGCGCAATTGGAAGAGCCCTAAAACTCCAGATTTAAAAGAGTGGATTGACAAGATGATTGAAACTGCATCTTATGAAGTTATGTTGGGAAGAATTAATGGTGAAGGGAAAGTAAAGAACATGTGGGAGGAATTTTGGAAATACATGCAACTGAACTGAGTGTGTAAAGGACCTTGTATTATTGCTGCTGATATTATTTGTAGTGCTCTTTCTCTTTTTTTTATTTTATTTGAATTTGTAGTGAATGCCTATTTTAATTTGTACGTCTAAGCTGTGCTGTACCTGTTGTTGTTGTTGTCGTATTTTATTAAGCAATAAAAAAGTCTGAATTATAAAAAAAAATGTTACTATGATAAGAAACATCTTATATTTAACATCCAGCAACACTTGAATTAAAAATATAAATATCATCACTATCCAAATAAAAACAAGTATCTTTAAAATAGTAACTTCACAGGAGAGGCAAAACCTTCTTAACTGTCAATTTAAGTTAATGTAAAGAGGATTTTTTCCACAAGATTTTGAAGCATTTCTATTGGTCCATTCATCATGAATCACAGGATATAAAGAACATCTGTCGAGGTTAAATGATATAGAAAAATGAAAATCGACAAAAATGGAATATATATTTCTTTGGACAGCAACGATATGATAAAACATGGCTTAGATAACTACTGATCAGACCTGAGAACTGTGTGGGCATGACTAGTCAACAACTCCTGACAAGAGAGTTTGGGAAATACTACACCAGAGATCAGACCACAAGGCAATTCTGGTTGCTTAAAGGCAGAACAAAAGGATAAACTAACCTGGTAGCTTGCGTTAGCATTTCTGTGTCATTTTTGGTTTTGGCTCAGCTTTCTTGAAGATAACAAAAAAAGTACCAGGTACCAAGTTTGGAACAACAAAAAGTGATTAGAGTAGAGTTAAACCCATGCAGTCTATACAGAGCTAAAATCATTATTGTGCTTTTATGAGAAAAAGTCATGGATAACGGATGTGCAGGCTGATAGATAGATAGATAGATAGATAGATAGAGCAATGTGTAAAAAAAAGAAAGAAATATTTCAATTGTTTTATTAGACTTTATTAAGACTTTATTAAAACAGTACATGTCCAATGGCCTAAATAATTTGACAGCAGCTGCTACCGTATTTTAATGTGCACCAGAATTGTCTCCTCTCCTACCCCTGTACTGGGAACTGGTGTACCCTTTTCATTGCACCTGAGTTTTCTTGTTTGTGCATACTTTTAGCATTTAGTTGTTTCCAACAGAAATGGCAACACCTTAAGAGCATGATAGCATGATATAGATGTCAGTTAAAGTTCTTTGTGTGAGTGTTACTCTTGATTCTCTATGTCTTTTTAGGCAGTCAGGGTGCTTCAGGCGCTGGGCAGTCTGGAGGCCTGGCTGGAAGCTGCCGAGCTGTCCATCAAGGAAGCGTCTTTGGCAGGAGACCCTGAATCAGTTAGGGTGGCTGAGCGAGAAAGCTGTCTGCTGGAGAGGGAGCTGGAAATGTGCAGCCTGGAGCTTCACAACCTCAGAAAGGAGGTGGAGGCCCTTTGCAGCCAGAAACACCTCTGCACCCAGCTGCTCCCCACACGCATGGAAGAGGTGGAAAAGAAGTATGTAACTGTAAGAACTGTTGTGGAATCTAAATGTGATTCTGATTCTGGGTAGTCCATTGCTAAGTTTGACGTTAAGCTAGGCTTCTTTTTGTTTGTTTGGCCACCGGGTGTAGTTTCACATTCTACACATCTTGTGAGAGTGACCAGTGCAGGGAAGGTACAATGAGCGTTTCCTGGCTTGAAAAAAATAAATAAAAGAAACATATTTGTAGGGTGAAGTAAGTAATATTTTCTTCCAGTACATAAGTTATTAGGGAGCCCATATGATATACTGTTTTGTACTACTCATATTTAATGTATATTACATTTTAAAGTCATGTTAAGTCATACGAGGTTATATTTTTACACAATTTTCAAATCTTTCTTAATATCTTAGAATAATGTAGTAATGTTTATGTAGATGAACTCAGTCCATGGCTGCAGCTCTTCTTATACTATAGAATCATTGAATTGGTTGTTGTCAGTCACCTGATTCTGATGTGAGAAATCCAGACAGAGCGCAAGAATGTAGGAAATGGAGGCCAAGAGCCCATAATGTTTAGAACATATTACAAAGATACAGAAAAAGATACAAACAGAAAATCACAGCACATGTTTGAAGTGGTGAGTTTTATGAAGAGTGATTTTTAACTGAGCTACCTTCACCTCCAGATGTCCTCAAGAAAAGTAATGAAAGTATAAAACATTATTAAATGATTTTTTTAACAGTTGGATCGACACAATGCTCCACAATGACTGTCATTTTCTTTCATTGTCCTGTGGATTAACCTAACCACAAACATTCAACTCTGTGCTGCCTCTCACATTAATGTTATTGTTGTTTATTTAATGTAATGTAGTTTTTAAATCTACCACCAGGGCTACCACCATCAACTGTACAAAATACGATACTTGCTCCTGTCGTCCACACAAGGCTGAAGTCAGATTTTTATTACCTCTTTTTTCTGCTCCACCTTTAATGATGCAGAGGTACTTTCTGGCACGACAAATATTACATAAAAAATCAGACCTTAGCTTCATGCAATCGATAGAAGTATTGTGTTCTGCACAGTTGATCTATGATTGTGCACTGATCTACGAGAAGCACCTAAATTTTAACAAGAAGCTGGTGAACGTAAAGTGACCTTCCACCTCGTCCTAACCGCAAGTCATTTTGGCCAGCGTGTTTGGTCAGTTTCTTCTCCTTTATAGATCGCCTGATACATGATAAAGGCTTGCCATGGTTTCTCTGTTAAACTAATTTTGAGCAGCCATAAATGACAAAAACTATAGGCATTTTTAACAAAAAATTGTGTGATTGTGCTCCCTATACAGCACATCACTTCCTGCCCTCCATCTGCAGTTCAGTGCTGTGATGTGACATAATATAGGCAAATATGTGTATCACAAAGCAACAATTTTAAATCAGCCTGCTTTTTCAGCATAGTTTTCATGTTTATACGGCAGATGTTACGATTGAAATCTTTTTTTGTAATTTTTATATTTCCATCAAAAGTGGGAACATTTGCTATATCTATGATATAGCCTCTTTAACTCATTCACAATTTATTTTTCATTAAGTTTTCTGCAGAAATTATGGTTTACCTATGATCCCTCAAAATGCTCTGTACACATCCAGAAGTTGTGGAGTTGGCGGAGTAGATTTCGCCATATGATGCCGGCTGCTGTATGAGGTGCAGCTCTCTCTGTAAACCGGCTCAGATTCTGTAAAAGACACCAAGGCTTACCAAAGAAAACAAAGAGAGGAAAGAGCTGTATTTATGAGTGCGAGGGGAAACTGGTTCTGGAGGGGAAACATATGGAAGACTGTATTAAGGGTGGGGTCAGGTAAAAACACTCTAAAAAGCTGCTGGATTATTGAACCTCTAGAAGTTGCAGACTTTTAACAGGCATATTACTTGGAGCTTTTGCTTCTAACTCCACTCATGTAAACTTTACAGAGCTGCTCAGAGGACACAAATGAGACATCTTGGAAGAAGCTTTTAGAGGTGGACATCTAGTACCTATCACCACGGCTGTGAACAATTGAGAGCGTTTCGCACCAAACTGCTTAATAATGCAGGAATAAAATTAGTAGTTTTTTAAAACTACTTGGTGCTTTTGTGATGTATGTATAAAGGGCAGCAGCTAAACAGTGTTGATATTTCTGTTACTGATGGGACATTATTGTGTCTCAGGTTCAGCAGCGTACAGACGGCACTGACGCAGCAGAGCTCTGAGCTGAAGGACACGCGCATGCTAACGGAGTTTCTCGAGCGAGTGGAGCTGGAGGAGAGTCAGTACGGAACTCTGGGACAGGTGCATCCTCGCAAAGACCATTTAATGGCTGTAGATTCTTCTTGATTTAGAGGTTCTTTGGAGCCACTCATCTGAAACAAATAGACAAGGCAGTTTCTACATCGAAGAAGCTGCTGTAGTCATGTTTTTTGTTCTCTACTTGCTTTGTTCATGCAGCCTCTGAAGAGTGATCTGGACTGTGAACCCTCTCTGCTGCCACTGGCGGGGAACAGACGCAGCGATCCAGTGATGAAGAATCTGGGAGACCCTGTGGAGGAGCTGAGGGAAGCTGTGGAAATGCTCAATGACACAGCACGAGAAAGAGGCCGCATCCAGTCACATGACCTCAGCATACAGGAGCTCCGCTGTAAAGTGAGAATAATAGGATTTTATAGTATAATGCAGACAATATTAACATCAGAACACTTTTTCTTGTGTTTGCTGTAAATGCTCCCTCTTTTTTTTATGCTATTCTTCTTGTATCGCAGCATTCTGTCGTAGCGGGACAGGTGGAGCATTGTCTCCAGCGCTGTGCAGAGCTGATCGTAGATGTGCTTGAGATGGAGCGTGAGATGGCTGTCCGGTGTGAGCCAGACCGCTGCGGTTTGGATGGCCTGCAGGAGCAACAGGACCAGCTTGAGGTGAGGATTATTCTGTGGGCTTCAATGAGTATTTTGCATGCTCATTCTGTCCACTTTCCAAATAACAGCACACTAAGGGAGGCCTTCAGATGCTTTTCCCATCTTTACCACCTTCACAGCCCAGAGCAGGGCACCTCTTCTTTTTCAACTACATCTGACTCGAAAAATGCAAATACTTAAGATTCCGTTTGTTTTATTGGTATTTGATTCTCAGATTGGAATTTTAAAGCATCATCTTTCTCAAGCCACAAGACCTTTAGGTAGTGCAGTGCTTGTTAATATATGAAACAAATTTTTGGGGTCTAGATATTGTGGTATTTATCTGAGTATTGTGAGTCTGATGAGAGCGGCACTATCACAGGCCATATGTTATTAAAATGTCTGTTTTGGTTTAGGGCACTGTATTTGCATGTATCTTTTTCAGTTGACCCATATAAAGAACTGTGGCATATTATTCCTAGATACCCTTTTGCTTTTGGTAAGGCATATTTTATACTCTGCATAAAGCAAGCAATATACAGACAGATGTATTCCACAGTGTGAGTTTTTCATGTCATTTTATTTGTACTTTTACTTGAAACGTAATGTACACTAAACATTGTGCTGTCTGTGTTTTTTTGTGGTGTAGTGGATATGACAAAACTCCATTCATTACTACCAAGTAAGAAGGATTTTTTTTCCACAGCTTGGTAAAATTTTTTAATTAAAAATAGTTTTGCTAACACCACAGCCCAAAGCCATGCACTCTCTACCACAGGAAGTGTTTGTTGGTGGTGATACAATAGTCTCTGGGTGTAGATGTAGTGGATACAGTCTGAGCTGCTTTTTACCGTCTCTTCACTTCAATACATTGTTTCACAAGTCTCGTTTCTGTTTGGGCCAAACTTTCTCAGTTAAAGTCCATGAGGTTCCTGCACTATTTAGGGAAACATTAAAGAACTCAGGGGACCCAACACCATGTTTTCATGGTTAATTTAGCTCGTGTGTGCCACAACATGTGTACATGCACAGGTATGTCTTGTAAATAGCTGTTTGATGACCAGTAGATGGCCGATGTACTTCTCCAACAATTACCTTTATGAGAAACCTTTTACAGCAAGTGTTGTCACAAAACATCTAAGCCTCTACAGTGTATTTTACAGTAAAGGAAATGGCATTTAGAGTGGTCTGATGGTTTGCAGCAACATACCATACAATGTAATTTATAAAAAATAACTGCATATTCACTTATAATTTACTGAATATATTTGTTTTGAAAGGTTAGAGTCAAGGCTACAGTCCCGAACTCAGTTTAGCTCACTATGTTGTGTATTTAAAAGGCCATGCCAACATTAAAATGAATGAATACCTTTGTCAGCAGAGCTCTTTCAGTCATTTCTTTCCACTTCACACTTCCGCTTCAGTGCTGTTGTAAGACCATGCCCTGTTTTTTTTTTTGAACCAGACAAACATTTGTAATGACATTGTGGAACTGGCTGTTAATAATGAAGTCAGCTGTAACATATGATCCCACACACGATCTGCATCGTTGCCCACAAAGGACGTGTTTGGATGCATTCTTTAGTATTTTTGTATGAGTTTCTGCGTATGTGACAGTTTTGGGGTGGGACAGGGAGGTGGGAACTATCCAGTATGACTTATATTTTGGCTAGCTTATGTTTATCACACACACTTTTTGGGTTCTGTAACACCGAAGGGTAGGAATTACCTAATCGCTCTTTTAGAAATAGCTCTGCTGTCATGCTAAAGGCATGCGCCAATCTCCACACCCCAGGCTTATGCGAAAAGCCCTGAAAAACATTGCTCCCTATGAAGCCTCTTGCAGCATTAATTAACAGTCTCTAAGGGGAGTGATGCAGAGGCTTGACATATGTAGCACACATGGTCCATTTTACATAGAAGAAGCCAACAGTATGTAAAACTGTGGGTGTAGTATACATGAACTGCAATAGTTTTACACATTGCAGGATATTAAAGGGTGTTTTTAGACTGCACAAGTTCCGGAACATTGTGCTTTTTCAGTTAGTCTTCAGTCCAGAATCTAAGGTTCCTGTTGTATGGTTTTTGGTACCTGCTCTGTTGAAGCTGATTTTGTTAATTATTGTTCCTGGTGAGGATAAAGTCATCATGCACTATTACATCACCAACGCAAGCTATAGGATGTGAACTAGGGTGGTATGAAGTTTTTGCTACTATTAGCTTGCTAAGGTGGTTTAGTTAAAAAGTAACACTCAAGAGATATGATAAGTTTAGCTGATTCTGTGATTTCTGTAGATATTTTTGTGATATTTTTGCAGAACAGTATATCTGCCAGGACATTAAGCTTACCAGCAAGCAGCAAATTAACCAAATTAGATTTTACAGTAGCATACAATGATCAAAAACAATATTCATGGCTACTAGAATATTCCAACTAGAGTTGGAATTCAGTTCTTGTTCTTGCATGTGTCATGGCCAAAGTTATTTATAACAGGTAAATTTATCCTGTTTTTAAAGCAGGGTTCATGTTGGGGTCCAGGATCCCCATAGGAGTAAAGGGACCTGCATAAGATTGAACCTAGGGGGCGCAGGTGTCTCGTGTCATTGCATTGAATAAAATTCAATTTTTTAGACTAATTGAATGTCTTAACCTTAAACTCACCCAGCCTGAGTTCACTAAATCTCTTTAAATAATAACTAAAATAACAACCTAAGTTTTGCTTGTTGTGTCTTCTTGTCAATTTGTCTTTCTCAGCAAAGCTTGTTAAAAAAAACTGTAGGTAAACTTAACGAAGATATATTGTAAAAATATGTTAATTTATTTAGTATATAAATGGACAAATATTTACACAACTGCGTTTCCAACCCTGGTAGGGGAAACACTAAAGTGTGCAGGGCTGTTTGGGAACCATTGATCTATACAATATATAACTTACGTTTGTCTGCAGGCTGACTATGAGGCTTTGAAGGAGGAAGTCAAGGCCATGGAGAGTCTGCTCGCTTATTTGGCACATTTGTGTCCAGAGAGAGTGTGTGCCCTGAAGCATGAGGTTCAAACCAGCCTACATGCCTGGGAGGAGCTGAGCAAAAGCATGGCTGAGAACCGGAGTAGACTGCTACAGTTTCGCCACCTCCGCCATTTCTTCAGGAATTACTTAGCAGTGATGTATGTCAAACATGCAGTATTTTTGTATGTTTTGTAAATTAATTAGCATTTGCTTGTATTGAATTCCTCTTAAATTAAAGATAATTCTTTTCTCATTTCTCATAATGCATTTCTACTACCCAAATACAGATCTTGGACAGAAGATACTCGTTCACGCATATTCTCAGAGAGCGCTCTGCGTCAGGGCCAAGAGAGCCAGGTTTCCATGGTCGAGCTTCTGGACGAGCAAATAGAAGAGAAGTTCCAGGAATTTGATCTCCTTGCAGCTGCAGGGAAGAAGCTTCTTAGCGAGGATCACCACTTGGCCAAGATGGTAGGATATGCCTCTCAAACTCAGTATCTTAGTATATCCCAAGAGCTAATATTCAAAGGTTGTATGGAGAACAGTACAAACTAGCTGAGTTAGTCTTAAGTTATATGAGTGAGAAAGTCTGCTGGATGATATGGCAAAAATACAATATCATGATACTTTAAGACATTTTGATAATGCACATTAAGAATCATGATATTTATATTTTCTTTGATATATTAAGACAGAATGCACATGCAGTGCCAGAGTAGTTGTTTTTGTTATAATGTTTTCTAATTATGGCCTGTCTATCATCCCTGGAGATCAAAGAGAGGATGGAGGAGCTCAGAAGCATGCTGGGATGGATCCTGGTCCATTGGAGGGCCCAGAAGGACCAGTGGCTAAACAGGAAGAGGGAGGAGAAACTGCACATTGATTCTGTTTACTCTGAGGCCACTGTCTGTTCTTGTGTTCCACAGGTAGAGCTACATAACATGCCATATATCAAGGCTGTACAAATGCAAAGAGAAATATGGAAATGCGTAAAAAATCACAACCCCTGTGTGTGTGCATATTTCTTTGAATCCAAGCGCTCTAAGAAGTTGTAGTTGTTTATTGATAGCAATTGAGCTTGTTTTACACTGCAAAGCTTTCATGCATCTTGTTGCATTTCATGAGTCACCTGCAACATGATATTGGGGAACAATAACAACTACATATTTTAAAAAAAAGTTGCAGGCAACTCATCAGTTTGCTGCACTAGATTGGAAATGTTTTGATACACACAACAGTAGGGCTTTATTAAGGTATAATGTTCACAAAATGCTGTTTTTTTTGCTGTGCCTTTTGAAGATTGCATTGGGCTATGATTCTAATGATAATATGATAATAATAATAATAATAATAATAATAATGATAATACAAAAGAACAGAAAACTTCCTTGAAATGTGAAATGCTGCACTGAATAAGACGTCAGCAGTGCTAGCAAGCTGTCATTTTGATATTTACAGGAACATTTTGCTAGTGTTAACTATCTTTAACCTGTTACTTAAGAGATAATAAACTGCTTTGCTTCATGTTTTATCATTTATGACTACATCCATACATGCATTCTTGCAGGAGTCGGTCTTCTTAATTCTTAATTATGCTTCTTATTCTTATGTTTATCGCATTCGCCTAACATGCGAAAGTTTCCCTGTTCAAGACAGGGCAGAAACATGGTGCGCTCCTTTCTTGAATTTCCCTCTGGGAACAATAAAGAATCTATCTATCGAAAGGTACAGAAAAAATGGTACCTAGGTGCTACTAGTGTCCCCTTGTGGTAATTATTCAGGACAAAATTGATCTTCTTTAGTTTACACAAATGTTGTTAATGATGTTTTTCCACTCATTCAGATATTTACTTTTTTAGCTCAAGTCTGAAACCTCTACTAAAGATCAGCAGAACAGAACAGAATGTTCTGCCACTGTTCTCCATGGTTGTGAGGAAGATGGGGTGCAGCTGGATAATGGATATGAGGTGATGAAAAATGTAGATCCCAAAAGCAGTGACACCCAGAATGTCTTGGAAGAATGCACTTCACCGTACCTGCTGCTGAAAGAACCCAGCGCTCCTTCACTCGGAGGGACAGTCAATCTCATCCTCAGCTTCACTAACTCAGTAGACAGTCAGCTGCATGTACAGGAGCTGGACCATGAGAATGTTGGGGAAGTCTCAGAGGCCTTGCACAGGGTGAGAATTCCACAACAAATCTAATGTCTATAAGCAACCTCTGCTAGAAGTACACATAAAGTACACATGTCAGAAGTGCATGTTTTATGGTCTGTGTACGATAAAGAATTTTTTATCACATATACCTATTTTAAATGGGATACTTTGGCAAATTCCCTGCTCGCCTCAAGTGCAGTCAGTCTGCCATATTTTGGTGCCCATATTTTGCTTCTTTCACCCAATTTGTTGCAAAATTATACCAGATTTAGATTCTAAATGGATTCTTCTGTGTTTATGGTTTATAGTACGTTAAACCACATGTAGGACTAGCAGCTTAGGTACCAAACTAAATAAGCAAAATTTGGACACCAACATGTCTTTGGGCCAAGTGTAAAATAATGTAATGTAATTTTGTTCTGTTTAATTCTCCTAATTGATAATATCAGCTTATAGTTTATACAGTCAGATAGTTGTAGTTACACAGGCCTTTAACATTACCTTAAGGAAGACCCAGAAACATTTCTGCCTTTAGTTTGCTCCTCTCTAGTAATAACTTCTCTCTATTGTTACCACATTAATTTCAATGTAAAAAAGAGAAAAACTGAAATATATTGTGTTAGCTCTCAATTAGTTTTCCTAAACTCACACAGTACACACTCAATTGGTATATATATAATGCCTCTAAAATATGTAAATAACCTTTACTCACAATATTAACCTCTCAAACAAGAGCAGAGTAAAAATAGAATCAGAGCATTATTTGCCAGCCAGTTGATTAGACCATAGAAGACCAGCCCTCCTTAAGTCTGGGTACTCATTATTGGTCTAAAAACAAGTTTGCTGCCTTCTCTTACAGAACATACTTCGCTGCATTTACCACTGTCTGAAAACATCACCACCACTCGTTTAATTTTCCCTCAATTTTCTGTAGATCTGCTGTTCTTCTCTTTCTCCTCATTTTTCCTCCCGTGTACCTTGTCAACATCCCTTTTTGTTCTTGCCTTCTTCAGCCAGCCAAGCCTCACTATTCTGTCTGTAAAAGCTTTTGGAAACGCTGCCAGGGACTTTTTGGTAGTTTAAAGCGAAAGAAAAAGGTTTATCAACAAAATGCACAAGAGGTAAATGGTGTTCTGGTCAGTGGCCCTGCATGAAAGAGTAGTTGGAGTGTGCTCAATGTGTTTGAGCGTGTGCATGACAGTTTGCTGTAAGAGAGCCTAACTAACACTTAAAAACCTAAGAACCAAGTGCCCTGCTTACCATGTCTGTTTGGCCCTCATGTCCCTCACCTCATCATCATGAACAGACCCATGTAGATACTTTGTATGGATAACAGTTGACGCAAATGTTTTGCAAATAGTTAATTGTTGGTGATCTTTAAATTCTGCCACACTAGCCTGGAGATTGATATTTCACTAACAGATGAAGAGACAAATAACTAAGAAGAACTATGGAACTATGGAAAGAGAACTGATGCAGTTTGGATAGGCAATGAATGAGAAAATACCTCACTCAAAGCAGACGTGGCCTGTTAGCAGACTTTTACAGAAGAACATTCTCTAATACAAAGACCAAAGCTGAGGTTTGTTTATCTAGCTAAAAGGAAAGGATACCGTGGAATATAAAAGTACAAGATTGCTTTAAAGTATGCTTCTCTGGATAACAACCAGGGGATGACAGCTCATGGGAACATATCTCCCTGTGGTCAAATTACAGCACTTCAGCCACATTTCGATATGTACCACCAACCTATTTTAGATCGTGAGATACCTCAGCAACAAAATTAAATAGAATAGGAGCTCAGCATTCAGCTTCTGAAAATCACTGCGAGCTACTAAAACACCATAGATCTTGTCACATAAACACAATGTGGTTAAATAAATCAAGAATGATTGGAACTCCCAAGACCTTCAAGGAGAGATTTATACTGTTTATTTTTATTTCATATGATTATCATTCTTCTTGTATTTTAACTTTGCATGTACGGTTGTAATACTATCATTTCATTGTTTAATGATTAAATCCTTGACAAAAGATTATCCAATCAGTATCGGCACCAATGGAGCTGTAGCTGAATGAGCTGTCCTATTTGCTTGGACTCTAGAGAAGTGAACTGAAGGCCTTACATGTTACATTTATTCAACATAATTAGAAAGCGAGAGAGTCAACCAACCATATTTTTATAGTAAATGGTGAGAAAAAACATCTGTCTAGTCTCTAGAGGTTCTATATACGTCACTGACAATAATTATGAGTGGTGTTAGCAGGTTCTGATTAGGAATGCAAAACAGAGGCAGCAGCTCTATGTCAGGACTCTTAACTTTAAGACTGTAAAAGGAATACAGACAAGATCCCATATATGATAATGTCACAAGATTTAGATATAACATACAGAATTTGTTCACCTATTAAGATGCGCAGAGCCAAAACTACTCAATTACTCCCAAAAAATACTCAATTATCATTTATATCAATTATGTTGAAACTCAATGGCGAAATTCAAACTGGCCCTGTGTGGATACCGTTCCAAGCAAACACACAATGTTGTCTACTTTCTTCGTCATATATGAAGGCTATCCACAGTTGGCTTTTGCCTGTGGGTGCTATCATTAGCTAGGGTAGCTAGGTTAGGTTTAAGAATTGTAACTTAGCTCATCAATTGCAGCCATTCTGTCTACTCTTTTTTTATCAGAAAAAAATGCTAAAATGCGTAGTGATTTGGACCCAGATCTGTCCAAAAAACAAGGAACATCGAACTGTGCCATGCTAAAAAGATTGGAAATGGCTATAACATCAGACCGATTGATGAACTGAAAAAAGGCCCAAATTCAAGGCATAATGGAGTCACTGTCCACTATTGGTAAAATACAAATTTGAATGTTTCTGACATTCATGATACTCATATAAACTAGCTAAGCAGTGCTATGTGATGTGATGAAAAATAAAAAAAAATTGACAAAAGATAACTCCCATTTATTAACTTTATTCACTTTCATGTCTATTATATAAACCTGTTTGGGACTGATTGATGTAAAAGCGAAGGACAGGAGGTGACCTCACCCTTTTCATGAAAGGCGTTTAAATATCTTACAGCAGGGGCGCCTTGAAGAATGTGCTGTGAACTTTCTATAAGACCTCCTGACTGTGCAGTATAATTTATGGTCTGGAGCTGCTGCGGCAACACAAGATTAGTGGTGCAGGTGAAAAGTCGAGCCATTACAGCTAAGTATGACGACATGTTGAAGAGCAGATGATTTTGTTTAAGTCCTGTAGAAGAAAGAGACGTGCCTGTACAGTCTTTCCAGTGTTCTTCTGTCTTTCCTCTACACTTCGTCAGTCAGAACTTTCCAATCAAATCAGTGCAAGGCTTTTTAACTGGAGTTCATAAAAAGCTTAAAGACTGCAGAGAAAATGTGACTGCTAACAACCACCTGGAATACATGAAAGACCCACCAAAACTGTCAGCATCAGAAAAACAGCACTTAAACGTTTCATCTTTGAGAAAGAAGAAAACAATTTAATACATCATAGAAAGCATCTTTATGGGAAAAAAACACTGCAGAGAAGTTTAAGACATTTTATTACATATTTTAGTTTAAATGCATAAACACAGAACCCCTAAAGATATTACACATTTCAG
Organism: Megaleporinus macrocephalus; assembly: GCA_021613375.1. NCBI lineage: Eukaryota > Metazoa > Chordata > Actinopteri > Characiformes > Anostomidae > Megaleporinus > Megaleporinus macrocephalus. Next base: position 32,688,560 of record CM038706.1, read on the forward strand.
TTTTATGTCATATTAGCCTGATGGCGCTTTTGCATGCGTAATAATGGCCTTGTGCATGGGCCTAACAGCTGATGTGTCTGCCAACAAAATCACTTGTGAAATAATTACCATAATTCTTTATATTTTCATTCTAGGTATGTACGTACTTGCATGTTAAGGATGCCATCCATACAGTAGCCCCTGTGTATGAGAGTATGACACTGCCTTCAGGGCATGGCCCTGCCTCCTTCTCTCCTCGCGACTCCCCATGCTCCTCCTCCCCAGAGATGGATAGCACCTTCCTGGAGTTGCTGCCCAGAAACAGCACCAGCTCCATCTTCAGCAGCTTAAGAAGGAGAAGCAAAAAGAGGAAGAAGAAGAAAGATGTCCGAAGGCACACCGTACAGAGAATCATGGGTGCGGAACCTTCACAGAGGTTGTCTTCTCCTCCAGATCATGAACCTCTCACATACAGCATGCATACCTGGCCTCTGAAGGACAAAAAGAAAAGAAAAAATGAAAAAAAGTCTGAACATAAAGACCCTGAGCTCATGGACTATGTGAAGAACCCCCTGGTTAAGGACATTGATGCTGAATGCTTAGGAGAATTCACTTCTCCTGAGCAGCCTGCCCCTGGTCATGTGAAGAACCATTGCAGGTTTCTCTCGCTTGGTTCTGTGCTGAGTTTTGACCTGCCTAAGGACATGAGCTTCATCCCTTGCATTCAAGACATCATCACCATTGGTCCTGCAGATTCTGGGAAAGCAGCCCCCCAAAACCTGGACACTCCTACAGAGCATTCTACAGCCCTAAGCACCTTCAAACTGACTTGCTCGCAACCAGCACACAAACATGGAGTGCCCAAACCTGCACCTCCAGGGGAGATATCCCTCAAGATTGACTGCCAGGACAATCATAAGATTCATATAGATGGCATTTCCATTCATCCAAGTAACATTCCTCAAGCTGTTCCACTGGCTGAGGACGTCCTAGAAAAGGAAGCTCACACCTCATCCAGCATCCACCTGAAGCGTCCTTCTGGGATCAGCAGACTGCATGAAAAAGCAAGATTCGAGTGGAATCAAGTGGCATCCCACCTGAGAAGCAGTGATCTCCAGCTTACAGAGCAGAATCAGGAGAGTATTTCAGTACAAAATCATCTCCAGACTTCATTTACAGCAGAGAACCATATATGCCCCAGTGTCCAAACATTAATCCAGGACCTTCACGGCCATCAGTACCATAAAACCAAGCCCTCATACTTTCAACCAAAAAGAGAAAGTCCTGTGACAGCTCAGAGCCATGCGTCCCACATCGTCTTGAACTTCAAGGCCAATGGAAGAGAAGACTCCGTGGACTCTGGCCATTCAAGTTCGGGGAGCTTCAAGCTATGCACCGAGACCCCTTATTTAGACGCCTCTGAATACCTGGCACCTAGGAGAACAGTGGGGAAGCTGTCATCTCTGGACATAGAAGAGCCTCACAGGGATGTGGAGCCTACCAACTCACCTGTGGATGACCCTGTCCACCCTGACCATCAGCAGTTTGAGCAGGAAGAGGAGGAGCTGGAGGACATTTGGAACCAGACGAAGAGCTATTGCCACAGCCTCTGCTCTGATATCATGTACCAGACTGAGTCCACCAGCTGTTCTTCTCCAGGCCAGCAAAGGAGGACTTCACCTGAAGAGCAACCAGTGCTGGTCAGAAATATGATCACTGCCTCTGCTCCTAACCTCCTTGTCGCCGAGTTCAGACTTCCATCTTCTGTTCATAATCTTGCAAGTGTTTGGAATAACTGGAGCCCTAAAGACGAGGCTTACATGTTGTCTAATGGAGAAAGGACATCCTGGGAAGCATACACTCAGCAGGAACAGGCTTCCACTGAGGCCGTGGTGATCAATGAAATGACTTCAGAACCTGTGAAACTTTCGGATACTAAGAATCAACAAAACTATATCTACCAGTACAGAGATGATGAAGAGGAGGAGGAAGGTGATAAAGGGGGTATGAAGGTGAGATGTACAAGCTTACATGTTGATAACTGTCTGCAGAACAACCAGATCAGCATATGTACTGGAATGAAGAATAGAGTAGATCCTAAATAAGGCAGCGTTATTAGGGTGAGACACTACGGGTGAATAGGCTGATTTTTTTTTTAAACCATATATCACAATAAATATTAATGTATACACAAATATTTCTGTATAAGAAGTTTTGTAAAAAGATACCTATAGTTATGGCAATGAGACATTACGCACATTTGGATAATGTTGAAATTAACTTTTTTTGTTTTCATTGTGGGGAAACACTTCAGAGAGAGACAGAACAGATCATTTTTTTTCATTAATTAGAGATTTTTATTAGTAGGATTTTATTAATACTAATACTGCTTATTAATATTTATCGATAGTCCCTACAGCTGAAAATATTAATGACCATGAGCAGTACAAACTCAAACTTAGGCTACCTAGCAGTTAACGAATTACACTTTGCTAGCTACTTAATTTGAGTCCAGTTTAGGCTAATGAAGTTTAATCAATACTTCCCAGCTGATACGCAAAACATCCTAATTATTTTTTTATTGCTGAAAACATTTTCTGACTAGAACATTAGGCTACCTTACACGTAGTTTTAATATAAGGCTAATGTCGAATTCTGATTTACCAGCTCCTTTTTCCCATTCTTTCGGCAAGGTAACACAACTCATCACAGCTTCAAGAGACTTCACTGCTGTGCTAAAGATAACATGCTGCACTGCTTCAGATTTATACCAATTCTCAATACCCATCCGTTATATACTTCAAAACATCTTAAGAAACTGACGTGCGACCAAGAACGTGTTCTAGAAGCATTTTTTTTTTTTTTGTGGGTAAAAACTGATTTTGAGAAAGAGTCTGAACACCGCATTAGCCAGTGGAATCTCAGAAAACTTGCAGCGTTTTGATGAATTTTGTCATTAGTACAAAAAAAATAGACATATTTGGATGTTCTATTAAGTAATATATTAGAAAACATGGTTGTGCCAAGTCTGGGTGGAGCTAAGCCTTTGTTAAAAATTGGATAATATGGTCAGATGGAAATAGATGTGAATTGACTTAACATATTTCTGTTACAGTTTTTTTTACTTTTTATTAAGATGTGACAGGTTGCATCTATAATTTATCCAAGAGTCTTGCCCTAATAGGAATTTTCAGCTTACTGTCGCACACTGTTGTGAAGTTGGAGACTTTGGGTATCTCTGTCCAGTAACATTAGTGATATTTTTCTCCTCACAGAATCAGCCCATGAGCTTTCTGTCTCTTCATATGGACCAGGACAGGGATGGTCAGGTACCTAAAACCAACACCAGGGTGCAAACCACCTCTAGCCCTGAGGTAAGTTATAATACATGCTTGTTTTAATAAGATTTAATAAATGGCTTTTGAATCTGCTTTTAGGACAATTGAAAAATTGTTGATGGTAAACATTGTACAACAGCCCTCACACACAGTGTAATCATATAAAACACACTGATATAAAATCTTAACAAATATAAAATCTGTTAATGCCCTAGAGTTTATTCCCATTAAAGTCCTCAACACATAAATACAAATACACAATAGAGAGCACAACAGAAAACACTTCATGCAAGTGGAGGCGAGGCAGAGTTTCTAACTGATCATTTATGTTAGATACTCTCATAGAACATCAAAAACTACAGTTTGCTTTCATGCTGCCAGATAACCTTTAATCTTTTTAATCTGTTTAAACCCTATTTCTGATGCACTGCACTTTATCTATATGTGGATAAATTTAAGTGGAATAAAGCTTTTGAAGTTGTGCAATAAGTGTATTTCTATCTAGGGATGCATCAATACTTTTTTGTTTTTCTTTTTTTTCTCCTCAGACTGGGAACATTGCTGATACAGATGCCATACTGAATTAACTACCTAGAATAAAGTAGTTGTTAGTGTCAATGAATGTAATATACTGTAATTTTTACAGTTAAATTCCAGCTGATTACATTAGTTATCTTGGACAGAGTAATGCTGCAGTGGTTTTTGTTCTACGTCAGAGAAGTATTTCTGTATTCTGAGGAGCTATCCGCGGGGCACCCATTTCCAGTTTTATGTTTTGTGACAGGTTGAAAAACCTTTTTTAGTTATGCAAAGTTGGAATTGACAAGTTTTTGCTGAAAACACAAAATCTGCAAATGTATTACTGTGATTGTGTTTGATGTGCTGCAGGTTTATGAGTGAGGCAGGCAAGAATTTATTTGAATTTTTATTTTAAGAGAAAATAATGTTATGTATGTTATGAGTTTGACTAATAAAAAAGTCTAAGTAAGGCTTTGAAAAATGCTTATAAAAATTGGAATCAGCCTGCCATCCCTACACGTTTTAGTACTATATTAAACCATTTTTGTTTGTTGCACCTATAATCAAATACAGTCAGTCCTGCCATGTATAGTCTTCTAAACTGAATATAGATTATAGTCATTGTGAAGTGCATATAAAACAAAGTGTAGCTCAGATTATTACCAACAAACCACATCAACAATTGTGTTGTTTAAATACCTGTATTGTTTATTGTACTAAAAAAGACGCTGAGTTGCATTTATTCTAAAATAACATGATACCTAGCGCCAAACATCATGAACTACACTGTAGATATTGATAAGAAAAGGAGTCAGAGTGCCACTAAATGCTCAAACATGTTTTTCTGTCTGTTCTAGATCACCATGCAAGAGCTCCCATCTATGGAGGGCACACTAGAGAGGAAACACAGACTGCTGCTGGGAGGTAGAAGGGTGAGTGGGTTTACTGCACACATTCTCTCCGGTCTATATGTAAACCTCAATTTATATTCAGTTTACTTATTTGTTCATCGCCTTGTCAGTAGTTGTTGTATGCTATGTCTCCTACAGGTGGCATGCAGGGCATGGAGCTCATACCACGCTGTCCTGTACAGACAAACACTGTGTTTTTACCCGGACAGAAAGGACACAATGAGGGTAGGCCAGAAAAGCCTGTTGAGAGGGTCAAGTAAATGCTGCCAAGTAAATGCTGTACCATGTAAGCCAGTTGTGTGTCAGCCAAGTATGAAACTAACTTTCTTGAAATTGCTTTTATATTTTTTTGCCCCCAGAGTTCTGTGACAAGCCTGCCATTAAACCTCAGTGGTGCAAAATGTGTTCCAGCACCGGAGTACACCAAGAAACCCAACTGCTTTAGCTTAAGGTCAGAGAACATGATGTTACACTGTTCATAGTGAGAAAGACCAATTTCACAACTCAGAACTGTATGAAAATCTCTTTTATTCAGCTATGTAACAAATCAGAGACATTCAACAAAGGGAAAGAACTTGCTTCACCTCTCCTGTATATCAGTGAATAATACAAGCTCAACCATTGTGAAACAACCCTTATGACAAAAGCTCCAGCATAACTGTATTATTGTTGTTATTGTTATTATTAATATTACTGTTACTACGACTGCTACTACTACACAATAAGAGATGCTGTTATTCATAACTGGCTACTAGCCAGAAATGTGCTAAAGCCTATTTGTTTACCCTAGTAACACTGAATAGTGCCACTCCATAGTTTTACATTTATATTTTTCACATGTCAGATTTTCTTTAAAAAATGTTCTAGATAATTAAATCAATAATTAAGATTTTTTAAATGGTAATCGCAAACCGTTAGTACTACACAAGCCTACTGCTATGTCAGGATTGTGGATTATTACCCCTTAATCATTATTTAATCAAAGCACGAAAACACTGCTGGTGTTTGTGCTGCATTTTAGCTTAAATAATAGCTGATATGAAATGCACAGTGCAATCATACAATTGCACATGATAATGTATAAACCTTATTTTTTAAATTGTCAAAAGTAAAAAAACTTAAATATGAGAAAAAACACTATGCATGCTAATAGCTTCAGCATTAGCTTCTGAAGTAATTATTATTAACTCAAAATAATTGTTCTGATACTACTACTGACTTTCTCCTCACCTGGAAGAGTGAAGGATTAGCTTAATTGTTATCTTCAGGTGCAAATACAGAGGATCCCACGGTGGGCTCCTCTAAACCCTGCTCCCAAAAACTGTAACATCTGGAAAACCTTTAGTAGTGCATTAGCTATATTTGACATATAGCCTGAAATACAACAACCAACATCTTTGCCAATGTTTTGTCTGTTTTGTTTGAACTTACTGTTACCTGTATGTTTACAAACATTGTGCTTTGATCTGTATGACATCAACACAACACTGAAGCTATCATTACCGTCCCTGTTAAAGGTTGATTCACATGTAGCACTTTACTCTTAGGCTGCATGATGGATCAGAGTACCTTCTAAGTGCGTCCTCTCGCTCTTTGATGAAGAAATGGATGCTGAGGATCCAGGCTAATGCTGGTAAACCACTTTAGCATTCTGTTTGGCGTTGTTTCAATGATATTTAATACAAACTTGATTTGTTATATTACTTTGCCCCGTCTACAGAATCCAGTGAGTCAGCAACTGCTATAACCACAACCATGGCACAATCCACGCTCCCCAGAGGTTCCTCATCTCCTGATGACTGTCAGTGTAAAGCCACATGCCAGTGCTTTACAAAGGAAGATCACTTGGTTCTCCCAAGCCTTAGTCAGTCGGTCAACTCTGCCAGAAACAAAGAGATTTTTGCCCTTTCTGGAAATGCCTCACACATTTGTCAGCTGGAGGAGCTTTCACCCACTTTAACTTTAGATCCAAGCCAGTGTGGTAAGTTCTTGTATGAGTTTAAGTTATAGTAGTTTATAGATATACAGGAAAACAAGGGAAAATTATGAACATATTAATGACGTATGAAGCTGCAAGCAGTCAGACGAGGTCAACTGTAGCAGCAGACAATTGTTTATATACACAAACAACCATATCCAAACAACATACCTGCATTTCAGAATTAATTACACCATATTGTTGAGATTAGATTTTGTTGAGATTAGATTTTGGCCTCATCTGTTAATTAAGAATTTATTTAGAGCAGTAAACTTAGTCACCAGTAGGGGGAAGTAAAGTACTGAAATCAGTTCCTTTGTGCATAAGGTGAACTCTCAGTTTCCACATCTGTCATGAGCAGTTTTTCTCACATTACATTCCTGCCATTTAAGCCTCTTGTATCGATCTTTCACCCTGTTCTAGAGTTCCGTGGCATCTCGCTGGAACGGAGGCTCCTTTCTCAAAGCCCCAGAGCTCTGCCCTTCTCTCTCTACCCGAGTCAGGACTGCAAGAGACACCATTCCTTCACTTCAGGTGCAACCATGGGTTTTTTAAACTGGGTCAGATAAAATCGTTGGATGTCAGCACCATTTTACAGGGGAGGCAGAGGTTGTGGACACTTGGAGAATGGTTATGTTATAAAAGAGAGTTGAAGTAAACACGCAATTCATCACACAGTTGTAATGCAACTATTTTGATGCACAACTCATCAGCGCAGTGGCAGTTTAAGATAATAATAAAGAGATAATAAAGCCATAACTGATCCAGCAAATAAAAAAAAAATGTATGAACACTAGGTTTAAAACTGATTTTAAAGGTTATTACCTGATACGTTTGAGTGTTTAGGTAATATATTTTATTGGATTTGTTGCTGTAATGATATCATGTGAAAGCTGAAATCTAAACTGAAAACCACATAATGGCACACTAAATAATATGTACAATAGTGCATATACCATTGGAGGTGCACTCATTATAGTAGTGAAGTAAAAAATAATCCCAAACATGCAGCCAGGAGAATTCTAAAAGAAGGAGGTGAAGGTGCTCCTGACTTGAGTCCCACTAAAGGTAAATGGTGAAATCAGAGTTCATCAGAGGGATGAACACAATCTTGGAAAATTGATTTTTTTTTTCACATGTATATGTACCTGGTCAAACACATTAAATATCTACATGTGAAGTGGATATATGAGCTGAAAGTATATTAAATAACACAAATTGTATACAGTGTCATTTGAGGAATACAATAGAAATACATTTAATGCGGAATTGTTTTGTTGCAGGGTAAGCATTTAGTCGGATTGGTTTGATATAAAATTGCTTGTTATAGACTTAGTCTTTAGTCTTTGATGGTGATAGGACCCATAGGTCACCATCCAAAACCACCTGTGAACCTAAATTTGTAATGCTATTTTAAAAACAGACATCATGTAGCGTATTTATAACCTTTTCCCATAACCATTTCACGCAATGGTTTTCTGTCAGTCAGAGGTGGATGTCTGACTTCTGACTTTCTCTAGAATGAAGCAGTGTGCATCATACCATTCTAAATGACTCATCTCATCCATTAAATTATGCGACAATCTTGGAAAAAAGGGTGAAATTCCCCTTTAACAATATGAACATCTGGTGCTCATTCTGGGGTAAAATCTTGAATGTTGAATGTGAAGTCTATTCATTGTGGAGGTGTGATCTTTAAGCAATGGCATTTATTTGACCCCAGCGGGTATTGTGTTTCACTCTCTCTCTTTCCAGCAACTTACCAGCGGATCAAGCCATGCACTGCGTCCCCAGCAGGCAGCAGTCAAAACAGCAGCTCCAGCTTCTCGGTGACTGTGTTTATAGGAGATGGAGAACAGCCGTCTGTGTGCAACAGCTCTGTTCACTCTCAGTGCAACAGCTCTGTTCACTCTCAGCCCAACAGCTGCAGACAGCAGTCCATTTCGGAGCTCCCTCTCAGAGGCTATGCCAGCCTCCCAAGACCTTACAACAAATCCGTCTTCAGGAAGTTCTTCAGGAAGAAGGAGTAGCTGGGAGCTTAGTGACACAGCAGGCTAATGTGTCACTGATTGTTTACATGTGCAGGACACAACTTTTTATTGAATTTGATACGTATTTATGTTTTCAGAGAGTCACTGAAAACTTCATAGCATGGGAAATGTTCAGAAGTGATTAGCCGCTCTGTAAAATCTTTCACTTTTATTGAAGGAACTCTAAAAACTGACATAATGGCAAGTACATTTTTATTGAATGGTGGGAGGAAAAGGAAAAATCAGTACAGCAGGCTATCGGGCTAACAGAAGGCTAATATTCACTCACAAATATTGTATGGATACACACACTCCAAGAACCGATATTTAACCATGCAAAAGTAAAGAGCGGGATTATCAGAGGAGGTCCGGTAATGTAATAAGAATGTGATTTGACTGGCAAATTCATTTATATCACAAAGCTAGTAAAATGGTTTCATTTAACTTTCCAGATATTTATTTTCCTTCTCCTTGTAATTCAGCCCTCACCAAAAATGCTGTGGATTTCTTGTCATGAGTTTGAGAACTAAGGGTTAAAGCAGCTCCGTTTTAGCCGAGAGCCTCATCTCCAGGTCCCAATACCAAAATACCGGGAGGCACCATTTTCTACAAAGCTGGAGTTAGTTTTTCATTCGGCAGCTGATTGTTAGAAATTTTCTCATTCCACCTTACAAGGTGCGACAGTTGTGAATGTAACTGGAATAAGACAGTTTGAACAAGAAGCTGGGGATTACAGAAGCTGACTTCAGCCTGCATTGTAGATGGTTGTAGGAGTGTTATACGATTTTTCTGCTTTTTAGACATGTTGTTTTAGGTGATCAGAGATTAATTTATTTAGTGCTGGCAGATAGTCTGGTTTATTTACGAAATGGCCTTTTTACAGGTATCTCTTGAAAACTCATAAATGTACACTCATTGACAAAAGACAATAATGTCTGATTGTTGGAATCAAATGAAACTTTTTATGTATGAGTGTAGTGATGATATTTGTAAGCGATATTAGAGCGAAAAGATATGTTTATGGGGTAAAGCTGAACCAGCTGTCACATGCAATGGCTCCCCAGATCATCTCACCAGCAGTTGTGGCAGCGTTTTGCTCCACAGCACAGGCATGATTAAAGCGCTTACCACAGGATTTCCATACTCAAGCCCACCATCATCAGATCCCAAACAGAACCTGGATTTGTTGCTAAAAACGACAGTTGTCTTTAGTAGCTTGGTCAGAACAGCCTAAATTGCTAGTAGTGAGAGAGCTTTTGCATAGGCCAACGGCAAAAGCAATCTGGCATTTCTATGTGGGCGCATTTTTTTTTTTGTTGTCAGTGAGCGTATATAAACAAATGCAGTTGTAAATTGAAGTTTGGAATAATCTGCCACTGTAGTGAGATAATTTTGCTTAAAACAATTCTTAAAAATTTAATTTGAAAAATATGTTACTAAGATAATCATATAATATTCCAACCATCTCAGTATTACAACCATATTAGATATTTAGGTTCATGTGCAAAGATATTATTGTTCCAACATGCAGCATGTCTGAAAGCAGGTTACTGTTATTTGGTGACTAGCTATGACATGTTTTGTGGTTTAATATCTGACAAGCACCACTTTCCATCATCTGCTCAGTGAAGTTTGTTGTGTAGTTTAAAATGCGTGGAGTGCAGTATATTTCTTTGATTATCTTCCTCTTCCTGGTCTCCACTGGTTTGAATCTCATGCAAAATGATGTTTTCACACTAAACAAATGTTATCACAACTTAGAATGTGTTTTTTTTGTGCATTTGAGCTTACACTGTATGCAAGTGAACATTCACTTTGTAGTGCTTCTGAAATGGGCGCACCATGTTTGATATTTTGATAGCGTTGTTATACTGCTAGAATAAAACACAAACCTTAAATACTCAAAGTAATGCATATGCCTCAGCGCATGACTTTACAGATTCTGTTTCGGAATCGTATTGTTAACATTCATTTAATGGAGCTGCATTCTATATGATTGCCACTGAAGTGTGATCTCTCAGTGACAATAGCAGGTTGAAACTGCTTTTAGTTGAATGTTGTTAAATCTGTAAAGATTTACAATAAAATTTGGAATCACTGTGCTTTTGATCATTTGATCAAACGATTATGAGCCTGATTACCTAGACACTACCATTTATGTATTTCATTTACACATCATTAAGTACAAAGAAATCTGTACACTCACCTCCAAATCATTTTTTGCTTCTCACCATCCAGATAGCCCCGAACACATTTAGTGATGTTGAGGTGTGGGCTTTGGGGTGATCATTTCATTCTTCTGAGAACACCAGCAGCTTCTTTGTTTGATATATTTCCTTTTCTCAGTGAGGGCTTTTTTGAAGAGCTACACTTGCTTGCAAACCCATAACGCTGAGTTGTCCTCTCATAGTGGAAAGATGGATAGAAACACCTGTGGATGTATTCAAATCTGAATCAAGAGCATAATTTAATGTTCTCCTCTCTCTAAAAGAATAATGCTTTAAGTGCTGTTTATCTGATATGGACAGTTTTGGTAGTCTACCAGGTCTTGCAGTTTTTTTATTTTCATTTCTTTGTGACTTCTTTCCAATAATTTTTCATATTTTAGAATCAGATATGATGGTTTTGTTAAATACTGCAATGTGTAAATTAGCTCTGTTGTGATTGACTCGTTCAGAAAGCAGTCCAGCGTCTTATGCTTTTGCTATGTCTGCCTTTGACCAGTGACCCTGTTTGCATTCTGGATGAATTTACCAACAATGGAGCTTCCTATTGTCCAGTGCTTTTGGAAAGTTACGCCTACATGAAGCTGGCAATTACGAAATTCCTACTTGCTTGATGTTTTCTCCTGCTTTCACAAACTAATCAGTCATTTCTTCTCCTGCCTTACAAAAGTTGATTTTTGTCTAACAGGTTCTTCCTTTTTCTATACACTAAATATTGCATTTAATTGTAAATCTTGTGCTTCTTGTATTGTTTTTGTGCTTGATTTGCTACACGATCTCAACCAGAGGAGGATGGGTTCCACTTTTTAAATCTAGTTCCTCTTGAGGTTTCTTCCTTTTGCTCTGAGGGACCTCTATGTGTCCTTTGATATCCCCAGTGGTATTTCTAAGCTGCTGACTGTATTCCTGTTGTCTTGAAAATGAAGAGAGAGAGGGCAGATACGTGGCAGAGCGTGATAAACACTCTGAAATCATTATGAAACAGAATCTGAGCCTCAAAGCTTAAGCTTGAATCTCTGAGGTCAGTGTTCTATGCTTTTGCATATGAAAAGCTGTCATCTGATGCTAAATGCCCTTCAGTTGTGATCTCTTTAACCATTTTCTGGACAGGACTCACTTTAGATGAGGCATATTATTAATGCAAAATCAAGGAGCCTACATGATCAAAGTGACCAGATCAGATTAGCGGAATTGAGAAGGCTGGGGGGTGGACCCTACCATGCTCTTTTTTGTAGAAGATTAGAGAGCATTAACTGCTTAAATGTACTGTGGGTTTAAAGCAGAAAAGAGTATTCTAAAGTGAAGGACCACATCAGCTCTCAGTAGTGTTAATGCAACCAATCAGCACTTGATATCAGTAATGCTAACCAGTCAGCACTAATGACTAATTTGCATTCAGGAGCCATGATGACAACCAATTGGCACTCAGTAGCCATAATGCTAACCATATAGAATTTGTACAAGATGCTAAACAAACAGTGTTTAATAGTAGTAACACTAAGCAGTCAGTGCTCAGTAGTAGTAATGCTAACCAGTCAGCACTGATGACTAATCCACATTCAGCAGCCATGGAGCCAATCAATTAGCACTCTGTAGCATTAACGGTAACCAATTAGCAAATAAACATTAAAAAGTTAGGTTTGGTCATAGGTGTGTAGGCTTGTACTTTTATAATTAAGTAAAACAAAAATGTGTTAGGTGGCATTCTCCACTATGTTGTTTATTAGTTCTATTTATCTCTACTACATTTGTTTCCACATCTAAGCTTAGCATGCTGGTGTCACCATTTTTGGTGCTGCAGTGATAAATGAGACACCAGTGCAGTGATTGAGAAAAAAACAAACCTGTCTTCTTGTAAGGGGGAAAACTTTCTGAGAATTGTTCTTATGGTGCTAATAGGAACCAGACATCCAAGTCTTTAAACTCCCTCACAGAAAGTTTTTAAATGAAATGGTTATAAATAATGTCTAAATAATTTCTGCTTTATGTCTATGACATTGTTTTACAACAGTTTTAAGATTTTGACCTTTATGAAATAAATGTATGGTGGAGGAATACATGCAGTTGGAAATGTTCCACTAATATATCCTATGTTGGTAAATTTGGATCACTATATAGAACACTATTATTGGGAACATACTTTGTATTGGGTATAAATGTTTTCAACAGGTTTGCTCATTATTTACCATCAACATAGTACATAGGTCCTAATATGTCCACAATCGAAAATAAATCGATTATTTTTAAGTACCAATGCACAACTTAAAGCATGATTGTAGGATGAATGGAACAAAATAATGCCTGAAACACATTATGTTCCAATGTCCTTGGTGCCAAAACATCTTTTAAGTGCTGTGAGAAGGAAATGCAACATTACAAAGTAGTAAATCCTTTTCTGTCCCAGCTTTTTTTGGAATGTATTGAAGGCCTGAAATGCAGCAATGGATGTATATTACCAAATGAAATAAAGCTGTCCAGACAAAACATAAAATATTTTTCTTCAATAAAGCAAAACTGTCTGCAATAAAGTACAATATCATTGTAAACTGACAATGTAGATACAAAACACTGTTTTTTACATACTGTACCAACATTTTAAGATTTAGAGTTTTTTTTATATATGAATTACTGAAATGTCATGAATTAATGAAATGTTTCAGCTATTTCCTGTCACATATTTGACCCTGTGTGTCATGAGAAAGTCTTTTCTCTGCTGTGACTGATGTAACCATGGTGTCCCTCAGGGGTTCCACACTCTGCCCTCTTTTGTTTTTACTCACTGCTGTCCAGCAGTTTCATGGGTCGAAACCTTTCCTGCTCCCTGATTCATTAGACCAGCTCCAGGATCAGATGTCTTGTGCAGTGAGATGTGTGAAGGCTCTGGGACTTTAACACTTCTTCAGTGGTGCCACTGGGAGAGGAATCTCTCTTTTGCCTCCCTGAAGACACACAAGAACATGTGCTTCAGCACAGTGTGCAAAACAAAAAAATATATATTGATGTATATATATATATATATATATTGGATGGACAGTCAAAATGCTTGACAGGTACTAAAAGTCTAATTAAAATCTTATTTTAGTCTTAAACCCAAATGTTCTGCTACGTCTCTATCCCAACCACTCCTTAATCACTCATATCATATGATAAAATTAGATCAACTAAACCCAAACCATTTCTGGAAGTAATTAACATAGAATTAAGTTTTAATCACCACCAAATGTGTCAAGATTACATTTGCACCCATCAGTTGATCAGAATAGAAAGTGTGGCGGGAGACATTTCACCCATGGGGGATACTCCTCCCGCCAGTGACCATATAGATACCAAAGTTATCTTATTTTATCTAACCTATGATTACACACAGAACAGGGCTTTTTAATACACAAAGTAAGTGTTTGTTATCAACGTGCACAGGTGTTGATGGACTATAGAGTCTCTGCTCCTTTGTGGTGAGTTCTTCAGTTCTCTGTGGTTTATTAGCACCTCTTTGCTGTGGGTTCTCTTCTGCACCTTTGATCTGCATTGCTTCAAAGATGAAACCCAACACTGCTGGTTTTAAAGGAAGGCATGACGCACTCTCTGTGGTACAGTTGACCACAGAGCTTTCAGAGGACACAAACAACATGAGCTGAGCTAAAAGAAGGTAAACAAGAGGAGTTGGATTCACTTGGGTTCCTTCTAGAACATTCCTTCTAGTACGATTTTAGTGTATGACATCACCATAAAAATGACCCTGAGGAGTCAGATGGATATCTCATTGAAATAATGTGCTTAATGATGATGATGTGGTGGCGACACGTCTGCTGTGTGAAACACTTTAAACACATTACCTTCTCTCTGCAACCATCAGGTAGTTGCAAGAGTAAATGATTCATGTAATTAAATGTAAAAAGTTTTAAACCAGTAACACCACTGACCGGAACACCGCTGATTATAACCCCACTGACCATAACATTACAGACAGTAACACTGTGACAGTAACATCACAAACTGTAACACCACTAAGCGTAACCTCACTATCCATATCCATATCGCTACAGCAACTCCAGTATCACTGGTGATTTTGGCACTACTGGCCATAACATTATTGACAGTAAAATCAGTGACTGGAACACTGCTACTCTTGCACTGCTGATAGAAACATCTCTAACCATAATACGACTGCCACTAAAACAGCTGACTCTAACACCATTAACAGTAACACCACAAACTGTAACACCACTGTCCAGAACACTACAGACTGTAACGCTACTGACAAATAACATCCCTGACAACATTGCTAAAACCTACTTCACTGTTATTATAGTTCTAAACACCATATGTACCCAAATTACATATATGGCATTCATGCTGATATATTATTTTAGTTTTAAAATTACTCAAATTAGACAAAACAAGTCAATAAAGTAATATACTTAAGTAATTTACTTTAATATACTCATATATGTACTCATGGTTAGCCTTGTTTGCAGGTGGTGCTGTTAGTTATATATATATGTTGCAACTGTCTGTTTTCAAAACTTCTGTAAAGCTGCTTTGTAACAACATTGTTGTAAAAAGCGCTACACAAATGTGAAATTGTGCTATAAGAAACTGTAAGCCATAGCTAATAAATGTAAATTGTTTTGTGTGATTGTTTTAGTGTTTGCAAAATTGGTGAGGCAGCTAATTTTAAGCATTCAGCAGGATTTTGGACTTTCACAAAACCCCAGGTAATGTATTAAGTAATGTATAAGAAATAATCAAAATACTGTTATAACGAGCCCAGCTGTGTGTATTATATGTTGTCAGGCATTTTCATGTTCAGTCTAATCAGAAAAGATACAGAATATATATCACATCTACATAAAGGGTTTGCGTGTAAAATGGCACAGCTGACACTTCAATATGCTGTAGCAGTGTATCATATAGTAGACCTTTGTAGCTTTTTGATAAGATATAAACTAGAGAAATGTCTTACAATATACAACACAGACATTGTAGACTGTACAGTTTTGGTTATAGTTCCATATTGTGATAACCACATTACAACCATTACAATTTAACTTATGGATAAAGGGTTAGACAACAAATACATGCAATACACACTATTTAGAAAATAACAAACAATGCAGCATTATATTCCTTCAAGACCTCAGACTGTATTTTTTGTTGAAGTTATCAACAACATGGACATTAAGGTGTAAGACAGTAAACACGTACTGTCAAGTGTATTTTGTATAGCGCTTTTTACAACGATGTTGTCACAAAGCAGGATTACAGGAATTTTAAAGCATGAAAAACATGAAATCACACACTTTATCCCTTGTGAGCAAGTCAGAGGCAACAGTGGCAAGGAAAAACTCCCTTAACTGGAGGAAGAAACCTTGGGAGGAACCACACTCACAAGGGGAGACCCATCCTCCTCTGGTCGAACAGTATTTACAGTTTATAAACTAAAGCTGAATCTGAAGGTAAAAGCTTTAGAAGCTGCACAGGTGCTACATCAGGTGGGTGATACTGTGATGCAGTCAAGGTGGAGCAAATGGCACAAATGAAGAGGAGAGTTGGTTGGAGCCAGGTGACGGGGGAGCCCTGGTGGTCAGTCTTTTACAGTATTCGGCGGGAGAGGTGGGTGGTTATTACCTCAGAGAGAGAGAGAGAGAGAGAGAGAGAGAGAGAGAGAGAAAATGAAAAACAAAGTTAGTTATGGTTTGGGTTAGTACAGAGGAGTCGAGGTGTAGATGAGAGAGGAGAGCTGTTTGGTGCCAGGTGATGAGGAGACCCTGGCAGTCGGACCTCCAACAGCATTTGACGGGACAGGTGGGCGGTTATTACCTCAGAGAGAGAGAGAAAAACAGAGTTAGTTCTGGTTTGGATTAGTATAGAGGATATGGAGTGTTTAGAGTGCAGCTGGTGACTCTGACAGATCTGATTATAAACAGAATGAACTAAAAGGAGAGAAGCTGCACACGTGCTACATCTGGATGATACAGTAATGCAATCGAGGTGCAGCAGATGACATAGATGAAGAGGTTACAAGGTAACAAGGGGGTACTGGTGGTCAGTCCTCCAACAGTATTTGGCAGGACAGGTGGGCGGTTATTACCTCAGAAAGAAGGAGAAAGAAAAACAAGGTTAGTTCAGGTTTGGAGTAATACAGTGGATGAGAAGCATAGCTCAGTCACCAAAAGCTAAACTGAACAAGTATGTTTTAAGTCTGGACTTAAATCTTGAGACTGTGTCAGAGTCCCGAACATTAACTGGAAGATTACTCCACTGTTTGGGGGCTTTATAGGAAAAAGCTCTTTCCCCCATTGTAGTCTTCTGAATTTTTGGAACTATTAGAAAACCAGCATCCTGTGATCTGAGTGAACGTGGCGGTTCATAATAGGAAATAAGATCTTGCAGGTACTCCGGTGCGAGACCGTGCAGGGTTTTATACGTCAATAAAATAATTTTATAGTCGATACGGAATTTAACAGGAAGCCAGTGTAGCACTGATAAAACTGGACTGATGTGATCGAATTTTCTGGTTTTAGTTAGTACTCTAGCTGCAGCGTTCTGAACTAACTGAAGTTTATTTAGGTTCCTGCTGGAGCATCCTGACAATAATGCATTACAGTAATTTAGCCTTGAGGTTATAAAGGCATGTATCAACTTTTCAGCATCAGACATAGATAACATATATATATATATTTTTTAAATGTTTCGCAGGTGAAGAAACGCTGTTCTTGTAATGTTACCTATGTGTTGATTAAAAGTCAGATCTGAGTCAATTGCTACACCAAGATTTTTGGCTACTGAACCAGGAACTACAGCGAAGTCAGCAAGATTTAACATTAAGCAATTCAAGCAATTCAAAACCTTATTCTCTATCCTTCTGGAATTCTGAGGTTTGGCAGCCTGGTTGGTGAGATACTATGTATGGGTAGCACAGACTTCTCATGTCCCTGGAAAAATTCAGAAAAAAAAACATTTCATACAAAAAGTCATTTTGGACAAGTGAAAAATATGTATGGGTCAAATTGCAGTGTGACTAGAACTGCTTCATACTTCCAAGTTTTTAAGAATGTTTTTAACTTGATTTGCGGAGAAGTAAGCATGAGTGATGTATATCCGGTCAAGGCATCTGCCTCTTATGTAAGTAGCTTGATGAGGATGAATGGCTGCCTGAAAGTGGTGCATTTCCAGAACTGGGTGATTACTTTCATCTCTCTGGCAAAATTTATAATTTGAGAAATGGATATATCTGTGTTAAATCTGCCAGGTAGTTAAGAAGTTTTTATTTGCATTTGACGATAAAGATGTTATCTAAAAGTCTGCATCACGTGCATCTCCATCTCCAATCCTGGTGGGAAGTAAGGAGCCAGTCGTTTCTGTGTCCTTTGCTGCAGAAGTTGCTAAATATGCCTTTAACTTTGAACTGTTCTCCAGGATGCTTAAATCGGAGCACTTTGTTAGACATGTGTTAAGAGGGACACAAAATCAAGGGACACTATAGCAATATTTAACTGCAACTGCCTGAGGACAAGTTTTAGCAGGGGCTGTGACACATATATTGTGTTCAAAGACACATTTTGACAGTATGACCTTGAATCGACATTACTTGGTCAACATCACTCTCACTCCCATTTTGATTTTATATGGAACAAGTGAATTTTTGATCATCCCAGTGATGTCTACCTGAGGCTTTATTTCTCTCCATGTACTATTAAACTTATACATTTTGATGGAAACTCATAAACATCCCCCAGAGAGTAAGATTTTTTCTTGTTGTATTCATTGACAAATTGATTGGTCCCTGTTACAAAGAGAGCATTTTCTGGAAAACAATGGCTTTCCTCAGGAAATCTGTTGATCACTTTGTTTGTTTGTTCTTACCCTTAGGAGCTCTGTATATTCTCGGTCTCAGTTCTTGATTCTTTCTCATGCAAATTTTTTCGTTGTATTAAATAAGGGTTCATTAAATATCAGTGTTCCGATTGGAGGTTTAATTTGCAGCAAATCTCCAAAATCAGGGTGAGGAGTTTAACCCCTTTTTAATTGACGCTGCACTGCCTGTAAAGGCAGATCAAGAGAATGTATGGTCTATGTGGATCATCACTCTTCATAAAGGTTTTATGTAATAATTGAGACATGACATTAATTAAGAGGCTTTTGCCACATCCTGTGGTATGCTTTCTGATCATTGCATCCATTGGTTGAACTTTAACTGAGTTTAAATTACATCTTTGAATGATTTGCAGAACTCATATTTAACTTTCTTATGTCTCTTAAGTTACCCCTCAAAATATTTTTTATTATTATGTTAAATTTTCCTTCTTTTCCCTCAATTTAATAACATCTCTATGATGCTTTCCTGGTACCTTCCTTTTTCCTTAACTTGTTGTAAATACCCACTGTTTTATCTAAAGGCAGTTGAGCTGAAAATGGTTGTAATATTACAGTCTGTTAGATGCAGGATTTTTATGTATGTATGTATATGTACTTGTTGTCTCTTCATTTTGCTTATCTTTTAAAACTTGCATTATCTGTTCTATTGTCCCAGATTCATCTTTCATGTAATAGTCTGTGATGTATATAACCACAGCAAAATAATTTAAACAGATCTGAAGATCTATGCTAGTTCCATTCCAAGCTGTTATCCATTCTGGGACATAGTTATTAACCATTACCACATCAATATCTCTTCTTAAATGATTTTTAATATTTAGGGCTATTATGACATTTTACAGCCTCAAAGTAGAATGTTTCCACTTCCATGTTTGACAGTGGGATCATATCCAGCTTTCTTTGTCTCTGCCAAACATGGAGTCGTATTGATGCCAAAGAGCTCAATTTTCTCAGGTCTCATCTAACCACATAACATTCTCTCAAGTCTTCTCTGAATCATTCAGGTGTTTACAGGCAAACTTAGACTGGCCTATACGTGAGCCTTCTTAAGCAGATCATTAACAAGTTCCTCCTGTGTAATTCTGGGCTGACACCTCACCTTTCGCAGAATCATCCTTACCCCACAAGGTGAGATCTCGCATGGAGCTCCAGGGCAAGGGCGACTGACTGTTATTTTGTATTTCTCCCATTTTCGAATTATCGTGCGAACAGTGGTCTCTTTTTCACCAAGCTACTTGCTGATATTCTTTTTTCCTGACATCCTTTGACAGACTGATCCAGTGAGAGGTGTGTTTTATACATGTAACAAGGTGAGAGTAAAAGTACTTTCTTAAAAGGACAGGAATAATTTGTGTGCCTCATGGGCAGATAACCAGTCTGTGTGGGGTCAAACTTTTAGCTGGTTCGTAGGGGATCAAATACTTATTTCACTTAATCAAATACAAATTAATTTACAACCTTTATTTGATGTTTTTGTTGATATTCTCTCTCTTTCTGTGAAAATAAACCTACCATATAATGATATTCATTTCATTGTAAGGGGGTAAACTTACTAAATCAGCAGGGGCTCCAATAATTTGTTTCCCAACATGTTAAGTCTCTTACCATGTTTTTACCAGTATGTAATACCTGATTCTCTTACAATTTGCAAATACAAATTATAGGTCCTTCACTGACTCTTCTTCTCTTCTTATCCTTTCACAGTAAAGGCCATAGTTAATCTGACAGCTTGGAGACCTATTGAGATTTTAGATTTTAGATTTTAAGCCCGGAGCGGTGGGCAGCCCTTATCCACGGCGCCCGGGAGCAGGTGCCTGGGGTTAGGTGCCTTGCTCAAGGGCACTACAGGCATGACTTGCCGGTCCCGGGGATCGAACCAGTGACCTTTTGGTCACAGGACCGGATCCCTAACCTTCAGGCCACGACTGCTCAAGAGGGTTTTCAAGCGCTTTGTCCAGTGAATCACTGCACATTTGTTCTGCCTGTCACTGACTAAATAATACCCTGCCAGCCTGCCATGTTTCCTTTCTGTTTATGATCGTTGAGAAAGCCAGCCTCCAGAAATATTAAAGCCATACCTCAACCACAGCACAGCAGCAGTGTTAGAAAAGTTACTAGCTTTGTAGAAATAATGACCTCCATAAGCTATTATTCTTTGTTATGGTAGGATATCTTTAAATGCATTCTAACTTCAGCACCCCACTATTTCACTCCCCAACCCCATATCCATTTATGCATTCAAAGCTGAAATTCCCTGTGGGCTTCAGTGACAAGCTGGTGAGGGGGTCTTGTCTGCTAGTCAGACTGAAAGCCGTTTCTCTACGCTTTTTCATTCAGGCTTTGTGGGCCCTGTGATGCGAATGGCTTAAATCTGGAAAAATACAGTAGATTCCAACCCCACGCATGAAAACCCTCTTAGTACCATCTGTATTTATTGGCACAGGCTGATATTGGCCATATGTCTAAAGAGGGAGGTGATGGTTATGTGTTCTGATGGAGATCTTCAGCGCTCTGCAAAGAGAGATAATCATCCACACTAATGCACTTCGCTGCCCAAAGACAAACAACATTTATAAATGCATTTGTAATAAGAACCATACATTTGTAGCCCCGCTGACAGACCATACAAAATATGTGGATATCTGACCATCACATCTATATAAGCTTGATGGATATACCTATCCAAAAAAGCAAAAAAGCAAATGTGAGGTCCGGCACCAATATTGGCTAGAAATACCCAATGTTCTGGCATATCCCAAAGGTGTTCAGGGGCTTTGAGGTCAAGGCCTTGTGCAGTGTCACTGTAGTGCCTCCCCACCAAACTCCTCAAGCTATGTTTTTATGGAGCTGCTTTTGTGCACAGGGACACAGTCATGCTGGAACAGGAACGGGTCTTTTTCCAAACTGCTGCACAAGGTTGAATGCATTCACTGGAATTAAGGGTCTGACCCCAAACCCTGAAAAACAACCCCTTTGCATTAGCCCTTCTCCTCCAAACCTTACTGCTGGCACTACCTATTAGGTAGGTAGCATTCTCATGGCATTCACCAAACCCAAATTCATCAGACTGCTATATAGTGAAGTGTGATTCATCACTCCAGGGAACACATTTCAAATGCTCCAGAGTCCAGCGGTTTGCTTTACACCACTTTAGCTAATGCATGGCATAGTGCATAGAGATCTTAGATATGTAAGCAGTTGCTGCGGCCCAAGAAGCTTTTACACGCACATTTACTCCCCGTGATTTTATCCTTTTTTTGGTGAGCTCATGAATAATTTGCTACGCTCTGCTCCGATTGGCTGGTTTAGAGCTAGACACTGCAATTATTACCCAGAAGCAACATATCTAAAATAGAAAAAATGGAACCTCTGTGTAAATAAGCTCAGTCCTCATACTATTTAAATATTGAAATGAGAAGTGTTTGAAGGAAAGAACACTGCATTCCAGTATAAACCTTGTCCCACCTATGCAATATGGTGGTGGTAGTATCATGCTTTGAGCACTACTGTATGATAATATCCACTGTTACCTATACTAGCTACTTGCTTCTGGTCTTAGCATCAACACAAAGTAAATTAAAGTTATTGCTCACTATGAAACTTTCAGTTAAAGGTGATGTGCTTCAACTTGCAAAACATGATCAAACAACACAGTATGGCTGCTACTTACAGGTTGCTGTTGGGGTTGTGATACTAGTAAAATTGAAACTGTTTCTCTCAGTGTTAAATGCTAAGCAAAGTTGCTCGATATTGTCAAAGGTTTAAGAGATGTCTGTAGTTAAATGTTTGCCCAGCCCCTGTGGTGCCCCTGCATCTTGATTCCCTTGAGAACTAAAGTCCTCTATAGATTAGCTACAGAAGCTCAAGTTGTTAACTGTGAT
The DNA here is from genome assembly GCA_021613375.1 of Megaleporinus macrocephalus. NCBI lineage: Eukaryota > Metazoa > Chordata > Actinopteri > Characiformes > Anostomidae > Megaleporinus > Megaleporinus macrocephalus. The sequence goes on from CM038706.1 coordinate 32,711,299, forward strand.
GGAAAACAAGACGAGACAATCTTCAAAGAACACCCAGTGGCTGTGGAATCACAAATTAAAGCATGATTAAAACTTTTTATGGCTTATTCTCTAAAGAAGGATTTTTCAGATTAAGAACCTTTTTTTTATTTAGAAAAACTCCTAATAACCTAGATCCAAACATCCAGGCCAGAAGCCTCTAATTAAGGACGCACCCATTACTCTGGTAGTATTTTGTAGTTTTCAGCATCATAAGCCAACAAACACACAGCAAATATACAGTCAAAACGCTGCACATCACTGCTGAAACAGCGCAGCACTAGTTGGCACACTTCACGTTTCTCAGTAGTGTTTTGTTCAGCGACGTGATCCATAAGTGACAGTCTGGGAAACATCACCACGGGCACTTTCCTCTTTGATAGAGATGTAAGATGACAAGGATTGTGAAGGGCACAAATAATCTTGGAACAAGAACAATTGTGCACACAGCTTCAGGCAAAACAGGGAGCTTTTGCTGATGGTTAGCCAACCAGTGCAGTAAAGATGCCGGGTCTGACTGTAGGCAGGTGGATTGGGGGTAGGGGTTTAATGGTTTGGGTGTGTTTTGGCACAAGCGTTTGGTCCTCTGAGCATTATTATGTAATCCATCTGTCCAAGCACGCTGGGAACCTTGGCACAGCACACTAAAGAATGACCCTAAAACATCCCTCAGTACACACAAAATTAAAAAAATTACACACATACAGTGCTGCTTAAAAGTCTGTGAACCTCTTATAATTTAATGAAATTCTACACAAATATGACCAATAATAATCAGATCTTCGTTTAGATCTTCGAAAGGTGATAAAACTACTAATAAACTTATCTAACATTAAATGCCTTTGTTAAAAAATGGATGTGCTTTTAGGAACTGGTGTGACAACCTTAAGCAGAAATTACTTCAACAAAATAGTTCTTGTAACTATTAATCAGTTAAGATGTAAACCAAGCCGTTCAGAGTGGTTTGGTGTGAAATGCTTCCATCTAGCATCAGACCATGCCCAGCCATACACCTCTATATATTCCCTCACACAAAGTTACTATATAAAAATGATTATTAATACGCTGATTGATGTCTGAGGTGTTGTTTTATGGTAGTTTTCAGAGAATTTTGGCTTTAAAATGTATTTATGGTGAAGGGATATGTGCAGAGCACTGCAAGACTAAACTTAAAAAAATAGGTGGAATTCTGCTAACATAAACAATGCACATATAACTGGTAATTTTGGATAATAAATAAAATAGCTATATTTGTGTTGTAGACATGGTGACCCCTAGTTTCCAGCACCACCTGTGTAAAGACATCTTTCACATTTATTTATGGTTTACACCTCAAACAATAAATTATGTATTAAAAAAAAGAAGAAAAATACATAATTTATTGTTTGAGGTGTAAACCATAAATAAATGTATTTTTCTCCTTTTTTAGGAGTAAAAATATAGAAATGTGCAAGCATGATTATAAGAAAAAATTCTTCTTCTGTTCCCAAGTTTAAATAGATATACAAACTTCTGCCCCCTGACCGAATAACATATTATGCTAACTGGAAAGCAAACACAAATAAAAAACTGTCTCTCAACAGTGTCATTAGGAGAAACCATGCCATTAGAGCAGTAATTTAGGGCATTAGCCAGGCTGTGAATATTGTGCTCTGTGCGTGCAACCATAACATCATGCTTCAGATCTTCAACAAAAACATGAATACAATAAAAACATTTAGGTCGAGTTCACACTTGGCAAGTTTAGTTATATAAAAAAAAGCCTGGTGCGAGCACGGTCAGTGCAACTCATTAAAGGAAGTGGGTTGAGGAAAATAAGTGGTTCTGAAAACCTGATGGTTGTTATCCAAATTATTGTCACAGGTGCTGTGTTAAACGCAACTTCCTGCTTCTGGGAAGGTGGTTTTGTTTTACACATGTACAGACTGAGAAATTAGAACAAGAGTATACACCTGTGGAAAAAAAAGAAAGACACCAGAAAAAGCACTGACATGCGCTTTACATGAGAAATCTGATCTGAATCTTAATCTGATCTAAGAAATGCATACGTTGTTGGCACGACCACCTTAATAATCAGACAACAGAAAAAATCTGTTTTTATTGGATAATTCATATTTCTGCTTTGGTCCAGGCCAACAGAACCCAACAGGAAACTTACTGAACTGAACTGACCCTAAAGATACAACAGCAGGTTATAAATTAAAAAAATTGCAGCATAGGGGGGGCCTGGGCAGACAAATGGAGAAAGAAAAAGTTGAGCCAAGCTGAGGAGCTTATCCAGGCTGAGGAGAAAGACTGAAGAGACTACCTATATATACTCTTACACAGAATATTGTCCAGACCAAATGTGAAACACTTTCATACCAGGTAATTTTTTTGTACCAAATGAGCAACTTGTGTTGATTTCTCACCTTATTTTATTAATATCACTTACCTAAAATAAAGAACGTGTAAATGTTCAGCTGTGGATCTGTATACTTAGCTGCAATCAATACTGGGTATTTCCTTTTGTGCTCATTTGCAAGTCACTAGCTGACGCACCCTCGGTTTTTAGGACAAAGCAAGAGCACATCCAGGTACTTTAACCATTGCTGGCACATGTGTTCTTAAGTACTGGAAAAAAACTTGGGCCATGGAAGATAACGTCAGGCCAGGACATGAGGACACCCTTTGAGAAATGGGCATTTTTGTACAGCAGTGGTCAAACTTTATACTGAGAATAGAGAAAATGATAATAATAATAAAAAGAAATTTCAGATATGTGTGGACAAGGTCTAAGGAAACCAAACTGAGAGACTCTGCAGACATCCATTAGGATCATGGATGTCTCCAGATGTAAAAAAAAAAAAAAAAAAAAAAATGCTGAATGGTAAAACATCTGGATGCTCAGCTGTTCAAATACTGGTTTATTTGGTGCTAAGTGGCAAACACACATGAAACTCTGAACATGGGAAGGTATTTACCTCCATCTAACTCCTGGAAAACGTAAAATGGGATGAAAAATTAGGCAATCTCACCTCTGTTCATCTTAGCAATAATTCTAGGGCAGAGCTTCATAGGGGAAATCTGCTCTGGTGCCACCTCTGCTCACGTTAATCAAAAAGCTATTTAAGAATGAATACTTCACAAATCTGAAACATGACAGACCTCACTACATTTTTCAGAACCAAACAGCCTGTATATTTAGGCCATTCCAAAGCTTTCAGAAGCAGGAAGAATGTTCTCCAAGGTTAGCATGTGTTACTCGTTACAGGAACGTAAACAATTCTTGGAAAAAAAAAAAGAAAAAACAGCTCCAAAGAGCCGATCATTTGAGCTTCTAATGTTTTATGATAGCTTGTTTTTACATTGTACCCAAAAAGCTCACAGTCTGTTCTAAACATCTTCACTCCGGTTGTTTACTTTAGACATTCACTCAGCGCAGACACAATTTCGTCAATAAGAGTGTCTCTGTTCTCCTTTGTAACCTGTGAGTAATGAAAGAAAAAACATGAGTTCATTAGCACTGAACTTCACTTGGCCATTTTATCGTACCAAAGCAAGCACAAAACGTTAGTCAGATAGAAAACGCTGAGGGTGAGTGTGCTGGAAGCAGAATGTGACTCATTTCTCTCTCTCTTTAAACCTGATCATATGAGGCATGACTGTGAGCAGCAAGAGATGTAAAGAATATCTGTTAACATTATTGCATATCATTATCTTGATGCCACAGAGGAAGAGGAGTAAGGCTGAGACGTAGTAGCTACTTGAAAAGTCACATCGCTAACCGTTTCTTAATCGTCCAGTGTAGATACCCAAGGCTGTTCTTAATACCGCAGGGGCTTTAAAACACACGTAGCTTGTTCTCAAATGGCTCTCTGCAACATATAGTCCACAAACTGTCCAACTTCTTGTCCATGAGGTGTGTAGGCTACGTATCATTTGGGCCTGTAAGAGCGTTTAAGGTACCCTTAAATATATTATATATATATATATATATATATATACACACACACATACAGGGGTTGGACAATGAAACTGGTTTTAGACCACAATAATTTATTAGTATGGTGTAGGGCCTCCTTTTGCAGCCAATACAGCGTCAATTCGTCTTGGGAATGACATATACAAGTCCTGCACAGTGGTCAGGGGGATTTTAAGCCATTCTTCTTGCAGGATAGTGGCCAGGTCACTACCTGACTTGCTCCGCCAAAACACCCCAAACAGGCTCAATAATATTTTGTTCTGGTGACTGTGCAGGCCATGGGGGATGCTCAACTTCACTTTCATGGTCATCAAATCATCTTTCACCAGTCTTGCTGTGTGTATTGGTGCATTGTCATCCTGATACACGGCACCGCCTTCAGGATACAATGTTTGAACCACTGGATGCACATGGTCCTCCAAAAAGGTTCAGTAGTGCTTGGCAGTGACGCACCCATATAGCACAAGTATTGGGCCAAGGTAATGCCATGATATGGCAGCCCCAACCATCACTGATCCACCCCCATGCTTCACTCTGGGCATGCAACAGTTTGGGTGGTACGCTTCTTTGGGGCTTCTCCACACCGTAACTCTCCCGGATGTGGGGAAAACAGTAAAGGTGGACTCAGAGAACAATACATGTTTCACATTGTCCACAGCCCAAGATTTGCGCTCCTTGCATCATTAAAACCGACGTTTGGCACTGGCACGAGTGACCAAAGGTTTGACTACAGCAGCCCGGCCGTGTATATTGACCCTGTGGAGCTTCTGACGGACAGTTCTGGTGGAAACAGGAGAGTTGAGGTGCACATTTAATTCTGCCGTGATTTGGGCAGCCGTGGTTTTATGTTTTTTGGATACAATCCGGGTTAGGACCCAAACATCCCTTTCAGACAGCTTCCTCTTGCGTCCACAGTTAATCCTGGATGTGGTTCGTCCTTCTTGGTGGTATGCTGACATTACGCTGGATACCGTGGCTCTTGATACATCACAAAGACTTGCTGTCTTGGTCACAGATGCACCAGCAAGACGTGCACCAACAATGTGTCCTCTTTTGAACTCTGGTATGTCACCCATAACGTTGTGTGCATTGCAATATTTTGAGCAAAACTGTGCTCTTACCTGCTAACTGAACTTCACACTCTGCTCTTAGTGGTGCAATGTGCAATTAATGAAGATTGGCCACCAGACTGGTCCAATTTAGCCATGAAACCTTGCACACTAAAATGACAGGTGTTTCAGTTTCATTGTCCAACCCCTGTATATATATGCACAAAATCATTATTGGTTACAAATCCAAAACACAAAAATTTGATTAATCGACTAATCGAAAAAAGAATCACTAGATTAAGAAAATTAAGAAAAGCATGCAATTGCTGAACTGAGCAAAACCATGGAGCACTTTGTGAGCATTAGCCTGACTGTAGTCAACACCACATGCCTTTGAACAGATTTTTGTGTGCCCAATATGCTGGTCTGGACATGCATGGTAAGGATATGTGTTTTTTACCTTGCGAAAATACAAAATACACTAATTGAAATACTCGAACATTATATTTAGTTGCTGGGGATTCCATGTGATTTTCTATAAATAAAGGTCTCCGACACAGCACTGCATGTTGTATACATGTCTATCTATTACACTATACAAACTGCAAATCAAAAAAATGGGGAAATATACAAACAACACTATTACATGTTTTTACCAAGAAGTACAAGTGAAAATGACTTTATGTGTAATAAGTGGTGACATGTTTATGACTGTGTGGGTTTCCAATACATACTTACAATAAAGATCTTGACATCCTTCCGTGCCCATATCTCCTCCACTAGTTTGAGGGGTTTTCCTTTGGGAACGGGGATGGTTCCCAAGATGGAGCAGGGGGAGCTGTCCAGAGTCTGTCTCACAGCATGGATAAACCTCTGGCTAAACAGCTCCATCTTCCCAATCTCATCTATGACAAAAACACTCCTACTTCCCTCACCCATCTGTGAGGATAAAGTACACTTAGTGCTATAAAGAGGAATTTCACCACTTTTTTTAATCGGTTTAATTAATCAGCTAAGATTCACAGTCATTCTAGAGAAACTTACCAGATTAGAATTACTCACAGAGGTCGTGACTGAAACCAGGCGCTCTCCCTCACAGAAACTCATTACAAAAAATGTTTTAAAATAGTATTGAGAAGATTTTGACCTTACAATCCATAAATGTAGCACTGTGAGGCATCATCTCAGCAACATTTCAAATACGCTCAGAAGATGCATGTAGGTTCACTGGTGGTTATAAATAAAAAATGACATGTCTATGAAACATTTAAGCTGACGTCAATTACTTACATTTCGAAAAAGTGGCAGAACAAGGTTCTCAAATGAGGAAAGATCAACGCCATACTGGCCAACTCTATATTCACGGCCACCAGCAGGAGCTTCATATCTGATTTTAGAGGAAAAAAGAAAAGGCTGAAATTGGATTCATATTTACCTGCTTCTATTTCAAATCTTAATTGGTCCAACAGAGAGAAACATCATGCAAGCTAGGTTACCCGACTCTGGACAGGACTCCTCTCTCCCCAGTTAAGGTCAACACATCAAAGCCAACTCTCTTCCCTCTTTCTCTCAACTCCTCGGTGAGGAAGCCTTGGACATTTACCCCACCAGAGACCATTAACTCACAGACCTTCTGCACTATGGTAGTCTTTCCCACTCCTAAAGAGGGAGAACAATATCACTAGTCTGACTATATACAAATTTATTTGTTTTTACACGTTAAAAAAAAATGCTCTTTAAAGGTTTATTACTAAAAGGCAATGGTTCAATATAAAACCATAAGGTCAATTTAGCACCAAAAGCATATATGGTAAACTGGTTCTAATGAAGAATAGTATATGGTACTACACAGCAGCAAATGCATTCTTCTACATTCTAACAATCATTAGCCTGTCATCTGTCTGGGGATTAAAGACCATTTCTGAGTGCATAATAAGGCACAATTAACTTATAACCTTATATAAGACCTACATTCTTTAAAAAACATGGTCATTTAGTAAAGGCACAGGTTCTATTTAGAACCACAAGTTCTATATAAAACCACTTGCATACTTACAGGTTCTCCACATGGTGCAATGTACAGTCTAAGATTGGATATAGATCTAGATAGAGCTCATGGTTATATATTTATGCTCTTTTATTCTTAAATAGCTGGCTGGCTAATAACTTTAAGAAGCTGAGCTGCATTGTGTAACGAAAAACGTTTTTAGTGCTGTATAGAACCTATAGCATTCTCCATTAGAACCATTTCACCAGTCAAGCATGCTTATGGTGCTAAATTAAACTCGTGGTCCTAAATATACCTACTGCCTTTACTGATAATCCCTTAAAGATCTTTTGAAGAACGTACAGACAAATTAACACACATGAAGTGCACCAAATATTCGTTTATCAGACTGGTTCTTGATCGCTTTATATCGCTCCTTATCATGCAGCCAGTAATACTCGTTTATCCTTAAGTTAGCTGAGCCTAGCTGCTCGTTCGAACTTTCCGTTCCACCTTAAATGTCGGAGCATTTGATATAAGCAGCAACTTCCTCTTCGTTGCAACACAGCACCAAAAACACCGAAAACAAGAAAGTGTGATGTGCAAATGAGCACCCTAAACGCTTTTAAATATGTCATGTTTTAGTGGCCATACCTGGAGCACCTGTTAAGAAAACGTGCTTCAGCATAGCAAAGCACTTCAGCCAACAGCGGTAGAAGCACTTCCGGTATAAGTACCACGCATGCGCACAGTATTTATATTATTATATATAAAATATACAATTATTGTATTTATTTTTGGCCGCTTTATTAATGTAGATGTAGAACACTGCTGTACACATCCTAACCTATTTTGTTTTTTTCATAAATACATTTAGTTTTTCATAAGTACATTCAGTGTCGCCATAGGCAGGGTTAAAGGGAACCTCCACCGATTTTTCAAACTTTCTGTATCAGTGGTTGAAACTAACAGTCATTCACAGTGTTTTTCCACGTTTGTATTGAGTCGACACAAACTCTGCAATGCAAAAAAGGGAGATATAGAAAATCTGAGGAAAAAAGACGCAAGGCAACACGTAGACCAATACAATATGGATATGTATTTTATATATATTTGAAATATATTGCAAGACATGCTAAAATATGTTCCAAACAAAAATATACTTCAGAATATGTTCCCATAATAACCAAATCTATTTACAAATATATTTATTTAAATATATGTGGAAATATTACAAATGTACCACACAAAAATAAATATATGTAGTATATAAAGTAATGGAAGAGCCGAAACGACCGGAGCCTGTTAACCAATCCTGCTTTATAGTGAGAATAGGACTGCCTACCTTGTTAACATACAGGCGCAGAAATACATAAAAATGTGGAAATGTGGAAATACAGGAATAAATAAAGAAATATATAAATAAATAAATGTACAAATATATATAAATAAATAAATGTACAAATACAGAAACAGTCCACGTAAGAGATGATGCACAGAAATGTAGAAATAGATTTATTCTATAATTGATTTGTGCATTATATATTAAGCTATTTATTTGTACATTTATTAACTTATGCTTGTTATTTTAATGTAACTTTTTCTGGCCTGCACTGTGGATATGACTCAATGTGCTAAATAAAACAACTGTTTGTGTATTATTTGTTTAGTTATATTTATCTGTAATTCTGATAATGACACCATATTACACCATATTATATAAGTAATCAATGCAGAAATCCAGCTGATTTCAAAAATGGTGATTTCACAATCAGAAAAATGGCAAGAGAAATATCTTTAAATAATGTGCTTAGGTGCCTAATGTGCAGTGCCTAATCCATAACATACATTATTACACTGAACCCTGTTTAGCCCTGTAACACACAGAATTAAGATGTAGTAGAAATAAAAATCAGCAGTCAGAGAGTGTAGCCTGGTAGCCTGTTGACCACCAACTCTGAGATGGATTGGTATTTATTCTGGAAGACCAGAGAACCCAGTTCATCTTTTTGCTCCTCAGACTCTGTAGACTCCAACACAGAGTCATCAGAGGGTTCTCCAACAGGTGTTTTTAAAATCCTGGACACTGTTGGACTTTTCAGCGAACTGCTATATGATTCAGAGTCTCTCTGTAAGGAAGTTCTAGAGAAGCCACTCTTACTGTCCTCTGATGATGTACCACAAGCAAAGCTGGTTGCGTGGGCCGCCCTGAGGGACCGTTTTGGAGAGCTTTGTGTTGTAACAGGAACAGGATGAGCTTTGTTTCTTTGTGAGGAGTTGTCTGAGCTCAAGTTGCCACTAGAAACTTGTGTCCTTGGTGGTCTGTACGGCTCAGGACTACTGAGAAGTGAGCCATCGGTGGGGTCCAGACTGGTAAAATCATCCTGATAGTCATCTGGCTGTGGACAATCATGATTGGAAACGAAGCTGTGAGAAAGACTGTAAGACTTTCCATTACTTTGAATGGAGCTCCGTAAGTCAAAACTTGTTTGAGGTTGTCTGCTGCTGACCGATTCGTAGGCTTTGTGACCAGTATTGTGGCCAAGCGGACTGGGAATGTGAACTTGCACCTCTTTGTTGGCCTTATCAGGGACATCTTTTGCTGCTGGTGACTTTGCTTGCTTGATAAAAATAGTTCTGCTGAGCAATGTTTCACCAGATGCTTTTGAATCTGTGTGGACCATCTCGCTGTAGCCTCGCTTAAGAGATCTTTTTCTTGTTTTGAGCTCTTCAGTGCACTCCCGGTGCCTCATTGTGCCTGGCTTGATCTGCTTCACTCGAAGATGGAAACTGTGAGTTAAGCCATACCTAAGCTTGTGCTGAGGTTGTGACCTTTTATGTTGTTTAGGCCTGGCAGGTACAGCTATTTTCAAACTCTCAGTCTGTGGCTTATCTAAAGCAGGGCCAGAAGAGCTTTCCTGTGCAGCTCTATATTTTACTGGGTGACCTGATATTGACTGCTGCATCTGGCCACCAAGGTGCAAGAGCTCAGCAAAAAGAGCATTGAGGAGAGGCAACTGCCTGATAGCATCGGTGGGGACAGAGGGCACAGTTGGACTTTGCTGTTGGCTCAAACTTGAAGGCAAGCCATCCTCGGTTCTCCTCGGTTTCTGTGGGGTACATGGCTGATCCCCATTGTTTGTATCCTCAGCACCCTGATCCACAATCCTGAGATGTTCCTTAAGGTCTTCCACCCTGTACCAGACATGCTGCTTTCGTGAAGCCTGGGTGGAGGTGTAAAACAGAGGAGGGGGACAAAACATGCCACAAAGTTCATCAGATTTTTCTTCGGCATCTAGACATGTTGTATGTTTCTTACTGAGAAGTTTCATTTGGGTAGCAATAGGGATAGTTTTTGTGTTAGGTGGTATTACTGCAGTACACAAAAGAATTTTGTTAATTCTGCTGTTTACATTCCCTACAGGTTTTGTGCTATCTGGCTTCGAACCAGGAGGAGCGGACAGAGAACAATTTCCACAGGTCCCGCTCTCAGACATCATATGAGGAATCAGACTTAAACCCAAACTCACAACTTTGCAAGAAAGTGAAATAGTTCCTATATTTTCACCTATAATATTCAAAATATGACTACAAAATTTCTCCCCACAAGCTGCTGGAGTGCAAATGCCATGTTTTTCCACGGCTTGTTTAATAGAGCCTGTCAGATTGGCGAGGGATATCAGGGAACTTCCAACTAGTCTGGGAATATCAGTATTTACATCCAGTAGCATGGTGTACAGAGGCACACTGCAGAGGTGGTTGTGAAGAGAATCCAGACTGATTTTAAACAAGCACGATTTTCCTTTATTGAAGCAAAAACCCTTCCTGCCGGATTCCAAGAAAGGTCCAGGCTGAGGTTTAGAGCAGGAATCGCGGTTTTGTGAGGGATATAGCAGAAGCGTGGGGAAATCCAACAGGCGAACACCAACAGCAGGATTCACTTTATCCACTTCAACAGAATCCAAGCGAATATTTTCCACAAACAACTCGAAGGAAAACAGAGTCTGCGAGTCTGCCATGATCTCCACTGTGTCTCTGCTCTTAAAAAAAGAGTTTCTATATGACAAACTAATAATAAATATCCAGTTAAACGATCTAGCTAGTTCAGCTCTGAGCCCAGAAACTGCAGCGCTAGCTTATCTCTTAGCAACAGCGTCGCGTTTTCATACGAAATAAGGCAGTAGGCGATGACGGGAAATGTAGTCCATACAGGTCTGCTTAACTAGGCCTTACTTTATATACTGCGCCTGCTTTAATCTGCACTGTTAATGTTATCTAATATAAAATCCCACCATTTTATATAACATACCTGCTTTATTGATAATGTTATATAATTTAAAATACTCTAATTGACAAACTTGTAGGAATGTTATTTCATATAAAATACCCAGATTTTGCAAACTGTACATACTTAAATGTGTATTCCTGCTAACTTTTTTCCTTTGTCCCTGCTTTTAAAGAGAAAGAAAATCATTACTATGAAGGTAAGCAATTAAATTAAATGTAAGTCATTCTTGTTACAAAATGCTAAGCCCAAAAAAATTACTATTTCTGAAAAATGGTAATTTTTAAGAGATAGTGATCATGCTGTCATCACAAATAAATAAATGTGTCTCATTTACCTGGTGGGAAATGGGCCTTTCTGAAACACCAATGTTTTGAGAAGGGTTTGGCCTAATAATGTCAATAATGTCACCACGCTTGTAAATTAAATATAAAATGGCATATAAAATGACAATATTTATGTCTATATCACCTGGCTCACCACCACTGTAAAAAAACCTTAAGAACCTTTGGAAAATTGCTGCAACTGCCCTGTCATAACATTTCTATGCTATATTGTGTTGCTAAATATAGGTAATAATGACTTTTTAATTTACTTATTTGTCAAAATAATTACTTATAGAAATGTGGACATAGTATTTTAAATTAATTACTTTTTACAAAGAAATGTTTACTTTCTCACAATATTGACTTAATTAGTAATAATGATGACTTTTTAACCTGCTTTTGATTTACTATATTGAAAAAATTAGTTATTACATTTTAAGATGCTTAGAAAATATTTTCAGAAAACTAATTTGAGAAAGTAAGTCAATATTGATGGGAACATGTTTTTTTTGTGGAATAGCATTTTTGGCTAGTAAAATAAAATAACCTAAATTATATATATTAATTGGGTACAATATTCATGTATCTACACTTATTGTACATTTTATCAGGACCACCACAAACCATGTATCTTTTGTGTAGTGTGTCATTCTCAGCACTGGAGTGACACTGACATGGTGGTGATGTGTTAGTGTGTGTTGATCATTGCAGTGCTGAGAATGATCTACCACCAAAATAATAACAACTCTAAGAAGGTCCTGTGTGGGATCTGACCATTGAATAATGGGGAATTTTTTAAATATGCAGAGAAATGAACTACAGTTTGTAATTTGTAAAATGGGCAATAAGTGTAGATACAATGAAGTGTGCCTAATGGAATGCCCGATGGGTGTATATCGCTGGGTTCACCACCACTGGGCTGTAAAGAAATATAATAAAACTGGTGGTAATTGTCCCTCATAACATGTCCATGCTATATTGCGTTGTTAAATGCATCTCCGTCTAAAAATACATTTTTTTTCATCATTTGCTGATACATCAGAAACCCATCTGAGTGTTTTTGGGGTGTCTGGCGTGCTTTCAACGAATCATCGCGTGAACTGGAGTGGAGGGGGCGGAGTTACAGACCGACTCCGTGCTCGGAAGGGTTGGATCAATCGGATAGAGTGCCCGGTGGGGAGGGGAAGAGAGAGGAAGGGGGGCTTCCAGCGTGCTCTGCTGAAACCGTGGCTCATTTAAAGGAATTAGTGTGAAGAGAATGCGATGCTAATGGTAAGAGCACTTATTCTTTTTTGTTGTTCTGCATCCGCACAGTAGTAAGCAGGACAGCGCTTAAACTTACCTTTTGTTTGTTGTCGTGGCGTGAAACGGTCTGTTTGTATCCAGAGATCTTGAACACAGCTGCTGAATGTGTAGTAGTCCTGCTGTCTTTTGTTTTCCACGATGCTCGAGCACGCTTTATTATCACTGATAATATATTTATTTTCTTTCTTTTTTGGCAATATAAATAAGACATCAGGGAGTTTATCACCACCTCTGCTTGATTTTCACCACCAACGCCGGAGCTTTGCTTTTTACGAGTTGGCTTCTTGTTGGAATTTTCCGTTCCACCTTAAATGGCGCAGCAGTTGCATTCAGACGCCTAAGGCGCCACAATGCAACTGCTGCGCCATTTAAGGTGGAACGGAAAATTCCCAAAAGAAGTGTTGGGGAGTTTTTATCAAACATCAATCCATGCCTAAATCTTCTCCAAGCCACCCAGCATCCTACTTCCAACGATTATGTAAGTTATTTCCATTTAGCGTCTCGTTTTGTTTACTTTAGACATTTTGGAGTGTTTGTGTTGCTAATTATTCAGTTTTCTGATTTGCTGTTGTGTCCAAAGCATATGTACATACATAAAACCAGGAAAGGTCCTAAAACATGGAAGCTTTTGTGGATAACAATGTGCAGTCTTTTGTAAGGGAGAGAGCGTTGAGCTGTGTCTCCACTAGAGGGCTTTTTCCCACGCGCTCTTCTGCAGGCCTATTGCTGAGGCTGTTCTGCGGTTTTGCTTTGGCTGCATGGCTCTGGAGGTCAACTGATTGATCTAAAACAAGATGTTTGTTGGTTCCCTCTGACTGAGGCCGGTTAAGTGTGGGCGGGTCACGTGATCCAGATTTCAGTTTTAATCATAGTAAGGACTGCCGCTAGGACAAAGAGAAACTCTGTTTACCTGATGCAGGTGTTATAATATTATATTCCAGTATGACCATAAGAAATGAATTTCCCCACATCCTACATTTTTTGACATTGCCCACTTATAATGGCTTTGACATCCCTAAACTGCCATTGTTTTTTTCTAACATGGCCACTTTCCGTCCTCTCTATGCTTTAGATGTATTCAGGCTGTGTTTGTTACCCTTTAAAGGCTTCACATCCCATATTTTTTTTCTTGAAGTTAACTAAACATTTGCGTGATTTATTGCATTCATTTAATATGTCCATTTTCTGAGCTAAAGTTACTATAGAATGCATTTATTCAGTATTTCTTTAGTTGTTCTCTGATGTTCTACATAGATGGTATGTGGCATGTGAATTTAATAAAAAAAATGTTGTAAATATGCTGTTTCCCTTTTTTGGCAAGCTCATGAATATTTTAATGGCTGCTACTTACAGATTGCTGGTGGGGTTGTGATGCTCAGGTGGAACTGCTTGTCTTTCCTGTCTCTTCAGGGTAAAATACTGCTGCTAAATATTATGCAAGGTTTTAGAATCTCTCAGGAGTGTGAAGACTGTGAATGTTATGAGGTACCCTGTTTTCTGTAGTTCTGCAGTTACATTTTGCTGCCTGTACAAGCTCTTGTGTTTAACAGAATCTTTGATAAAGAAGTTGGTGAATAGAAAGCCAACTTCAGCCTTGTTAAGACATGAATATCCACGATTTACCACTGCTAGTTTGGTTCCTTGGAAAGAGAATGAAAAATGCTGACATCCCCTTCATAGCCTAAAATAATAGATTTCTCCACATAGTCCACAATATTTGTTGCTGTGTATGTATATTTTGAGACTGTAAATAGTAATGTGACTGCTGTTTAAGTTTCCATATATGGACTGATTCAAAACCACATACAGCTGTTATGTAAAAAAAAAAGCACCCTTAAATGTTTTGGCACTGCGTTTAACACTACGGAATACTATAAAGAAATCGTTCTACATATCAAGTTTTTTTGTGCTAGGTTTATAAGAAAAAAGACTAATGTTCTCTTTTTCCTTACGAAGAGCCCACTCTGATCCAACATTGTCATTGAGCTGTCATTGTTATTTATATCAGCATGTAAAGAACAAATCAGATGCCAGTGCAGAGAGTGGAAACTGTGCCTGACATAAAACCTGTACCACTCAAAGAGAAGAGCTGATTTCCCATCGCCTAAAATCCAGCCGGGGATTGTTATCATTCAGATGACAGACAAAAGAATATTGTGTATTACTAATCTGCCCAAGTCCTCAATTGTTGGTGATATATGCAAAACAGCGTATATCTCTCAGAAGGCTGTATATCAAGATATCTGTCATAATCATTATGTTATAACTCCCCAGAGGTCACTATATAAATAATTACAATTAACAGATTAGGAATGCAGTGCAATGCAACATTACAAAATTCAGTGAATATCTCCTGGTGGTCCACTGGCTGTGTATGCTGTCAATGTTGGATAAAAATGAAAATCCAATGTATGTACCCAGTCCTGGATCTGTAATGGGGAACTAAACAAGGTGGCTTGGGTTGGGTGTTATAACACTCTTTTAGCCAGTCAGTAACAGGAGGTGTTTGTACTCATGCCCATTTGACAACTTCTTGTCTGAATTGTCCTGTTGTAACTGCAACACCATTTAAGGTGGAAATGGAAAGTTCAATCAAGAAACTTGGGTGCCAGAATGTAGTCTAACTACTGCATCATGTAAGGTAGAACAGTAATATCTGGACAAGAAGCTGAAACACCAGTATGGAAATGCTGCACCATTTAAGGTGGGAAAGAAAAAGTAAATCAGCTGGTCAGATATCCTGAGGCCCCAGAATGTAACTGCTACAGCATTTATGGTGGAACATGAAAATTTGAAAAAGAAGCTGGACAGGTAGCCTGAGGCACCTAAATGCAACTGCTGGAGTTGTTAAGGTGGAATGTGCAACTAGACTAGAAATTTGAAATAAACGAACGTCACTCGCTGTGGCTCTCTGAAGATTGAAGCTGCAGGTGCTTGCTTTTGGCATTGTTTAGTAGGCATGTGTTTAAAGTCTATCCGTTCCCCTGATAAACAGTGGTTTTGTTGTTGTTTGTGTGTTTTTATGACCAGAGGTTTTGTTAACTGTATGTCCTGTCATATGGTAGATTTCTGTATTGTTTGTTTACCAGCTCATCCGGCTGTTTCATTGTCTGTTGTGTTTAAACTTCCTCATTGCTGATCTCCAGAGAGAATAAGTGCTGTTCTTTTGCCTGCGAGAGTGACTGCTTCTCTATTGCACAGTCAGTGCAGAAGGATGTTAAGTTTACATGAGAAAGCCTTTACAGGTTCTTGCACAATAAAAGGAAATAAAACTTTTTTTCAGGGGGATTTTTAAAAAATAAGTCAAACTGAGAACTGTGTCTAGCATTCAGACGCTAAAAGAAACACCCATAATGTTCTGTGTATATAAAGAAGAATAACCAAGTTGTGGTTTTTGTCTGTTAGTGCTTTTTCTGCATCCACATGTGGATAAATATTTGCCCAGCACTTTACTGCTTTTGTATACTCTTTACAAATATCTTTCTTTAAGGGTTTTTTAGTAATATGAACGGTTCTATTTAGAACTGCTGTTCTGTAAAAGTATATTTCAGGTTTAATTGGTTCTCAGCATAGTGAAATATTTTATTTATTTATTTATTTATTTTAGGTTGATGGAGTATATGGCTGTATGGGGGGGGGTCTTTAGTAAAGACAATAATCTATATAGAAACATTAACACTGAAAAAAACATTTGCTTTCGTAAAGGGTTCTTTGCCTGATCAAATGTTTGATAAGAAAATGTGTTGTACACAGTACCATATTGAACCTAAAAGTGTTTTTTCTAGTGTTACAAGCTTGATAATTAATCAGTTGTAGCTGGGTTAGGTGAATATAACTTAATTTGGGCCAAGTATTCACATCATCTCACCCCAGTCCTAGACTATGTCTAATATAAAACGATTTAGTTAATAATGTTGTTGCTGAATAAACATTATTTACTAAACTTATTTCGAAAGGATAAGGAAAGAAAGAAATGAAGTTCTGAAAGCGAAGAGGATTAGCTGGTAGCACAGAGATTAGCTGCTTGCACAGTGCTAATTTTCACTAGCATCCCTTGGGACTTTGTAGTGTTGTTAGCAGCAAGCTAGCAGTAGTGTGTATATCCAATGCTAATTGCAGAGTATGCACAAGCATTTGAAGCTCATAAGACATACAAGGCAGCACAATATGTTTTCTATGTGCAGTTTTAGCATGGCTGCTTTTTTAAATATAATTACAGCATATTAGTTATCTGTTAGTGAACACAGAATATAATTTATTAACAGAAAGTATAAAATGTAATCAAGATCTAGAGCCTGTTAACAGCTTTGAGAAATGTTCACCCCGCAAGTTGCAGTTGGTTGCATTTCATGTTCTGATTTCAGCAAAAACAGGTGACTTATGTAGACAAGAGACAAGAGATGGGGTGAGAGACTAATTGGTCTTTATTGCATTTATAGCAGTGTAAAGTGTGAAATACACATTATTGAAATCATTGTTTTTATTATGTTTTGAATATGGTACTTTTTTCTGTTTCAACTTGTCACAGAAAACTTGATTCTGTGTGTCATAAAGGCTTCTTTGGGTATTGTGAGCTTAAATTTTGATCATATTACCTGGATTTAGCAGGTAACAAGAAAAATGCTTCACAGTAGAAATGGTCAAACAAGCTACATGTGTATAAAGCATCTCTGAATAAGAGGACTGATCTAAGATCAGGTCTTATCAGGTCATGGTATTTTTGGTGTCATATATATATATATATGTGTGTGTGTGTGTGTGTGTGTATATGTACTGATTCTATATCAGTATTACTGTAAGAATTTTGATGAATAAAGGCCATTATCACATGTAACCCCCTAAAGTCAATTTTAAATCAGTACTTAACAGAATATCTATGAAACTTGACTGTTCATCTTTTAAGGGTGACACATTTGGTCTGTATCATGTTTACACTTAAAACAAACCACACCAGAGCTGGTTTAGAAGCAGGTCAACTGACTTTCTCAGGAGCTCTTGGCACCAGAGTTAGTATAACAGCGTTCACGCTCGCTCTAATGAACTGTGCTACCAATTTTCTTCTAATTCAACCAAATCTGAATGCACGCTTAGAGGCACTGATCCAGACTAAGCACTGGACAACTGTCCAGTGCTCATATCTCCACATTGGGTTCTATTACCAAACCATCAGATGCTTACATATCGAAGAAAAGACAGGCACTGCATGAGTAGATTAGCAGTGGCCATCTGCTCTTTAGTGTGCTGGCCAGATTGCTCTGGAAGTGATCATGGACTTATGGTCATATTTGGATCATGCTGGAGATGTGCAGGACTGAGTGCTGACCTTGCCTTGATTTCCAGGTGTTGCTTTATGAAGCCCTTCTTCTCATGACATCATGATATTCTCATGGGATGTTATTGTGAATCACATTCATTCACATTATCTATAAAGACCATCTGGTTGCTCTAGTATACCTTTTGTTCAATTATTTGAAGAATCTGTGATGTTCTCTTCTCTTTCACTCTACACATTATAATGCTCATGTTTGTTCAGTTGGTGTGCTCTGACTGTAAAGTAATTGAGGGATACATGAAGGATTTTGTGTGGCAAAATAGCCCTTTTTGTTTCCACTATTTTACTATCAGCATTCCATGTAAAACTTAGAAGGCATGTGTGGTTTTGAATAGTAAATAAAATGACTGTATTTGTGTTGTAAACATAGTGACTGCTGGTTCCTGTCACCACAATTGTAAAGAAGTTGGAGTCTGTCAAACCCTTTGGGTTTTTCCAACATCAGTTTCCCAGTCCAGCCTCAGTTATACGTCTTTCGCAATATGAAATGAACTGCACCAACATGGAGGACTTTTTATCAAGAAATGTGAAATGTATGTGTATAATATCTCACAAAAGTGAGTACACGCCTTACACACATTTTTGTAAATATTTTATTATATCTTTTCATGGGACAACACTAAAGATATGACAATTTGATACAATATAAAGAAGTCAGTGTACAGCTTGTATTACAGTGTAAAGTTGCTGTGCCCTCAAAATAACTCAACACCCAGCTGTTAATGTCTAAACTGCTGGCAACAAAAGTGAGTACACCCCTAAGTAAAAATGGCCAAATTGTGCCCAAAGTGTCAATATTTTGTGTGCGGCCATTATTATTTTCCAGCACTGCCTTAACGTGAACTTGACTGGTTGCCACTGGAATCCTTTTCCAGCGAGACCATGCCCTTCGCCACCTTCTGTTTAAGAATGCCCCACAGATGCTCACTAGGGTTTAGGCCTGGAGACATGCTTGGGCAGTCCAGCACCTTTACCCTTTAGTTTCTTTAGCAAGGCAGCGGTCGTCTTGGAGGTGTGTTTGAGGTCATTATCATGTTTGAATACTGCTCTGTGGCACAGTTTCTGAAAGAGGGGGATCATGCTCCGCTTCAGTATGTCACAGTACATCGATGGTTCCCTCAATGAACTGTAGCTTCCCATAGCCAGCAGCACTCATGCAGCCCCAAACCATGACACTTCTACCACCATGCTTGACTGTAGGCAAGACACACTTGCCTCACCTGGTTGCCGCCACACACGCCTAACACCATCTGAACCAAACAAATTTCTCTTAGTCTCATCAGACTACAGGACATGGTTCCAGTAATCCATGCCCTTAGTCTGCTCGTCTTAAGCAAACTGTTTGCGGGCTTTCTTGTGCCAAATTTAACACATCTGCTCCCCCTCCACACCTGAGACCTGAGTCACACTGAGTCACATGCCACTGGGGAGGAAAAATAGCTAATTGGGCACAATTTGGCCATTTCCACTTGTACTCACTTTTGTTGCCAGCAGTTTAGACATTCATGGCTGTGAGTTATTTTGAGGGCACATAAAAAAAAAAAGTTATAAAAGCTGTACACTGACTACTTTACATTTTGTCAAATTGTTATTGTTTCTTCAGTGTTGTTCCATAAAAAGCATTATAAAATATTGTCTTTTGTGAGATTATGTATGTATGACTACAGCCTTAGTATGTTTTTGCACTTTTGGCTAGGGCTGAACAATTTGGTGCAAACTCTAATTCTGGATATTGAATTATATATTAAATTCTGAATTATCTTGTTATTAATGGCTATAAAATAAGTTCCAGGTATTTGATCTCCTCAAGAAGGCCAGCAAATCCATTTGAACACTAACTATAATGTGCATTACTTCCACTTCATATCATCTGTGTTATTATGTTTAATTGTGAATAATGTAGGATGTAATTAAAATTGCAGCTCCTCTGATTGGAAATTGTGATTTTTGCTATAAAAAAACAAAATTGTCTTGTAATACTAATAATTAATGCTAATTAATACTAATAATTGGTTATTAGTATTTTGACGCCAGAGTGATTCTGAAACTGATGAAGGTTTTATGTTATGAACTGTAATAAGCACTGATTTCTTAGCCACATGTGAGGCGAGTTAATTAATTAATCGAGTTTGTAACTGGAGATATTTATTGTGTGCTGTCATAAAAAATGTAATGTAATCAAATTTAATTCCAGATTCTCAGCCCGTATTTTCCTGTGACCAGACATTCTTGCAGCATCTGCTACTAAACTAGTCCAAACCCATCTCTGTCGAGCAGACCTGCTGCTGTTTCTAACCTGTAATAGGCAGGAATGCATGGTGATGTATAGGGCTGAATAAATGCAATTTTAAAATTGCAGTAGGTGTAATTTTTATTATAGCCTTATATTCTATTGTCAACAATGTTGATGCATTGCACATTTTAACCAGAAAAAATGAAATTGGACATTGTGAAGTGCGTTTAGAAGTCAGTGATGTGCTGTGACATTACAGCCACAGAGAACTGGCAAGTGTTCAAGTTGCAAGCCAGAAAAGGTGTACGCTTGTCTTAGTAGCTCAAAAAAAGTACTATACCTCTATTTACAGAAAATATCAGGAAAAACACAAACTGTTTAGCTGTAATTGCTGCACTAAACATTCACATTTTATTATTTTCATCTACAAAAATGTTATATTTCTTTGCAAAGCTAATTTGGTTGGATTTAGTCCTAGTTTTACATGTTATGAATGTTTATGCATCAGCATCTACAGTTCTGTATGTTCTCATTGTTAGGAGGTTGCATCTCTGTTTTGTTCAGATCTTTCTGTCATAATTTCATGATGGACAGGTTGTCAGAAATGGTCCAGAATGACTTGAAATTAATAGTTTCCCCATTAGCTGCTATTTAAAGCAACATTTTGTACAAACTGATCTGCATCAGTCTGCACTTCCCATATTGGTGTGTAGCTGGTATTAGGCTCTCAGTTATGAGCTAGAGTAATAAGATCATGAATGAATGTGCCTGTCTGGCTCATCCTCGCAGTCACAGTATTGTTACCAAAACAAGCAAATGAATGCCCTGAATAGCTGCCAATCAGTTGCATGACTTGTTTTCTGCATCTGTGTTGGTGTACCAGCTGTTGAGCACTGAAGACATGAATCCTCGTTTTCCCAGCTTCTGTTGCCTTCTTTAAATCATTTTTTCAAAATGAGTGATTTAGTGATTGGCAGGTTAATTTACATCCTCCTTTGAAAATGTGAAATTGGTATGTCAAGTCAAGTTTATTTACATAGCGCTTTTTACAATGATGTTGTCTCAAAGCAGCTTTACAGAGTTTTGAAAACAGACAGTTACAACATATATCCCCCAGTGAGGCAGAGGCAACAGTGGCTAGGAAAAACTCCCTCAGACTGGAGGAAGAAACCTTGGGAGGAACCAGACTCACAAGGGGAGACCCATCCTTCTCTGGTCAAAAAATATTTACAGTCTAATAAACTAAATACCAAAGAAAAGAGTCTCTGTTTGAAATCTGGATAGAAAAGTTTGCACAGGTGCACAGGTAGAGGCTGTCTCTAACAGTCTTTGTGTCCCATCCTATCTCAATGCTGGTGCATCTGGATGGCACAGAGATGTAACTGAGGGTGTAGCAGTTGACACAATGGACAAGAGAGCTGGCTGGCGATGAGTGAGGAGGAGGCCCTGGTGGTCAGTCCTCCAACAGCGTTCAACAGACAGGAGGACAGTCATTACCTCAGGAACAGTAAGAGTTTGTTTGGCTCAGGTTTATTACTGTAGAGAATATGAATATTCAGAATTTTAGAGTGTGGCTGGAGACTCGGCGGCAGATCTAACTATAACAGCCTTAACTAACCAGGAGGTAATATGGACATGAGAGCACCCTGAGACGCTGGGATCCCCCCACTTCACCGTCAACAAACCTGTGTGATCGCGTGAAGTGGTGGGACAACAGCACCAACATCTCAGTTTACCATAAACTTCTGTGTCCATGAACCCCCAGATCTCCTGCCTTTACCTAAAGGTAAGATTAATTACCAAAAAGCTACACTAAACAAGTATGCTTTCAGTCTAGAATTAAAAATTGAGACTGTGTCAGAGTCCCGAACATTAACTGGAAGATTATTCCACAGTTTGGGGGCTTTGTAGGAAAAAGCTCCCCCACCCCCCCCTTGTGATCTGAGTAAGCGTGGCGGTTCATAATAAGAAAATAAGATCTTGCAGGTACTCCAGTGCGAGACCATGCAGGGCTTTATACGTCAGTAAAAGAATTTTATAGTCGATATGGAATTTAACAGGAAACTAGTGTATCGCTGATAAAACTGGACTGATGTGATTAAATTTCCTGGTTTTAGTTAGTACTCTAGCTGCAACTAACTGAAGTTTATTCAGGTTCCTGCTGGAGCATTCTGACAATAATGCATTACAGTAATCCAGCCTTGAGGTTATAAAGGCATGCACTAACTTTTTAGCGTCAAACATAGATAATGCATTTCTTAACTTTTAAATGTTTCACAGGTGAAGAAACGCTGTCCTTGTAATATTACTTATGTGTTGATTAAATGTCAGATCTGAGTCAGTTGTCACACCAAGATTTTTGGCTACTGAACCAGGAACTACAGAGAAATCAGCGAGATTTAACATTAAATCTGAACATTTAGTCCGAGCAGCCTTTGGACAGAGAACTTCCGTTTTATCAGGGTTCAAAAGATGTATGTATTGCCTTTTTTAAAATGCTGGTGCGCGAAACCTTTATTGGAGAGTTTCCGTACTAGGGGAAGGTTCTGGGGATTGTTTCTGGTGCTGTTAATGTTTTATATGTGCACATGTGTCCTGCAACAAAAGTAAATTAAGCAAACTTGCCATCCAGCGTGCATTATTTTTATACAAATTTACAACAGTAAACTTGCTTTTTAAGTGGAAAGATGATGCTGAAGGGAGCAGAAATTGACATCCTGACAAAATACTGCAATGTCTTCACTGCTGGTGTGGTGATTTTGAAGGAATGTTGCGTTCCACAGTTTTATTTTCTTTGCTGAATAATTGTGCTTTAGTTTTAACTCATTTTTGGGGAATTCAGTGCGATTGGTGTGTGAAACATAATTATAAAGGATGCTGTAAATTGAGTTATCTTCTCTTTGCTGAACTGACAGAAGGGAATTTAATCTTTCTCTGTTAAAACTATATGCACACCTGAGGAACCATTACAAAAATAGCAAAAGCTTTTTGGAGTGCTTATGGATCTTGTCTTTGGCATTCCTCTTGTCCACTTGCAAATCAGTATTTTTATATTGAGGTAATGGCTACTGCACACTGTATTAAGCCTACTGAATACTGTCTGAATGCTACTTGTCACTGAAGGTTACCGCGTGCTGTCTAAAGACAACCGAACACTAAAGGTGACTGCAGGCTACCGCACACACTGTCTGAAGGATAAACATCTTTTTATATTCTGTAATACAGATTTAATGGAAAAAAATGTGAGTTTATCAGCTTGGGTATCAGATAACTACCTCTTCATGCTGAACGGAGAGAAACATGCTGAACGGAGAAACATAGTGCCTTTCTTAGAGTACATTTCAAGCCATATATCCCAAATTTGACGTTGATCTATGTTAATTTTTTTTAGTTGTCAGTTGGTCTAATTTATTGTTTTCTGTCCTGAACAGGTTTTGTTGGACTTTTTAATTTTAGTTCTACTTTTGTGAATATGTAATGTCTGCTTGACTGAACCCGTCCACTCCAACAGCCACACTGGCCATTAATGCAGATGCGTGCTGTGTCACTGTTCAGGACGGAAGGCTAATTATTCACATGTTTTCAGAGTAAGCTGTTGTGCTAATGGATGATACCCAGTGGACTGGGCTTAGTTTTCTTTCTCTTCAGTGCCAGCGATGTGGCATGCCTTAAGGACCCTGGAGACCAGTGTTTGATAGCGTGAATTCTCAGTGGGAGCCAGTGATCTTGGACTATGAGC
Organism: Megaleporinus macrocephalus; assembly: GCA_021613375.1. NCBI lineage: Eukaryota > Metazoa > Chordata > Actinopteri > Characiformes > Anostomidae > Megaleporinus > Megaleporinus macrocephalus. The sequence continues at coordinate 32,735,537 of CM038706.1, forward strand.
AGCTAAATGGCAGACAGCTTTATGTTGATTTGAAGTTGTCGTACAGATTGGTTCTCTGGCCTGATGGATCTGGACTGTGTGGAATTGTCAGACCACCCTCTGTTAGAATGAACGAGGGTCATACTGACCCACTTTACTGTTGTTCAGTGTGAATTGCATTCTGTAACAGTTTAGTTAGGTAAGACTGTTCTAAATAGAAAATGATATGCAGATATTCTGCTTTACTGAATTGGGTGTTCAAATAATTTGTGTATAGTCTGAATAGAGAAATTAAAATGAATCTTGTAGTTTTAAAAGGCAATTTTGTGTATGTTTATTGAAAATGTGAAAGAAATGCTGCATCAGCTGTTTGTACTGCTCATATGGAACAAGTTGGTAATTTATTATGTTCAGGATTGTGACAGGTCTGGAGTTTGTTTCAGAGCAGTTATTAGTAATATCTGTATTGATTTAACCATCCTTGGAATGACAAGGCAACACAGAAATGAAAACAACTAAGGATAGACAATCCACTGGATTATGCTTTACTTTATCTAAAAATAAAAGCTTTTTGTTAGTGTTTACGCATTTCATAATGAGTGAATTAATAGACAAAGCGCCCAAAATGGCTTGGAATAAACTAGGGCTGCAGCTATCGATTATTTTAGTAATCGAGTATTCTATTGATTTTTCCATCAATTAATCGTGTAATCGAATAAAATATATATTTTTTAAATGAAAGACAAATAAAAAAATTAAGACAGGTTTCTTAACCTTTATTGCTTCAATTGCATACAATAATAGCATTTTAATAATTACTTTTATTGAAATGTATTACTAGACCTATATATCATACTATAAGTTCACAAGACTGGCTACTGTACACTTATTACAATGCAGACGTTTGTCCTACACTAGCCGACCCACTTACTGCAAACAAACTAAACTGAATATACTTGCTGTATTGGATTTGGTGCATTTTAGGCTCCAAATTGCTACAAACACCACCAGATATTTAGTTTACTCTGTATTTTGTGCATCACTGGGAGGGAAAAGTGTGTGTGAGGGGGCTATGTTCTTGTGAGTATGTGTTTGTTTGTAACTATGATCAAAACAGAAATGTGAAAGTTCAGGCTTTTATTTTTTGTGGTTATGTTCTTAAGCAAAGCTTGGATCTTTTACAGACATAACTCGCTATCACACAGACTTTCTTTCTTAACTAGCCATTACATATAACCACAACTAACATATATGCTTTACTAGCCTTGATCTGTGTGTTGCTCTGCTCTGTGGACTGGACGCGTAGACTGACTGTTTCTGCTCAGATGCTGAAACACTGATGTTGTGCTCGGCTAGGGACTACCATAAAACTATTAGTCACTATCAGTTTGCTGGGAAAGCTCTGTTGCTTGCTTTCTGAAGTTATCTTCTTATTTGAGTACCACGTTCCACCTTAAATGGTATAGAAGTTACATTCCGGCGCCTGTAACCGCTGCATCATTTAAGGTGGAAAGGCGGAATTTATATTAGAAGCTAACTTCAGCCACGTCTTTTCTTTACAGTAGACTTTGGACGCTGTGTATGGTTTTCTCTGACCCGTCTCTTCTGTTCGCCTCTCCTTATTCTCTCTCTCTAGGTGCGTCCGAAATTGCCTACTAGTCAGTAGGTAGTAGATTAGAGCCTGTACGACTGCTCGAGCGGCAGACTAGTAGGCAATTTCAGTAGGCGAGTAGCCGCACAAGCTCAGACGTACTACGTCTACCATATTGCCAGCATCGTGTGACGCAAGACTACAGACCATCAGCGTAAAAGTCCTGCTAGTCATTTAAAAGCTCTGTTTGCTGACAGATTTAGATACTTTTTGTGACAGTGATCTGCGTTTTTGTCTGAATATGTACTCACACGGTGTCTGTAGCTCAGAGAAGATGAAATGGGTGGAATTTAGTTATTGCGCCAATGTGAATCTTGGGATAGCCTAGTGTGCTGTGTTCGCCTACATAAAAATGGCTGCTGATTCAGTAAGTGATCCTGGTACCGTTCGCCTACTACTCAATGCCTACTGGTTATTCGGACATACTAGCCACACTCGCCTACTGAGTAGTAGGCAAGTAGGCGATTTCTGACGCACCATCTTTTTCTTTTTTGCAATTCGCGCCATCAAATCACGTCTTTTTCGTGGCACCAGGCAACACCGTCAGTGCACACTGTGCAACAGTAAAAGTCATCTGTGCGAAACAGTGCACTCTGTTTGGCTGTATGGATTAAACAAATCTTTTAGCCAAAGAATTTGCTAATAGAGTTGTGGGTATATTAGAGAAGTAAGGATATATTGGAGGCACTCCACAGCAATCTGGGAGGATCATTGTTTAAGATCTCCCTGATATCTGGAGACCTTATTGTGATTATTATGAAGCAAATCAGCCCAACTGTTGTTTGGCCATGCTGCATTAGCCCACATTTTAATCGAACATCTCTGATTCTTACTACAGGACCACAGTGATAGTGAAATTTATAAAATAATAATTATTAATAAATTAATTAAGGACAAATTGTGCTGTGTTTATAACACAACATGCGGATGGTCTGCGTTATATGAACCTTTGCTCAAAAAAGCTAATTGTAATGCAGTTTATCTGGATAAAAATAGATATTGTCATATTTATAGTTTAGCCATAGATATGGCTAATAATGTTTAGGAAGATCCTTATTTTCTTTATTTTCACACTCTTCAGTGAATCAAGCCTTTTTTTTTTAGCCTTAGTTGTTGATTAGCTTTAATTGGAGAATCGCACAACCGCTAACTAATTTACAGGCAACATTAATGGAGCTTTGCTGCCTCAAAGGAGGGCTTAGTGTTTGTTTACTAGTTCCGGAGAAAGGAACCACTATTCTCTTAGCCAATTCTGCATGTCCTTCCGCTCTTCCTTTTTTTCCATGTTTCTTCTCTTACTGCACATAGAAAGCAGATGTATTCTATACCTGATTACTTCATACTTTTACAGTTATATTTGATTTACAGATATTTGATTGTTCTTTCTTGATTCAGAGTCTCAGAGTAACATTAGTTTTAATTTAAATCTTGGTTTCTAATCTACATTCTTAAAAGGTTGTTTCTCCAAGGGTTCTTCAGTAAAGGGAATGGCTCTATGTAGAATAATTTTATGCCTGATTCTTTGTTGCTATCGTAACAAGCTTTCTTGACATTGTGACAGTAAAAGAACCTTACATGTGCTATAAAGAACCATTTGCTTACCTACATGTGTGTTGCATGGTTGAATAGTTCTTCAGACTTGATGGGAAATGTGTTCTGTATGGTTCTATATAGCACCAAGAAGCGGTGACATTGTAGGAAGAACCATTTTGATGCTCTGTAGAACCAATTTTAAAAATCGAAACTTTATTTAACCGTGCAACCATTTAAAGCATAAAATGACACCTATATGGAATCCATGCTTCTAAATTGGAACTTTTTTTTCCTTTACTAAAGAATCATTCTTTTTTTTTTTTGAGGTGTAGATGTACAGTTTTTATATTCTACATTGGTGAAGGTTGAAATGGACATAGACTGTAGAGCAATGTCCAGATTGGCAGCCCAAATTAGATACTTTCCACAACAAGAAGCCACATGAATTTAGATTTTTGCAATTCTGCTCCAAATCACTTTTAGTGCTGGTTTAAAAGGGGATTCCAACCCGGCAAACGGCAATATGATCAAAATGATCAAGTGCAAGATAATCATTTATTAAATAATTTTTTATTTTATTTCTTGTTCAGCTGTCACTGCTGTGTCCACTGAAGTGTGCAGTGATGGCTAAATGCAGCGGTCTTATTAGATTCAGATGGAGCGGAAGGGAGGGCTGCTGCAAACACTCATGAACATTCATGGCTGTATTTATGTGTTTAAAGGGGATCTGGCTGGCCATGCGGGGCTAATGAAAGCGCAGAGCACTTCACATCAATTTCTGTGTCATGGTTTTATTTATATATTTATTTTCAGACATCTTTTAGGGGGAAAAACCTTCTATTTTAAACTTAAGGCTGCTGACTGCAGATCAGGATATGTGGCCTGAATTTTGTTGTGTGTGTGTTTTTTTATATATATATATATATATATATATATATATTAGTCAGCAGAAAAACAAAAAAACAATATATATATATATATATATATATATATATATATATATATATATACACACACATCTCAGAGAGGCATTTAGGTATAAAGTAACGTAAATAGCTTGTCTTTACTGCCTGTTTTAAACTTCAAATTGAATAAATGAAGGCTGCTCTCTGATGTTTGCACAGTGCTGTTATCCAGACCGTATCAGCTTTGCTTCCCTTGTTTTCAATGGTGTGTTCTTCTCTGTGCTGAAAAAGTTCATGATGTCCACTGGGTGTATAGCAGAGGCCCGCAGACAGATTTTTATTGGCCCGAGACGTTGTTCGTAATAATACATTATTGGTGGCAATTTTTCCTGTCACCTGACTGTGGCAGCAGTATGTATATGTATAGTACAGTTCACTGCTCTGTTAGCAATCAAAGTTCAATAAACTTAAACATTTATTTGGCTGACTAGGTGTCCTGAAAAGCATAAAGTCAACGATAGATAGATAGATAGATAGATAGATAGAGAGATAGAGAGATACCTTATTGATCCCGAAGGAAATTTAGCAGCCAGCAGCAGTTATAAACACAGTACTAAACACAGTACAAAAAAACCCCCACAAAAAACAATAAGGTATATAAAAATTTAATAGTGTCCAGTAGTGCAAATGTACAGGATGTAGAGCAAAGTAAGAACCGGCGATTACAAGAGAGATGGACACCAGAATATTTTTTGTAGAGCGATGCTGCAAATGCATATGTCTTATTCCAAGACACTATTTCGGTAACAAAGTAATTAGATATCAGGTTAGATATCATGTGGCGCACAGGAGAAATTGACCAGAGCGAGTTATGAGGTGGCTATGCTAATCGCAGTGACACTGAGGTGTTTAAACAGTCCAACAGCACTGCTGTGTTTGATCCACTCACACAAGCACAACACACACTAGCACCACCACCACGTCAGTGTCACTGCAGAGAAATTGACAATCAGAGAAAGATTTTCCATTCTCTGAGGGTGGCTTTATAAAAGAATGCTTCACTAAAGTGGCCAAAGTAATTTGCCTGAAAAATGCAGGACTTTATGCCCATCAGCCAATGAAAAACGTCAAAAATTATGAAGGTTTTGTTCCGACAGCAGCGATATATGTGTCTTTGTATACATGAGAAAAACTGATAGTTACTCAAAGATACTTGAGAAATGCGTTCAGCATATGTTCAGGCAAAATTGCCAGTACGTTGTAACAATTTATACTTTGTTTGATACCCTGCTGCATATAATGTAAAATTACATTTATTAGTCTGTATACTAGTTGTAAGCCATGCTGCAGAGCCCACCGTGGAAAAGTTTATTTTTATGCCAGTATCCAGACACTTGGGTCATTCCAAGTGCTCAATAGATGAGAAAATACAAAGATAATTTAGATGTGACAAAAAATGTAATGTAAGGAAACTAATATTAAAATGTAATTCCAAACAGTAGATTTAAAAGATAAGAAATTAAACAGTAAGGGAAGAAATCACAATCGCCTTATTTATCTTATATATCAAGTCAAAGCAGAGAATGTATAGACCTGACTCTATTTCTATACGACCTTTAAGCAAAAGAGCTGACCAGTGACCAATCATATGTAGCACAGTAATCGATTGTGTGAGATGCATCACTTGAAGTTTTCTGTATTTACACACAGTATTAGTGATTTAGCCTCAGGGCTAATGTAACTTAGGTGTTAGGTGGACACCCTAGCAACCACTTGGGATACCAACACCTTTCAACAACATTGCAACTACCTAAAATACCATTATAACATTTTAGCATGCCAGCAACCATGGAGTATACCATAGCAACTATTTGGAATATCATAGCAACACCCTAGTAACCGCTTAACACCATCTAGGACCTGCTACAGCTTTGTAAGTATTTTAGTAATTTCGGCTAATTGAATATGTTGTGTTAGAAGATTTGGACTCTCAAAAGGCCTAGACATGATTTAGACTATAGGGTATATATTTTATTTGGAAGAGCATTGTGCAATGTTTTTATTATGAGAAATATTCCACTTTTACTTCTGATTTATTGATTGATCAAAGCTATACCAAATGGGTTAATCGATAATAGATTAATCGCCCTGCTATGCAGCAGTACGCTTCAGTCTCATGTAGCATCTCCAGGTGTGGTTTTGTGTAAAAAATAGAAAGGGGTCATGGAGAAGTCAGCCTCTGTTTATCCACAGGATGTTGTGTTTACAGGGAAAGTGTTACGGTGACGTACTGTGAGGAAACGATGTTCTGAAGCACCTAACAGCCTTAACATCCAGAACTTTTAAACCATCTCTATGAATTTCAACGCACAGTGGGAAGATAAGGGTGCAGGGAATGAGGAAGTCTGGGCTTATTCAGGTCTGTGTGATTCAGCTCCAGCAGTTCATGTTCACATTTCACATATGTTCACATTTTATCCATAACTGATCTGCACTCGAGAGATGGGAAATGCGCTCTCTGAGAGCAATTCAAGTCCCTCTTTGTCACTTGAGTTCTTTGTTTTGTAGCCCCTCTAAGGGGAGACACTGCAGTAATGTCAAAAGTGCACTTTTGATGAAACGTTTACTCAGTTTGTGTAAACATATGTGCTTTAGAATTTAGAAATATGTGGCACTTATGTTTGTACACACTAGTAAACACACACACACTAGGGGGCTGTGAGCACACTTGGGAAGCAGTTGGGGGTTAAGTGTTTTGCTGAATGGGCATTTGTGACCTGTTGGTCCAGGGTATCGATCCAGTGACCTTCTTGTCACAAGACTGGTTACCTAACATTCAGCCCACAGCTGCCCCTAAAGATAAGTTGAAGAACAGTAAGTAATGTTCTCAGAGAAGTGCTGCAATGTCATTATAACCGCATTATTGGTGGTTTCAAGTCATCTAAGTATTTTTATAAAACTGGCAGGGAACCCTATATGCTATGAAGCTGCTCCAATATAAAGAACAGCATAATAGCCTGTACTGCACCACTATAGAAATGCTTTATTGTATCATCAACTTTTAATAATAATCACTATTGTTTCACCAAGAAATGTTTTTGGCGATAAGCAACCATAGATCACTAAAGGATGAGACCGTTTAGTCTTTGTGCACAGTCATTTTATGAACAGTTCAGTTTTTACGTAATGGTGGACATACTATAATTTGGTGCTGTTTATAAAAGTGCTTTATAATAAGCTTTTCTAACCAAATTACCATCACTAGAATAATGCTCATTTTTATTGGCACCTCCAAACAATTTCCAGTCTTATTTTAGTATCTTGCTAATTGAGCGTCGATTTTCCTGTGCTGTGGCTGAATGTCAGACAGCTTTGTGCCTCCTATTTGCTGTACTACAAAGGGATTAACGCCACTATCGTAAATGCAGGTTGTGTGTTAAGCTCATGTTCACCCGTGCCTGTGCATTTATTGACAAGCTAAATGCACAGAACCCGAATCCACTTAACGTGTGTACAATTTACACAGGCATATGGACGCTACAGATCACACTTATGATACTGGTTTAAGTCATTGTGCAAGTCATTTTGGTGGCTTAATACCACTTTTCATATCTGACATTGTTACAGCAAACTTGAGTAACTAATATCAATCCAATACCATCTTATTTCCCCTCTGTTAAACAACTAAGCTGTTTATGATACATTAGTCTGAATGCACTTTGTTTAACCATCTAAACAGCATCATGATCAAACTGTAGACCAAAGAACTTCTTCCCTTAAAGGGGGAAACACAGAACCCTGCAGCCCTCTTTTCTTAATATTTAAACTTTACACTTTTAGCAGTGTTACTGATTGGTCAGCATCATTTAAACATTCACCGTGAGATCTAAAGTGTAATATTCTGCAGTAATATGATTGTGTGGGCTTATAGATCTGTGGGGGACCGGAGATCTTCTTGTTGGAAGACTAGCACATTAAGGGTTAAACTGGTAGCCCAGCACAATACTCCAAATGAACATCTAAACTTAGAAGAGTTTGAGATATTTCCAGCCTGGAAGGGTATCCAACTGTCAACATATTGCCACTGACAAGAGCTCTGCAGCATGGGAAAGTAACAAAGTTTTCAAGGTTGAATAGTCATCGTTTAATCCGGGGGGGTGGAGAGGGGAGTGGGGTATCTAGACGTTGCTACCCACAATTGGCAGATTTTATTTGGCAAAAATGTGCTTAAATGCATGTTGCTACGTTAAGAAAATCAGAGGGTGGAAAAGGAACCCATTGATGGGGTCGGTTTCTCACGGCTAAGCGAGAATGTTTTTGGTTTTTTTTTCTCCCTTGAGTGAAGTGGTGCATTGTGGAGTTGACCAAAGAAATGCAAATATGAGGAACAGATGTACTATCCTTTTCTTGTTCCTGTCCGTAGGAAGAATTTTATCCTGGAGCACTCAGGCTAAATAGATTTTTTTTTAATGTCCTGAGCTTGAAGGGAACACTGATACAATAGAGAACACTTGCACACACGTTCAGAGCTGGTTCTCTTACAATGGAATAAAAAAAAAAAAGGTCAGCGTGTTCATATGTTTCCAGTAGTATGTTCAAACTGTTCTGAGCATGTGTGGTGATTCAGTGAAAATGGACCAAAATGGACTGTTATGTTTACATTGGGGACTAGTCAGCAACTCAGTTTCCATATGTTGACTGACTTGCTACTGTACTCAGACTCTGTGTACACTGACACTTGACTTGGCCCTTCCTTTGATCACTTGCAACTCTAAATCCTTTTCTGACTCGCAACTTGATCGACTCAGTACTCAACTCAGTCCCCTACAACTGACTCACTATTCCACTCTGACTTGTCCTTAACAGACTCGACTTAGAGTTGCTCCAAACTGGTTTATTATTTGACTTTGATTATAACCATTCTTTACTATCCATTTTCTGCTATCATTAGTCCAAGATGGCCGTTTTGAGACAGTCAACATCACTAGTGGAATGCTTTCAATAACATTACAGTGCAGCAGTTTAATAAAGGTCCTGTCCTGATTTACACTATTTCCACAATAATGCACCCAAAGTGTGACCGGTTTATATAATGAAGAGAACAGCATTTGTGCAGTTGTTTTTCTGATTTTTCAGCATTTCTTAATCTATATAAATATACACATTGAATTAGCACCTTCTTACGCAAAGCTATTCTCCAGCTTCTTCTTGTGTTTTTTCCTGGTCCACTTTGAATGGTGCAGCCTCAGGTGCCAAAATGTAACTGTGCACCTGAAGAACAGAAAGCTGAACTTAAGCCTGGCCATTCTTACTTTGTTTCTGGGGGTCTATAGTATTTTTAGTCTATACAGAAACACTGTCTTTACCAGAAAACCTTGAAGAACCATGTAGTTGTGTTTTTTAACCTAAAGATCAGTGGCTAGGCAGAGAGATCCTATGAAGGCCAGATTTAAGTTAATTTTTTACACTCTACTGGGATAAACTGAATGAAATTAAGCAATCAGAATCACTTATCAGGCTTAGTATTAATGTACTACCTCCTCACAAACTGGCTGCTACCAAATGAAAGATACTGCTTGGTATTAATGTTTAGCTTTAATGGTTAGCTTTTGTCTGTTCATGAAAGATTGGCTGCTTTTCTCTGTGCACATTTCAAGCAACATATGATGTACTTTGTCTTTCTGTGTCTTAATATGCCTGTAATTAAATGTAGTAATGGTGAGATGCTGAAAGGGGAACTGTGGCGTGCTTAGGAACTGAACAGATCTCAGAGTTGCTGTGTTGACACCAGTGTGTGTGAGTACTGCAGGGTCCTGTGACCAAAGGGTCTCAGGCAGGGATGCAGCATCTAACAAAGGTCTCGCAGAATTTGGAATGTGAATCATTCGCCATTTCTCTAACTTATCAAAACATAGTTAAGATAAAAATCGGGCAGTAAAGATGCATAGCTGATCAATCCTCCCAAATATACAAAAAAACAACAACATTCAAGCATGATAAATTATGTATTTATCTATCGCAACAAAGCTAGAAATAATTATTTAACATGGTGTTTAATGCTGAGCAATAAGTCATCAAAAACTATAAATATGATTTTTATATTTAATATTTCACATTCTGTACTGTATTTAATCAATTTTACAAGCTTAATTTGCATGTAGTCAGTCAGTCTCTGCTCAGAACAACTTATTATTTATTAACAGTAGGATAGCTTGGACTGTTTTAAAAGGTGTTCTACATTTTTACCATTTTTATTTCCATGATATGGGCCCTTTAATGATGGGCACGCTGTAGAGGTGTATGGTACAGATCAGGATTTTAGCACCAGTTTTTATCAGTTATGATATGTTAATAGCCTAAAGCAGAATACATTGAGAGTCAGATTTGAGTTCCTGTGTGCTGTGTGGGGGTGAAGAGGTCATGAATGGAGGACTACAGACCCTGCCTGTGTCCTTTTGTTAAAAGGTCTCACAGCTTTAAAGAAAAAAATCAAGAACAAAAACGGGGGTCCTGCCTGTTCAGCTTGGCTCACATGATGGTGTCATTTAGAGCGGCCATATCAGACCACGGTTGCCTAGCAATGGTGAGCTCCGTCTCTCTGTGGTGCTTTCCTCTATAGGGCGAAAGGATCTGCTCTCTGTGCTCTGCTGACTACTGACGTCACTTTCCATTACAGGAGGGTGGCAGGAAGAAGCCTAGAACTGACAGATGCCTCTGCCGTTCACCAGCTGCTGTATATACTTCTCTAGCCAAGCAGTGAGCAGAGATGTAAACAAACGCAGATCCAGAAGATCACTGAAAACCACAGATGTCATGCTCTAGCTGATAAAACATGTCATGTTTCTAAAGGACCCTTATCTTGTATTTAATGCATAAGGCTTAATTGCTGTAGGTTGAATGGATGGGGCTAAACTGCTGTAAGCTGAGGAGTGGAATAGATGTGAAAGTGTTTTTTTCCAGTTTAGTTTCCATACGTATACTGTGGGTTTTGGGCAGTAAACGGTAAGTTTGTAAACTTGAAGACTTGAAGTGTGTGTGTGTGTTTGTATGTATCTATGTATGTATGTATGTATATATACATGGGTTGGACAATGAAACTGAAACACCTGGTTTTAGACGACAATAATTTATTAGTATGCTGTAGGGCCACCTTTTGCGACCAATACAGCGTCAATTTGTCTTGGGAATGACATATACAAGTCCTGCACAGTGGTCAGAGGGATTTTAAGCTATTCTTCTTGCAGGATAGTGGCCAGGTCACTACGTGATGCTGGTGGAGGAAAACGTTTCCTGACTCGCTCCTCCAAAACACCCCAAAGTGGCTCAATAATATTTAATAATAATAACAGTGGGGCAATCGTGGCCTGAAGGTTAGGGATCCGGTCTTGTGACCGGAAGGTCGCCGGTTCGATCCCCGGGACCGGCAAATCATGACTGTAGTCATGACCCTTGAGCAAGGCACCTAACCCCAACTGCTCCCCGTGGATAAGGGCTGCCCACCGCTCTGGGCACGTGTGCTCTCCGCCCCCTAGTGTGTATGTTCACTAGTGTGTGTATATGTGGGTGTTTCACTGCACGGATGGGTTAAATGCAGAGGTCAAATTCTGCTGTGTGTAAACACGTGGCTAATCGTAGTCCTACGTTCTACACACTTTTCTACACATATTTAGATCTGGTGATGTTCAACTTCACTTTCATGTTCATCAAACCAATCTTTCACCAGTCTTGCTGTGTGTATTGGTACATTGTCATCCTGATACACTGCACCGCCTTCAGGATACAATGTTTGAACCATTGGATGCACATGGTCCTCCAAAATGGTTCGGTAGTCCTTGGCAGTGACGCGCCCATCTAGCACAAGTATTGGGCCAAGGGAATGCCATGATATGGCAGCCCAAACCATCACTGATCCACCCTCATGCTTCACTCTGGGCATGCAACAGTTTGGTTGGTACGCTTCTTTGGGGCTTTTCCACACCGTAACTCTCCCGGATGTTGGGAAAACAGTAAAGGTCACACCAGCACAGGTTTAATAACACTGTGGGAAAGTGTGGGTAAAAACACCTAAGGAAAGGTCAGCAACAGGCAAACACCACCAAGCAATAAAAATAACCACCAAGTGAAGGCTACCCGTCAAGCAAAAAGAAAAAAAAACAAAGCAAAAACAAACAAGGTAAAACCATGTACACTAAAAAAAGCTAACTAAGTTATTACTAAGTTATTTTCATGCCTCTTGTCCAGTCGTTTTTCTAGTTGTTTAGTCAGGTGCTCCAGCGTACCTTGAATGTAGATCCAGCAATAAAGTGACTATGAATCTTTTTTTACATCTCATTAGCGTATTAGACCCTATTAACTCGGTTTAACTTGTTTTTGTCCAAACCTCGCTGAATGTTACACCCATGTTTCAGTATCATACACCATTTTCTTAAGAACTCCCCTGAGCATCTTTATTAAAAGCTTTGACGTGGATTTCTATTTTTATTGAGATAAACTGGTATTTGACATACAAGCATTGAAACCCTCCCCTCACCCCTCCCTGATACACATACATACACCAAACAGGGAGAACAAAAACAAGCAAATAAAAAAAATAATAAGAAGAACAAGAAATAAATGAATTAATTAATTGAAAAAGAGAGAAAGGGGTGGGGGCGAGTCGGTAAGCCACTCCATGTGATAATACTGGAGCTTATCTCACTTAGCTTAAGGGGATGCTCTGCATATTTTCAAAGTGGGTTAGCACTGGATTCCAAGTTGTTGTTTTTTTTGTTTTGTTTTTTATATTCTAGTTGATCCTCTAAGCGAATACTTAATCTTTTCTAATTTAAGAAATTGTACGACGTCACTAAGCCAGTGTATAAATACAGGTCAATATACAGATTTCCAATCCAGTTAAATTTTTCTCCATGCTAGGAGTGTAGCAAAGGCCAGGCTTTGCCTATTTTTATTATTCACTGAAGCACTACATTCCAGAACCCCAAAAATAGTTGTTTCCAAGCTAGGTTAAACATCAACATCAAATTCTTCAGATAAAAATTACAATTTTGGCTGTCCAGAATTATTAAATATGACGTTCTAGAACACATATGTCAGATCTGCCTTAGCAGCCTGACAACGGTTGCATGTATCACAAGCATTAGGGTCAATTTTAGCACGTTTTGTTTTACTATAATTCACTATGTAAAGAACTTTAAACTGAATAATACTAAGCTGGGCACAGGATGATGTTTCGTTGATTCTGCTTAATGCATTATCGCAGTTTTTTTTAGATATCTTCATTCTAAACACCTTTTCCCTGTCAGAGCGTATTCTACTCAGTGCTGTATTTTTGAGAGACAGAATGGCATCATGTATGCTAAAGACATTATACATACATTTCTAAAATTGTATCTAGTTCAGATCTTGGCAGACTGGGAAAGTTGGAAAGTTGGACTGGTTTTGGGAAGGTTATCCTCTTGCATGGTGGAAACTGCAAGAGATTAATTTTCCACTGGTTAGTCAATTAGCAAAAAAATACTTATGCCTCCCACCTACCAGTACAGTCTCTGAAAGGCTTTTTAGCACAGGAGGCAATATTGTGACTTGCGAAAGATCCTGCTACAGTAAACATGCCTGTATTCTTGAAGAATCTGAGACTGTGATGTTGGTGCATGGAAAGCCACATGGGTTACTAATTTCAGCCTCCAATTGGCAGCATGTTTAGGCAGCATTTTAGAAATGAAGATGCATGTGCTGCACATTATGCCTTTTTTATAGGCTGTATTTGTTTTACATTCACAGTGAAGCTTTGAGGTTTTTGTTATACAAGTAATGGTTTACATTTGTAGTTTATATGCATGCACAAAATTTTCTGCACTTTAATTTTGTGGTGGATTTTTTTTACATTTATTACAATACATTATCTTTTGTTACCTTATTGTATTATATTTGTAATTTATTATTTTATACAAAATCAGAGTTGGTGAGTTACTAATTACAAAGTAGAAAAAAATGTTTACAGTTTGTGTTTCAACTGAAAATTTGAAACATATTTATGCTAAATAAAACTTTAATGTTTTATTTTGTTGCAATGGTATGTTTTTGAAATTTCCCCAAAAATATTGTTATCGCAGAAATACCCTGAAAATGTGTAATATTATTTTAGGGCCATATCGCCCACCCCTAGTTTATACCCTGGAAAACTGCAAAATGTGTGTAATATTTAATCTAGGGTTTGGATGCAAGTATATAATAAAAGAAATATATAATAAAAGACCTTCAACATAAAGGCTTATTTTATGTTCCATGCCCCTTCTGCAAATTCCATTGATGGATTGAGAGGCTGTGAGCATAATAGATAAATTCATCTGGATAACCATCTGGGCCAGGGGTTTTCCACTTTGCATTGCTGTTGTGGATGCCAGAATCTCTTCGAGCTCTAAAGGTCTAGCCAGCATGTCCTTTACTTACGAGTTTATATTCGGGATATTTAGGTTATTTAAAAAAGTGAGAATGGCTGAGTTATTCTCTGGGAATTTAGAGGAATATAAATTTGAGTAATACTTATGAAAGGTGGAATCAATTTCACACAGATCTACAGTAAGTTCAGCGGATGTTTAAGGAAGCTGAGGGATGAGGCAGGAAGCAGATTTACTGTTGAGCTAGCAGTCGACCAGGTTTTTACCCTGCTCATACATATAACCAAGTAAACAGATAAATGTTGTTTTAGTTTTTTCTGTGGATAGAAGATTATACTGTGTTTGAAGACTCAACCTTTCATTGTAAAGTGCAGGCAAAGGGCAAATAGAGTTCTGATGATCCAGTTTTCTTATTGTTTCAATAAGTTCTTTCCGTTTGGAGTTTCTTATTAAGTGAGATACAATAAGATATAATTTCCCCCCTAATTACTGTCTTGAGTGTCTCCCACAATGTAGATGGTGAAAATGAGTCTGATTTGTTGGTTATAAAAAAATGATCAATTGCATTAGATACCAGTGTGCCAAAGTTGTGTCCAATCTCCAGGGCGAACGGTTTGTTTGAAGTGCAAACCTATATCCAATACAACAAGTGCGTGATCTGATTCCACAATGGCTGAATATGCTCCTGAAAATAATACAGTTCAACTACAAAGATTATGCTGTAGTAAATAAAACAGAACTGCGACATGCAGGACATGTGGAGTCAAGATCACAGATGGAGCTGCAACCACTTCAAAGTTTGTTTGACTTTTGAGGCTTCACAAAGAACAAGAAGTCCCTGCTATGTATATTTCACATATAGCAGTTAGCTAGCTAGCAAACTTAGCGACATGATAAACAACAGCTAATGTGAACGAAGCTCTCTCCCTCTGTTCATCCCTCCTAGATATTTCACCGTCCACTGTGAACTTTACTAAAAAAAATTTAAGCGTTTAGGAACCAGCATCTCAGCCACAAAGTGTTCAAGTACTACAGAAAATTGCCAAACACTGATCAGTACATGCAGAGCTACTGCATATGTCACACATACTGTTAGACCTGCAAAGACCTGGTCAATACATTAATGCTTATGGGTTTAGAATGTGATATCAATAAAATTCCTGTAGGTGTAATGTAGGGCTGAAACGATTCTTCGAGGAACTTGAGTAATTCGATTACAAAATATCATCGAAGCAAATTCTTTGCCTCAAAGATTCGTTTAATACATACAGCCATATGCAGCGCTCTGTTTCGCACGCATGACTTTTACTGTTGCACAGCGCGCTTACGGTGTTGCCAGATGACACGAAGAAGAAGTGATTTGATGGCGCGGATTGCAAAATAGAGAAAGAGAGAGAGAATAAGGAGAGGAGAACAGAAGAGACGGACCAGAGAAAACCATACACAGTGTCCAAAGTCTACTGTAAAACTGAACTATCCAAGGGAGCCGTTACTGAACGTAAACCTGAAGAAAGAGGAGGCTGAAGTTAGCTTCTTATGTAAATTCCGCCTTTCCACCTTAAATGATGCAGCAGTTACAGGCGCCAAAATGTAACTTCTATACAATTTAAGGTGGAACGAGGTATTTAAATAAGAAGCTAACTTCAGAAAGCAAGCAACCGAGCTTTTCCAGCAAACTGATAGTGAGTCTTAAGTTTTACGGTAACCTTTAGCCGAGCACCACATCAGTGTTTCAGCACGTCCAGTCCACAGAGCGGAGCGACACACAGTAACGATAACATTTAGCCTAAATCAGTGTGATGGTGAGTTGAGATGAAAGCTAGTAAGGTGTGTATGTTGGTTGTGGTTATATGTAATGGCTAGTTAAGAACGTAATGTGTGATAGCAAGTTATGTCTGTAAAAGATCTAGGCTTATATAAAAAATATATATTTTATCCGATTACTCGATTAATTACTCAACACCTAACTCTGTAATGGACTGGTAATGAGGTGATTAGTGATTTGAACTGCTTGAAATGATCTAATTTCATATGAAAGTTATAATATGCTATAATACAAACATTAAAAACGTTAATGTTATATTCATGTCAGTTTAATATACTGCTAATCAACTGCATCAATTATGTTAAATACTTAAATAACCTTACATCTGGTGACTTCTACATCTAGGACTCGAAGTTTAGGATTTGGGACTTGACTCAAGACCTTATTTTATTGATTCTTGAAACCAATGAAAACACACAATGAATGGTCTTGGTGGTTTTCCAGGGCTTGTCAACACGTTTGCGCCCTAACCTCCACCAGCATGTTGAGTATGAAAATTACTGGGTTCTGGCCACCTTTACTCCCTTCGGGGACATTCACAATGCATGTTTTTTCTCAGCAAAATCTGTTCTCGAGGTCGTCCAGCCGGTCAAGTAGGGGTGCGTTTTGAGTCTGCAAAGATTTGATTGCAGCTTCAGCTATAGTGGGACGTTCAAAGTTTAGTCGACTCCTAGTTAGTCGACTCTGGAAGGTGTAGACAAGTTTTCCATAGCGCATCCACTGATATTTGATATCTGATATGGCTTTAGTGTTTTAAATGAGGACGGTCATATCTTACAAAAGTCCATGTCATTGTTTAGCTAGTTTGGAAAGTAGCTGACTCATAGTAAGAGTTTTAACGGGGTCCATGGGCTGGTTCTTCGTGTCATTAATAGAAGTAGCCACCATTGATGCTAGTTTGCTAGCGAGGCTTGTGTTGGACTGTGTTGCGGGCTGAACGCCAGTTTGCTTTTGCTTTGAGTTACTCATTATAGCCCAAGAGGTTCACCAACTGGTTGTAGTAGAATTTGTGTGCGAAATCAAATGTAAGGTTTGTTATAAAAGATATTTAATGCAAATTTTTCAGGAACGCCCATAATTCAGGTCCGTCTTTTACATGGTCGAATCAGAAGCCACCTGACTTGGATTTCTGTGAGGCTGCTTTGCCACAACATGTTATAGTAAGCACTATTGGAGTAAAGTGTTTTGGTTTAGACGACATCATGTACACACAAAAGGATTCTGTAAATTACTGACTGACAAATAACTACATCATTGGAAAAAGATGTAATGGCAGCTCCATAGCTGCAGTGTTTATTCTCTAACATGGTGTTTCAGATCTTTAGATACATTCCTCTGTAAGGCCTCCTGTATTTCATAAATACACTCTGGAAGTGATGGCTGTTGTATCTCCAGAATGTAATCCCCACCAAAACTCTGGCTCATTCCTCTGAAACATTAGCTTCAGTGTGTGCCCCCTCCCTGCTTCAAGAAAGCCATCAGGTTGTGTTTTTTGCTGAAGAGGTTTCTAGAGTTTTTGGCTTAAAGGCGCAGAGATCACTATGTACACAAACACTCTGTGTGTGAATTGTTTGAATTACTTGTGTCTGAAACTATGTACACATATACAAACCTTTTCTGATAGTATGTGCAAATTGTGGTGCTACTGGCCTACCTAAAAATAAGCACAATGGACAGACAGAAGTTAACTCGTCTATCAAAATCACTAACTTCTGGTGCTACAACACGTTTGGGTGGCTGTGAGTCATGTTTGTTTATTTGATGTTTTGTTAATGACTCCTTTAGAGGGCGGTGGTGACAGACATTTGTTTATTTAGTGTCTGTCAGAAACACGAGGAAAACACGTGGCCATCCTAGACTTGGAGGGTACCTTAAGTGCCCTGACAGTTTGTGGACTATATTTGTTAGCAGCGAGTCATTTGAGAACCAGCTACGTGTGTTTTAAAGTTCTTGCGGTACCGAGAACAGCCTTGGGTATCTCTGCTGGACACTTAAATGGTTAGCAATGTGTCTTTTCAAGTGACTACTACCAAAAGAAACATGTTACATGTGTTAATCTTAAAATAATATTCTAAGATGACAGAGTGTGAAATACTCCCACTCCTTTAGACGTATGCTCGCGAGAAATATTTTGGGGACAAAATCCCTGCTTTCAGTAGGCAATCACCATCCTTCCACACACAAGCGCTGCAGCTCAGTAAGCTTGAGCAAAGAGCAGAGCAACTTTGATTTTGTGTAATACTCAGCTGTATGTAAAGATCTGTGGAAGAATCAGCGATCATATACCTAAATAAGTAGCATTTTTATCCAAAAAATATTATTAATCTTCATTTGTCTGTCAGTACATGTTTGGTGTTTGTTTCTGTGGTTTATAACAGGACCTATGAGGTTAACCACATTTTTGTTTTATACCTTCTTGACATTTTGTCAGGATATTTGTCTAAAAACAATTGCATGCAAGCTGAGCTGTTGATCAACTTTTTGCCATTTTGTTTTGGGGATTGAGCAGTTTTTTTGTTTTCCAGAATAAACAGTAGTCTGATGTCTCTGTTAGTAAGTTTTGCTGGGAGTAAAGATTTAGATCTATTTTTTGGTTATTTACCAATAACCGAACCAAACTGCAAAGTTTCACCGTCTGAATGAGGTGGAGAAACTCCTTAGTATAGTATAGTACAGTACTCCTTAGCTGCAAGCAGTGTGCTAGCGGTTTTCATCTAGTATTGTTGCTATATTGTGCAGCTGCTGAATATTGACCGTATACTAGTGCACATTTCCAGTAGGCTCTAGAGTTGGCTGCACTAAAGGACAATGAGGAATCAGCCCTTTTCAGTCAGTTAACATGAACAGTCTCTCATTCAAGGCTCAAACACGCTACTCGAGTGACGTGTGTTGATTTAAGTTTGAAAAAGCTTAATATGTAAACTTGAAATATTACCTTTCTTTGCTATTTCTGTTTATTTGCTTAGTTAAAAATTTTGTTGTTTTTCTGTTTTCCCCAATATGGTAACTTCAGTAATTATACTGTTGAAAACACATGTTGACATAAAGCCCTCTTCACACGATAAAACTAAAATCCACACAATGCAGGGTGGTGTTGATTTTATTGCAACACTGTATAATGTTCTGTTTCTCTCTCTCTCTGTCTTGTCTCTCTGTCACTCTATGTAGTGGAGAAGTGTTGTAGAAGGAAGTAGAATTTTGAATAGTACATTTTGGCTGAAGTGCACTTGCAGAAATAGCTCTTGAACAGCTGCATGATTTGATTGGCTTAGTTGGCTGCTATGAAACCCATCTACTTAACATGGATTATAGACCCCTGCCTCCTCTCTCTGTCGCCACTTCCCTCTTTTCACTCAGCTTTATATCTCCTCTTGTTGTCTGTCTGAGGGTTATTCTTAATGTCTTCTGTTGTTGAAGCTTTTCCACCTTCTGTCACCTTATTTATTATTATTTTTTTTTAAATGTCATGAACTCTTTGGACCGCTAATGTACAATAACTCATATCTGTCTGGTATTTATTCAGATCGAAGTTGAATCTGGTTCAATATAACCAGTTCTCATTAAATGATGGCTAGGTCAGCTCTGGTCCCCTTATGCCTAATATATTACTGTGTTTATGTACTTAGCTAGAATAACAAACAAGTGTCTTCAGAGTGCTGGTATCTGATCAGTACTCTGTATAAGCTGACACTCAGGTTCAGATATCAGAATCAGGAGAGGGAACTACATTCCAAAGCCAAATCTTTTGCGTCTAGAAGAAATGCACATCTCCCATAATAGTGACAATATTCATCCCCTCCCCTTCCCGTTCCCCTGTCTTTTCTTCTTCTATGTGAAGTTGATAAGCTTGAATGTCACAGTCTAGTGCCCCCCCTCCAGCCTGCCCTTTACATATGATAATCACCTCTCAGTGGTGGCCCGCTGTGTCATGGAGGGTGGAGATTGGACAAGGAGAGCTGTGGGTTCAGAGGGCAGCTTTATGCATTTCAACAAATTGAGCCTCAATGGTTGCCAGACCTTGTTCCACACTGAGCTTTCTTCCAAACCCACCAAAAGGAAAAGAATTCCAAGCATTGTAGTGAGCAGAAAACTCAGAACCTGGCAGAAATATGTCAGCTAGTTTAAATGCATGGTAAATTGTAAAAGAGCTCTGAATTTCAACAATCCTTGAAAAGCTGCATTCAGGTATGTTTGCTAACAGTGAAGGTGTAGTGATAGAAATTCATAACCTTAACAAACTTTTACATACATTTCTTATAGGGTTTCCTTGCTGAGAGTAACAAGACTGTGTTTTTTTATTGTTGTTAAAATTAGCAAAATGCACAAAGTGTGGTCCACTAGCACCCATGCAAATGAGGACATACATTAAATTTCTAATGATTTCAGTTTAATGCATAATTTATTTTTAGTCTATAATGTTATTGCCAAAGTGGCCTTGTCAGTCAACATTACTGAAAATCTACAAGGAGAACATCATAGCATCCTCAGATGATGTTGATTCCTACTGAATGTGTGACTTGTAGAATATTCCAGATGTTGACAGAGGCTGAATGTGTTTAGGTAAAAGAGCAGACTGAATGTGGAGTTGTGCACATTAGTGTAAATAAATACTAAGTATTGAAAGTTCAAGTGAAGTTATAGTGGACAAGAATAGGAAAAATACTATTTTCTAAGTACTTATTGTTCTTCTGCATAAAACCAAAATGTGATGCATGTTTTCAGAAGTTTAAATACCTCCAGTTATTTGATGATTTGTCTTAAGTGAAAATAAGTTAAAGCTTGTATGGTTACTTTTAGGAAATAAAATATTTTTTTGCCCAGACTAAATTATATATTTTAGTTTTTTCTCCTATTTAACACGACTAAGAACCTCCACTGTAGGAACATCTTAAAACCTGAGTCAAGATATAAATAGTTCCTTGGAAGAAATGGAAGTAAACAATGGGCGCATCGTTTGGTTGAGACTATTGTTTGCTTAGCTGAACTGAGCTGGAAGGACAAAACTTGGATTC
This sequence comes from Megaleporinus macrocephalus, assembly GCA_021613375.1. Lineage (NCBI taxonomy): Eukaryota > Metazoa > Chordata > Actinopteri > Characiformes > Anostomidae > Megaleporinus > Megaleporinus macrocephalus. The sequence continues at coordinate 32,756,839 of CM038706.1, forward strand.
AGAGGTGGACTAGCACAAATCCATACAAGTGAATGTGGGTTTTGAAAGTGTAGATAGCCAATCTGAATACAGCTGAAAAGGTCCCGAAAGTGTGGCCAGGTTAACACACTAAAGATATCAGTCCGTCTACTGTGGCTGAGACTTTTGTGAACGACTTTGCCTGTCTTTTATCTGTAATGTATATGCATAGTTGGACGTGCATAACAGCCGTCTTTAGGCTTTGTGGTGCATGTAGTTCTGTCCTTGCTGTTTGCTTTAGTTTAGCTTTTCAACCTTTCTTATCAATGAATTTGTGTTGGTGGACAGATATATTTAAGAGATTAGACTTTATAAGTCAGTGTATTTCAGTAAGCCTGAATTTGCTGCAATAATTCAGCAGATTGTCCATACAATGTGGTTCATTAGTGAGGCTAACACAGAGAATAACAAAGTGATTCATTCTGTCCCCTCCTCACTTATTTTGGAATTAAATGCACAGTTTTCCACTTATGCAGTTGATCAGCCAAGACTCATTCAGTTTAAATTGTGCGTCTTTACTTTTAGTGCTGGAGCTACAGGGCTACTGTTGCTAACACTGAAATTCAATAGTAAAATATTTTCTGTAAATACATCCACAAATCTTCTATCAGCCTGCTCTCATGTCTTCAGTAAGGGGGAGCAGACTTGTAGATGTGGTTTAGGATGGTTTAGTGACCATCACTGTGAATTATAAATAAAAACAAAACCTCACTATACCGCTGAACCCTGCAGAGTCACATACAGAATTGATATCTCAAATATAGTCATGCTGTGTTCTTAATCTAAATCTTAACTGATTTTTTTTTTTTGTCCACACTTGAAATATAAAATATGCATAAGTGGACATAAAATATCAACAAATTAGTCATGTAAGCTTGTTTTGTACCAGGAATTAGGTGGCAAATTAAGCTGAATGTTTCTGCAATGCATTTGTTAAACATTACTTGCTTGAGGACAAGTGGACTAATTTCCTGTTGTTACAAGGCTCTCTCTCTGTGTCTCTGTCTGTCTCTTTCTCTCTGTCTGTCTCTCATGCGCTGTTTCTCTCTCTGTCTCTCTCTCTCTCATGTTTCTCTCTCTCTCTCTGTCTGTCTCTCTCTCGCTCTCTCACTTAGTGACAGCTTGTCAGTGGTCTGAGTGGTGAGGGCAGTAGTGTGGAGATGCTGTTATGGTAATTGCTAAGGGTGGTGCTGTATTGTTGCAGCTTGCTGAGCTGCATCGTCTCCCTCGGGGTTACAGCGATGCCTCTTGCTGCTCAGCAACAGATGGCCATTCTGGAGGAAGGCCACCAAGGAGGCTGCAGTAGAAGTGGTCAAAAACAAACTGTAGTCGCCTTGTCTTGGGACTGCGTGTTTATTATATTATTATTATATTATTAAGAGTATTCTGTGTTTTAAAGCCTTTTCCCTTATTTATGGACTTGGGTAATTTCTGTCTTTGCTGTTGTATAATTTGGTTGTAAATTCTTGGATTTTTAGGTTGTAGTATTTACCACCAGCTATGCTGCAGTACACTGAATTAGAGAGCGACCGATATTAAAGTCAGGCACGTCCACGGGCAGCCCCGTGTTATTAATGCGGTGGATCGTGCTGCTGCCGAATTTGAAGGACCCCTGTCCGAAACCTTTGGAACTGTTAGGCCAAACAAGTAAAAATACGTAATTTATAGCGCACAATGACGTTTTTAATGACGCAGTTACGTGCTTCTTGTTCTAGCCGTAGACGGATGTTTAACTGCTCCAGTGTAAAACACATATTCATATGTTATTGTTACACAGCGAGTCTCACCGGAGCAGCCAGAGCCTTCCATATATTAATCAGCTTCAGGCACTCAAGCCAAACGTAACTAAAGAATAAATAGTAAAGAGAACAGTCAAAAAAACAGCAGCCCATATCGGAAATCGACAGACTGTGACTTCTAAACATTGGCATCAGCTATAGAAAAATCCATATCAGTCGATCTCTACACAGTTTAAATGTACTAACCCTGGGCCTGCGCCACAGCTTGTAGTGCTGACCATGGCTTCAAAGTCTGGTTGTAGTACTAGAGGAGACTGTAGGAAGGGAGAAGACCTCATGTTCAGAAATGAGTGCTGTGTCAGTGCTGCACTGTCTGTGTTTACTGTGTCTAATGTCTGTTAGTTTATCATATTTATTGTTTCTAGTTAAAACTTTTGTATGCACGTTTACACTTTGTACTCTTTCTTCCATGTGCACCATGTTGTTCCTGGAGGAATGAAATTTCACTCCACTGTGTACTTGTATGAAGATGGAATGACTTCTGACTTGAGTTCTGAGAGGCCTGTGCTGTAAGCTAGCAGGCTAGGATATTCATTTTGAAGGATACATGGACAGCAAACATAACTTGGATTAGTTGTGCGCACACAAGGTCATATTTTCAGAATGTATGTTATTCCTTAGTGGCAGTTCCACATTTAATTTTTGTGCCATATCCAGCTGTGCTCTATTTGGCTTAATTGAACACATTTATCTATTTGTGTTTTTAATAGTTTTTGATTTTAATAGTTTAGTAGTTTTCATAAGAGCTAACCTGACATGTTTTGAAGTGCTGTTATAACATAAAATCAGTGATTTCGTTGTTCAAATTCTGGGTATTAGATTGGAGGAAGCAGGAGCTTCAGACATGATCCTCCTCCCAAACTGTAGCTAGACATTGTCTACGCTGTTTGTCATTGTCTGGTCTATGCTGAATGTTGCTGAAAACAAATAGCGTTTTTAGTTACGTTTTCTCCGTGTCATTATCATTAATTCACTTTATTTTTGGTTAAATATTCATTGAATGTCTATTGCTGTAGACCTGTTTAATTATTTGTCACAACCTTTTTTTGTTTTTCTTTTTTTCATCTGACGGCCTCTTTGAACTCAAATTTCAGTGGGTCCCTGGAAAACAGTTGTGTAAAAAAGCTCAATACAAAGCTAACATCAGCTTTCTCAATAAATGCCCCTAAATTAAGGAATACTTTAAACTTTTACTTGGTGATGTTTAATGCTGAGCTAGCAAGCAGCAGAGCAATGGAGCAGCTGGACTGTTGAACAAGTATGATTGGCTGATCTAACAGCCAAAATTATTTGGTGGCCAACATTTTGTTGCATCCTTGCATTAAGTGTACAATTAAAATGTGTCCATATTCACAGCTCCATTGAGCCAGAAGTGCAGACATGAACAAGATGGGTTTATAACAGGATGGAGGCACACTGGAAATCTACCCTTTACAAACATACTAGTGCCTGTGCAGTGATGGAGTGTTAAAAGTCCGTCTGTTGCCATAAATAACCTCTGTGATGCCCTGCCAGCTCTGAGAGGCTCTGTCTCTTCTGTGCTATATGACTCATGTGCTGCCTGTGACCGATGAGGAGATTCAAACTGGTGACCCTGATTTTTTTCAGTTGCAGGTTTTCTGAACTTGCAATGGCATTATGCTCAACATCTTGACAGCTCAACAGTCAGATTAGTTTTGTTTAACTGGATTTAGTACAATACAGTATGTACAAATACTAAATAAAAACCCTCTCTTGCAACTCATTTAATGTCTGAAAATATAAATATCCTGAGAAATGTATGTATTATCACAGAAGTGTCACCGTGATGTATTTTTCTCATATCATATTATATCTCAACATTATGCCAAAGGATTTTACATTTAAATTCACCTAAACCAGTGTTTCTCAAACTTTTTCTATCATTCCCCACCTCAGAAAAACAGGAACTTCCGTGCCCCACCTGTCCTGTGTCACCCCAATAAAATGGTAATAAAATACACATGCAAATTTAAAATTTTCTAATTTATTGAAGTAACATTAAATTCTGTCTCTCAATCAGTAGACATCATTAACATCAATGTTCAAAAATTCAAATATACATAAAATTGGCCTACTAGTTAAATTTGGTTTATTCACTTTTTTTAATCTGTGCAAAATTAAGCAAAGGCAGGTATACAAATTACTACGCCTTATCACAGCATCACTGACTGCAATAAACTTGCTCTCTGCCCAATGAGTGGATACTCCCTTTCCACTTCGAGCCAGAACTGACTGAGTGTCTCAGATGTAAATCTTAGTCTCAGGGTGGAGTCAGATGTCATCTCAATCAGCTGTTCCTCAGTAGCAGAGCTAAAATCAGCTGGTGCTGCAGAAAGACATAAAATACTTAATTTGTCATTGCATATAAAGCACAAGTCTGTTTGACAACAGTCCACTGGAATTAGTATGTATAGCATATACTATGTAGCCTACAATATAAGAGTATAAAAATATCAAAACACCTACCTGCTACATTAAAAAGCATTTCTGAAACAATCCTCTCAATGTGGTGATGTGCTGTTGTATGCATGGGATCACTGTGGTGGCTCCAGAATCAGCTGTTTCAGCAACTTCGGTCAGATTCTCAAAGACATCAGTGTTTCCCTGATCGAGGCGCCTCCCCCATACTTCGAGCTTTCGGGTGAATGCAGTGATCTTGTCTGCTAGGTGAGGTAGGTGCTTGTCTCTGCCTTGAAGCTGAAGATTTAATGCAAATACGTCGCTGAGATAAGCCAGTTTCATCAGAAATGGTTGATCACAAAATTTGCCCGCTGCCTCATACATGCGCTCTTCTTCCAAAAAGACCCAAATCTCTGTTCTGAGCTCAAAGACGCGAGACAAGACCTTGCCTCGGGAGAGCCACTATGCTTCGCTCTGAAACAGCACAGCTGTATGATCAGCTCCCATCTCCTCACAAAGAGCGGAGAACAGTCGCACATTCAGAGGTCGCGTTTTGGTGAAATTGACCACATCCACAACCGCTGTCAAAACCTTGTTCAGTTCAGGGCTGAGCTGCTTTGAAGCCAGCGATTCCCTTTGGATGATGCAGTGCGTCCATTGTGCGTCTGGTGCGGCCCTCTTGATTAATGCCTGCAGTCCTTTCCTTTTCCCTGCCATAGTCTGTGCACCGTCAGAGCAAACCCCCACACAATTCCCCCATTTCAGGCCATGTTCTGTGAAGTAGCTGTCCATAATCTTGAAGAGCTCCTCAGCTGTGGCTCTTGTTACCATCTTGTCTACCATTCGCTTTTCCTGCTGACGGTATTTTGCGAGTTTTCGTTGGAAAAAAATTATGGGCTTATCAACGTGAGTTGGTTGTGAGGTCTCCAAGTGTCTGCACAATTTGTTAGGCTTATACTGTCTGCTTCCAGTTGTCTAAGACACAGAACACATGTCGCTCTTCACCCCCCCACCTCAGCTACAGTGAATCCAAAAGCAAGATATGCTTCATCATACTTTCTTTTTGGTTGGCTTTTTGATTGATTTGGCCCATCTGTCTTCTCTTTCTCTGTTAGTGCGCAATCGCCAACTTTTGTGGTCCTTGTAACAAATTTGTCCATTTTGCAACCTTAAACGTTATACGCACCTCTACTGCCCTGTTGTACTGTTTATATCGTTCCGCTGACATCCAGGGCTTATGCCCGCTGCACACTCTGCTTTTTTTATTGGCAAAACAGACAGGCATTAAAAAGACAGGCTTAAAAATTGTAATTTCCTCCGATTCCTTGTGCCCCACCTGCAATACCTACGCGCCCCACACTTTGAGAAATGCTGACCTAAACTGAGCACAGTTCATAAGGTTTTTATTGTCATTCCATCTACATACAAGTACACAGTGGGGTGAAATTACATTCCTCCAGGAACAACATGGTGCAACATGGAACAAAGAGTACGTAGTGCAAACGTGCACACAAAATTGAACTAGAAACAATAAATGCAATAAATTAAACAGACATTAGACAAAGAAAACAGACAGGACAGTGTAGCACTGAAAAACAGCACTCGTTACTGAACACGAGGTAGTGAATAAAGTGTAGAGGTATTTAACATACTGTGATCTGTGTGTTTACGCAGTCAGATAAAATACACACACACAGCAGTTACTGAGGTAGTATTTGGTAGAGGTAAAAGAAAACAGTGTAAACACAGTATCAGCAGAAAGGTTTCAGTGCAAGTAGAGCATCAAAAGAGCTGTGAATGTGTGTTTGTGAGTGTAGAGTATGTGTGTGAGGAGGTATTGAACCCTGTGAGTTAAAAAAACTGATGGCTTGAGGAACAAAGCTGTTGCAGAGTCTGGCAGTGATGGTACAGATGCTCCGTACCTTCTGCTGGACGGCAGCAGTGAAAAAGTCAGTGTGAGGGATGGATGGAGTTGTCCACAATACTGGCTTTGTAGATGCAGCGTGCGGTGTAGATGTCCATAATGGAGAGAGAGACACCCTGATGATCTTTTCAGCTGTCCTCACTATTCGCTGTAGTGTCTTGCAGTCCGCGGTGGTGCAATTCCCAAACCAGGCGATGATGCAGCTGCTTAAAATGCTCTCTACAGTGCCCCTGTAGAACATGGTGAGGATAGGAAGGGGGAGATGAGCCTTCTTCAATCTCCTTAGAAATAAAGAACTGCTGGGCTCTCTTGGCTATGGAGTTGGTGTTAAAGGACCAGGTGAGGTTCTCAGTGATGTGGACACTGAGGAACTTTGTTCTCCTGACGATTTCCACAGCAGAGCCAGTAAATGTCAGTGGCGGGTGGTCACCTCACATTTTTCAGAAGTCAACAACCATATCCTTTGTTTTATCCACAGAGACAGGTTATTAGTTCTGCACCTGTTTGCTAACCACTGCACCTCCTTTCTGTACGCTGACTCATCATTCTTGCTGATCAGATCCAACACAGTCAAATCATAAGCAAATTTTAATTGCACTACAGTTGTGAGTCAGTAGAGTGAACAGCAGTGGACTGAGCACACAGCCCTGAGGGGCGCCGGTGCTCGGTATGGTGGTGCTGGAGATGTTGCTACCTGTCCTGACTGATTGAGGTCTCTCAGTCAGGAAATCCTGGACCCAGTTACAGAGGGAGGTGTTCAGGCCCAGCAGTTACGATAAGCTGCTGGGGTATGATGGTGCTGAACAAAGTCTATAAACAGCATTCTGACGTATGTGTCTCTATTGTCCAGGTGAGTGAGAAGGAGTTGAAGTGTGGTGTAGATAGCATCATCTGTTGAGCGGTTAGGGCGATATGCAAATTGCAGTGGGAGTTTTTTAATGCACTTCATGATGATGGAAGTGAATGCAATGGGACGGTAGTCATTGAGGCAGGTCTTATGAAAGCAAAAACATTGCACAGACTGTATTTAGGTTTAACACTCAAATATGCATAAAGGATCATTTCAGGATAGTTAAAAAGTAAGGTAATCTTTCAGCATTTGGACAGAAAATAATCAGCGACATTTCTACAGTGCTTTTCTTTTTACTCTTTTATGTTGTCAGGTATTCTTGTCGTTCAAAAAAACATTTTAATATGTCTGCACTTTGAGAAGAGTTTAAAATGTGGGTCTTAGATTAGCCCCATTTAAAAGAAGGCCTGGATAAGCTGGGATTTTTTGGAAAGTTAAGAGTGACACAGTTTTTGTAATGCGTTTCAAGGTGGACATCTGTAGACAAAATGTTTTTCGTGTGCTTTGTCAACCAAGTGTAATGTAATTTTTTCAGCAACAAGTGTTATGATCAGGAGTGCAGGATTGTAGAGGACTCCTTTGGGAGCATGGCTTTTAATGTGGGCTGCAGGCCAGGCATTTCATTTGTAGAAGCAGCTATGCTACAATAGGCTAACAGCCTGTGTTATGAGGACCCAGGGGAATTGGTGAAGTGAGCTTGGACTGCTGAGGCTGTTTGGGGAGGGAAATGGTTCTGGCTTAGCTTTGAGAGAAATTGAGGCAGGTTTGCTGCTCCTTAGACATGTTTCCTGAGATGTAAATGACAAGCTGTTTAATTACAACCTCCTGCGCCTTTAGCTTGAATTGTCTTGATTTTCTTCACAATATTGGAAATTTAGGTAACTTAATATCTAAATATAATGATGATCAATATAAATGTGATCACAAATTACCACATTTTGGGCGTTACCAGACACTAATTACCAGTCATTCACATTTTAGCTGTCATTTCTACAGTGGAGGGAAACAGAATTGTGATATATTGCAAATGTATTTAAATTGTGATTATTTCCTAATAAACTAAGATCTGGCCTTATTTTAACCCAGATTACAGCAATGTCCATTTTTCTCTGGCTTGAGGCTTAGAGCAAAAGCTAGTTGCGGTTGTAATTCCACAGCATATGGCTGGTTTGTGGATTCTGATTGTTTAACAAAGTAATCATTACATTTTAAATAAAATTGTAGCTTTAACGGATTTGAAAATTGCGTTCTTTGACATTGCGACAGATATTTTTTTTTTAAATTCTAGGTAGGAGCAGGATGTGAATCCAAAGACTTAAAAAAATTGTCCCAATATTGCTGTAGTTCACCTGTTTAGCTGTATATTTAGTTTTGACCTTGTAATGGTAACCATGTTCTGCACAAAATGAATACTGATAAAACAAATGTTTTTGAATTGTCAAGACCAGCCCTGACTTGTGCAAACATACTTTGCTTGGCAGTGCATTCCCTGTATGATTATCTAAAAACTGTGCTATTCTCATCACCAACTGCTGGTCACAAAGTGTGTGATCCTCCTCGAAAACTTTCTATTAACATCTCAGCAACAGTGCCTGTGTGCTTTAGAAGAATCAGCTGATTGAGGGGACTGTTTTTCTGTTGGAGGAGTATGGCGCGGCGCCACAGCAATGTCAAAACTCGAGCGAGCAAAAACGCGAGGTGAAAGATATAAAGTTGCACATTTTAACATTTCGCGCACGTAAATGTTTCACTCGTGAGCGTGAATGTGAAACTCACGGGCACAGAAAGAGGAACTGCATGCACAATTTTCATAAAAACACGCACAAACTGTCTTTTTTTTCCCCCCTCTTTTAATGCATTTTTTCTCGTCCGACTAGATTTTTGTGAAGTGCAATACCGTCAGCTGCTCTCTGCACACAAGTTTTCAGAGGGGGTGGTTTTGACAGTTTGGGGGAGGGACCGGCGTTAAACGCTATTGACTGATAGCACCTGGTTTTGTGACTGACTGCTCAATACGAACAACCTCTCAAACTTCAACAGACATGGTGGACGCAGAGGAGCCGACAGAAGAGATGGATAGGTAAAACTCTTTTATCTCACTTACAGAAATGATTTAATAGTCTTATCACTTCTTATCAGCATCCCCGCTGCAGTTCACTCAGTTAGGCTAATATATTTGGCGGATATTCGCGTTTCACCGCTGCTGTAGCTCACAAACAACAAACTAACAGCCTCCTAAATCTCTTAAAACGATATTGTGATGGTGAAGCAGAGACAATCACTACATTTCCCCACAATTCGCCCCCTTTTCCATTTCTCCCAGTACTTTTTATCTAAACAGGTCAAAGCAGCGCTGAAGATGGTAAGGGACCATCTATAAAGTGCAGTACTTCTCAATAACGTACAACATTCAGAGAAGTTGGGAATCTCTGTGTTATTTGATGCTTGAAACTGAAATACACAGATTATGTCAACATCTACTAAAATAGAACCATTTGTAGGTTATTAAAACACATCTTACAAACATACTACAATCTTTACTTTATAATATGCTTTCGTTGATATTTAGTTATTTATTAAAAGTATTGAATATCAATTATATTATAATTATTATTATAATTACATACATCTGTATGATGTACAAACTGCAAATTGTGTTGTTGAACAGAGACTCAGCTGCTGAATATACTGCAACCTTTAATTTTTTAAGATATGACTTGGTTGAATTTTATTTATATAAGTATTAAATTACAACAGTTAATACAGCCATATGATGTAGAGAAATGAAGTTACTCTCTGTACACTACAAGCGATTTTAGATGTGTATGTTATACATACAAATTCATTATGTTACGGTACCTTACTTATAGAAACTACTGGGAGAAATGGAAAGATGGGGAACTGTGGGGAAATGTATTGACCGTCTCTACTTCACCACCACTTACAAAATGTTGTTTCAGAGAATTAGGAGGCTGTATGATCATTAGTTAGTCTGTTAGTTTGTGAGCTACAGCAGCGGCGAAACGCGGATATCCGCCAAATATATGAGCCTAACTGAGCAAGCTGCAGCTGGAACGAGTGAATATATGCTAATAAGAAGTGATAAGACTAATAAATCTTCACTGTAAGTGAGATAAACCAGCGTTTTATCTATCCCCCCCTTTCTGTCGGCTCATCTGTAGTGATGTGCGGATCGATACTAAAATATTGATACCTCCGATACCAGATCTTTATGCTCTAAAATCGATTTTTAAATCAAAATATCGATACCTTTGATACTTAAATAATTTGAGGTAATGTACATCATAAACAGGAATCTTGTCTAAATGATACGCCGTTGGTGGGAACTACTTTTTCTTCCACCTGAGTAATTGTGTGATGCGCAAGCGCAGCGTCACGCTGCTCAGTGTGGAGACACGGGTGTCATGGGTGGAGCTATTTCAGCTCCACAAACAGCCAAGACGATGTTTGTGGGAAAAACAGGTAAGGAGCTGTAGCAACACCCCAAATGAGTGTAAACACCTAAAACAGCACGAAAAAGAGAACTCCGAGCTACAAAAAAGAAACAAAGGGAAGAGGGGGGAAACCCCTCAGAGAGAGCCTTATAGTGTCTAGGTAGCTCATAGTGTTTAAAGTAACATTACCTCGTATCTCTGGTGTGGCTGAATATAATAAATGTTGTGTTAACTGTGAAAGAGACGCTATCCACTCCTTCAAAGTTTGTAAACAAATGTGACGTCGTGGAGCTGCGAGCGCTGCTTAGCAACAGTAGGTTAGCGTTTTCCCATTGGTTCAGCAGCCTCGCGCTAGCAACAGCTATAGTTAAACGATTATTTCTCATTAGGCACTTTATAAATGTCCCGCGTATGTGTTTACAGATGCTCGAATTATTATTCATCTAGCAACAAGTTGTTACAGATTTCTATCTGGATCACATCCTTTTATTTATGAAATAGGAGACAGCATGATTGCAGGCTAATAAGAGATTTGACTCTGTTATTAAGCTTGTATATTCTTGTTTTACGAAAATAACAGCAATACAAACAAACCATACTATAATAATAATAATAATGGCGGCACGTTGGTATAGTTAGTGGTCAGCACTGTCTCCTTACAGCAAGATGATCTGGGTTTGATTCCTAGTCCGGGGCGTTCTGTGTGCAGTGTGCATGTTCTCCCCATGCTTGAGTGGGTTTCCTCTGGGTACTCTGGGTACCATTATTCTTTTTTCATTATAAAATATGGCTATTATTAATAATAATATAAATACAGTTGTTATTATAACAAATGGCTCATATCTGCTACATGTAGGTAGGGTGTAAATAGACTTTATTTTATTTCACATAGATGATTCCCCATCGGTATCTGTATCGGTATCGGTGATACTTGCCCCGTAATTACTTAGTATCGGATCGATACCAAATTTTGCAGTGTCGCACACCACTACTCCTCTGCGTCCACCATGTCTGTTGAAGTTTGAGGCTGTTTGAGGTAAGCAGTCAGTCATGAAACCAGGTGCTATCAGCCAATAGTGTCCGGCCCATGTCCTGCCCCCAAACTTTCAAAACCATCCCCTCTGAAAACTCGAGCACAAAAATTTTGCATGCAGAGAGCAGCCAATGGTATTGCACTTCACGAGCGAGGAAAATAAATAAATAAATAAATCGATAATAATAATAATCAAATCGCATGAGAAAAAATGCATTCAAGTAGGAAAAAACAGTTGGAGCATGTGTTTATGAAAATTGCCTATGCGATTCCTTTTTCTGTGCTCGTGAGTTTCACATTTATGCTCATAAGTGAAACACTTACTTACGAAATGTTAAAACATGCAGCTTTAAATACTTCACCTCGCGTTTTTGCATGCTCGTGTTTCGACATTGATGTGACGTACAATTCTGTAACATACAATTGGTTACAACAAGGCTACTAACAAGCACTATACATAAAGAATAACAAAAATCAACTAAACTTTTGAAAGCTGCTGAGGCAGACACCTTATAGACTTCTAAATCCCTGAGGAATCGGACTCCTCTTGGTGTTAATGCAAGCACACAGGCTGTGAGACATGTTCATGGTTTCTGTTGTTGTTTTTTTATGAAAATTTTCCATTTAAACAAGAGTCAATAGTCAATATGTCTGTGCGCAGGGCAGTATAATTGTTGTGTCTGAATGTAGCACAGCACATCTTTGTCTAAAGCATCTGCAGTGCTCAGTTACTGGTGAGGTTTTAATCATATTGTATCTCACAGTACTTCATACTGTATCCTGAGCCACACCTGGAAGACCTGGGTGCAGACTAAGCAGGAGCAGTGATTTGAGTGACTATTGACTTGTACTGTTGACTTTTTACCAGCTATAGCTTTATAGCTGCATAACTGTTCCTCTTAAATTTAGCATGTGTTTGTCTGCATCCGCCTGATTTGTAAGTGCTGGGAAGGAAGAGCATGCGTCATTCTGACTTAAAAGCAAGCAATAGTACTGTGCAGTTAGCACAGAGGGACATTTGAACACTCATCAACTGCAATGTCTCACTCCTTCTGACAATGCACAACGTCCCCTCAGCCTTTAATCAGGCCATTGATGCCAAAGGATTATTTTAAGACCTGCCGAAAACCTCAGCTCTGGGCAAACAGGGACGAAAACAAGCCAGCCAGAGCGTGAAGGCAGAAAATGAGTTCATCGGCATAATTAGCCTGCCTCCCACCCTCGACCTTGGAGGTTAACCACCGATAATAGCGGCTGATTTCTTCACATTAATGGTACAAAGCCATTTTAAAACAATTATAATTTTTGGAATGTGGTAATTTGGTCTGATATATCTGATTAAAAAAATGATGTCATGATACATTTTTACAAATTATACATTCTTACAAAATGCATCATACATTTGCCATTTTCGGAACATTTTTGTGGGCTCATGGGGTGAGACATGGCATAGTTACCTTGTTTGTGGTAGAGAACATGGGAACTTTGTTCACACTGCAACCTTTAAAGAAACACTGTCATAATACATTCCACATTAGCAAATCATTCTGTATTGTCATTTACAGTATGGTTAGGAGTGAATCTTTAACATTTCATAAAGGCAGGTTTATAGAACTTGTTGGTTTTTTTTTTATTATTCAAAATGCAATGACAGAAAACACTTGCAAAGAGAACATATCCTTAGTGTTTTCAAAACCCACCACCCCAAGTATAACTCAAAACTCCCCAAATCCTATAGCCAACCATTCTACCTCCCACCCTGAATTAGTCATAATAAATCTCCTGATGTACCTCAAATTAAATAATAATAAAGAAAATAACAATAATTAAAAGAGTAACAGTGGTCTGTCCGGGGTATAAAAGGGTTAATAAAGGTTCCCAGCACTGTCCAAAACCATCAGTCATCCCTCTTACACTAAAGTTTTTCCAGACTGAAAGAGTCATAATGAGAAGACATGGGGAGACAGTAGCTGATGTTGAGAAACAGTGAAACAGAAAAGACATACACACATAATATGATGTAGCAGTCATGCTGCGGCATTGCTTGCACCCTGCCCACCAGAATTTAAAACGGGCCTAAAATGTGTTTAACAATAAATTAACAGGGTTAAACATAACATATTTACTCAAACCTGTAAGAACAATATTTGCAAACTGCTGCACACCCCTTCTGCTTTCTGTGTGTCCTTGGGTGGCAATTACTTAACACAAAGATTTGTAGACATTTATAAGCTGGTTTGTTTTGATTTTCATACTTTTGCCACGACTACAGTTCATTATGGAGCACCCCCCCGACACTGCACTTTCAAACTTGCTGGATATTTTTGGGAAAACCATAAATCAAATTGTAGAGGAGAATTAGCTGGGCTGTATTAAGTGTGGCTCATTTTGTGTAGAGAACAGCAGCTGGTTTCCAGGCTTCATTAGCAGACCACATTAACAGAGACAGTTCAGTAATCCTCACATTTTATGGTTCCAAATGCTTGACGTCATGGTGAGCATGCTATGGTCTAGTGTTTGGGTCATGCTCTGGGGTGAGTTGGTGTGGTAGTGTTGGTGCTCATTCTTATTATCATCATGTCGGTTTGTACAGGTGGCCCTTTCGCTGGCTCTGCGTTTCGCTGTTAAAAATATGCAGTTAGGTCTGTACTGGGTTCATCGCTGCAGGCAGGATTTCACAAATTCGACATCGCTGTGAAGGAGAGTCCAAGGAGGTGCGGTGTGCTGAGACAAATTCAGCTCCCAGAGTAATCAGAGCAAATGACGAGGCTGTATGCAGCCCTGGGGCCAGCCTTTCTGATTCTAGGCTCATAAAAATTTAATGTCCATGAGTCGAGAGGTAATAATGAAAAAGGACAAAGAGAGTCTGTTTCAACGACAGAATAACATGGTGCCTTTTTCTCCACAATAGGGATCATCTAACTGTAAAAGGTGCCATAAAGGTGCGATACATGCACGATTGAACCTGTAGATGACCAGATAATTAGTCTGACTGTAAGACGTGCAGAAAAACTATTAAAAGATAAATATCAGCCATTATCCTGCATCCTGCACCTTATTATTAATAGAATTTAGCTGCCAAAATGTTATAGTTTTTTCTGTTTTAATGTTGCTTCTCATTATCGATATTTATCATATTTGTTGTTGTTTAAATTGGAGAAAATAACATTTTCCTTGTAAAGCTGTTAGTAGCTAAACCAAAACAGTGAAATGTTTGAGAAGCAAACAGAAAAGCCTCACTGACTGTCAGTGTTGCAGTAGTGAGATGAAAATTGTAATGTACTATACTTTGAGAAATACGTATATTTTAATATTTAAAACTTTCAACTGGTAGTACTAAACATTTTGGAAATAATAGTTTAAAAACAGTCAAATCTGTCTGTATTGCGGTGATGGTCACTTAACCCTCTATGCATTATGATGAGGATTGGTAAAGAAATTATTATTCTATTTCCTTATCAATATAATAACATAATGGTAGGAATTGGGGGGAAAAGATTTTTATTATAAGGCTCATAGAAATTATTTGGTTGCCTCAGCAGTTTTCATGCAATTTTAAACAAATATTTGTTTCTGTGGTGTCGTATATTGTCCATTTCCTCCAATTATTATTAAATACTATTCCCCTCAGTCAAAGCCGGTAGGTAATTTTTTCTAATAGGTAAATTTCTCTTACAATTTCTACCCATTGTTCATAGGTTTCCAGGCTGGAGACAGGGGGGTGGTTGCCCACCATACAGAATCTCCAAATTGTTGGTGTTGCCCAATTTGTTTACACTTTATTTCAGGTGGTATAAAATACAGAGTCAGATTTTTCCTTACAATTTCTTTCCATATTCTTGAATTGTAGTAGTGTGAGGCGCCATGCACTCTTCCTCTGTAATGTTAATGTTTTCCATTTAACTAAATATACAGTGGAGAAGGCATTACATACTCTTAGGCTATGATAAAGATGAGATGTGGCCCTTAATTTTGTTCCACTGTATGTTTTTACAAAAGCATCTATGACTGCATTTAGAGACTTTGAAATGTGTTCACTTTGGTTTGAATCTCTTATCATAGGCAAACCAACTTAATAGTTGTATGTGTCTAACTAATTTGTATTGTTTGATAAAATCAAACCACATATCTAATGTGTGAATACTGATAGGGTCTATTTGAACCTTGTAATGTCTTTTTAAGTTTCATATTACCAATAAGGGACTGGATAGGGAGTTGCAGTACAGTCTTCTCTATGTCTTTCCACCTTGCATAATAATAATTTAATTTAATAATTTTCATTACACCATTTTAGTATTGGTCCCAGTAGGGCTGATTGAAAATGATCTTTAAGGTTTGGCAGTGACAACCCACCCCTGTCCTTGGGCAACTGTAGTGTGGAGTTTTTTTATTCTTGGATTTTTATCATTCCAGATAAATCTAGAAATCCATTTATCCCAAATGTTAAAACTTTCTTGGGGTATTTTAATAGGAAGTGAGTGAAATTGGTATAAAAGTCTAGGAACTACATTCTTTTTAATTATTTCAATTCTAGAACTAAAATCCAGTGGTAGTGAGGACCATTTCTCCAAGTCTCTCTTGATCTGTAAATGGATCTTGGTTGTAGTTTGTTTTGATAAGCTGGAATATTTTTTTTTTTTGTTAAAAACACACTGAGGTATTTAATTGTTTTTGCTTCCCATTTCAGTTGAAACATCTTTTGGATAACATTGTTAACATTTATTTTATAACCTGAATGTTTTCCATATATACTCAACAATTCTATCAGATTTGGGAAGAAAATTAAAAGAAGAAACAAGTAGAGGGGTTAATTGTTCTTTAAATGTTCTATACCATTCTGCTTGAAAGCCATCGCTACCTGGGGATTTATTTGCTTTGAGTCTGGATATAGCTTCATATATTTCTTTTTGAGTAATGGTGGCCGTAAGTTGTTTATTTTGTATTTCCCCAACAGACAATGGATCTAGAGAGTTGAGGAGTCTCACTGGAAGCAGGTGGTTGTATTCCTTAAACACATTTTTAATTTTCATTGTATAATACAGATGCTGACTGGAATTAGATAAAATAAGAGAATCCTTTTTTTAGTCCCACAGTGGGGAAATTTACAAAGAAGAAATTTAGAAGAAACTCAAAAATGAGCCGGAGCTGCTGCAACAGGTTGCCACCTCCGTGGTGCCATCTTGGAATGGCGGTCCCTGATCTTATATATTGTATTTGCAGTTTTTTGTAGTAGCTTGGTAGCCCTGGCCCCAGCCTCATAATGTGTCTGTTTTTGGGAGTCTTGTTTTTTTCACTTCTCTTAATATATTATCTATTTATTGTTGCGTGGCCATCTTTTGTTGTAGAAATTGGATTTGGTGAGTATTCTGGTATTGTATTTCTAAGGTTCTTAATCTCTCTATTGGGCTAAAATATGTTGCTTGTTTAAGTTTATTAAGATGTGACGTAATAGCTATCAATTTCCCTTAAAAAAAAACAACCTTGAGCACATCCCATAGAATTGTTGGATCTGTTTTCCCTGTGTCATTTTCCTCAGTATATCTTCTAATTTCTAGTCCAATTTGTTTAATTATTGTTTTGTCATTTAAAATACCTACATTTAATCTCCAGGTACTGTTTTTCTGCCTGTTATCTAGGTGTATCTCTAGATTTACCGTATTATGATCTGATATATAAGCTGTTCCTATTTTACATTCTATTACCATAAGTAGTTCCCAGCTGTTCATAAATATGTAGTCAATTCTTGAGTGCGTTTTATGTGGGTTGTAATAATATGTATAATCTTTTTTTCAATGGGTGAAGTTCCCTCCAACATTGACCATACCTTTCAAAACGGTGTTCAAGAATTTGGTAATGTGTATTTATTTTCTTTTGAAGCCCGTGGTATCCAGATTGCGACCCCCCCCCCCCCTTTTTTTTTAAAGCCACTAATTCTCACACACTCAAGTAAAGTCCAACTTGCCAGTGAAGGCTCCCAACCAAACATTAACTTGTTTACAGAGCAAACTGTCCAACTTGGAGGTAGGCAGACTAGAACGTGTGATGTTATATTAGTGCAAACCAGTCAGGCTTAAAAGTTCGGCTTCAGCGCTAAGGCTCTAAACTCTCTGTTTTTTAAATTTTTCAGGAAGAGCCTTGTTTGCCTCCATCCTCCAGATTTTATTTTCGCCCACTCTTCGCTCCACTTTGTCAATTCTAGTAGCTTGTGCGGCTAACTCTTTAGCTGTTTCTGAGAGTATTTGATTGATATCTTGCTCATCTAGGTCATTTCTCAACATCTTTAACCCTAAGCGAATTGCTCCAGCCGCCTCAGCTTCCATGTGTTTGCCATCAACACCGCTGTTGTCAGCCTCCGACAGCCTCCATCACCCTCCCTGTTCCATTACTGGATAAAAGGCGTAATTTTAGTTGACTGTGAATTTAGGGACTGTTTTTCTGTTTGGTATATAGGAGCTACCCGAAGTCTCCAGCTACCTTTTTGTCAAAGTTTCATTCTCCTTCTAAGATGCTTTAATGCCAGATTATAATCGATGTATTGTGTGAGTGTAACAGGTTTAAAATGGGTATGCTACATAAAACACTGTACCATAAATGGCTAAATTGGACACTTAATGGAATCATTCTAGTGTATTAATTATTCACTGAGGATTTTTTGGTTTTCAGGATATGGTCTTTACTGTCGATATTTAGCACTTATTGATTATAAGCTGTAGGTTTAAAAATACTTTTATATCTAACCTGCTATGAAGTTAAAGCCTGGTGCTGGATGTATTGCAATTCTGAATTTGGTGATGTACACCCCTGCACTGTCCCAAGTTTTTAGCCACTCTTTTTAAGGTTCTATGTGTGCAGAGAGCGCAGACCACCTAATGCAGTGTTCCTGATTTTAATGTGGCCTACATCTTACTGTTTGTCCTGTTTCAAATGTTAAATATCTGAAAAATGTAAACATTATGCTGTCTGGAAACGGAGCATTAATGATGTGTCATTGCACACATGCTGCACAGAGGCAAAGGAACAGTGTTACTTTAATCCAGGTTTTATTTTTCACAGATTCTGATTTTGAGTTCTGTAGTTTTACCTTCTGTTTCTGTTTTAAATGGATGGCACATAGAGGAGGGCAAAATGATAATATATGCAGTATATAGAGATTCAAAAGTCTTTTCCTTCATTTTATTTTTATCTGATTTGTGGTCAAATTGCATCATTAACAAGACCTCAGCACTAGAAATCGACCAATATGTTTTTTTCTATAGCCACTGCCGATGTTTAGAGATCATGGTCAGCCCATGGCTGATATGTGCTGCTAAGAGAGAGAAAGAGCATGTGATGCGCAAGCAAGAAAGATAGAAACAAAAGCAGAGCGAGAGAGATGAAAACAGCGTGCATGACGCAAAAAAGAGAGAAAACCAGCACGTGTGATGCAATGGACAAAGAGATGCTGACATGCTGTAATGATTAACACAGCTGAGTATTATCTGGGAGACTCTGGCTGCTCTGTTGAGACTCGCTGTGTAACAATAATGTGTTAATGTGTGTAATACACTAGAGCAGTTAGCTTTAGCCCCGGAGCTAATGAATAAAACATACGCTCCGGTTTCTGTCTATGGTCGTGTACCAGAAACATGTAATCGCGTCGTTAAAAACGTCATTGTTTGCTATAAATTACTATTTTTTAAAATTATTTTAACAGTTACAAAAATTTTGACCTGGGGTTCTTCACTTGCGCTGGCAGCAGGACACTAACTAGAATGTTACAGCACCAAGTTAGAAGTTTATCCAGTGATGTCCAAGAAGGTTGACCGTTGCTGTTACCTCTGTCTTTTTAGATAGTTTTACCTTCTCTTTCATACAGCTTGGGTATCCTAGTGGCTTTTACTCCGCTACGTAAATTGACCTGTATGCTATAACTTTAGCAATTATTACTGTTAATTTGACATGTCCATTGTTTTACAACCACTGCTATCGGGATTTCCTGAAGACTTTTTGTTTGACAAGAATAGTTTGTTGCAATTCTTTGTTGATAGAACTTTTCTAAATTGTTTCTTTGTTGCAGGATAAAGATAAGAGAGTCATCAGTCTGCTCTGATACATCTATCCTTGGTCATGAGAACTGTTCATGTTTTGCTTTCATTTGCTCTAAGTCCATGTTTTTCTTCTTTCTGCCTTTTACAGATTTGTCTTCGCCAGCCCTCTCCCAATGCTAGCTTAATGTTGAGAGCCGCATCAGCAAAACCTTAACAGTCCATCATAAACGGCACTACACTTGAAGAAATGGACTCAGCCCTTTGTGCAGGTTTTATTCTTTGAATCTTGTGGAGAACGTGGCTCCACTCTTCCCAGAGACTCAGATGGGTGACCTATGACAATGTAATTGATAGGGGGGCTTAAGTTCTGCGAGCAGCTGCAATCAGCTTGAGCCCTGGACTAGACAACAAGGCCAACCTGTTGCTTGCAATTGCTGGAGGGCTCCAGAGCTCCTCTATAGTCATGCAGTCCTCTGAGGAGTTGTTCAACAGGAAACTGAAGACCTTGAACGGCAACATGGGGCCTCCAGCTGCTAGCACGCAGGGTAAGCCAGAGGGCGGTGGAAAAGCCAACGGAACACCTGCTATGCCCAAAATGGGGGTGCGTGCCAGGGTGTCCGAATGGCCTCCGAAAAAGGAGAACTGGGAGAGCCGAGGTGGACCAAATTATGAAAGCGTTATTATGGCTTTTCAAAATGGCCAGCTGGACCAAAGCATAGATATCCGTGACGTTAATGAAGCACCTCTGGAACTTGATTGTCCTGATGCGAAGTACTCGCTGAATGAACTTTTGAATCGGTCCCCTTTGAAGGGACTTCACCCCATTCGACAGCGAAGTAACAGTGATGTGACCATCAGCGATATTGACACAGAAGACATCATGGACCAAAATGCTGTCAACCCAAACACTGGTGCCTCGCTGCATCGAGAATACGGCAGCACATCCTCAATAGACCGGCAGGGGCTAGGTGGTGATGGGTTCTTCACATTGTTGAAGGGTTACAGAGTGGATACTTTGGACCATCGTAGTGTTCCTTCACTTGGTTTCCCTGAACTCCTACGCTGCGACGCTGCTCTCTCACCTAGCTTGCAGACGGCCGCTCAGATAGCGCGCGGAGAGATCATCCGCATCTCGGGCTATGATTATGTGGATGGTTCCCTGTTCTACAGCTGTGAGAGGGAGAAGTCCTTTATGCATAGGCTCAAGTCAGAATCATCTGAAACATCCCTGTTCCGGAAGCTGAGAACTTTCAAGAGCGAGCATGACTGTCTCCGGCTTTCAACAGAGCAGGATGACCGCCGGCCACTTGGCTTTCAAAAGTGCTTTGCTCACTACGACGTCCAGAGTGTGCTCTTTAATGTCAGTGAAGCTGTGGCAAACCGGGCCAACCTTGGCCAGAGGAAGAACACCACCACTGGTGCCTCTGCTGCTTCGCAGTACCAGGTTTCGGGAGGTGGCGCCATGAGCGGGAATGCTGCTGGCCCTCCTCCCGTCTTTGAGTCCCCACTGGGCAGCCATGAAGACTTAAACCCTAAAGAGAACCTGGATGCTGATGAGGGTGATGGGAAGAGCAACAGTTTAGCATTGAGTTGCCCGCATTTTCGCAACGAGATTGGTGGGGAGGGTGAGAGAAGGATCTCGCTCTCGCGGGCCAATACCGCCACATATACTGGTGGTGGGGAAAACTGTTCCTTCGAGTCATCGTTGAGCTCGCACTGTACTAATGCTGGTGTTTCCGTGCTGGAGGTACCACGAGAAAACCAGCCCATCCACCGCGAAAAGGTCAAGAGATACATCATTGAGCACATTGACTTGGGAGCATACTATTATCATAAATACTTCTATGGGAGAGGTAAGCTTGTACTTTTGTCAGTTTATGCCTTAATTCTGAACAACATTTAATCATATTAATGTGGTTAATTACATTGTCTCATTTACTTTAGCACAGATGTGCCACAGTTTAAATAAACGACATTTATTAACAGTTTTGCTATGATGTAAGACTATGTAGGTATATAAATTAGACAGCATTCTAATATTAATGAAAACGAACCATGCTTGCACTAGCAGGTAACGTCACCTCAAGTTTATCTCAGGTGATTGTGCTTGAGGCCTCATGTAACCTGTGGAGCATCTGATAAAAAAAAATTAAAAATGTGAAATATATATGTATCACTGTTTTGTTTAAAATATGAGTCACGGTTACAAGTTCACAAATTTATAAGGAAATTT
Source organism: Megaleporinus macrocephalus (assembly GCA_021613375.1). Taxonomy (NCBI): domain Eukaryota; kingdom Metazoa; phylum Chordata; class Actinopteri; order Characiformes; family Anostomidae; genus Megaleporinus; species Megaleporinus macrocephalus. Next base: position 32,778,599 of record CM038706.1, read on the forward strand.
TGAGTGATATTACTGGAAATGAGACCAAAATGCCAGTACTCTCAGTATTGTCAGTATTGCGTACTCTTCATAGCAAATGACTGGACGTCTGTTGCTTTGTTGCGTGCTAGGGCTAATGTACAGTCAGACCTTTTATGTTTTAGCTGTGTCCTCAAGTGTGAGTAGTGTGTATATATTTTTGTGAAGCTGGATCAGAGGCTAAGTTGTGATGCTCAAAGTGTTGTTCTTTATTCATTCAGTTATTACATTTTGTTCCTATTACTTTATTATGGCTAAATTAAAGATGACCATAATCAAATTAACTAAATTACTAATGAGGTGGAAAATAATTCACTGTCACAAGAAATTAAAAACACTCACAGTTGTCCATGGATTCTGCTTTTTTGTTTTGGATAATTCTTGTGAAGAAAACTATATATCGTTTAATGTGTAAACAATATCCAATAACCTGAAGAAATTGGTTTTTTTGTCTGCTTGTATATTTTTGTTCTTGTGCTTTAAGTCAGAACACAATTTTCAAATAATGAAAACGTGGAAATAGTGCATCTTCTTAGAACTGTTTTTCACTGCCTTCTCATCTCTTTGCTACATTACATCATTACATTGTTTCAGGATTTCTTGTAAAGTCTCAGCTTTCATAGTTAGCTAGCGTTTTTGCTAATGTTATCTATTCATAGTCTGAATCTGGTGGCCAACTAGATACTTTCAGCATAATGTTATAATACAAATACTCACCTCTGGAGTGTCTAAAATGACATGATTACGTTTTAGCTGTGCATGCACGGTTAGTTTCTTCGTAACAGATATAAGTTTGTTGACTGCGATCGAGTAGTTTAAGATTTGCTAATTTTGTATAAGATGCTGTGAAATAAGATAATGTTCCCATTTGTTTCTGTTATATGAATTTAGCTTACAAAAATCTTTGGATGTGTGACTGTTTGTACCCAAGTTACACACCACTGTTTTTTCCAAGCCACTTTTCTAAAAGCAGTTTGCCTGGACCAATATGGAGGCGATTTGGGTGCATGATGAAGTGGCCAGTGTAGCGTCTGCATATCTATTCTGAACACAGCTACTTTTAACTGGTTTTCTTTTTTTAATAGAATATCTAGAGGAGCGCATTGCCTATAGTGCTCTCATGTGTACAATTAGGGAAAAAAAATAATATTGAAACCTGTTGAAATTGGAACTATTGTTTGCTGGAAGTTGTACAAAGGTTAATGAATAGCATACAAGCATGTCTGTCGAGTTTTGGGTTGCAGGAGGGAGTGTCTGCATAGTGTATAAGAGGAATGACGAGTGAAATTGCAGTGCTATCTGAAGGCTGTAATTTGTCATTGAGAGCGGGGAGTGGGGGCAGTGCAGCTGTTCCCCTCACAGGGCTAATAAAGCAGTGGTAGACCAAGGCTGGGGTTTGGAAGCTTGTTCAAAGCAGCACTTCTCTTTGTTACAGCACTTCAGTGTGATGTGCCAAATGACAGCCAGGTCATTTCAGGGTTTGTGTGCCTCTCGATTTCGCTCAGTATTTCTGGGTGTATTATATCACCCATTCTTCTGCACTAACTGCTCTAGTCCCTCTCAGTGTTCAGATGTGCTGAGAAATTAGTTTTACAGCCACAATCTTACCTGCCTGTGTTTAGCAATTTCGAAATGTGCCTAGTTTCAAAAGAATCATGTTGGCGTGCTTTTCTTTTTTTGCTGAGATATGGATTTCTGTACAGTTTGAGGTGCTGCCCGACCTTGTCTGTCACAAAAACACTTGCTTTTGTGGAAAGGTCCCAGTTTTGCATTATGGTTGCTCTTTTGTCAACTACCCAAATAAGTAAAAGAAGTGTATACCTTGTTTACATGGCTTTTGATAATGCTTTACCTCCTATTATAACAGTAAATGGATCACTTTAATCATCCCTGTGCTGTGCCAAAGACCCCTTCTTCTTTTTTATATAGTGGCAAGAGCATGTAAGTAAACTGTTAGTAAATGATCAGATCGCATTTTATCAGAAATCAATGAAAAAATCCAGCTAACTCCTTAAGTGTTACAGTTAATCAGCTTTCCTCAGGTTGAACCTAAACGTCAAGCATGTGATTATTATCCGGACTCTGATTTATGTTAGGTTTATGGACTGCTACCCTTACAGCACCAAACCATGATGCTCCCTGATCCATGCTTCACAGTTGGAATGAGGTGTTGGTGCTTCTGTGCAGTGTTCTCCAAATAGTGTATTCTGCATTTGTGCTTAAATCTTCTAGCTTTCCCTCACCTGGCAGTAGGACACTGGGTAACATCTAAGTGGTTAAACTTGATATAGAGCACAATGGTTTTTTTTTTTGGACAGCAGCAGCTTCCTTCATGGAGTCCTTTCATAAAGTCCATCCTTGTTCGGTGTTTTTTTAATAATGAACACATAAACAAAGGCTCCTGCAGTTAACAGAGTCTGTAGGCCTTTTGCTGGTAACCCTGTGTTCTTTCTCACCTTTTCATAATTGCCTTAGTGTGCTCTTGGAGTGAACTTAACAGGATGCCCTCTCCTAGGGAGGGTATCAACAGTCTTAAATTTGTCTCTGTAGTTTTAAATCATTTTCTGAACTCCAGTTTTGTAACTCCTACAAACAGTACTGTGTACTTAATAGTGTTTTTGACTGGAGATTAAATAAATGCAGGGTGAACTGACTTTTCAACAGTACTGTTAGTGTTGCTAAAACTTTGCTATTAGATCCAAGGTGGTTGCTAAGGTATTGTTGATTCATTGCTATTGTATTCCTGGTGATTGTTAAATTATTTCACTGCCATTGCTATTGTATCCCAGGTGGTTGTTAGTGTTGCAGTGCCTTAGATGTTTTATCCGAGGTGGTTACTAAGGTGTTGGTAGATCATTCCTGTTGTGTCTCAGGTGGTTGCTAAAATGCTGCCAGGTGGTTGCTATTATATCCCAGGTTGTTAAGGTATTGCAGTTCCTTTTTGCTATTGTGTCCCATATGGTTGCTAAGGTATTGTTGGATCATTGCTATTGTATCTCAGGTGGTTGCTAAGAAGTTGCCATGTCATTGCTATTGTTTCCCAGGTGGTTGCTAAGATGTTGCCAGGTCATTGCTATTGTGTCCTAGATGGTTGCTACGCTATTGCAATATTCTTTGTATCCCAGATGGTTCCTAAAGTATTGTTGGGTCATTGCTATTCTATCCCAGGTAGTTGCTAAGGTATTGCAGTGTCTTTGCTATCATGTCCCAGATGGTTGCTAAGGTGTCGCAGTGCCTTTGCCACTGTGCCCCAGGTGGTTTTGCTATGGTATTGATAGGTCATTGCTGTTATATCCGAAGTGGTTGCTAAGGTTTTGCTGGACTGTTGAAACTACAGTGATGTGATTACTAAGGTAAGGCCATTTCTCAAAATTTCTCATTTCTCATTAAGACTTCATTCAGAGTGATTTGGTGTGAAATGCTCTATCAGAACTGTTCACAGAAGAGTGACAGGAACGAGACATCTGGAGTCTTTCCAGTAAGGGCGCAAAGAATATTTTTGCAAAACATTCATCGTAAATGATTTCACATTGCATTGCATTTGCATTGTTCATTTGCATCACCTAGATTATCCTCCCATTTAGACTTTCATATAACATTTCCCAAGGCATGGCTGATTGAATAAAGTCATGTGTGTTTATAATCGAAGTCGTCTTAAATGTTTTTAATGCCATGTCTCGTTGTGATGGTATGATATTCTGCACATCTATGTGTTCTGTGCTGTCAGGGGTCTTTGCCCACAGGTGTTTAAGAGTAGATCATTGGCAAGGGTGTCTGTTATTTCCTGAATCCCCTGAATTTTCTCCTGGATTTCAGAAAGATTAAAAGCTTCCCAATTTTCAACAGCTTCCCAACCTTATTTTCTGTTAGTTAACCTGCTATCTCAGTGATGTTATTTTGTAGTGTCTTTTGTTCATGTGGCTGAGCAGAACGGAGACACAACAGATGTGCAGCTGCAGTTTAATCCCACAGCTAATTTCTTACTCTTTCTCCTGATGCTTAGTGATTTACATCAAATAAAGCCTTATTACGGTCAGTTTTTCTTATAATAAAGTTCTGTTTCCTGTATGCCTTATGATTTTTGCCAGCAAAGCTTGCTGTTATTAATGAATATACTTTTTTATTTTCTTTTTGATTAATTTTTAAAGAGAAGTATTTATAATTTTTGTCAAATAGGGTTAAACCCTGTCCAGGGGTTTATATAATCCGTCACAGACTGCAGTTCTGTAGTGTAATCAGAGATTATAATTATGTTTCATATATAGGAATGATAATTTGGCTATTTTGGGGGTGGTGCTCCAGCCAATCCCAGCGTCATCGGGTGAAGGTACACCATGGACTGTTAGCCAGTCCATCGCATAGCCAACACTCACTCACTCACACCAATGGGCAATTTAGAGTGACCAATTTACCTGTCATTGGACATGTGGGAGGAAACCGGAGTACCCGGAGGAAACCCACTCAAGCACGGGGAAAGCATGCACACTCCACACAGAACAGCCTGGGCCGGGAATCAAAGCCGGATCGTCTTGCTGTAAGGCGACAGTGCTAACTTCCACTATTTTCATATTTTCTCTAGTTATTTTCTACTGTTTCACCATTATCAACATTTCACTTGTATGTTCACTGGTGACCGTGCCAGGAGCAGAGATAATATCTGATAAAATGTTTGACTGCCTCCCACTATTGAAGTGCTGATACTTATGTGATAAATGCTGTGCAGCCGATGGTGATCTGACAAAACCAAACTTTGGCTAGTCTTGCTTTCAATAGAGTCATTTTGTGCCTGTGTTGTGGCTGCTGCTGTTTGTTTTTATTATTGTTTTATATTAGTATGGTTGACTGTCTGCTGGGCTTCTGTTGAGTAGAAAATCAGCACATAGTAACAAAGATTAAATGCAAGCAGCAGAGAAAGGTTTTCAGGTTCTCTGTGCCAGATGAGAAATGAGAGAATTGTGATTGTGTTTTTATTTTAGGTAAAAATATCCAACATGGCACCTAACAATAATCAACAAAGAGAAAATGAGAATATATGTGTGAGTATGTAGAAATGTGAACAACCCTGGATCAACACATACCTAGAATTTTCACAGAAGTGCCTAAACTTTGACATAAAACTGTCTATGTACAAATACACATATAAAAAAATTAAAAACTCAAATTATTAGTAACCAATAAATAAGTAAATGCATTTTAATACAATCAAATACTAATAATGCACAGTAAATATTTCTTATAGCGTATTTATGCATTGTTGGCCATACTGGCACATTCACAAGAAGGTCTGTAGCTCAGTTTGCAGTCTAGTCTCCTCAAGACTCTATATACAGACTCCTAACCACTCAGTCAGGCCGGTTTTCACCTCTCTCTGTTCTGCTCTTGTTTTTAACTGTAAACCTCTCAGACCACCAGAACTACTTTGGACTGGACGAGAACCTGGGCCCTGTGGCCGTCAGTGTGCGGAGAGAGAAGCTTGAAGATGGGAAAGAGAAGGAGGGATCGCTGTACAATTATCGCATCGTCTTCAGGACCAGTCAGGTATAGAACTAAGCACTAGTCAAATGTTTAATTGTGCCTCAGTAATATACTGTAGCAACACTCGACTATGAAAACAAGACATAGTCATGGCTGGTAAATGATGTTTATTTGTTATAGAGCATTAATATTGACATGTGAGCAGATATGTTTATTGAAAATAAGAGATATCACACCTCGATTAATAATTTCTTACACTGAAAGAAGATTTGTTAGATATTCAGTAAAGGAGTATTTCCTCGCCACAGTGCTTCAGCTGTGTACACAGCTCTGGCAAAACTACTTGGTGCTCAGTCGAGACTTACATGTTGAATTACTGTGGCGAGAACAGCAGTGGACCGTAAAGCATTAAGTAAACGAAAAGTTTAAGAGCAGCACTAAACACTGCTAAGTGTTACCAATTCGAATTTAGCTAGTATCCTTGTGCATCAGCATCACTTAGGAATAATCAGGTAGATTGACACTGGGGAGTCTGCTACTGGACTCACAGCAACCTAACATGCAGCTACTGTGGCATTCAAAATGTGAGAGACTATAAGAAATGGATTTCTTTATCTCTTATTTGGGATTTAATGGCCTGTTTATAGTTGGCTCATGCAAGATTTCATATAATAATATAAGGTGGAGCAGGCAGCAGTAAGTAATTATTATCATAATAATGAGTATATAAAATACTCATGTAGGTGTTAATTAGGATGTGCTGATATAGGAATTGTGGGCTGATTCTGATACATCAGCCTAAAGTCAGGCAATAGGACGATATTTTCTCATTATTATGAAAAGTCTGTACGCTTTTCTGAGTATATGTTTAATTATCAGTATTTAAGCGTCCTTACATAGCGAGTGTAATTACACCTGTTTAATTGGATTTACTGCAGTGCAAATAATTATAGTTGGAATTATTATTATTGTTGTTGTTGTTGTTGTTGTTGTTGTTGTTGTTGTTGTTTTTTTGTTTTTTTTGTGGCATAAGAGGTTCTGTTTTGTCTGTTTCAACAGACCATAGAAAGTCTTGTGATGCAAATTGTGTATTGTAAAAATGTCTCAGTTATATAATTTATTTTTTGCAAAAACACTGTATTACTACATAAACATTTATAAAATGTAGAAATGACATAAACCAAGAATCTCAGGAACAAATAGTGACATATGCAATAAGCAGCATCACACACAGGCACTCATATCAACACTTAAGTGGTGTTGTAATGAAGCCCACGTATTAACTCACGCTAACAGAAACTCATATGTCTTTCTACATGGCTATTTTTAACAGCTTGTTGTGGCAAAAAAAAAAACATTTCAGAAAATCCAGGTCCAAACCCCTAGTATACAAGCCAGCGACAACAGTGGTGGATAACAAAACAAGAAAGGACAAGATTTTCAATTATAATAAATGTAGAGAAAAAAATAAGAAAACTGTTACAATAAAGTAGCATAAAAATTAACTCCGTGTTTTGGGAGGCAGGATAAGAAATGACTGATTTGTTTGTGAAAGGAGGGGAAAATGTCTGATATTAAATAAGCAAGGATCTTTGGGAGGGCCAGCATCAAGTTACGGGAGGCACGGGATGGACAGTTGTTGAGTGATTGAGATTTTTATAGACTAAAATTTCCTGTTCTAGTGAGAAGAATGTTGATTGAGGTTGTTTTATAGACTAATGGCTCATAGTGGACAATGTTTATATTCTTACACTACATATTTTTATCGTTTAAAATGTATGACTTATTTCATCATAGTTTTTTTTTATACCAGTGCACAGAAATCTATCTGTAAAATGGACAATAAAGCAGCTCTGTAAAGCTGCTTTGAGACAACATCGTTGTAAAAAGCGCTATATAAATAAACTTGACTTGACAATAGCAGTGTTGTGTTTAATTTTACGGATGAGTTAAAATTTCATATTTTGCTTTCCTGGTGGGTTGTGTGGGAGACTGTACTCCTGTACTGTTACTACTGTACTCTTCTACTGTAATTCTGTATGAGGAGCGCAATAATGGCAGTTGGCGTTCACTGCAATTGAACTACTTTAACTGCTCTCGTTGCTTTCGTACTTTCTATATATTAATCGATGGCATAAGCATTAAAACTCATACTAAGTACACAATTCTATCTATAAATATGAATTAATTATCTATAAGCTTATGCAGTAAACAAACACAAACTTTAAATTGTGTGCTGTGAAGCTTTAAAAACCAAGCTGTCTTGCTTGATTATCTTTTTTATATGCTAGTTTATTTCTGCTCTTTACTTGCTTCTTGTTACATAGTAGCCTGCTTCTGAAGTTCTACTGGAGTTGGGTTGTGTTACCACTGTAATGGAATTTGTAAACAGTTTGATTGGCCAATTCACTATGTTTACCCAGGTTAGCCCTGAGGATTAATGTTAAAACTCCCGGTTACTATTAGATAAAACTGTGTTAGGCCAGTTAAGTCAAGTTTATTTATATAGCGCTTTTTACAACAATGTCGTCTCAAAGCAGCTTTACAGAGTTTTAAAAACAGACAGTTACAATATATCCCTCAGTGAGCAAGCCAGAGGCAACAGTGGCAAGAAAAAACTTCCTCAACTGGATGAAGAAACCTTGGGAGGAACCAGACTCACAAGGGGAGACCCATCCTCCTCTGGTCAAACAGTATTTACAGTTTAATTAATTAAATAGCAAAGAAAACAGTCTCTGCTTGAAATCTGGACAGCAAAGCTTTAGAAGCTGCACAGGTAGAGGCAGTCTGTGACTGAGGCTTTATGTAAAGTGGGCATGAGCTGAAACAGTCCCATCCTATCTCAATGCGGGTGCACCTGGATGGCACAGAGATGTAACTGAGGGTGTAGCAGTTGACACAGATGGACAGGTGAGCTGGCTGGTGATGGGTGGGGTGGAGGCCCTGATGATCAGCCCTTCAACAGTGTTCAACAGACAGGAGGACAGTCATTACCTCAGGAAGAGTAAAGAGAGACAGTTCGGCTCAGGAGTATGACTGTAGAGAGTATGAATATTCAGAATTTCAGAGTGTGGCTGGAGACCCCGGCAGATCTAACTATAACAGCCTAAACTAAAAGGAGAGAACCAGAAGGTAACATGGACATGAGAGCACCCTGAGACACTGGGATCCCCCCACTCCACAGTCAACAAACCTGTGTGATCACGTGAAGTAGTGGAACAACAGCACCAACATCTCAGTTTACCATAAACCTCTGTGTCCATGAACCCCCAGATCTCCTGCCTTTACCTAAAGGGAAAATTAATTACCAAAAGCTACACTAAACAAGTATGCTTTCAGTCAAGACCTAAAAATTGAGACTGAGTCCCAAACATTAACTGTGAGATTATTCCACAATTTGGGGGCTTTAGGAAAAAGCTCTTCCCCTCCATTGAAGTCTTCTGAATTTTTGGAACTTTTAGAAAACCAGCATCTTGTGATCTGAGTAATCGTGGCGGTTCATAATAGGAAACAAGATCTTGCAGGTACGCCGGTGCGAGACCATGCAGCGCTTTATACGTCAGTAAAAGAATTTAATAGTCTATATGGAATTTGACAGGAAGCCAGTGTAGCGCTGATTAAACTGGACTGATGTGATCGAATTTCCTGGTTTTAGTTAGTACTCTAGCTGCAGCGTTCTGAACCAACTGAAGTTTATTCAGGTTCCTGCTGGAGCATCCTGACAATAATGCATTACAGTAATCCAGCCTTGAGGTTATAAAGACATGCACTAACTTTTCGGCATCAAACATAGATAACGCATTTCTTAACTTTGAAATGTTTCACAGGTGAAGAAACGCTGTCCTTATAATATTACCTATGTGTTGATTAAATGTCAGATCTGAGTCAATTATCACACCAAGATTTTTGGCTTCTGAACCAGGAACTACAGAGAAATCAGCAAGATTTAGCATTAAATCTGAACATTTAATCCGAGCAGCCATTGGGCAGAGGAGGAGAACTCTTACACAATCTTCTATCTTATTTAATCTGGATTTATCATCTGGTTTGGCTGATATGTACAGCTGTGTATCATCGGCATAACAGTGGAAACTGATTCCATGTTTATTTATAACTGAGCCTAATGGTAGCATATATAGTGTAAATAACAGAGGACCTAAAACAGAACCTTGTGGAACTCCATATTTCACTCTTTTATAATTAGATGATACATTGTTTATCTGTACAAACTGAAAACAATCACTAAGGTAAGATGTGAACCAGGATAACGCTATTCCTGTGATTCCAACTATATTTTCTAATCTGTCCAAGAGAATAGCGTGATCTATAGTGTCAAAAGCTGCACTTAGATCGAGTAGTACCAGCAGAGAAACGTGGCCTTGATCAGAGGCAAGAAGAAGATCATTTGTTATCTAAACCAAAGCTGTCTCTGTGCTGTGGTGTGGCCTAAAACCAGATTTTTCATATATGTTGTTCTTATGTAGATGAGAACAGAGTTGTCGAGCTACAGCCTTTTCTAAAATCTTAGAAATAAATGGTAAATTGGAAATTGGTCTATAACTGGACAGTTCTCTGGGGTCAAGATTTGGCTTCTTTATCAAGGGTTTTATCACAGCTAGTTTAAAAGACTTAGGTACATGACCCAGACTAAGAGAAGAGTTGATGATAGGTTCAATAATAGCTGGTAATACTTGTTTCAATAAGTTTATTGGAATCATATCGAGTGTGCATGTAGCAGAATTTGAGGAAGAGATACGTTTTTCTAGTTCTGTCTGCTTAAGTGGACAAAATGTTTCTAGTCTTTTTTCTAAAACCACATTTCGTGCTGTCTCAGCCAAACCAGATGAAGGATAGGTTACTCGTAATGGTAGAACTTTTTGTCTAATATTCTCGATTTTGCTATTGAAAAAGTCCATGAGATCATTGCTGCTGTAGTTGGAGGGTATTTGAGGTTCAGTTCCTGCCTGGTTTTTGGTAAGTTTTGCGATTGTGCTAAATAAAACTCTAGGATTGTTTTTGTTGTGTTCGATAAGTGAGGATAGCGTGCTGAGCATGTTTTAAAAAGTGCCTTTCTGTAACTGCTAAGGCTGTCTTCCCAAGCAGAGTGAAATACCTCCAGCTTGGTCACTTGCCATTTGTGCTCTAATTTAAGTACTGCCTGTCTTAAGGTGCGAATTTCATTGTTGTACCACGGAGCAAGCTTTTTCTGTTGCATCTTTTTAATTTTTATAGGTGCAACATTGTCTAAAGTTAATCAGAGCGTTTTTTCAACGCAGTCTGTTAGTCTGTCTAGCTCTGTGGGTGAGTATCTGTTAGTGGTTGGATTGGTGATGTTTATGAAAAGAATTTCAAAAGAATTGAAAGTGAGATTGTGTTTCTGATTCATGTCTTATGAATTTTTATGAATGACGCATATACCCCCTCCTTTACTGAACAGTCTGGGGCTGTGTACATACTTATAGTCTATGGGAGTGGCTTCATTTAATGCCAAATATTCCTCAGGTTTAATCCATGTTTCTACGAGACATAACACATCAATTTTATGATACGTTATTGTATCATTTACAATGACAGCCTTAGAGTTCAGTGATCTTATATTAAATAAACCAAACCTTAGTTTAGAAACACTGCAGCTAGACACTGGATCTAATGCTCTTATATTAACTAAGTTATTTAAACAAACTGATTGAGATTTTCTAAGTTTGTGTTTAATTCGGGGCAGTGAAACAGTCTCAATATAGTTGTACATAGGTGACGTCTCATGGCAGCGAGCAGACGGTCGGTTTAGCCTGTTTGTCTGCTGCCTGGTCTCGGCTCTGGACTGTCAGCAACTACCTACGCTGCTCTACGACACCGTCCCGCCCTACGAGACCAGACTTCCCCTCAAACTTGTCTAAATGATTTTCTGCACACCACTCGGACATCCCGCAGTGTAGCGCCCAAAGCCTGCAGTAAGCTTCAGCACCCTGCCGTCTTGGATAAGGGCCAGAGCATATTACGGCATCGCACATCGTATGGGCTATTTTGATCACCTCTTTAATATTACTCTTAGTGACCTCAGACTGCCGCATACAAATATCATTACCACCCACTTGAACCACTATCCTCAAATATCTATTCTTCGCTAACACCCTAAGGTTGCTGCTAATATCCGGCGCCCTGGCTCCTGGTAAGCAGATAACTCTAGCGGCTGGTGCCCCTAAAGGAGTAGCTAATTTCACGTGTCGTACAATAGAGCTTCTTATAACCAGAGTACCTTTGACAGACTCCTCGGTGGGTGTTTCACCGAGTGGAGAATATCTGTTTTACACGCGAATAGGTGCGAGGTGCTCATGTGGGCTAGCTTTAGCTTTGGCTTCAGCGTTAGCTTTAGCTCTGTTACTATGCCGCCGAACCGTCACCCATTCTCCCTGCTGCCGGGGCTCTACAGCCGGAGTCGATGGAACTCTAACCCTGATTAAACCCCGAATGCGCACCTCTAACTGATTCACTTTCTCCACCAGAGTAGAAATTCTGCCATTTCTCACAGACTAACCCACTGTTTTTATCACTAGTGGTGGAGAGAGGACTAGCACTATACATGCCACACTCCACACAAGCAAACGCAGCCATATTATAAGATAGTGGTACTTACTTTTTTCAGTCGATTTAAAATCTTACCACCAGCCTTTGTTGGAAAGCTAAACTGCAGTCTCCACTCTCTGGGGTAGGTAGTCCTGTGAAAATAGTTTGTAAGGGTCTACAGATGGTAAATATACAATAAAAACACAGAAGCTGTATGTATCTCGCAAACACTCAGGATAAAAACTCAACTCAATTAAGGAGGTTTATTCAAATGAAAGAGCCCATACCATCTAACAATACGTTTTATTATATGGCATTATAACAAAGCAGAGGACTGCTGTTATATAGATACTTTTAAAAAAATATTACAAAAACCATCAAAACAGTTTAACCATGCAAATGTTTTTGAGTGACTTTGTATAGAACCAGTGCCTTCATTCTTCAAAAAATTCTAAAAACTAGGTTTTTGAAGAGGGAACGTGTATACATTTAAAGGCCTATGTTTAATCTAGAATGGCTAAAAATGTTTATATAAATTGTTGTTAGTGTAGTGCTAACATGCTATTATAATACCGTAGGAGCACTAGCTATTATTAGCTTTGTAGAGTTTTACAACAGTTAAAGCTCTAGCTCTAGCTCTGTAGTCATGGTTTACAGCATCTGCATGTAAAACTGATCCAATTTCAACAGGGCTTTAATATACACTGAGCTCAACATATGTATTAGAAGTACAATTTTATTGTCAACTGAATGTTCTTTCACTTCCTGAAGTTCCCTCTCTTTGTGTTTTACCAGTTAACTACTCTGCGAGGGGCGATTCTGGAGGATGCTGTACCCTCCACAGCAAGGCATGGCACAGCTCGTGGCCTCCCACTGAAGGAGGTTCTGGAGTACGTGGTTCCAGAGCTCAACATTCAATGTCTCAGACTGGCCCTCAACTCCCCCAAAGTACCAGAACAGCTCCTCAAACTGGATGAGCAGGGGGTCGGTGTTTTTTCATCTTTCATCACTACTCAGTTTTTCATAAAATTTGTATAAACCTATGTTTAGAACAGGCAGCAGGACGCTAGCTTGCCACTAAGCTGAGTGCTTAGCATTACTGCTACTGAGTGCTGATTGGTTGGCATTACTGCTACAGGGTGTTTAGCATTACTGCTACTGAGTGCTGATTGGTTAGCATTACTGCTACTGAGTGCTGATAGGTTAGCATGACTGCTACGATGTGCTGATTGGTTAGCATTGCTGCTAGCGAGTGCTGATTGGTTTGAATTACTGGTAGCGAGTGCTGATTGGTTAGCATTGCTGCTAGCGAGTGCTGATTGGTCAGCATTACTGGTAGCAAGGGCTGATTGGTTAGCACTGCTACTTTGTGCTTAACATTATTGTGACTTCTTGCTGAATGGTTGGCATTGCCGCTACTAAGGGCTAGTTGGTTAGCGTTACTACTACTGAATGCTGATTTGTTAGCATTGCTGCTACTAAGGGCTAATTGATTAGCTTTACAGCCACATTTGCTGATTTGTAAGCATTACTGTTTTCCTCACTGCTGATTGCTCAGCATATATTTTTGGTAAAAATGTAGAAAGTTCTGCATAAATGTACTTGACCTTTTGGTTATAACCTGTGGGGTTTGGTGTTACATTTATACTCAACACAATTTAGGCTAAATTGTTTGAAAAATATGTTCTGGAAGCAAAGACGGTGGATGTATATAGAAATTATTACATTTTGCTGAAATATTTTATTTATAGGTATTTAATAAAATCCAAGATGTATTCAACATGTTTTGGGTTAGTCTGAGCTACAGGTGGTATGGCCCTGAATGACACCTGAAGGGGTTAAACATGTTTGAGCCTTTATGACTGTCTGATTTAGATGTGAAATCAAAAGGGCAGAGCTGTTTTTGTGTCACCTTGTCAGTGGTGCCTGTCTGGATGGGTTAAGATGTTCCTCTAGCGTTCATGTAAGGCGGGGGGACAGCCAATATCACTCTAAAGGTGAATCAATATGAGCCACATTCTGACATTGATTTTCTTTTTTTTTCCTTTTTTTCCTCTTTGCTCTTCATCACGGAGGGGAAATCTGAATGAGGATTGATGCATACATCTGGCAAGCAGTATTAATTGATAGATTGCAGTATCTGATTTTTCCTGCGGTGTAATTGGTGTTTTCGTTATTGGCCTCTGAAGGCTGTGTTTGAGAGCCTCTCTCCTGCGTGCCTGATACAGATTTTTTTGGCACATTTGCTCTAGTATTATTGTGTACTAAAAGAGCTCCTATCACTTCTGTTTTAAAAGAGCTGCAATGGCTACTTGTATCTTTTGCTGTAGTTTTCATAGTTCTTCTACTAGTCTATAAAGCTCCAAGTGTAGCACCCGTTTACATCAAGGAATAGATCTATGTTCCAGCTTTTGGTCTTAGATCTGCAGATACTGACATTCTGCACATAAAATCCAGAAAATGTGGATCTCTTTAAATGAATATACTTCTAAATTGTGGAACTTCATTTCAATTTTCATTAGACAGTCAAGATCACTGCTCACTTTTAAGAAACAATTTAAAACTTAATTCTTTAACTTGCTGTTTAATTAAAACTATAATGTCTTAATACTTGTAAATTTATGCCACTGCTGATGTACTACTGCATGTGCCCACTCAGTGCAGGTCCCAAAACTCTAGTCCACTGACATACTGACCCACACTCGTCTATTTGTTGTTTATTCATCTGTCGTTCCTCCCATAGGGTCCCAAGAAATCCTCTAAGCAGCTGTCCAGCAGACTTAACATTAACATAACGATGTCCACAAAGCAGGAGAAGCTGAAAGAAGATAAGAGTGCATTAGCAATAGCAGTGGTGCAATTTCCACAGTGTCTGATGTAAATAAAAAATGGAAGTAAAACAGGACAAGCGGAGGTTAGGTTGAGAAAACTTTCAGAGAGAACTGCTCGTAGGAATGCTAATTCTAAAAGGCAACATCACAGCATCTGTAAAAAAGCAAAAAGAGGATAATGTTCCCAAACAAACCTCATAATCTATAGTGGATTAACTATGTGCACAATGATTCCTTTGTGCTAATAACATTCATACAAATGCTGCATGTTTTCTAGGTAATGCTGTTCCCGTTCCTTAACCTAATAATCAGCTTGTTTTCTCACATTCAGAACTAAAAATCTCAGCTCCCAGGATGTCTGCATTCATGAAATAGTACATGTTCATGCATTAAAAATGTGGGTCTTTAAGGGTTCCTTTAGTAAAGACAATAGTTCTGTTTAGAACTGCAGAACAATTTAATGCTTAAATGAAAACATAAGGTTTCTTGTATTTCTTCGATGTCAAACGTATAAAAATAGAAAAACCCTTCGTTACTGTATGTAGCCATGTACAACACATTCTCCATCAATCTGAAGAAATATATAGAACTCATGGTATAAACCATTTTCTTTTTTAAATGTTTGTTCTGAAGACTTGTTTCTTTTTAGGATTCATTATAGACTTTATTCAAAAGACCTGAAAGAGGTATTATGATAACAGCACAGTTTAAACTATAAAACTCAAATGTTCTTATCCATTCTGTACAGCCCTAAAACTATCGTTTTAGTTTAAGCAATATTAAAATGCCAGATTTTTGGGTTAAATGTATGCATATTTAAGTAGATCATGTCTTGGTTTCATATCTGAATGTAACTTCAAGATATTTGTAAGAGTCTTAGTAATATATTGGCTGGGATTGCTATTTGTTTTTACTTTGCAGTGTCTTGCCTCAATCGTGTTTGCAAGTGCAGTGTCCTTAAAAGCAGCGACCTCAGAAAGATTCTCAGAATGAGGAAGAGAAGGTGGTCTGGCTATGTTTGTTTCTGAAATGTGAAAAACTTACTTGCACACACTCCCATGTGAGTCATTATATCTAGGAAAGTCATCTTTCCTGCAAATGGGTGACCAGTTTGACCCCTCATTAATATGGGAAACCAGAAAGTAATTCCTGTCGATTACTTTTTCAGTCAGTGTCTTGATCGAAGGTTTTCCCTCAATGTCTTGACAAATCTCCTTTGTACATTTGGACAGCAGTAGTCTTTTTTTAAAGTTTCTTAAAGAATGTCTTCACTTTGCCATACACCATGTTCTTCAATGATTCATTAGTAAAGGTTTTATAAAACCAAAAACGCTCAAAAAACAAAGGGTGCTTTGCATGGGGAAATACTTCATTAGTTTCGTAGAGAATGTGTTGGATATAGGTCTATGTAGCAGCAAAAAGGGTTCTGCTATTGTAAGAAGCTTAACATCAGAACAACAGCAGAAACACTCCACTCTGGGATTTCTATTTACCGCTCATTATTCACATTAGAGAAACCTAAATATAGGCTTGAAGAGACAAACCAGTGACAGGCTGGAAAACTGCAAAGGAAAAAAAAAACCTACACGCTTTGAACTCTATTTGAATTCTCACAGCAGATAGGAATTGCAAGGACATCACTGGAGGGGGTTTTTAATGAAATGATCTTTCCATCTCTACTTAACAGTAATAGAGAAAATCAAATTTAAGTTTGCTTTTCTGTTGTTATAGTTAGTGTTCAGTAAAGGAAACATTATAGGGGAAAAAATAAACTAAACATTCATATAAACTCATTTGGAGCAATGTCATAGATCTGCTTTAAAACATACAAAAAGAGAGGTAATTTTTTTTTATTAAATCGCTTTGTTTTTATACACAAAACATCATGTTTTTGTGACTCTCTCTAAAACTGATGGATGCAAATGATTCTTATTGGCTGCCCTTTATTGTGCTGAATTACGATTTGCATTGAATTTGAATTTAAAGCTATTTGCCACTTATATATTCACACAGCGGAATTTGACCTCCACATTTAACCCATCCATGCAGTTAAACACCCACATATATACACACTTGTGAACATACACACTAGGGGGCAGTGAGCACACTTGCCCGGAGCAGTGAGCAGCCCTATCCACAGCGCCTGGGGAGTTAGGTGAGTTGCTCAAGGGCACTTCAGCCATATCCTGTTGGTCAAGAGAATCGAACAGGTGACCTGTTACAAGACTGTCCCTAACCTTTAGCCCACTACTGTCCCATAACTATATTGTGTCTTCATTGTAAGTGCAGGGCTAAACAGCTGTATGCTCTACAGGTAATAACATTAACATTAACAACATAATTTAACATGCGTAATGAAATACAAGACCTCTATAAAATTGGTGCTATATTATAAAATAAGTAACAATTTAAAAGTGTCAGCAAACAAACACTTTATATAGAGCATTTCTATATTCTGTAATTTAGTCCAGTTTGTAAATGTAAAGGGCAATGAGTTCCAAATTTATGGAGCAACCTAGGAAAGTCTCTGGCTGCCATAATACTAAGGTTAATAGCTGGAAGTGCCGGTAAAACTGTTGATGAAGACTGCAGAGGTGAAGCTGATGAAGAAATAGCTAGTTTCATATGTCTCACAGTAGAGCTTCCTATAACAAGAGCACCTTTGACAGGCTCCTCGGTGGGTGTTTCCCTGAGTGGATAATATCTGTTTGACACATGAATAGGTGTGTGGCACTCAGGTGGGATAGCTTTAGCTTTGTTACTATGCTGCCGAGACATCACCCATTTGCCCTGCTATAGGGGCTCTAAAGTCGGTGGTGCCTTGAGGCACCCGGCCTAGATAACACTTCTGCTCCCCGGATATGCACCTGTAACTGATTCACCCTGTGGACAAGGGTGTGTGTATGTGTGTGTATGTGTGTGTATATATATTTATGTGACTGAGATGATTTACCCACTTTCCTCGATTGCCTGAAAACCTGCTAGCTAGCTAACACCAGCCTTTCTGCTGTGAAGAATGTCAACTGATGTTAGTAAACCATGTTAGCTAGTGTTAACTAGAAAGCTTACCCTGCCTCGGTCATTGGTAGGCAAACATTCAAAATGAAAAGATGTGTGGATATATTTAGTTTGTATGCACTGCAGTAGGCTAGAGAAATAGAGCAGAATGATGGGGAAACAAGGGCATATTTTGTTCTTACCGGTGTTGAGACCTTACAGCTGCATATGAGTTTGATAGCTTGATGTTAGCATGAGCACTGCTAACCTTTGTTCATCTGTTTTAACTGTTTTTATTGTGTAGTTAAAGCAGAGGAGACCAGGCATAAATACTGTGACTGTAAACAATTCTTAGCATTGATTGATCCAAACTTGAGTCTTTGTGTTGAAAGTGACATTCACTTTCCACAATATAAATATTTATATCTAAATATCTTTCACTTAAGCTACACAATGAGCGAAAGTGAGTGAATGTTAAGAGTCCTTGTGCTTAATCACCTAATTCTGATATGCAGCAATTTACTCACTTTGTAGTCATAATGGTGTTTGATGGTATAATTGTTGGTATAGACAGAATTTCTCTGATTGTTTCACTTATGATTATATAATTAAAATGATTTTTGTGTGCTTACTTGACCGAAAAGCACTAAACTTTGCAGTGAATGATATGCCTACCATCTCCACATGGCATATTTTCCAACAAGCATCTGAATAAAGCTGTGCTACTTAACCACCCGAGCGCAGCATTAATCGCCACTAAGCCCTCAAGGATTTTTCAGCTCCTGAATTTCTCCCTCTTCTTGTACTTGCATGCATGTGCTTCATCATTGTGACATACAGTAATGAGATTTATTCTGCTTGTTTTTACTAATAATATATTTGCCCATGTGACATATTTTACATGCTCTGTAAAGAGCCCACTGAGTCATGAAGTACCTTCTTCTCTTACCTTTGATCTGTCATTCTTTTGACTTCATAGATTTATGGTGGGAATTAGACATGACACGCTGACCGAGCAGGTGGTCTTTGCCTGAGGGTGAGCTATGAGGTAGAGCACCTGTGTGACACAATATTAATAGTCCCTGTCGGTCATCCTGCGAGACCACAGAAACAGCATAGAGAGTCATTTTCAGAAAAGGAAATAGATCACAGTACATTTGCAATAATTGTTATTTCTGTATGGGGCAGAGCAAGCTAAAAGTGGACTCAGAGCTGTTAATCAAGCTGCTCAGAAGCCACACCTACTTCTTAAACATATTATATAACAGAATAATGTTATATCATGAGTATTGCAGCCCTTTAAAAAAAAAAGTTTTAGAATGAAACAGCACATTTTCAACCATTCTGTATTAAATCAAAACGAACCGTTTGACATTTAGACCGCCTGTACGCAGAAAGACAGTCATGTTAAGAAAAAAACACTATAGTTTTTTTTTTTGAGGGGCAAGTCTTATGGAAAAGCACTTTCACCGCTTTTCATGAATTAAAGAGTTAAAGTGTATATAAACGGTATAGTTTCAAGACCTAGTGTTAACTCAGTGTTAGTTCATACGGTCATATATGAAAACTGGACAGCACTGAGCCTGTTTGGAATGAGAAACAATACACAACATCTAATCATAACATAGCTTATTTACATACATTAGTCTAAAAAACGCGCTGTTTAATTCTGAGGGATAAAGAAAGGTTGGAAGTGATCATGTAGTTCATGAATGCCTGATTTTGGCATAAAACCAATAAACGTTGTAGGTGGAAATAAAATAAAATTAGTGTGAATGTGAGCTCTGTAAATTTGGTATAGTTCACAAAATGTTATGTCTGTCAATCTCTGTTGAATACACAGAGCATGCAGGGCAAGACTTGAGACAGATACATGTGTGTAGCTGAGTGAACAGTTGGCCAGTTCGTAGCCTCGAGCCTCAGTGAAGTACACATGTCACAATAGTGCCCTTCAGGCTGATGATGGCACAAAAGCACAGTGATGTCACTAAGAGCCTGAGATTATGTAAAGCACTCGACTCCCTTGTCAGTTTGTTCTCAGACTCAGTTTTTCTGTCTGTATCCATTTATTCATCCTTTCAAAGTTCTCTCTCTCTCTCTCTCTCTCTCTCTCTCTCACTCTCTCACTCGCTCGCTCTCATATATGTAGTTTGTCACATTTTAATAGTAGTGGACATGGACTGTTAAGACGTTTAGGCCTTAAAGCCGTGTACAAGTTCCTTTTCATTTTGTCCAGTCCACTACCATGGTAGTAGGGGTCAGTGTTGAGTATGATGGTCCGGTTCATACCTGGTATTAAAGGACAATTAAATGGTTAGGATGTAAACAAAGCATTTATTCAGAGTGATTTGCGGGAAGATTACTTATTGTAGAAAAATATAAACAGCGGTGGTGATTCTGTTTATGTTCAGTTGTAGTACTTTACTAGCACCACTACTCAAGCTACAAAACTGTCACCATAGTTTTGGTGTTCAGTCTCTAAATGACGTTAAATTTTTTAATTTAGGACTTGCTTTGACTCGAGTGTCAAGACGTGAGACTTGATTCAGCTTAATTTTTCTTGACTTGGACTTGAATTGAGACTTGCCCTTACTGACCACAGACTTGAATCGAGACTTGTCTTTGTTGACACCAGACTTGAATCGAGATTTGCCAACTTGCTTTAATTAACTAAAGACTTGAATCGAGACTTACCTTTACTGCCTGCAGACTTGAATTGAGACTTGCCTTTGCTCGCTACAGATTTGACTCAAGACTTGCCTTTATTGACTCCAGACCTGAATCGAAACTTGTCTGTATTAACTCAGGAATTGAAATTTTACTGCTTTGATGTGATTTTTGAATCGATAGTTATCTATACTGACTCAGGATTTCCAAAACTTACCTATAGTGACTTGGTACTATAATCGAAACTTAACTGTACTGACTCTGAATTTAATCAGAATTTGCCTGTATTAACTTGGAACTCAGGTGTCAAGACTTGCTTGTTTATATGCAACTTTGTGCCACCTCTGGCTGTCACTTTACACTAAACTAACTAACATGACCTGGATTAGATTATGTCTGCCCTGGCATGATGTGGTTTATTTTAGTTTAATAACAGTCATAGAGAAGCCATCTCCATTTTAGGAGACAGGAGCTGGCTGACTATATTTCCTTCAAGGCTGCTGATTTGAAAATAAGGGGATCAGGGAAAACTTAAAGGACACTGACAGAACACATTATATCGTAGTTTGCAGCGCTAGCGTCATATTTAGGTTTGTTCAGTTTAACTTAATCAGTTGTATTGGTACAGCACTTATTGCTGCAGACATTTCCATCTCATTGAGAAAGATAAGTGTCACAGTTGTACAGACTCATTATTTTTGGCTGTTCAGTTTGTTTAATAGTTATTAGATTATTCCTTCTGTTACGAAAAAGCTTTGCCACAGGTTTGTTCTCTTTATTCTCTCTATGTCCTAAAAGCTTGTTGTATAACTGCTACACAGACTCTTAAAGCTACTTCAGCTTCTCCAGTGCACTGCATTAACTGTGCATTGGAAGCCCCAACTGAGTCAATGACTCCTCCCTAATCCACAGCAGTTCATACAGGGTTTCACAGAGGTCACCATGACAACAACCACAGTTCCACGCTGGTTGCATTTGGCTCATGTAAGAGAGGGGTTCCGGAACGAGTAAAGAGCAGCTCCATCATACTCGCAGCTAGGACTGGACTTGATCATTTGAATACTTGTGTACTTGTTTATGTTGGTATTTGTTTGTCTGTTTAGTCATTAAAATCTTAGTTTTTTTATGCCTCAAAAAATTGGTAGTGCTTTCCTGTAAGGCTGTGTTCATAATGTTGTGGACATATATGAAAGCTAGTAATTGGAGATGCACCAATACCCTTTCAGTAATCACACTTGATCCTAAAATATAGGCCAATGCAAAGATACTAACTCCATCTAACCTAACTGACCTAGATGTCTTGATAATTATACAATTATATTTTATTTTAGTAATAGTAATAATAGGTGCTTTAAACATGTTTAACAACAAAACATTGTGTAAAACAATTAAACATTACTGAACAGTATATAGATAAACCTGTGGTGTGTACATGTGAAGACATGAGTGATGCAGTTGGCTCAGCTGGGAGGCTGCTATACTACCTAACAGCAAAATGAGGGCTAAAGACTATCATTTTGCTGAGAGGGTCTTATCAGCTCCCTCAATAGCAATCTGGACTAACATTAAATCAGACTGTAAGTGCTACACAGCAGAGACGCAACAGTGCCTCATTTTCAGATTCTACTGGTGTGGAGTCCAGTTGTCCTGAATGTACTGTCTGTTTGCATTCCCTGTATGGAAACTGAGGGTAAGATGTCAGTCAGCCAGTCTGTGATGCCCTGAGGGTCTTGTTAAAGTAAAACAGATTTGCTCCTGGCAGCTTTAATATTAACTGTTTAGAATGACTTAGAATGGCTGAATACCTTGTGATGCTCCGTTTTTGCTTGCATGGCTCTTGCTAAAATTGCAAATTTTTGTTTTGTTTCTTGTTTGTTTTTAACTTTTGTTTTTCCTCACAGACCTTTCGGTGCAGTTTTGTCATCCTGACAAAATAACAATTTAATATTAATAAACCACTGACATTAAGTGCGGTATTGCTTTTGGAACAAAATCTTTATAACTATTGTAGGAACAACATCCTTAACTTGCAATGCAAGTAAATTGAACAAGATTAAATTTGAATTAATTTCAGTTCACAATTATTGAGCATACAACCTTGGCAAAATGATCAGACAAATTTTTATGTCGGATTGTGAAAACTCAAGGAATGGTTTGCATAGCTCATTGGTTCTCTATCATAAAATGACTGTAAATGTTCTTAACAAGATCCCATTATTATTATGAAGACTTATCAACCAATTATCATGCTATACTGTACCCTCTAGTTTATTAAACGGTTGTAGTGTAGGTAGAAAGAAGTGGTTAAAAGAGCATTGACACTGCTGCACAGTTTGCTTGTATTACTTTGTACTGGATGTATTTTAGAAATGCACTGTGGGAAGATTAAACCTACAAATGTTTTCTAAATTGGGCTCTTTGGTTGTTTGCTGTAAATCCTGATGTTAATTCTCTTCTGAGCTTTGGGCTCCTTTGGGTACTGTTGATCCGTTTCCCTGTATTTTCTTTAGCTGTATTTTGATTGAAAGATGTTTTTTAATCCAAGTACCACAAGCGCCTTTTTTTCTAGTTTTTTTGCCCCAGTAGAACACTTTGATGTTGTCAGTCTATTAATTTTCTTTGTTTTCATTACCCTTCAATCCAAAGTATGTGTAGGCCACACAGAGACATGATATATTTAAAATTTTCGAACATTTAATCATTATTTTTTTTTTTTTATATATTATTTGAGTATAATAATGTACTACGTTTCAGAAGATTGGCTGCATTGTTGTGGCCAGTTCTAAAATATATACATACAGCATGGTATTAAATAATAAACGGCAGGTCCACAACCCAGTGATTGGGAGCATCTGCTTTAACAACCTGTAAATCATGTTTAACATCAATCATATTTTATATCACATTTAAATCCCTTTAATTTTATATGGCTCACAAACTTTGTCAGCATACTGTTATTACTGTTGATTCTTTCTGCAATGTAAAAAAAAAAAAACTTGCATCATTTGTCATCTTGTTTCTCTTTTTAAAAGCAGATACCTTTTGTAATGACTGTTGGGTGTATGTGTGTCTGTTTTTGCAGCTGAGTTTCCAACACAAGGTGGGTGTGCTGTACTGTAAGGCAGGCCAGAGCACAGAAGAGGAAATGTACAATAATGAGAGCGCAGGGCCTGCAATGGAAGAGTTCCTGGACCTGCTGGGTCAGAGAGTCCGACTCAAGGGTTTCACCAAGTACAGAGCACAGCTGGACAATAAGAGTGCGTACACAATGAGACAAATTGACCTGCCTTATGTACACAATAACCTGTATCTGCACGTTTGGTCCATTTTATAAGCTCCACTGACCATATAGAAGCACTTTGTAGTTCTGCAATCAAAGACAGTAATCCATCTGTTTCTCTGCATACTTTGTTGCCCTGTTCTTTGTGGACCACCACAGAGCAGGTATTATTTGGTTGGGGGATCATTTTCAGTACTTCAGTGACATTGACGTGGTACTGGTGTCTTAGTGTGTTGCACTGGTGCAAGTGGATCAGACACAGCAGTGCTGCTGGAGTTTTTAAACACCTCACTGTCACTGCTGGACTAATAAGTACACCAGCCAAAAATATCTGGCTAGCAGTGTCCTGTGACCACTGATGAAGCACAAGAGGATGAGTCAACAGATGAGCTATCATTTTTAAGTAGGAGCGTCTAATAGAGTGGACAGTGAGTGAACACAGTGTTTAAAGGTTGGTTGATTAAGTGATTACCTAGGTAAATCTAAGTGTCTCTATTGCTGTGTCTAGTCTTTCCTTTTTAGAGTACTAATTTCAGCATTTCACCTCTTAGCTAAACTTTAGGGAAGCGTGTTTGTTTGATTAGGTCTATTGAATGTTCTGCTGACCCCACCCCCGACATAAATGCATGCAGAGTGCTCACCTGTGCTGTAGATCAGACATGAAATAGAAGCAGATGTCACTGGACAAGCTGTTTAGTGAACCTCGACTTGCTGCCGTCTACAGTAAAGGTCACCTGATGATTGAGCCACATGTCTCTGTGTACCTTTAAGTATGTATATTTGTGGTCTTTTTCTTATACCTCTGTTGTGCTTCTCTCTAATGGATTGGGTGCTGTCACTGTCCAGTTTGTGTCCTGCTTCCCTCTGTTAAACGTTAGTGGGACTGTCACTGCTGTGCCATGTCTGCCTGACTGCGCCTCATGTCTTCTTTTATTACAGCGGATTCCACCGGCACCCACTCCCTCTTCACTACCTACAAAGACTACGAGCTGATGTTTCATGTGTCAACTCTCCTCCCGTATACCCCCAACAACAGACAGCAGGTCAGTGTCCTTTTTTTTGTGTTGTATTTTTTGTGTTGTATTTTTTTCCACCTACAATGTTTGCGTTGTTTAATGTGTCAAAAACAGCTCTAATTAGTTTGTCATTCTGCCTTCAGGTCATATGACAGTGCGACTGCTATATTAGTCAGTTATTAGTCATGCTTTCTAGCATGTTTTAGATTTCCAAATAGTGCCCATACAGAGTGTACTTTTATTTAGCGTTTACTGAAAGATTGTTTATTTAAATATTATATTAATTAAATAACCATTACATACTAGTTTTAGGTTACAGCACCGAGAGCAACATAGACATAGGAGTTAGGACCTACTTAGCTGTAAGACATAAACCCAGTTGGCTTTGAGGGTGCTATTATGAAACCCTTTTGGCCTTGTCCCTTGTAAACCCAGGTACAAAATGCGTTCCTTGGGTCCAGACAAATCTGGATTTGCAAATTAGCTTTTTGAATAATTGCATAATATGCCAAACCTACTTTGGGAAACTAGTCCTAGGTTTTATGCCCAATTCATGAAAAGCAAAAAAATATTTGTAAACAACATGACCACCATATGCTAATTATCACTTCTAAAAAACAGAATTTTAAAAAAATTATATAACTTGTAAATGCTTCATCCAAATAAATTTGGACAGAATAATTGTGAGGTAGCCAAAATTTGGTGCGCATGCTGTATTGCTGTTTTTCAGCAACCATTTGTCCAGTCAAGCTGAAATTTTGCATGCTGCATCTTTGAGACAGATTACAAGTAAATTTTTAAGGACATAAATCAAGATATGTGGCTGCTTTCAGCCAATTAGCTTTTAGCAGGCATTTGAAAGATTTATCATTGATCAATCATCATAAAACCTAAATTGTTTCAACTTTTTTATAAACAAATTAAATAATGCGTAATAGTTCTCCATTGTGATAGTCTGTACAATCTAGGGCTGGGGAATAAAATGATAACAATAATTATTGCAAAATTACATTTCCTCGAAAGAAATATAAGGCGTAGTCGATAGAATTAAGTTCCGTCCATTTTTTGAGAGACAACATGAATAACCAATGAGTATAAAGAGCGCCGCACCAAACCAATCAAGTGGCTGAATTAGAGTTCCAGCCATTTCATGTTTGGTTGAAGCGCACAGCGCAGAATGCAGACATAGCGGCAGCTTAACTTATATATATATTATAAATGGAAGGATCGATCGGCTATGTATCGGTATTGGCTCATTTTTATCAGAATATGTGATTGGTGATCGGCCGATATTTCTCCAATTAAGCCGATCCCGAGAGCCGATCAATGGCGTTAATAAGCCTAATTTCTGTATTTCCAGCTAGCATTTCATCCAGGAGGAGGAGCCCTCCGGCTAGCTCCCTGCAATTCCTCTCTGAAATACGTACATTTTCCACATACAGTGACTATTAGCATGCACAACTAGCACAAAACAAACAACCCAGAACACCATGCAAACCAGATCTGACCGGTACGAGCAGTACAGCAGCAACAATTCAAGTTCTATATTTAATGATGGCAGTTTTTCATTTAAATATATATATATATATATATATATATATATATATATACGTACAGGGGTTGGACAATGAAACTGAAACACCTGTCATTTTAGTGTGGGAGGTTTCATGGCTAAATTGGACCAGTCTGGTGGCCAATCTTCATTAATTGCACATTGCACCAGTAAGAGCAGAGTGTGAAGTTCAGTTAACAGGTAAGAGCATAGTTTTGCTCAAAATATTGCTATGCACACAACATTATGGGTGACATACCAGAGTTCAAAAGAGGACAAATTGTTGGTGCACGTCTTGCTGGCTTATCTGTGACCAAGACAGCAAGCCTTTGTGATGTATCAAGAGCCACAGTATTCAGGGTAATGTCAGCATACCACCAAGAAGGACGAACCACATCCAACAGGATTAACTGTGGACACAAGAGGAAGCTGTCTGAAAGGGATGTTCGGGTCCTAACCCGGATTGTATCCAAAAAACATAAAACCACGGCTGCCCAAATCACGGCAGAATTAAATGTGCACCTCAACTCTCCTGTTTCCACCAGAACTATCCGTCAGAAGCTCCACAGGGTCAATATACACGGCCGGGCTGCTATAGCCAAACCTTTGGTCACTCGTGCCAATGCCAAACGTCGGTTTCAATGGTGCAAGAAGCGCAAATCTTGGGCACAATGTGAAACATGTATTGTTCTCTGATGAGTCCACCTTTACTGTTTTCCCCACATCCGGGAGGGTTACGGTGTGGAGAAGCCCCAAAGAAGCATACCACCCAGACTGTTGCATGCCCAGAGTGAAGCATGGGGGTAGATCAGTGATGGTTTGGGCTGCCATATCATGGCATTCCCTTGGCCCACTACTTGTGCTATATGGGCGCGTCACTGCCAAGGACTACCGAACCATTCAGGATGACAATGCACCAATACACACAGCAAGACTGGTAAAGATTGATGATTTAATGAACATGACAGTGAAGTTGAACATCCCCCATGGCCTGCACAGTCACCAGATCTAAATATTATTGAGCCACTTTAGGGTGTTTTGGAGGAGCGAGTCAGGAAACGTTTTCCTCCACCAGCATAACGTAGTGACTTGGCCACTATCCTGCAAGAAGAATGGCTTATATATATATGTGTGTGTGTGTGTGTGTGTGTGTGTGTGTGTCTTATCTTCTGATAAAAAACAATTTTAACAAATGTACACTTTTCTCACTTAAAATAAAAAGGCAATAGTGATTTGATTTATATCGTGATATATATCAATATTGACTGATATGAAACAAATTATTGTCATAAGATTTTTTTCTCATATCACCCAGCCCTAGTACAATCACTTTTGATTGGCTAAGCCTACATTCACATTACCAGGCTGAAGTCAGCAGATTTATTTGCCCTAATGTGACACAGATCTGATTGTATGTGTGGGCATGTGCGCATTGGGCAGAGGAGGGGAACAGCAGTGACAGTCGATGGAGGAAGCAAAAAGTTGGTGATTTGCTTGATATTGGGCAAAACAGTAGAAGCTTTTTTCGCCTTCTTGACCTGAGGGTGTACAATCCATAAGCAAAATGTGATGCACACATGAACGACTAATGCATCAATTTCTCTTTTTGTAATACAGGTCTTTGTAGTAGGTGATGGAAATTTAACCACATGTATGTTTTGAGAGTTTGGACCTTTTGTGGTGGAAATGTGTAATTGCACAAGCACATTCAGGACTGTGGTAGATTGTCATCATATTTTCATCAGGATGATTGCCTTTCTAAGATGATTTAAGGCCTAAGCATTGAGATGGTATAAACCTGTCTGTCTGTGTGTGTGTGTGTGTGTGTGTGTGTGTGTGTGTATGTCTTTACAAGAAGACATATGATTTAGAGGCCTCTGACTTCTGCATAATTATTTTAAGCTTTACAGGGTGATTTACAGCAGCACACATCCCAAATTTAAGCCTGTTTATATTCCCCTCGCTCATTAATGTTGCAATGTTATATAGTGCAGCTTTTAAGACCAACTGCAACTTGTATTATAGTTGGGTATGTTTTTACCACATGCCTGGCACCTATCTCTCTACTTTTGATATATCTACTTACAGACAGTTGTTGAGACAACTGTGATGATTTAATTAATTGGCCCTAAGGGAGAATAAGCTGGTGCTACAACAGGTGATTTTGTTACAAGGCCCAGCAGCAAAGATAGACTGATAAGGTTTTGATTAAGGGAGCTCAGAAAAGGAGGCGCATCGCAAAGCCAAAAACTTTTTTCTTCTGCCGCTGAGTAAGAAATGACCTCTAATTCTGCTATCAGAAGACCGCTAGGAACTTGAGCTGGCAGCCGAGCAGCTGACACACAAAAAAATTATAATAAATAAAACAACAGAGTGCTGGAAGGCAGGCTCATAAATCAGCTAGCAGCTCTCCAGCTTGGTGGCTACTGGCCTATTTTCTTCAGGAAGCCCTAGTTTAACAACAGAAGAGGGCTTCTTGTTTTGTTTTTTTTCCAGCACTTGTCACATGTCACAAGAATGTTCAAGCGGCAGCATTAAGGGATTTTCCTCCTTTCTCTTTCTTCTTCTAAAATTCCTTTCGATTACATAGGATTAGTCTGTGTGCTAAATCCCTGGTGGTGAGCTTTCAGAAGGCCCAAGCAAAGCTCACCTCTCTCATCTCTGCATCCACCCCATTTTAGCCCCCTTTCCTATTTGTCGGCAGGCGGGCAGACGTGAATGTGTTTGACAGGAATTAAATTAGTTAAATCAAGACTTTTACACAATATTGCAGGAAAGCGTTTCGTTGGTGGTTTGTGTTCAGTTTGGGGTGAATTTTGCTGGCAGTTGAACCGGTTTGGTTTGTTGTCTACTTTTGTAATTACATTCTTCCTATAGGAAAATCTCTTTTTTTGTTTCAGTGAATTATTTCATTACATGAATCAGAAATACTGTTTAGAGGCAGTGTAAGTCACGCTAAGGTCAGGGCCTTCTTAATAATTTTAAGGCAATTCCTAATAGAGCACTGATGTTTTTCATTGCTGTAATTTTTCACCTTCCTTAATGTTTGTTTCTCCTTCCAGCTTCTTAGAAAAAGACACATAGGAAATGACATTGTCACCATCGTGTTCCAGGAGCCAGGAGCTCTGCCCTTCACCCCAAAAAACATTCGCTCCCACTTCCAGCATGTGTTTGTCATTGTCAAAGTCCACAATCCATGCACTGAAAACGTCTGCTACAGGTGAGCATACAAGAAGTATAGAAGATTTTAAGAGGTTGTCGGCTGTTGTGTTGGCTTGGTAAACAGCGACTTAGGTACACGTTAGTGATGAAACGTTTTCAGGGTAAAATTCTCAACAGTTAATTACTGTTTCAAATTGTAATTCTTATTAAATCTGCAGTCAATAAAAAAAAAAAAATAATAAATAACTCATTTTAAAGACTGTCTAGCCGACCAAATTTCCCAACAGTCTCCAAGACACAGACGCAGCATGTTTGTTTCGTGTTGGGAGAAACATGGCGGAATTTAATAAGCTATGAAACTACAAAGCTGAATTCGTCATAGACCAGCTTCCACTATAGAAATAGAGCAGGAAGCTGGCAAATAGGAAACGACTTCAGCCTTGTGTCCTACAGGTAGGATAGTTTGAATTATTTAAATGTCATTATCAGAAAATGTTTTCCGCATTAAAAGAATAATAACAATGTTTTGATAGTCTAAGGGCATTTTTACACCTCAAGGTCCGAACAACGATTCATGTTTTTGTTACGTAGTGTAGATTAGATCCAGTTAGTTTCACAGTGTCATTTTTAATAGCACTAAAGAACTTTGCATGACACTTGTGTCCTATCATCACCACCTACATGGGCTGCATCTTCCTAAATTTAATAGCGAATCGTTTGTAGGAAGAGAGGACAGATACAATTCTTACGTTCTTACGTACGAGTTATTTTAGAGCATTTCAATTGGTCAAGAAATCATGAAACTTTTTCACAATATGACAGCGCTGTTAATTTTGTTTGTGGTTTTTAATATGTAACTCTGTGAAATTATTTACCGAATCTGAACCCTAAAACTGTTGAAAATCAGCTGACCTCCACTAGATGTTGTGTTAATAATTTGAATGTGTGTAGATCAGTATTAATTTACATGTTTATGCCTGTTTTCATTCCTTTCCCTCGCAGCGTGGCTGTATCAAGATCGAAAGATGTGCCTCCATTTGGTCCTCCTATCCCTAAAGGTGTGACCTTTCCAAAGTCAGCGGTTTTCAGGGACTTCCTGCTGGCCAAGGTGATCAACGGTGAGAACGCAGCCCACAAGTCGGAGAAGTTTCGTGCCATGGCAACACGCACGCGTCAGGAGTACCTTAAAGATCTTGCGGAGAATTTTGTGAGCACAGCCACGGTGGACTCAGCCGTGAAGTTTAGTTTCATCACACTAGGCGCAAAGAAAAAGGAGCGTATCAAACCGAGGAAGGATGTGCACATCCACAGTATAGGAGCCATTACATGGAGCGTGGTGGCGCGGGACTTTGGCCAGTCCATGGACGTGGAGTGCCTGCTTGGCATCTCCAACGAGTTCATTGTGCTCATTGAGGAGGAGTCAAAGAACGTAGTGTTCAACTGCTCCTGCCGTGACGTGATTGGCTGGACATCCAGCGTCATGAGCATCAAGATTTTCTACGAACGAGGGGAGTGTGTGATGTTCTCTGCGCAGGACAGCTGCGGAGAAGATATCAGAGAAATCGTCCAGCGGCTTGAGGTGAGCGGTGCGCTACCTGTGCTTTCCTGTCATAGCTATGTAGTTGCTTGATTGCAAAATGCTCGAAAGTTCCCACTTTCTTTAGCTATTGATGCTATGTCTGTCAAACTTTCTGCTCAGGCTGCCTGGAATCTTCTGTAACACTAGGCAACTGTGCACATTTGAGAACTGACAAAATACAAACATTGATCAATGAATCAAACTGTTTTCTTGAAAGCATGCTTACATTATTCATAGCTATAAAATATTTAATTTGAGGTAGTGGTTTTTGAGAGGTAGTCAGAGCTGATTCGCTGTTTTCCACAACAGTGCAAGGTAAAACATTAATGTTTATCTTAACATGGAACATTGGTGAGTAATGCACTGTAATAATCTGACCGATTTTAGTCAACAGGGCTGTCAACAGTTAGAATT
Source organism: Megaleporinus macrocephalus (assembly GCA_021613375.1). Classification (NCBI taxonomy): domain Eukaryota; kingdom Metazoa; phylum Chordata; class Actinopteri; order Characiformes; family Anostomidae; genus Megaleporinus; species Megaleporinus macrocephalus. The sequence continues at coordinate 32,810,154 of CM038706.1, forward strand.
AGAATTTAGAACTTTTTGCCACATGTGTTTACACACAGCAGAGTTTTTCATCCGTGCAGTGAAACATACACACACACTAGTGAACACTAGGGGACAGTGAGCACACTTGCCCAGAGCAGTGGGTAGCCTTATTCACAGTGCCCGGGGAGCAGTCGGGAGTTAGGTGCCTTTTTCAAGGGCACCCCTTGGCGTAGGGGATCGGACCGGCAACTTTCCAGTCACAAGACTGGATCCCTAACCTTCAGCCCACAACTGCCCAGTTAAACTAAGAGAAGATTACTAGTTAACTAACTTAATCTTAACATTACTTACCATTATTGATTTTAGTTAATACAGTAACTCAAAATCAATTTAGAGCAGTAAATTTGTTTTTTAATCAAAAACTTTTTCAGCTTCACAAATATAACCAAAGAGCTTCTGGGGATGTAGGATTATAATGCCCTACTGGGTTCTCAAAATGGACAAAAATGTAATTTAATTTTTTTTTAAATATATATAAACGTATGAGCAACGCTAGATCTGAGAGACAAACAGAGCGCTGGAGTAAAGTACTGATTGATGGAGACAATGTTCACTTCCCACCATAAATTGTCAGGGTTTTCATAGTAATTAATGACAAAATGAAAAAAATTATGGTTGTTTACATCAATCAATTTTTGATTACATCATTAAGAATTCCCTGCCCATATTCTATTATGCCAGACTGTGCTGTAATATTGCTCGTCTCTTTTTACGATTACTTAAGCTGCATTCCTGCTGATTTCATAAAGACCAAACAAAATGAAAAAAACACTAAAAGATATGGACACTTGAGATATAGTCAGATGCTACGAGGAGATAATTAGCTTAGTAAGAATCTACACAGGCAAGGCCATCAAAACTCTTAAGTCATACATATAGATGAAGCAGGAGTTGGTGTCTTATTCATCTTCTTTCAGTTTCTCACTCCACCTTAAATGGGGGCAACTGGACTGTTGGATGTGTCTCACTGAGGCTGCATCACAAACCACACATTTCTATACCATACCTGCTACATAAATAAGTGTACTTCTATACACCACCTATTACACAAATAAGTGCGTTTCACCTACTCTGCTAATGAGTGCACTTCTATACCTCACCTTATACATTAATGAGTGCACTTCTAATGATATGCTGTGTATTTCGTGCGCTAGTATGCAGTTTGGGTCAGTTATGGCTTTTTCTTATAACAAACGGCCACTGACGTCATCTGAATACTATAAATTAATAGTTCTTTAACTGCACCGTTAAATTGGGGGGAGGTATTTACAAGTTTTTATATGCACTAAAGGAAAGGCCTCAATTCAATTATGTATTTATATTGAAAATCTTAAATATTGTGTTCTAGCTACACAATGTTTACTTCACCAATCAAAGTGCATGCTGTTTCAGTCAGCCCAAACAAAAAGACTCTAGTCCTTTTCCTCCCTGGAGGGAAAAGGAAGTGACCATCTGGTTTTGGTTAGCTTATCTTCGGAAAGATCTAATCATTCCCACACTGCCATTGCAGCTGGTGTTTCTTTTTCGACATGATATCAGGAGCTTATTCAAGCAGAAAGTAGACTGGTTGTAATTAAGGATTAACTTAATATCTCCTGCAGGTTCTATAAGTGAAACTGCCATACTTGTGACTTGTGAACTTCTTAGAGAGCAACCAAATAGCATCTGTGGTTTCGAATTGGTTCTACATAAGCTGCTGAAAATCTATCACAAGCTTCTTACGGGATTTCCCTGCAGGATCAGATAGCATTAAAACCTGAGATGTTTGACCTGTGCTGGTGTAATAGCACACCTGGCTGAGGTTCATAATCTCTCTTGTTGTGACTCTTGTGAAGGCCATAAGCTTGTTTCTAGTGGGGGACGCATGATCATATCAGAATAATATAGGCTTCAGTAGATATTTGCCTAAACAAAGAGACGGGATTGGACAGAAATTTAGATTTATTTCAAACTGTTTTGTGATGACTAATTTGATAATTAATCTTCAGCTTGCCAGCCATAACCATGTTGGCTCCTGTATCCACTTCAAAGTTACTTAGGAAAGAAAATGTATTATTATTATTAGTAGTAGCAGTAGTAGTAGTAGTAGTAGTAGTAGTAGTAGTAGTAGTAGTTTTGATTGTACTTGTAATATCTCTGTACACCAGTAATGTTAAAATCATTAGCTGATGGGAAAGGAGACGTTTTTAATTCAATTCCTAGCGAGGTGGTTTTAAGACGATTCATCACCCTAGTTTGAGTTGGTTTTTAGACCGTTCCAAACTCTGAAGCGTGAAGGTTTTGGCACAGTTTCTTGCTCTGGTTCAAGATGGTAAGCAAGACTGTTTCAAGACAGTTCCAAGCTCTGATGCAAGACTGTTTCGAGACAGTTCCAAGCTCTGACTATCTTTGAAGTGAGTGAAGTGAATTCTACCGAGATGTTTTTTGAGAAGATTATTACTTATTCTAAAGCGTGATGGCTTTGAGATGGTTCATAACTCTGAAGCAAGACTGTTTTAACTGTTCTGCATTCTGCCTAACTGTGAAACAAGTTTTGAGATGGTTGCCAGAGGTGGACACAGTACACAACTCCATTACTTAAGTGTAGATGCGTCTGGCCAAATTTTGCATTCAGCATAATGAGTAACAAGAACAATTATAGAAATACAGTGGAGTCAGAAGGATTTGTCTTTTATATGAGAGGAGTAAAAGTCACAAGTTTCCAAAAAAATGTTGCACATGTAAAATATAGATATTTAAAAAAAAAAAAAAAAGTAACTGTACTTTGTTACTCTCAAGCCCTGACGTTTTCTGACACTAAGGCAAGATTGTTTTGAAACAGTTCCGGTTCATAATTCTAAAGCAAAACTGTTTTGAGATGGTTCAAAACTCTGAAGCGAGATGGTTTTAGGCAGTTTCTAACTTTAAAGTGAGACGGTTCCACTCTGTTCTGTATCCACACAGTTACCCTCCTCAAGGCTACGTTTTGAGTAGAATCTTCTCTGTATGGATTTTGGAAAGCTTGTTTAAATGGCTTCTTCTACCACTTCTCTCACTTCTCTGATTTCCTGAGTAATGGATGAGTAAGATGAGTAAGAGTAAGTCAGATGTCTTTAAGGTTTATTTTGGCCTCTTAGTGGTTTTGAGCTCTTGGGTGTGAGCACTTTGTGCACGTCTTCCCTCTCTCTCGCGTCTTCTCCTTCCTTTCTGTGGAGAACAAGCATGTGAGATTATTCTGATAAACCGTGGCTATTCTGTGGTCACCGGAGATTTATCGATAATTACACGTTGGAATATTAAATACATTTTTTACTCTGTTGTGATGATAAAGCTAAATGTCTAAATGATTAACAGAGCTTTTCTCTCTATCCCACTTCCTCATTTTTTTTTTCCTGCTGTTCAGTTTCATTTTCACAACTGCACAGATCCAGTTGGGGTTTTTTTTGATAACTACACACTAAGCTTCTACAGACTCGAGGAGCACTCTCTCTTTCACTCAACGTCTCTGACTTTTACATGGTAATTTTAGGCTTTACAGGATAACTTGCAACAGCACATGCTCACTTTTTTAGCCTGTTTAGATTTTTTTCATTTATTATTGACACTTATTTCAGTTTATCAACAAAAACTTGCCTAATACAGGAAACAGTTCCCTGACTTTGTACACAAAGTTTTAGCGGTTCCATTATTTTAGTAAGAAACAAAGCAGCAAAAACTACCTAACTACACAAATAATAACAGCAAAATAAAAATTTAAAAAGTTGGCTTATGACTGTCGAAGTCAGAACTTAGATCTGTTTAATTTCTGTGTTTTGTTTTACCACTTAATCCTAAATCATTGGTAGCTACAGGATGTAATTGAAAAGCACTCTTAGTCTAATCACAATACAAGAAATGTGTCTTATCAAGTGAAATGATCTTAAATCTGGTCAGCATGTCTAGTATTTCTCATGTTGAGATTGCTGTAGGCTTAAGTGAAATGATCTCCCTGTATTCGCTGTATAATTTTGCTTGTTGTAAGATATGTGCTAACCAGCAGCATTATCAGCCAATACAGGAATATTATTAATTGAATTATTAACTGATAAATTGATAATTATAAATTGAACTTTATTCATTCTGAAACATTTAATTGCTTTAATAAGTCAAAAAGTTAAATTGTTATTTTAAATATGTCATTTAGATTTAAGATTATTTTCTATAACGAATGACATTTTTGCCACGCAAACTGTTTGTGACTGTTGGTAAAGTTTCCGATCCTAACACTTTGTGATAGATCTATGTTCTACTCTTTCTTTTTCTGTAAGTGCAATTTTTATCATTTCCTGCCGGAATTTTGGTGCAGTAACAGTGTAAAATCACAGTACAATGTAGATAATGTAGTATACAATGTAGACGACATGAAGTGGAGCAACAGATTGAGACTATGGCATCCTTTAAGAGTAGCACCCCTTTTTCCAGGACAGGAGGATTTCTCAAAGGTTTACCTGGGTGTACCACGTGTGTGTGGGATTAGTCTTATTTTGAGGTCAAACAGCTGCCATTATTATTATTAATCTAGTGTTGGAATTAAAGGGGGGGGGGGGGTATTTTTTATACTTAAGGCCACATATGACATCAGTAATACCAATAATACCAAGCTTTTTTATTCATTTTAAGTTCACTGAAATAAATAATGTTAAAGATTAGTTTTTATTGCAGATGAGCAATTAACAGATCATTCCACAGTGGGCAGCAGAGAGGAGATTTTTGGAAGATAAAGTGGTTTAAATGTCTGTAGTGTGCAAGTAGTGTTTTAAGGTGGGAAGCAAAATATTCATTGTTTATCAACAACTGCACCCCCTCAAAGCATATATTTTAAAGAACAACAGACAAGTAAACGTTAATCATTTAGTAGCTCAAGTTAATGTTGCTAGCCCAGCTGATAGCAAAACAACAAGCCCCATAGTGAGTTAAAAGCCAATGGCAGAAATTTTGAGGTGGTATCTTTGGTGGCCAGACAAATCTCATGGAAGAGATTACCTTGACTGGCCACACTGGCTACCCCTTGAGAACTATGCATTTTTCCTGTCCAGCCTTAGTTAATGTAGCCTTTACATTCTGGTTATTTTCTGAACATGTAGCAAAAGAGAGGCTGCACCTTTTCTATATTTGGCTGTGGTTTTAGCAGCATTTCAGAGCAGAGAATACAGCTTTTTTTTTTACCATTTTCAAACATAATTTTATATATTAGCATCTTTTTGACTGAGTGAATACACACATTTTTCTGTGGTATGACAAACTCAGTACACATATTTGAAATTGTTTTACTGTTGTAAAGTCGTAATATTTAATTTGATTTTTAAACCTGTGCAATGACCCTGGTATCAGTACAGCTGTCGTCTAGATGTTAAAAATGTGAAGATGGAGGGTTTCTTGTTTCTTCACTTGTGCTGTGTTCTAAGCAGGTAGCCTTCTGTTCTCTCAGCAGGCCTCCAAAGTCAGCATGCTGGAGGTCAGAGCTCAAGCTGAGGCTGTCCTTGTTTCTCCTAGCCATACGCTTCCTTGGCACACATGGCACTCTGTGATGGGCAGACCCGAACCCACCTCACCTAAGGGACCCATCAGGCCTGCGTCTGTTCGGGCAGTGGGGGAAGAAAAATGTGAAAAAAAAAAAAAATGATGTCCTGTGCCTGTGTAACATCCGGCTGCTCTCAAAAAGGACAGGCTTCATTAGCATATGAGATGGGCAAGTGAGGATCAGTGTTGAGATGGTTGCCCTCATTAACTATGCTAAGTAGGCTTTGATTTTCTTTTGTTTGTGATGGTAAGACGCAGTGTTTGTGAGATTCTGTCAAACCCAGAAGCTGTTACCAAATTCAATTAGAACTGGCCTGAATGCTAACACATAAAAAAACTTGACTGGTGAAACTTTTTTTTTTTTTTTTTTGGCCTTATTACAAACCATTTTTTTACAAAAATGTTTTTCATGTTTTAAGAAATTTTAGCTAACCAACTAATCTCACTTTATTGGTATATACTGCAAAATTGCGAACAAAATTATCTGACAACCCAAAATTTAATTGCTTTGAAAGCCTCACCATTTTTGATATGACGTTTTGACATGAAGCATCTTGTTGCAGAAGTTCTTTTTGAAAGCTAATCGTAGCTGCAACTGACTAATTTAAGAGATTTAAGTTTTAAGGTGCACCACCCTAAGAATTGTCTTTGCTTTAATTTTTTATTACTACCGTTGATTTGATCTCAACATTGGTAGGGACACAAAAACAAAATAAAGTTATGTATTAAGAAATACGATATGTACAAACATGTCAAAAGTCATGGCCCCATTTAGTTTTGAGGGCAATTTTAAATATTGAGTGAGGACATTATGACCCAAGCTTGTACTAGCTTGTATTTTTCCCAAAATAAACCCATGACCAGATATGTTAAAAGGTTGTATTTACTGAACATCCTAAGGCTAAGATTAATGATTATGTATCCCTATAATCCCAAACTATAATTAATTATTGGGGCCTCACCTGAAACTCAGAAGATGCACTTGTTTCCTTCATCTTTAGCCTTCGGTTGTTTTTCCTGCAGTGCATACAATCGCCTTCATTAAATTTAACTCATAATTTAAAATATCAACCCATTTTATGTTTTAATCCGCTAACAACCTGACTGCTAGCCTATAGATAACAGAAGATTGTGTTAGTTTCCTAGTTAACGCTAGTTAACATGGTTAACTGATTTCAGTTCACCTTATTTCTGGAAAGGCAGTCGACGTTCAGTAGCAGGTTTTCATTCAGTGCCGACTGACTTGTTGACCCCGATTGGTCAATGTCTTGCTAACCTACAGAAAGGGTTAAATTACTGCCTCACAGTAACACATATGGCCAGTGTGACTGGCTGTGCCTTGCCCTGCTGTTATGTGAGAGTCCGTGAGCTACGTTTGGTTGTTAGCAGTGCCAAAACTGGAAGGAAAACTTCACAGTCATATGAGACTCACTGTGCAAGACTCAGGTGCAACATGGATGACACATGGATTTTAAAAGCGAGTAATAACAGCAGCAAAAAAAAAACAAAAAACGTGTAAGTCACTTAGTCTCCCTTTCAGCCAATCTAATGCGAGGACAATGCAAATTTTAAACTTGTAAACAAATAAGCATAAACTGAACTGCACTTGCTTAATATATGACATGATTTCAACATTTGTCTAATGTTCATTAGATAGATACTTAGAAATAACCCAGAGGGAAATTCAAGGCATCCAGTAGCTATACCACAAGTAAGATAAAACAGGACAGCAAAAGCAAAATATGATTAGAATAAAAATTAAATATAATATACAAATACAAGATAAAAAATCGGAAATTGAAAATGATGGAGCTACTGGAAGGGCTGCTGCTCGTGCTGGTGCCTGAAGTAAGATTTATAGGTCAATGATAACATTGGATAAACCAATAATAAAAAAGGATGACTTAATAATAAAAATAAAAGGAACAGTGGATAAACTGCCAGTGATGTAAATGGATGGGTCACATGCTTTTTAACTGTTGTGACTTATGTTACAAGATCAGGAAGTCATAACTATTCATTTGAACTTGACTCTTTGGGATTTCTGACCAAGTTTTTTGTTCATTCATATAGCTTCTTATCAGTTTCTTTAATTCGAATCCAATATATATGCAAATCAACCCACATTAAGCTTCTGTTAATTTTCCTTTACAGTTTTACATTTCATAAAGGATCTGTCATGGTGTAGGACTATGATGATTGTTTGATTTCTTGTTTTTTTTGTTTTTTGTTTTTTTTGTTTTTTTCATTTTTATGAGGGAGAAAAAGGAGCAGTATCTGCCCTGACTCTTTCTCACTGCCCCTGTACGTTAGAGTGTAGGGTTCAAGTGGGATCAAACCTACACCGAGTTCATTACTGACCTGCCCCCAATTTCCACATGCTCATACTCCCACACTCCTCCTGGCCTGGGCTGGAGCTGAGCGATTCTCTCTGTGGTTTAGGAGGTGGGTTTTATCATTTTATTTTGGAGATCAGTCATACACTGAATTAATAAATACAGGAATTTAGTGTACGACTGGTAAGTTAATTGTTTCAAAAGCTGAAATAAACGATGTCAAATGAGTAGGGCATCTTTGCTTGTGTAACTGTTGTAGGATTTTTTGGGTTAGCTGTTGCTCTGGTATTCCAGGTAGTTGCTAGGGTGATAGTAGGTAGGTGCTATAATACTTCAGGTGGTTGCTAGGTGGTTGATAAGGTGCTCCAGATAGTTGTTGCAGTTACATTAAGTTTTGTTGTAAATTTGGACCAATAATAAAAATGGATAGGCCAGTGCTCAAAATGGATGGACCAATGATCAAAATGTATTGGCTAATGATAAAAATGGATGAACTAATGATAAAAATGGCCTCTGATTGACCTTGTTTAGCAGTTTCATCTGGCAGAAAGTTGTCCTAACTTGATCCTTTTACCCAGTGAATCAACTAACAAGTGTATTTTATACTAAATTTATAAAGATATAAAATGCAGTTTTATTAAAAATTATTTAAAACCACCCTACCTTATTTATGTACTTTTTTTTTCTTTCTACAAACATTGCACTTCAGCCCCACAGGACAAAGCATTTTGGCGCCCCTGGTATAACAGTGGGCTTGGTCTGTTTCTGGTAGTGAAACATTGCTACTTAGATAATTGTTTAATGTTTCTGAACATGTGCAACACTGAATTAATTACTTGAAAATCGGTTGCACATAGTTAACATTAGAACCTTATGGTACTAAACGTCCTGTTAGGTGCATGCTTTGTGCTCATTGTTCTGAGAGGTGTATGTTAAGAACATTCAAGCTGTAATAATTTAAATAATGAGCATCTTGCCCTCTCTGCTGTATGTGTTGACTTTGCTGTTCCCCTCTTGTTGTTTTCTATAAGGGACTCTTTGAATTAAGGAAACGTAAACTACTGCTTTTGACTCTGTTTGGCTACGGATATTGCTAGCCGTTGTGTTTTTTGCTCGCCATCTTGTTTGGCCTCTTGTGTATCTGTACTTACTTCCAGCAACACTGCTTGTGGATGTGAAGAGCTCTCTCCTTCCGTATATAGGAAACGTTTTCTTGAATCCACATGACCTCGTTGTTGAAAGACCTGATCCCTTGCCTCGTTTCATTTTTCTCTGTCTCTCTGGGGTTGTTTGTCTTCTGTGAGTTTTTACCCTTCCTGTTTTTGTGTATGTGTGTGGTCAGATCGTCACCAGGGGTTGCGAGACAGTGGAGATGACGCTGCGACGGAACAGCCTGGGGCAACTGGGCTTCCATGTCAACTTTGAGGGCATTGTGGCTGACGTGGAGGCATTCGGATTCGCCTGGAAAGCAGGTCTGCGACAGGGCAGCCGGCTGGTGGAGATCTGCAAGGTGGCAGTGGCGACGCTCACTCACGAGCAGATGATTGATCTGCTGCGTACTTCTGTCACTGTCAAAGTGGTGATCATTCAGCCTTATGAGGATGGTGCGCCTAGAAGGTATTTAGTTTTTTTCTTGCCTTATATCTCTCCTTTGTTCTCATTCTTTCTTTTTAGTAGTAGTCTCTGCTGACCACAAGGGGGTGCTATAACAAGGCTGCAAAGCTGCACTGTATATTGTAGAGACCAAAATCTTTTAGATTTTTCATAGAATCTTTGCTCCACAAAAAAAACATTTAACTCCGCCCACTTTGATGTTGAGATCTGCATTTTAATAAATTGTGTCAAAAAACACTTTTGTCTCAGCAACTTTGCAAATAGATGTCTTTTACTGTATTGTCCAGGTCATGAGCTTTTTTTCAACACACCAAAGCACAGAATGCTTGATCCTGTTCTACTTGCAAAATATTGGTTGGACCCTGCCATTTAAAGCTGTATTTGTATATGCATACATATAATGTACATGAAACATGCACTAATTCATGTAGGTATGGTCAAGTAATACTAGCATTAAGCAAGTTCATGAATCATTGCTTGCCTTCCAGGATAAAATCACGGTCATAGAAACCTTAAATTAGGCTAATGTAGGTCTGCTAAATTTGCCACATTTGCATGCCTGTGGTCACGCTCATAAAACAGCCAAACTGAATTTTGGATTTTACCTAAAGTGAGCTGCTTAAAAGTGGAAAATAATTGTTAATTGAATTTTAGACACTCACCATGCCAGTTTAGACAGCTGGATAATATACAGCTTTAAATGTATCCCATAAGCATTTAACTTTAATACTTTAGATATTTTATGCATGTAGCCACTGGTCAGATATTACATTATCAGATATTACAAACTACCAGTTGAGTCAATTCCTACTTATTGAATTTCCATTTTAGTTTGAGGTGTCCAGCACCTTCACCCTCAGTTTCTTTAGCAAGGCAGTGGTTGTCTTGGAGTCTTGTTGGAATACGGCGGCCCAGTTTCCAAAGGGAGGGGATAATGTTCTGCTTCAGTATGTCATAGTACATGTTGGCATTTCTGGTTCCCTCAATGAACTGTAGTTCCCCACAGCCAGCAGCACTCATGCAGCCCCAAACTAGGACACTCCCACCACCATGCTTGACTGTAGGCAAGACACACTTGTCTTTGTAATCCTCACCTAGTTGCTGCCACACACGCTTGCCAGCATCTGAACCACATAAGTTTATCTTGGTCACACCACAGGACATGGTTCCAGTAATCCATGTCCTTAGTCTGCTTGTCTTCAGCATACTGTTTGCGGGCTTTCATGTGCATCATCTTTTAAACAGGCTTCCTTCTGGGACGACAGCCATACAGACCAATTTGATGCACTGTGTGGCGTATGGTTTGAGCACAGACAGGCTGACCCCCCTGCAGCAGTGCTGGCAGCACTCATTCGTCTGTTTTCAAAAGCCAACCTCTGGATATGACGCTGAGCATGTGCACTCAACTTCTTTTTTCAACCATGGTGAGGCCGGTTCTGAGTGGAACCTGTCCTGTTAAACTGCTATATGGTCTTGGCCACCTTGCTGCAGCTCAGTTTCAGGGTGTTGGCAGTCTTCTTAAAGCCGAGGCTATTTATATGTAGAGCAGCTATTCTTATTTTCAGATCCTCAGAGAGTGATAGATAGATTGATAGATAGATAGATACTTTATTGATCCTGAAGGAAATGTAGCAAATTAGGTGCCATATTTACCATGAGGTGCCATGTTGAAATCTCAGTGACCAGAGTGAGAGCGATAGCACCAAATTTGACACAACTGCTCCCGCTTCTCACCTGAGACCTAGTAACACTAACGAGTCACATGACACCAGAGAGTAAACATGGCTAATTGTGCACAATTATTGGGTTTACTCACTTTTGTTGCCAGCGGTTTAGACATTAATGGCTGTGTGTTGAGTTATTTTGAGGGCACAGCAACTTTACACTTTATCATACAAGCTGTACATTGATTACTTTACATTGTATCAAAGTGGCTTAAGTGTTGTCACATAAAAAATATAATCAAATATTTACAGAAATATGAGGGTTGTACTCACTTTTGTGAGATACTGTATATCTGGAAAAACTCTCTTGTGCAACTCGTTTGCTCCCTCCGATACAAAACTTGATCCATACTGTAAGCTGGCAGCTGTGAGAGATGCTGTAAATGGTCTGCACGTATGTTTGAGTGTATACCTCAAAAATTTCTTAGTCTGACACCACGTCACAGATGAGGGAGCTTACCAGTTGGCTGGGGTGGAGTACAGGCATTGTTCTGCTGACAGTAGTGATACAAAGTGTGTAATTAACATTGCTGTCTGCCTCACTACAAAAGTAGCTTGTGTTTTTATTATTTCTCCTGTTGGCCAATTTCAGAATGTGTCACAACATAGTGGGAAGAGTAAGCATTATTTCGCAGTAACAGATTATATTAATCTAGTGCAGGAAACCAAGATTTCTCATTATTTAGTCTTTAAAAACATATTCTGTGCTTCAGTGTCACTTCTCAAATCTGTGAGTTTAACATTTTCATCTTTTACATATTCTATTTTTTTTATTTGAGTACTACATTTGGGAAGACACATGAGTTCAAGTAAATGGTTGCTGATATTAAGTTGCCTATGCACTAGGTTGAACATTTCTGGCTGATATTAACTACAAACTGCACAATTCTGCACTTGCAAAGATGCCTGCATTTACAATGAATCATGTTTAGAATAAATTTACATTTGTTGTTTTTTATGTGTGAAGAGTGAAAATATGAGCATAACACTCTAGCTTAGTGCTTGTAGCGTTAGTGTTAGCTTCGTAACTGGCTTAAGCCAACCTATTACAAAATCATAGTTCTAAAAATATCAGCATAATATTGTTTACATTCTGGTGCTCTCATTGTTCTTGCTTGCTTAGTAGCTTTATGTTCATCTAGAAGTGTAAAGAAATAGCTGTATTGTCCTTGGATTCAGTTGTAAGTGCTACCAAACACAGAAGATCCCTCATGTCAAGTAGGTTTGACATTAAAGGCTGTTACAGCCACCATTAACATTCTTTTCCTCCTTGACCTCAAACCGTACATCAAAAGCTTAAGAACATGTTCCCCCTAAGCTAAGTCATCCACATTTTTATTATGTATATCCAGTTGTGTCAGCACAAATACAATTTAGCTTAGCCAAAACTAATGTTTATATGTTAAATTTTTGAATATGTCCATGTACTCTTAGCTCCACTCCTGCTTCTCAAACACACAATCCTCTGCACCACTTATCCTCAAGTCAAGCCAAGAGTTTTATTTAGCGCAATCGCTAAACTTACCCAAAACCAGGCAGGAACTGAACCTTAAATACCCGCCAACTACAGCAGCAATGATGACTTTTTCAATAGCAAAATCGAACAACATATATGAAAAATTCCAATCTGGTTTTAGGCCACACCACAGCACAGAGACGGCTTTAGTTAAGATAACAAATTATCTCCTTCTTGCCTCTGATCAAGGCCACGTATCTACTGGTGCTACTCAATCTAAGTGCAGCTTTTGACACTATAGATCATGCTATTCTCTTGGACAGATTAGAAAATATGGTTGGAATCACAGGAACAGCGTTATCCTGGTCTTACCTCACTGACCGTTTCCAGTTTGTAAAGATAAATAATGTATCGTCTAATTATACAAGGGTTATTCACACTATATATGCTACCATTAGGCTCAGTTATAAGCAGACATGGAATCAGTTTCCACTGTTATGCCGATGGATGCTGCAGAACTTCCTTCTTTTGAACCCTGATAAAACATAAGTTCTTCTCCTCGGTCCAAAGGCTGCTCGGATTAAATGTTCAGATTTAAATGTTAAATAATAGTATTTACTGTAGTTCCTGGTTCAGCAGCCAAAAATCTTGGTGTGACAACTGACTCAGATCTGACATTTAATTAACACATAGGTAATATTACAAGGACAGCGTTTCTTCACCAGTGAAACATTTCAAAGTTAAGAAATGCGTTATCTATGTTTGATGCTGAAAAGTTAGTGCATGTTTTTATAACCTCAAGGCTGGATTACTGTAATGCATTATTGTCAGGATGCTCCAGCAGGAACCTGAATAAACTTCAGTTAGTTCAGAACGCTGCAGCTAGAGTACTAACTAAAACTAGGAAATTCAATCACATCAGTCCAGTTTTATCAGCTACACTGGCTTCCTGTTAAATTCCGTATCGACTATGAAATTCTTTTACTGACGTATAAAGCCCTGCATGGTCTCGCACCGGCGTACCTGCAAGATCTTATTTCCTATTATGAACCGCCATGCTTACTCTGATCACAGGATGCTGGTTTTCTAAAAGTTCCAAAAATTCAGAAGACTTCAATGGGGGGGGGGGGGAAGCTTTTTCAAACAAAGCCCCCAAATTGTGGAATGTTCGGGACTCTGACACAGTCTCAATTTTTAAGTCTAGACTGAAAACATACTTGTTTAGTGTAGCTTTTGGTAATTAATCTTCCCTTTTATATAAAGGCAGGAGATCTGGGGGTTCATGGACACAGAGGTTTGTGGTAAACTGAGATGTTGGTGCTGTTGTCCCACCACTTCACCCGATCACACAGGTTTGTTAACGGTGGAGTAGGGGAACCTAGTGTTTCAGGGTGCTCTCATGTCTATGTTACCTTTTGGTTCTCTCTGTGTCCTCCTGTCTGCTGAACGCTGTTGGAGGACTGACCATTAGGGCCTCCTCCTCACCCATCACCAGCCAGCTCTCCTGTTCATTTGTGTAAACTGCTACACCCTCAGTTACATCACTGTGCCATCCAGATGCACCACCATTGAGATAGGATGGGACTGTTTCAGCTCACGCCCACGCCCAATTTACACAAAGGCTGTCAAAGACTGCCTCAGTCAGAGACTGCCTCTACCTGTGCAGCTTCTAAAGCTTTGCTATCCAGATTTCAAGCAGAGACTCTTTTTGTTGGTGTTTAGTTTATTAAACTGTAAATACTGTTTGACCAGAGGAGGATGGGTCTCCCCTTGTGAGTCCCAAGGTTTCTTCCTCCAGTCCGAGGGAGTTTTTCCTTGCCACTGTTGCCTTTGGCTTGCTCACTGGGGGATATATGTTGTAACTGTCTGTTTTTAAAACTCTGTAAAGCTGCTTTGAGACAACATCGTTGTAAAAAGCACTATATACTGTAAATAAACTTGACTGCTGTGTGTATTTTATCTGACTGCGTAAACTCACAGATCACAGTAAATATCTCTGCACTTTATTCACTACCTCATGTTCAGTAACGGGTGCTGTGTCGGTGCTGCACTGTCCTTTCTGTTTTCTGCGTCTGTCTGTTTAATTAATTGCATTTATTGTTTCTAGTTCAATTTTGTCTGCACGTTTGCACTATATACTCTTTGTTCCATGCTGCACCATGTTGTTCCTGGAGGAACGAAATTTCACTCCACTGTGTTCTTGTACATAGATGGAATGACGATAAAAGCCTCTAGGATTGTTTTTGTTGTGTTCGATAAGTGAGGACAGCATGCTGAGCATGTTTTAAAAAGTGCCTTTCTGTAACTGCTAAGGCTGTCCTTCCAAGCAGAGTGAAATACCTCCAGCTTGGTCACTCGCCATTTGTGCTCTAATTTAAGTACTGTCTGTCTTAAGGTGCGTATTTTATTGTTGTACTACAGAGCAAGCTTTTTCTGTTGCGTCCTTTTAGCTTTTATAGGTGCAACATTGTCTAAAGTTGATCAGAATATGTTTTCTATGCAGTCTGTTAATTTGTCTAGCTCTATTGGTTCTGATGGGGGAAAAGCTATGGTTGATTAAATCTGGAAGGATCTCAATAAAGTGATGAGGTGTATTTGGCATTATTGAACACTTCATGCAGTAGCACTTCATGCACTTCATGCAGTATAAATTTTCACTAAGATTCAGTTCATATGAAATTAAATAATGATCTGAAACTACTGAAGTCTGTGGAAGAACAGTAAGATTATGTATATATCCACACCTAGAGTCAAAACTAGATCTAGAGCGTGATTACAGGAATGTATAGGACCTATTACATTCTGAGTGAGACCTACAGAGTCTAAGATAGATGAGAAAGCCTTTTTTAATGGATCTGCTGAATTCTCAAAGTGAATATTAAAATCTCCTGCAATTATTACTTTCTCAGTGCTCACTGCTAGATCTGCATAACACATCAATTTTATGATACGTTATTGTATCATTTACAATGACAGTCTTAGAGTTCAGTGATCTTTTATTAAATAAACCAAACCTTAGTTTAGAAACACTGCAGCTAGACACTGGATCTAATATTCTTATATTAACTAAGTTATTTAAACAAACTGATTGAGATTTTCAAATTTTGTGTTTAATTCGAGGCAGTGAAACAGTCTCAATATAGTTGTACCTAGGTAAAGTCTCAAGGCAGTGAGCACACGGTCAGTTTAGCCTGTTTGTCTGCTGCCTGGTCTCGGCTCTGGACAGTCAGCAACTACCTACGCAAAACTTCCCGCCCTACGAGACCAGACTTCCCTTCAAACTTGGACCAATTATCTGTGAAGCCCACTTGATTTTCTGCACACCACTTGGACATCCAGCAGTGTAGCGCCCAAAGCCTGCTGTAAGCTTCAGCACCCTGCCGTCTTGGAATAGGGCCAGAGCATATTACGGCATCGCACATCATATGGGCTATTTTGATCACCTCTTTAATATTACTCTTAGTGACCTCAAACTGCCGCATACGAATATCATTACCACCTACATGAACAACTGGCGTTAGCTTTACCTTTATTACTATGCCGCCAAAACGTCACCCATTATTATTATCACTAGTGGTGGAGAGGTATCACTATACGTGCCACACTACACACAAGCAAATGCAGCTATAGTATAGTATAATGGTACTTACTTTTTCTTACTTACTTACTTTTTCTGCGGTAGTACTAAAGTAAACAATGTTGCAGTGCAAGTGGAGCCTCAAAAAAGGTGTGTATATGTGTGTGTAAATGTAGAGTATGTGTAATCAGTACTTGTGAGTTTAAATACCTGATAGCTTAAGGAACAAAGCTGCTGCAGAGTCTGGCAGTGATTACACGAAGGCTCTGGTAACTTTTGGCAGACGGCAGCAGTGGAATAAAGTCAGTGTAAGGGATGGATGGGGTCGTGCACAATGCTGGTGGCTTTTCAGATGCAACATGTTGTGTAGATGTCCATGATAGAGGGGAGAGAGACCCCAATGATCTTCTCAGCTGTCCTCATTATTTGCTGTAGGGTCTTGCGGTGAAAATATGAAAATATTTTCAATATTATGAAAATATGATAAATATAAAAATATTTTTAAAAAATGACAAAAATATTGTATTTGGTGTATTTTGATCAGTTGTCAGAAAACATTTATTGACATCATGTCATGGGTCTTACTAAACAAAAGAACATAAGTTTTAACTTAAGAGTTGGCTCTGTTAAGGCTTTAGAAGGCAGCAGTGAGTAATGTTTGTGTGTATTTGTGTATTTGAGCTTGAGCTGTTTCTGTTATTTAAATTTTTGATGACAAGCCTTTGGTCATTCCTTTGATTTTTAAGGCTTTTCTTGTAAAACAACCTTGTATTTGTGAAATTTGCTGTTTATACAAAAATTAATTTGAAGATAACTTAAAGTATATATTCACTAAGGATGTGAGTATGTTATCTACTATTGTCATCTTATCTTGATTTGGGATCACTTGAGACCGAAAAACATGAATCCAGACATTCTCTGTGAGTCTGTGCATGTGAAGTTAATATGTAAAGCTCTACGAGCGTGAAAACCCAGTGCCGCCGTCTTTTAAATTATTATTTCTGGTTTTAAATGGTGACTTGCATGCCCTAACCATATTTTGCTCTGTTTATTTTCCCTTTTACTCAGTAATGATACTTCTTTTGGTTTTAACTACAAATATTACATATTGCACTTATGACAGCTTTGAGTCATTTGCAACATCAAGTTAAAGAGATCAGTGTATGAAATATATGTAAACTATATACACAGGCTGTGCTTTATGTTTTCTCCAATATGTTTAATCCAGCCTATAAACATTAATTAAGCGATAAATGTGTGGTAGTGTATCTATATGGAATTGTGTTTTTATAACATAACACATACATGGAATTCAACGAGGAAGATGCAAACTTTTACATACGTGTAGTGTAAATGACCATTTTTAGAGCTCTGTAATGACTTTAAATTTGCTGTATCTTTGTCCATTGGACAATCGACAGCCTTTTTCTAAACAGCTGCAATATGTTTACAAGCTTCTGTGTTCCTTCAGAAGTGAAAGAAATGATGCATCTCACCCTGCTCTAGCTGTGTGTTGTTCCAGCTTGCAGTGTTGCAGTGGCCTGTCTAGAGTCTGGAGTAAAATGAGATATGGAGCCTAATATTAGCCTAACCCAGAATGTCTATTTATTTACACAGAAACAGCGGGACATGGCCACCAGCACATGAGCTCCAGGAGTTTTACTACACAACCCAGAGCATCTTTAGAAGAAATGTTATTTAAGGAATTGTATTTATTGTATTCATGGAATGTTTAGGAACTACACTGATAATGACAACCTGAAAACGCATTGAATTAGATCAAATATATAACATATTATTCTAGACTGACTGAGCTGGCATTTAGAACACATCACACGGCTGTATGGGTAACCATGCATCCTTTATCATGTTTTATTTGTCCTTGCTTGGTGTAAGTACAGCCAAAAATTTTGCAAAGATCTTCAATTAATGCAAGCCTTTCTATACTATAGTTAATGTATTAAAACTTTTACCGCAGTGAAGCTTCTCTGTATAGTTTACAGAGATTTTGCTGTGTAAAATAATGTCTGCTCTATACATTGTGCACATCATACATAAGCTTGTTTATTAAATGCCAAGTACATTTATTGACTATTGGGGCAAGGCATTAGTCTAGCAATCAATCATTTTCACTGGTGCATCACTGCAACAATTACATCAGTAAACAAGAATCAGTATTAATAATAACATATGCAGTGTAAATTCTGTAAAGCTGTTTTGATTAGTTTTTTGGGGTGAAACACATGTTATGTAATTATACTGTAATTGTTTTTATGTTTCCTGAGGTGGCCTGCCTCAGTAAATTAGTTTGTTTCTTAAATTTTAAAAGACATTATATACCAAACATGCATCTCCCCACCAGGTCTGCCACATCAGAAGGGCCATATATATCCAGATTGCCATTTCATTTTCTCACTATCTGACTGGTGGACAGTAATTCTCAGTAATTTTCAGTGTTGATAATTTTATTTTTGGGGTCTACTAGAATATTTTTACATGCTTAAGTTCTCCTTAAACACAATAATTTTCTGTTTGTTTTCCTGTGTTTTTAAGCCCCTCTGATTGGTCAGTTTACCCAATCTGTTTTGATTGATCATCCTGCTTCCACACTGTTGTTGTTGTTCTTACAATGGTGTAACTTCTGCTGTATCAGTTTGGTTAAAGGTCTGCTAGAACGAATAGGTAGATTCACCTTCACAAGCTAGACTGAAGCAGGATGTTTCAGAGTGGGCAGTTTTTACTGTTTTAGCTCTCTATGCGTTGTGGGGTGGGCATGCCAAGCTTGATACTAGGTGGGCAATAAGGATAAGATAGCTTCACCTTGTAACAGAAAAAGGCTGAAATTCCAGTGAAGCGTTTCATGAATTTAAGAAAAGTACATGTACAATAAATGCAAGTGCACAAAAAAATCAGTAATTTTTTTTTTTATTATTTAAAAAAGGTGACCTGAAACTTTTTAATGACTCTATTTGACTTATGTCTATGGCACATTCTGTTTTATTCTATGAGAGAGAGAGAGAGAGAGAGAGATTGCAAGCTTATGAATATGTTGGTGTTTACAGCAACAAGAAAAGAAGTCTGTTGTTGCAAGTAACATCAAAGCGGTGTTTGGGTCACAGCTTTCATCATATTCAGCATAACATACAATGTTTTACAACAAAATAAAGAACAAGAAACAATAAGATGTTCTGAATAAGAGCGTCTGCTGAATAAGTTGGTGTTTACAGCAGTAGTGGGCAGTAAAGGTACTTACTGTTTATTAAAAGAGATGGTCCATACATATCAAAAACCATAACTCTACAGAGACACACCTAAAATAACAGCACAGAAAAATCTACCAACCGTATTGAGCCTTTGGTAAAACCAAGAGTGGACATTTAACTAATTTCCAGACAGACTGTGATGATGGATTATGGAGTGATGATTACAGTGGATTATTCTCTATGGTAGGTGGGGTGTCCTGTTTCAGGTGAAGGCAGACTGTTCAGTGCTTAAGAGCAGGAGAGAAGCCAGACAGCAGCAAAGTAAAGCGATGAAAGCAGCAGCAGCCAAGACCTTTTCTGCTGGAGTCCTGAAAACTTTGTTTAACCTGTGTTGAAATTAATGATGTGTGGCAAAAAGGCTTGAGGGACACACTTAATCTGTGTAATGACTGTGTTAGCTGCTTTGTTGAAAAGGCTGTTAATTAAGTCATGCTCTGAAGTGCTTGACACTTATTTACACGTCTGGCTTTTTGACATGCTCTACCTCCGTTAGCGACACCTCTAGAAGAGTGATAGCGAAGATAAAGAGAATGTAATTATGATTACATTGGTTTAAAGCAAATTCATTCATTCAGTTCATTTTGTTTTACGGCCTGGCTTGCCCAGCAGACGCTGATTTCTCACAGTAGCTCAGTGAAGGAGATATTCTTATGGCTCTAAACGTCCTGTCCTGTAATATAGCCATAGCTTGCCGGCAACCTTAGAAGTCTGAAAACTGGTGTAAAGTGTTTTTTGTTAACACATCAGATAACAGATAACACCCTAAAATCTGTACAGTTTGGTGCACCATTTCTATTTGCTGAGGAACTTTTTGGAGAAAAAAACTATATGCATAGTGTGTTAAATTTAGTAAATAAACAGTAAACATGTAGCGTAGTGTTTTCTGTAGATGCTATATGAACTTGTCTACAATGTCTACAAATCCATGTAATTTGCACACAGCATTATTATATTTGCCTGTACTGATGTCACAACAAAACAAATTTTACTTAATCATTGTTGTGTTGTTCAAATTATTTTGAGGGAAAATGTCAAAAATATTATTAGCGTCAATGTAAACAATTTTAACACAGTGATTTATTAAGGCACTAATTTATCTATAAACTCATTTTCCTAGCTTGACTCTTTCAATCATCTGTTTTGACTGTAATTGACAGTAGTACATTCTGATTAAGCTTATTTTATCCAAAAAATGGACACAAATTTTCACAGACACACTCCACACATATTGTGAAAAACTTTCCAGAGGAGTAGTGGGGGTTATAGCTGCAAATGACGCAATTGCCTATTAATGTCCATGGTTTAGGAATGGGATATCCATCAAGCTCACTAAAGTGTGCACATAGCTGTCAAACTGTAGAAATCAAGGTTTACTTCCTAAAAACGCTCTCTCCACTCAAAGACCTAAGCTGCTGGTGTCCCAAAGCAATCAAGACGGGTCTCTCTGGTGTGTATACAACAGTCCTCCCTATTACATTAGGCTGAAAGTGGATGTGGGTTTGTTTGAGGCCGGATGTGTGTGGGTGTGGTTATGAGGGGCACAGCAGGGAATTGCCTAGAAAGGCCAACATAATAGCCAAGCTGGTTAATTGAATTCATGATAGTGTCTTTCTTCTGTTTTGCCTAAAAAGGTTGCATGTAATGATAAGAGGTACCCATTTAGATCTGGACCCATGCACTGGGGTCAGTGGGAATGAGGCTGGAGTGCTCACTTCCCTGCACAAACAGGCCAGTTCCCTTTTGTGTTTGTGTGTGTGGGTGGATGCAGGAATTTTGAGGGTTTTCTCTGTGAAGAACCCTCTAAAGGCTGATGTTTTGTTTGGAATGCCTGGCTAATACAGATAGAACCGTGGCGAGAGAGCCCTCATTGTCCTCCTGCACACTGCAACGTCAGCAGTAACTGGGGGTCAGCAAGGAGGCATCTGAGCAATTTAAAGCTATTTCTGCTGATGGTAGAATACCTGCCCTGTGTATTAGTTTCTAATTTCTTTGGGCGTCTGGAGCCTTGTAAAAAAGCAGAAAGAGAGCCCTGCCTTCACAGAGCCATTCACATGGACAATAGCAGCAGAGCTCACTCAAGCTGTTTTCCAAACATAAGAGCACCTTTGACAGATATTTTATATATATTTTATATTCATATTTATTTAAAATTGCATGTGTTTTGAATAATTCTTGTTTTGATTAATATATTTGGGCAGTCATGGGCTAAAGGTTAGGGATCCAGTCTTGTGACCGGAAGGTTTCCAGTTCGAAGCCCTGGACAAACCCCTGAATCATTAACAGTTGAATGATTTGATCGTTGCAAAATGTGCTTATGAGGATCATTACATTCTAGCTATATGATTGTGCTGATTTCATACAATAGCTTAGTTTCTCCCAATAAATAAAATATATAATCTGAAATATCAGCCTACTAAATATGTTAATAACTAAGAAAAGCTTACATGCTTTTTATTACAAATACACAATGAATCAGGTACATACAAGGTGAGTCACATTTGTACCTGCTGAGCAGATCAGGGTAACTGTTTAATCTGACTTGCAGATTTACTCTTCATGTTTTGGGCTCTCCATGCCACCACATTGGATTTGAAATTAAACAGCTGCGTTGCAGTTGAAGTGTAGACTTTTAGATTTATTTTAAAGGGTTGAACAAAAAATTTTCTACAAAGCCCTCTCATTCCAGGGGCTTAAAAGTAATTGGACAAATTAACATTACTGTAAATACAAAGTTTATTTTGAATCCTTTGTTGAGAATCCTTTGCAGGCAATGACTGCCTGATATCTGGAACCCATGGACATTATCAAATGCTTGGTTTCCTCCTTTGTGATGCTTTGCCAGGCCTTTACTGCACCTGTCTTTAGTTGTTGCTTGTTTGTGGATCTTTCTACCTCAAGTTTTGTCTTAAGCAAGTGCTCAAGCATGCTCAGTCGGGTTGAAATCTGGTAATGACTCTTTTCTACTTCTTTGTCTTAAACTCCTAGGTTGGTTTCGCAGTATGTTTTGCGTCACTGTCCATCTGTACTGTGAAGCGTCATCTAATCAACCTGGCTGCATTTGGTTAAATCTAAGCAGAATGTATATCCCTGGACACTTTAGAATTCATCCAGCTGCTTCTGTCTTATGTCACATCAATAAAAACCAGTGACCTAGTGCCACTGAATGCCACGCATGCCCATGCCATCACATTGCCCCTACCCTGTTCTACAGGGGTAGTGGTGTGCTTTGGATCATCAGCTGTTCCAAGCCTTCTCCATACTTTCTTTTTCACATCATTTTGATACAGGTTGCTCTTAGTTTCATCTGTCTAAAGAATGCTCTTCACTTGGATGGATGTTGTGAAGGGTATTTTTTTTCACCATGGAAAGGATTCTATGATCATCCACCACTGATGTTTTCCTAGGACGTCCAGGCCTTTTTGAGTTGACGAGCTCACCTGTGCGCTCTTTTTTCCCCAGAATGTACCAAACTGTTAGTTTGGCCACTCCTAACATTTCTGCTATCTCACTTATGGATTTCTTCTTTGTTTCAGCCTAATGAAGTCCTGTTTCACTTCCATTGAGAGCTTTGACCGCATGTTTTGGTTTAACAGCAACTTATTCTAAATGCAAATACCACACGTGGAATCAACTCCAGACCTTTTACCTGCTTAATTGATGATGGATTAATGACGGAAAAGCCCATGAAATAGATTTTGAGATAGTTGTCCAATTACTTTTGATCCCTTGAAAAGAAGCAGCTACATATTAAAGAGCTGTCATTCCTAAACCCTTCCTCCAATTAGGATGTGAATACCCTTAAATTAAAGCTGAGAATCTGCACTTTAAGGCCACATCATTATATAACAGTATCTTTAATATGGTTTAGTAAATAGTTAAAATGCCAAAACTTGTCACTGTCTAATTATATATTTTTATCTTGGATTACAAATTTAAAATAGTTGATGCAAAAATGAATACAACCCACAACAAAAACTATTACATGTAGTATTTTGTATGACCTCCACGATTTTAAGGACAGCACCAAGTATTCTGGGCATGGAATGAGACAAGTTGATGACATTGCAACATCTACCCTTTTCTATTCTTTAAGAACGACATCTTTTAGAGCCTGGATGCTGAATGGAGAGTGATGCTCAACTTTTTTCTCCAGAATTCCCCATAGGTGTTCGATTGGGATCAGATCAGGAGACGATGCCAGACAGTTTAAAAACCATCAGTTTCAAAAAGATTTATCTTGGTTTCATCCCTCTGGAGTCTCAGTAGCCTTCAGCTTTTTCAGCATGGGCCTTGGCAAATTCTAGGTGGGCTTTTTTGGGTTTAGGAGTGGCTTCCTTTGTGGACAACACCCATGCATGCTACGCTGTATTGTGTCACAGTAAAGAATTACCCCAGTTTCGCTTTTTACCTCTTTAGCTAACTACAGTGAACTTGCATGGTCTTTCTCATCAGAAGACACTCCTGTCTAAGTGTTAACTTCTGTGGAATGGCCTGGACATCTCTGAAAGATGTTTGTAGTTGCGTCTTTGTTTAAACTTTGTATCACGTTTGCTGCAGTATTCTGACCGATAAGTAAAACTGTGCTGATCATCTTGAAGCCTTCCCCTTTCATGTGTAAAGATATTATTTTCTTTCTCAGGTGACATTTATTGTCCATGTGGTGACAGCATGAAATCAGAGAGTTTTTTTAAGTAACACCCTTTCATAGTCAAATGTCTGCTGGACACCTGTTTAATGAATAATTAGACTCACCTGTGGTATTATTATTCTTATTTGTTAGAATATTGTAGTCTAAACTTTAGCTTTGAATTTGTTGGGAAAATTGCTTTGTTCAAATTACTTTGTGTGTGCAAAATGACAAATCTTGTTTGCAATCAATAGCATACATTTGTGAGAGTATTTTGTAGTATAGTATCCCAAGAAAACATTGATTCTGAAATGACACCAAAGAATGCATGTGTATGTGTGTATATATCTCATGGTGGAAAGATCTCAGTACAATGCATGTACGATAATGCAAAATCATCTTGCATTAAATTTGCAATTTATTAATTTGAAATATTTCAGATTAATATATCTTCTGTTTCAGGGGTTGCTCAGAGCTGTACCGCATTCCCATGGTGGAGTACAAACTGGACAGCGAGGGCACACCCTGCGAGTACAAGACCCCCTTCAGGAGGAACACCACCTGGCACAGAGTTCCCATCACACCAGCAGGCCAGCCGCTGTCAAAAGGATCACCCACACAGTGCCCCGAGCGAGGCCAGACCATCCTCCAGCACAGCCAGGCCTCCATCCCACGCAGCACGTCCTTTGACAGGAAGCTGCCGGACAGCTCCAGGTATTCCCACAGTTTTCCCGTATGTATCCCCCCATCCGTTCTCCAAGTATTTCTATGGTTTTACTTGAGGTAAACCCACAGTTTTTTCTCTAGATGTTTCCCCAATCTTTTTCCCAGGAATTTCTTTACTATTTATCTAAATATTCCCACTTTTTTTACTCCAAGTATTTTCACAGTATTTTCTCTAAACTAATAAACTACTGTCTTTTCTCATGGTATTTCCCTGATATTTCTCCAGATATCACTTCAGTATTTCTCCAGGCATTGCCACAATACTTTCTCTAGGCATTGCCACAATACTTTCTCCAGGTATTGCTACAGTTTTACTGCAGGTATAACCACAGTTTTTTCTACAGGTGTCCCCCAAGTCCTTAAGGTATTCCCACCGTTTTTATTCCAGGTATTCCCACAGTCCTTTCTCCAGATTATACCACAATATTTCTTTCTCTAGATATTACCACAGTTTTTTCCAGATATTACGACAGTAATTTCTCTAGCCATTTCCCCCAGGTTTTCCCCAGTCCTAATTTCAGGTATTCCCCCAGTCCTTTCTCAAGGTATTCTCCCACAGTTCCTTTTTAAGGTGTCCCCACAATTTTTTTTTCTCCAGGTATTTCCACAGCCCTCTTATGTTAAGTCTGAAAGCATAATGTAAACAATAATCACCAACAGCACATTTAAATATATATATATATATATATAAATATATATTCACCAATCAGCCATAACATCTTTTATCTACACTTGTTGTCTTTTTTATCAGCTCTATTTACAATGCCGGTGCACTTTGTAGTGTAGTGCACTTACAGACCATAGTCCATCTGATCTTTGGTAACACAGTAACAGGAGTCCCTCACCTAAATGCTTGCATGGCTTCTTTCAATAATCCCTCATCTGCTTAGTCTTTAGCCTTCATTTACGCTTTAGAATAGCCATTTGGCTGTATCATTTGCTGCTTTTGATCAAGCCAGAAAAATGCAGAAATATGCTGCTACTGACAGCATGAATGCCTTTAATATTTATTTAACTTCAGCAGTTGTCTGGCACTCAGTGATGTAGCGCAAATGAATTAGATGCATATATGACTATCACTCTGTCATGCTGATTGAATTAGAAGAGCAGAACGGTTGCTTTTGAAGGCAGTGATGCTTAATAACATTGTCTTCTTCTGTTAACCTCCAAGAAAACATGTACAGTCATCATTGCATTGCATCAAAAAGACTTTACACGCAAGATTGCATCGGATCATCATGAACTTCAAGAAGATAGTAGTATTGGCATTCAATATAGGCCTGTGTTTATGGATCAGGAATTGGTATTGGAATGAAAAGTGCTTATCAGTGTTCCCAAGTTGTCATCATTGACTATATTTGTGATTAAACAATAAAATATATTACATTTAGAACAGCAGACATTTCCTTTTTAATGATCTAGATGTTTATCATACAGATCACACAGTAGTCACTAAGCCTATTCTTTACATAAACTTTGATCAATTGATTTTTTTAAACACTTTTTTTGTGTAATTGTGACTACATTAAAGGCTTCATTAAGAAATTTTTGAAAATCTTAATCATTTGGGTGACCTAAACTGGTACATAGTAAAGTAGAGTAAAGTATATTCTGTGGTCTCACGTGTGCGCCAAAATTGACCCTTTTTTTTTTTTTTTGCCTTTTTATACTTTCACTGCTGTTATTTTCTTTGGATGGAGTTAAGGACAGCACAGAGGATTCTGCTTCCCTGCCGTAGCCCTGTAATGAGAAGCCCTGCACCTTTCAGATGCAGTTTACTTTAACCCAGTGATTCTGTTTTCATTCCAGAGCCCCATGTGATGCTGATGACCTTTATCTTAACATTAGGCTCTGTGACAACCCATGTGGAGGAGGGTACAGTGTTAAAAGATGGTACTTCTGCTCTTCATCACTCGTTTACGTGCTCTCAGAGGAAAAAAACCCACACTACCCACTGCTAGTTAAACATTTAGCAGAGTGGGGGTATCCTCTTAGAAAAGTCTTGCAGCTGTGTGACTGATAGAGAGACATGCAGAAGGACACCAGGCCTGTATGTAAACTTGTCTGTTGCATTTAGCACCAGGGCTAAAAGAGGTGCACATGTTGTAGCACAAATAAAAAAATAATGTGTCCAAAAGTATGTGGATATTTTAATTTTTTTACTTTTTTATTTTTAGTAAATTCAGCAGTGTTAAGGTTCAGCCACAGCTTTTATGAGCTTTTTTAGTCTCCATAGAAAAGCTCTGACCTATAAAACGGGATGCTCTGAAGCAGCTGTTGTAGAAGCTTGAGAATCTTGAGAAAGCTGAGAAAAACAGGTAAACATGAACCTGTCACAACCTTTATGAAATGTGTCGCTGCATCAAAGTGCTGCCTCTGAGTAATCTTGTACAGCCCCTCATGTTCAGCTATTTGACCAAAATGTGACTGATGAAGCATGTTTTAATTTATCGGTCCATGATCATCACTGCTGTTTCATGTTCAGTAACATCACTGACTTCTTCTTTAAGGTTCTTTAAGGAAACGTAATAATTAAATATCAGTGCACAGTACTTGGCTGAAAATGTAATAAATCCTAATAATAACCTAAAAATATTTTTAAAAATCCCCATAATAAGGTCGTACCTTCGCACAAGAACATTGTTACAATATCGGTTAAGAAACTGAAATGATTACAGTAAAGTTCTTTAAACTATCTTTTAAGGAAACCAAAAGATTATTTGTTTTTATTCCATGCAACATTTGGCAGTCGTGGCCTGAAGGATAGGGATCCGCTTTGAGCGGAAGGTTCGATCCCCGGGATCCCCCAGGCCATGACTGAGGTGCCCTTGAGCAAGGCACCTAACCCCAACTGCTCCCCGGGCGCCGTGGATAGGGCTGCCCACTGCTCCGGGTACGTGTGCTCACTGCCCCCTAGTGTGTGTTCACTAGTGTGTGTATATGTGGGTGTTTCACTGCACGGATGGGTTAAATGCGGAGGTTAAATTCCGCTGTGTACAAAAAAATACATGTGGCTAATTAGTGTCTAAATTCAAATTCAATTCAAATTCAGTGTAGAACTGGAGCTCCTTAATGAGGTCTACAGTGTTTTTATTTCTCTCCCTTTCTCTCTCTTTTTCTCTTTCTCACTAGGACTCTACAGGATCTGGAGAATCCTCAGATCTCCTGTAGTAAGGCAGAAGGGAGTCAGCACTACCGTAGCTCGCCCAGTAACCAGTCATCCTCCAGTGATCCGGGTCCATGTGGCAGTGCCCCCTGGAGCCAACAGCCTGGATACGAGGGGTATGTTCAGGGCCAGAGTGGGCCCCTTTTTCAGCCCGGGAGTTTCATGCCCAAATCCGGCCTGATTTTTCCATGGAGGAGGAATTTGAATACATGAAAAAGCATCTAGCTCTTAAAATGTCTTTTTACTGGGTATAACTGCAGGTATATGTTGGTAAGTTAACAGAAAGCACTTCACTTAAACAAATTTAAATTTAATTTAAATCAGATAAACATTTAAAAGGTGAAAAATGTGATAAAGATGAACATTTTTACATTTGTACGTAAGCCATAAATTGAAATGAAAATAATTTAGAGAGGTGCTCTATTTTTTAGACTTACCATAAACTCTTCACTCTTCACTACATGCATGTTTAGTAGCTACCTACAACATCAAAAGCCTCCTAATATATTGGGATCTACAAATAAACTACGCTAAGCTGTCATTGCAAACGTTGCGCAACAGCCTTGAACTGACAATACAAACTTGTTTACCGGCTGAACTGGGGTCTGTCCTCCAGAAAACAGCTCTGTTCATTTCGCACATTTGGCAGCATCTTCTTCCAACACCTTTCTTTTTTAGAGCTGTCCTTTTTGGCTCCACCTGGCCTCTTTCTTCCCTCCATCCCCACCGACTGACGCTTTGCGCTTTTCTGTTGCTATATTTTATTTTACCGCTCCAGAAAAGACTACTAGTGGGCCCAACCAACTTAAACATTTGAGAGGGGGGATTCTCTCAGATGGTAGAACCCACTTAATCTACTGGGATGTAGGGGCTGTGCTGTCAGATGAATGGAAAATGAGTACATAGTTAAATGGAGAATAAATGCAAGTTGAAGTTTAGATAAGTGACATAAGTGTCAAAATAACTTTTCCCTTTCAACTGGCCAAAACTGGCCAAAATTGAAATGAGCCAGCTCATCGGGAATCCTCCCGAATCTCCCGGCCTGGGTATGTTACAAACCTGTATCACTATCAGGAGCTCTTATAGAATTAAATATATATTTTTTTATTTTGTAACCTTATATAAACAGATGTTCGAGAAAAACAATGTTAAGAAAAACAACATTTTCTCACATTGCAGTATTTCAGTGTTTTGGCTTACAGTATTAATGCAATTTGAACGGTTTTCATTACTGTATGGCAGATCACAGCAGACAGTAATTTAGAAGTAGGTTTGGAAAATAGAGGAAAACTTTCAAAAACTTGTAGAATTTTTACATAACAAAATATTTATCTTTTCTGATGCACGTATTTGATACATTGGAACTGGTAAAAGAACCTTGTTACAAATGATGACAAACAGCTGTCAGTGTACTGACAATAGCAGCAATTGTGACAAACTGTGAAATAATTAATCATGGCAGCAATTGTCCAGCTGTAGTTTGAAGGTGTTCAGTGTATTTAGTGAAAGAACAGAAAAGCTGTTCACATAGAAATACTGCATTACAGAAAGTATTTGTCCTACAGGTGCGAGTCTCCTGTACTGCACGAGCGCTCCCCTGAGACGCCAGTCATGTTGGGAGACAGTGAAGGGCTGAGAGAGAGAGAGCCCATTCTGGAGAGAGCACGCTCTGCAGGTGAGATGCAATACTGTCTGAAAGTATGGGTGTGCTGTATACCGCATAAAATGTAATGGCCTGTAGTTATGGTGTATTGCATTTGATTATGTGTAGAAGTTTTCAGCCTGGAGGCCAAGAATTTAATCATAAAACTGATATACCTGTCTGCATTCATAGACAGTAACATTTCTATTCATAAACAATAACATACATAAATAAATAGCACAAATAATGATTCATAAACATATTAGTTGAAATATTTGGTTTAATACATAAAATCAAGGTTTGTACAGTGCACATGTTCTTTTTTTTTAGTAGAAGCAGAGTTTTTTGTAAGCTAATGTTTTAGTATCGCTTTGATTCTAAATTGATACAGCATATCACAATATTTTGTATAGCAAACGCTTATTGACGGTTGATACCCAGATGGTATCAATATTCTATTATAGAAAATGCAAATACAAATTAAAATTTTTGATACTAGAATAATAACACCAGTTGCTTTGAGTTTATCAGAAAGGACTGTAATAACTTGTGCTGTGTGGAGGGCACTGGATTCCTATAACAGCACAATATCTCACAGAGAATTGAAGACAGCTGTCTCATCTCTACAAGCTAGAGCAGTATATAAATTCTTGCTGATGGGTAAAACATTAATTTGTTAGTTAGATAAAACATATATTTATCATTTTCATTTGAAAACATTTGCTGTTGAAAAAAGGTTTTATATATATATATATATATATATATATATATATATATATATATATATATATATATGTATGTATGTATGTATGTGTATATATATATATATATATGTATATGTATATATTTATATATATATATGTGTATATGTATATGTGTATATATATATATATGTATATATATATATATATATATATATATATATATATATATATATATATATATATATATATATATATATATTTGTTTATTGCAGTACTTAATATCCCAACATTGCATCCTGTTGTAACTGTAGGTTCCTGTAGGTATTGTTGTTATAATATCGTATCGTATTAGGTCTTTGGAGAATCACACATATCATTTTATACAAGATTCACAAGGCTGCAGGCTACACAAGCCTCTGAGCATATTTAGGGTGCAGTTAGTAAGAGCCTTGTAACAGCCTTCTTATTAATTAGTTTACTGTATTGATTATAAAACACAACCGATGCATGCATCATGTTAATGTGTTTTTCTACACACATTTAACAAAAAATTAAGAAATAGCCCTGTCTGGACCAGCCTTGAAAGACACCCATTGTAAAACTGCTGTTCACCTAAAACTCTGCTATACATTCTTTAAAAAGATGGTTCTTGAAGGGTTGTTTAGACTAATATTCTATATAGAATCATGAGCACTCAAAGCCCCATGCTTAAAAGGTGTTTTTGTATGTGGTTCTATATAGAACCTAGCACTAAAAGAGGTCTTGTATACAAGCTTGACGTTATTATAATTGCAAAAACCTTTTTGGTGCCACATGGGAAGTAACAATTTAACTGTTTCAAGAGTTTTGATCTTTGAGCTTTCTTAAGTGAATTGTAAATAATAACTTTTTATAACAATGAACAATTTCATATAACGATCATTTTGTACTGCTAGTGCATTTTGTCCGTTCTCAAAGAAAGTATTTAAATCTTTTGATAAATATTGTTTGTTGCGAAAATGCATATCTATGCGTTTGTTCTGTTGCTCAGATTTAGCTTTAAATTTTAAATACTGTTTATACATCATTTCAGTTTTCCTGTGGACTTAATCAGGCTCACTGTAATCTTTCATGTTCTTCCCTTGTTAGAAGCCAAGTGGCACATGCCCTCCACCAAAATCCTCAACTCGCTGAAAGAGAGAGGCAAGGACTCACCCAACAGACTGGCCCGGGTGAGTCCCCTCCCGCAGAGGATGTGAACCGTTTACTGTTTCCATACACAGTCTCCATGTTACTGTATGTGGCTGATATACAGGACTAAACAGAGGGATTATTTAATTTTCCGGGAAATAAAGAAGAAATCACATATTTGACAGAAATGTACCTGGAATCATCAGGTGTTTAGTGTGTCCACTTTTTATCTTTATAACAACTCACTTTCAGTTCGTCAAACAGGCACAACTCTAATGTTTAGCCTTAGGAGTTGCAATAAAAAGCATGTAAGAATTCACTGGATTTCTGCATTGATTACTAATAAAATTTGTTCTCATTGTCACAATTATAGATAAACACAATCTAACTTAACCAATAACACACAAACTATGTACATCCAAGAGGAATTTAGGACCATTACCTCCTGCAAACCATACTCTCGTTAATTTACTTGTGTGCTTTGGGTTATTATCTTGGTGCATCACCCAAGGAATTTTCTTTAAGTCATGGACTGCTACTCTTACATTCTCCAGTAAAATGTTTTGATACACCTTTGAATTAATTGTTCCCAATGATCACAAGGCATCCAGGCCCTGGGGCAGCAAAGCATGATGCCCTCCCCGCCATGCTTTACAGTTGGGATGAGATTTTTGTGTTGGTGTGCAGTGTTTTGTTTTTTTAACCTCCAAACACTGTATTGTACGTTTGTGTAAAATGTCATAATTTTGTCTCATCTGTCCATGGCACTTTTTCCCAGAAGCTCTGAATATCCAAGTAGTCAAGGGCAAACGTGAGAAAGGCTGTAATTTGGACAACTGCATTTCTATCGTGGTGCCCTTTTTATTATTTTTCATAAGCTTGCTGTCTTTGGTATTTTTGACTAACTAGCGCCACATCACTGGTCTGCCTAAGAGTGGTGCTGTAGCAAAGTGTTTCATGTGGTTGATATATAAACTAAATATGTCAATAAATCTAATATGTCAAGTTTCAGTGTACCTTCTTAAACAATCGATAACTGGTGCTTAATGGCTGTTTTCATTGGAAGTTAAATTAACATGATGGTCTAGGACATTTTAAGATTTTTGTGGTTTGTTGAAGTCATTCCAAATCCTGCTAGTGTACACCCCTCCCCTCAGTCTAGCTGTCAGTGTGTATTGGCCTCACTGTGATGAATGAAGGGAGATAAGGTCAGCCTGCCCTTGGTGCTCCTGTTCGGTTGTGCTATCAGAGGAACACTACAATCTAAGCTGGTGTCAGCCTTCAGTATTTCAATCACTGGCTCGCCTTAATGCGGGCTGCTTATACAGCCTGTATTTCTTTCTTTCTCTATTTCCCACACTTTCCTCTTGGTGACAAACTCAGAAACCAGCGCCTTGTAGGGAGGCACGGTCCCTCAGAAGAACAATTTGGTCTTTTTTGTTCACAGTGCACAATGCAGGGAACAAAGTATTTGCTATAGAGTGATTCATTAAGTTCAACAACTATATCAATACACGGGATTTTTGGATTTATTTGTTTAAAATCTATTGTTTACCATAGCGAGATCAAAGCTAAAAGGCCCACACTGACCGTATAAGGCATATAATACTTTTGTCACAACTGTCTGTCTAACATAAAAACAATGAAAATAAGAGTATGTAAAAACATTTAAAAAACTGCACCACTGCTAGCCATAAGAATGCCTGGCTTACTAATAACGGCAAAAATCATTTGTTTTTATTCCTGGAAATAACATTATTTTAATGATTGGCAGCGGAAAATGAAATAATACAAGATAATTCCATTATCATAAAGAAACATGGTCCCAGTAATCAGTTTTAGACAAAAACCATGTAGCTGCTTGCCTTCGTTGCAAACAGTAAAAATTTACACACTGCCAAAAAGGGAAATTTTAATCTCGTCAGTATGTGCATAAATTGTTATAAGATTGTTCTAAAATGTTTCTGGTTTCTAGGATATTTATTAAAATAAGCAAAATTAGTTTTTCTTAATGTCTAGACATATGTTAATTAATCTTGGAATATACTTATGGAAAGCATAACAGTGATAAATATGAGATATATTCATTAGATTTAAGATCATTTCACATGCTAGGGTTAGGGTATTGGGGTCTTTCAGCCTCACAGTTTGTTCAGAAGCCTGACAGCGTGTGGGTAGAAGCTGTTCAGTAGCTGGGTTGTTCTGGCCTGGATGCTGCGGAATCTCCTGCCTGATGACAGTATAGTGAACAGGCCGTGTGCTAGGTGACTGGTATCTAACCTGATCTTCTGGATTTTCCTCAGGCAGTGGGACTGGTAGATGTCCTGTAATGCTGGTAGTTTGTTGCCTACGATGTATTCTGCGGTCCTCACCACTCTATTTAGGGTCTTGCAGTCGCAGGCAGTGCAGCTGTCGTACCAGACACTGATACAGCCAGTTAGGATGCTGTCTATAGTGCATCTATAGAAGCTGGTGAGGATATGAGAAGGCAGTCCAAACTTCCTGAGCCTGCGCAGGAAGAAGAGACGCTGATGGGCAGTTCTCACAATTGTGTTGGTGTGGAGGGACCAGGTGAAGTCATCAGAGAGGTGAACGCCAAGGAACTTAACACTGCTGACTCTCTCCACTTCAGCCCTGTTGATGTAAAGGGGAGAGTGACCGCCCTTCTCCTGTAGTCCACAATAATCTCCTTCGTTTTGCTGATGTTTAGACGGAGATTATCCAGTATCCAGTTGCAGAGATGAGAGTCCAAACCCAATCTTTGAGCTTCGGGATGAGTTTGGCTAGGAGAAGTGTGTTGAATGCTAAGCTGTAATCTATGAACAGCACATATGTGTTCTTCCTGTCCAAGTGTGTGAGAGCAGTGTGTACTGTTAGTGAAATGGTGTCATCTGTAGATCTGTTGCAGCGGTATGTAAACTGGTGAGGGTCCATGTTGGCAGGGAGCGTAGAACGGATGTGAGCTTTGACCAGCCGCTCAAAGCACTTCATAACTGTTGATGTCAGTGCAACAGGACGGTAGTCATTCAGGCAGGTGACAGTAGGTTTTTTGGGAACTGGAACAATTATGGTTTCTTTAAAGCACATAGGAATCACTGACAGTCTTAGGGAGAGGTTAAAGATGTCCATAAAAACCTCAGCCAGCTGGTTGGCACATGCTTTAAGTACACGACTATGTATGCCGTCAGGACCTGGTGCCTTGCGTGGGTTAACTGCCCTGAAGGATTTCGCCACCTCAGAAAAAGAAATGGTCAGTGTGCAGCTCTCCTGATATACTGGGGCATTTTCAGCAGGGAAGGTGTTATTTGCCTCAAAGCGAGCATAATGTGCATTAAGCTCATCTGCAAGTGAGGAGTGTGACCTCCTATCACAACTTATACCTCCTTTATAATCAGTGATGGTGCGCAGTCCACTCCACATGCGTCTGATTCACATCAGTATTATGTTCAGCAAGTTTTCATATCAATCAAGTGCCTGTGAGATTATTGACTCTAGTGAACATGTTTCTTACCTTTGAGCTTGCTGTAAACATATGAAGATCACATATTTCTTAAAATAAGCAAACTTTATCCCTTTACTCTCCAAGAGAGTCTCAAACAGTGGAAAACAGCACCAATGCGGAATTCTTGTTCTGCTTATATATTAATATCACTTTGTTTGCTGCTTGGCTTTCATTAGCTACCTGTCCTTAAATAATCTATCCAGGAGCAGCACCTTCAAAATGATTGACAAGAGGCTACTTCTTCATACTCTCATATTTGACTGATTCCACTCTACACTGCAAAAGCAGAGTTTCTATCCAAACGTTTGAAAATATTATGTGCATTTATTGCATTTTTTGGTCTGGCCATTTAAGGCAGAACAGAAATTTAGAGAGGAAGCCAACTTCATTCCAACAGACTGCAAACACACTTCACAGTTCATTGAGCAGGACGTTGTGCAGAGCCATTTTTAAACAAGCTTTGGGTTTGGCATTTCAGAACATCTAAACCATCCTTCGGAAAGGTATGCTCCATGATCGGACCAACTGTAGGGCCATTCATCTCCAGTCAGTAGCTGCCCGTTCCAACATCCTTAGAGACCACTGCGTTATACCAGTAGGCCACTTGTTGGGCGTATAGGGTTGTGTCTGATTCACATAAAGTGTCTCTGTGTGGTGTAAACAATGCATTTTAATTTCGGTGTATGTGTGTGAGTGTATATGTGTTTATATATACATACATATATACATACATATACAAACGCATACATATATATGCACATATAAATACATATATACATACACACACACACACACATAAATATGTATAATTATGTGTGTGTGTGTGTGTGTATATATATATATATATATATATATATATATATATATATATATATATATATATACACACACACAATTAAATTACTTTTTTTTTTTTTCCAGCAGGCTGGAGATAAGAACTCCAGCCACTCCAGCAGCAACACACTGTCCAGCAGCGCCTCCAGTAACAGCGACGAGAAGCAATTTGGTTCAGGCGACCTGATGGACCCGGAGTTGCTCGGCCTTACTTACATC
Organism: Megaleporinus macrocephalus; assembly: GCA_021613375.1. NCBI lineage: Eukaryota > Metazoa > Chordata > Actinopteri > Characiformes > Anostomidae > Megaleporinus > Megaleporinus macrocephalus. The sequence goes on from CM038706.1 coordinate 32,846,273, forward strand.
AAAGGAGCCTCCACAGACAGTGGGATAGACACAGCACCTTGCTGTGCCCCCTCTCAGCCACCGGGCATGGCCCGCATGGTGTTGCAGGGCCGGGGGACAGACGAGCAGGGACATGTTTGGACTTCAGAGAATCCAGAGGAAAAAGTAGCAGATGAGGAGCTTGGCAAGCTGTACTTGCCCCAAAGCTACAGTGCAGGACTAGTGGTTGGACACGTGGCTACAGACAGCAACATGGGAAATCTGAGTGAGATCACTTCACACTCCAGGTAAGATAGTGAGCATGCAAATTGAGCCAGAGGGGTTGAATTTTGTTATATCAGATTGTTGTGTTGTTTATTAGCCCCAAACCAGGTCATAAAATCCACCAAGGCCAGTGTGGCAAAACATGCCATCCTCTATACCTGAGAGAGTTAACCAGCTGTGGCTTATTTTTTGGTGCAGTATGATAGGTGCATGCATAATCTGTGTATCTCACCCATTAGCCTTTTTATCAGAAACGCATTCCACATACAGTTTAGATAGAAAACGATGTAGTGTTATCAACGTGATGCCTAAACTTTAATGCATGTGTGTTTATTTTCACCAGAGAGATTATAAATAAGGGGAAGTCACTGGTTAAAATATAATGGGAAAGCTTGTAAATGCTGAACATGACATGTTTACAGAAAAGCTCTCTCTTGCTCTGGTAGCAGGAATGGGTCAACAATACTGAGGTGCTAATGGGCAAAGCTCCCCTTCGTTGTGGAGATCTGAGTGAGTGTTGTAGCTGAAACAAGCTGAACATGTGACCGTTTATTCGAAGGTATAACAGAAGTTTATGTTCGGCTGAAGTGTTTGAGAAATGGAATTGGAGACTAGGAGCGACAATGACTCTAGCAAATAAGTTATCTGGTTAAGTTATATTAAGTTATATTAATATATTGATGTAGTTTTGATCTTTCCCACATAAACTTACTTTATATATATATATATATATATATATATATATATATATATATATATATATATATATATATATATATAATTTTGATTGTGTTCAAGTCTGTTACATTTCACTATGGCCAGTTGCTGAGCATGATTGTTGACTTCCATCAAGTAGTTCAGTTTTTCGTAACTGAAGAGTTGCTTCTGTAAAATAAAAATAAAAATAAAAATCAGTTTAAGTGCGTGTTTATGAAAAATGCACATGCTGTGAGTTTCACATTTGTGCTCACAAGTGGAAAAGTTACATGTGCACATTGTTAAAATTTGCAGGTTTATTTTATTTTATTTTTTTGCGCATCCTAGTTTTGACACTGAAGTGGTACCATGTAAAACCCTGATGTCTTAGCGGGTGAAAACATCTTAAATGTAAGATGCTTTAAGATACTTTTTAAGAAACAACATACAAATTGTGGTCTGTTCTGAACTTTAATAGTAATAAAAGATATTTTTGCAGTGGATTTTTGCTCATGATTTAATACAGTGTGTCAGATGCCTACACAAAGAAGTAATTACTTATACAGTTGACCTACAAATTCAGTATTTCAAGAAAATAAGTAAATATTTCCAGATACTTGTTCTGGTGTTCTGGTGACAGTGGTCTTTTTACAGAATCTACCTCCAAGCCCCAAGGGAATGTTTTAATCTCTAATCTCTAATTCTGATAAACAGCTCTCAGTACATTCTGCAGTATCTTCATACACAGTTGATGTTGAGAAGTTGGGTCTGATGTAGTGCTGTTCTCTGGTCTGGACTGGTCTCGAGCAGTCCGGTTGCTCACTGGCACGTGGCTCCAAACACAGCTCCTCTCCAAAGCTGTCCAGGCCCGGGCCCGGCACTAAAGCTCATACAGCCACCTGCTGCAGGACAGTAGACAACCAATCGAACCCAAGCAGCCCCAAAACCAGTATTAGTTAGTGCAGCATGCATGGGTTTTACCACTTTCACAAGAGAGAAAAGCTGACATTGCGGTCTTAGCTTTTTTTTCCCTGAAATCAAACTTATTGGCCTTCATGTTTAATGGTTAACATGGTTAATGAAAACTTTAACAAATTATTAGTCTTTCACTCCTCCCCATATTTACTTCTGAAAGACTTTTTTAACCAATCATGTTACTGACAAGTTGCCAATTAACAAAATTAGTTGTGAGATGTTCCACCAAGTGTTATTTAACATAACACAACTTTAACAATTTTTATTGCTTTTTTGGCAACAAATAAATCAACATTTGATATCTTAGTACTATTTTCTGTTAAAAATAGGATTGAAATGATTTGCACAAAAATGTATGTCATATATATTTACAGTTTACACAACATTCCAACGTTTTTGGAAATGTATTTGTATGTTTGCAAATGGTCATTTTAATATTTATTGTATAATATGATAAAATAATGGACATTGTGTTCGTAAATTAGCATAAAATTAGAATAAAGAAAAATGAGGACTGTAGTCATGTTGCATGACTACAACACCAGTTGTACAACTTACAACTGGTGTAATTCACCAGTTGATTCAGATCACATGCAGTGTAGTTACATCAGATATAATTAGTAGTGTTATTACTGTTATTACTGTATCACAATGCCACACGGGCGTCTATCATATACACTGCCTGCCCAACCCCCACCCCCCAGAGGGAAGAGAGAGCCCACAGGCTTACAACTGTCTTGACCAGCAGCTCAGTAATCTGATTAAATATTCCAGTTAAGCACCATGTGTGTGTGATTGTGAGCTCTAAATGATTTTTTTTTCCACTGTTATGAAAAAGACCACTTAGAATGCAGTTAGAGCACTTATCCTCTCTCTTATGTTATGTAACTTAGCCTCCAGACAAGCCACCCAATATTGTTCAGTTATTGTCCCTGACCCACAAATACTGTTTTATTACACTGTATACATCAGACTATGCCAAAGCCAGCTGCTAATTAACTTCTGTTTCCTATCCTTGCCTTTCTTTGGCTTCAGAGGAGCTGAGTGCTTATTGTCATTCCTTCTAAAGACTCTGACTGAGAGGTCCAGGTACACTACTTTTACCCACTGTGCTGTGATCACTTTGCTGTCCTGAGCTGTGCCCTCTGTTCTGACCCCTGTTTTAACATCCCTGCTCAAAGAACGGTTGTGTCTCTGATTCAGCTCTGACTTTAGTTTAAAGTCTGAATTCTTACCACCCCACCCCATTCCTGCCAGCGCTGTTTGCACCCCTCTAGTTTTGTCAGCTTTGGATTTAGCCCTTAGTGGTTTCTTTCTCTCTGTCTATCTCTCTCACTCTACATACTCCAACTCTGTCTTACCAATGCACCACCAGCTCACCACCAGAGGTCAGAGAGTCAGCACATGTGTGCAGTAGCTGTTGATCCAGAGAGACCTGCTGTCAATACTCAGAGCGCACAGCCACTGAATTAATTACAGCACACTCTGTAACCCACATACCCTCGACTGTAGCATCTTCTACTGTGTCCAAATGTTCTCTAAAGCTGTAGGACTGGACTGGCACCTCAGTATGAAGTCTACAGCAACATGTATACATAAATCGTGATGTGAAGGCGCACATCTGCTTACCATGAAATCTATGTCTTGTGACCAAATCCTTTAATGAAGTGTCTTCAAAGTTTAACCACAAACCAATTGGTGAAGGCAGGGTCTTTTATTGTGCAAAGGGTCAAGCAGTCATGAGCTGTAAAGGACCATAGCTCTCAGCATTTTTCTGCACCATACAATTATGATTTGAAAACTGCCTTAAATGATTTAAACTTCCTTAATGATTTGAAAACTCCCTTAAACTCACTTAAACTCACACCTCAGAGACTCGCCTCAAAGACTTGACTTGGACTTTCACCTCAGACTTCAAATCACATGTCAGAAACTACTCAAGCGTACACCTGTGAGATATTTGGATCTTATACTTTTCCAATTTCAGATGTGCAAATTTGCATTTTGTCTGCATTTTATACTTTTCGTTCATTCAGATCAGCTGTTTAAGTTTGCGGTTCAGTTTGCTACAAGCAAGTTTTTGAATGTGAAAATGACAAAGGCAAATTTGAACGTTGCCAACAATCTTTGTGAAATTTTCATTTGCATGAACTTGCATGTGTTTGCGTTGTACGGCCCAGAAAAATTTGTGAAGCTGAGAACTGTGGTCATTTACAGCTCATAATTGCTTGATGCTCTGCACAGTAAAATACCCTGTCTTCACCAGTTGGTTTGTGGTTAAACTTTAAGAAAAAAAAATGCAAATTTTTCCTTTAATAACGTGTCTTTAGACTTGCATCTCAAAGACTTCACTCAGACTCACTCAAAGACTCGACTCAAACTTACTCAAACCACCAAAAGGAAAATAGGTGCATTAGGCTTGATTCAGTAGTCTTTATGCATTGAACAAAAAGACTTAAATGTTATGATGTGGCCGAGGTGTCAGTGTTCTCCATTGCAAATGCTAAAGTTGTAAATAAGAGGCAGTATTTGAGACGGATGTTAACTTAGTAACATAGTAAATTTGGTAAAAATCATGAGTGGATGAAATCAGCTGTTGTACAATTTTGGAAATTTGGACATGGTTGGTTGTGGGTTTGGGGTTAGTCATGACTTTTGTGTTTGTGTGTATAAATGTGTGCGTGTGCCCTGACAGTGTTCTAACACCCTGCCAACACCACTCAGTGACATTCTGCTCACTGATTCCACCACAACTGCTCACTTAAAGTGGGGCTGCAGTGACAACATGGTCACTGTTTCACCCCTCACTGCTTCTCCTTTACCCTTCACAACGAAAGGACTTGCTATCTTAGTGTCATTTGGCCTATTTTAGTAGACCAACATGTTAGTGTTTTGTGGTCTTTCATTTTTACCATTTAAAGCTATTTTAGTTGTTTTCACTTCAAATTTACAATCGTCCACTTCAGGGTTGTCAGTTTTGCTCCTGGAGTCAACTATGAAAATGTTAATTCAAATAACAATGTACAGTCTTCTCTGTTCATTGTTGCGGCTGATTTTGTATACCTGGTTGGTAAGACTGACTTTTCTGTTGTCATCCTCAGGCATAATGCAGCACCTTCTGATATTACAACATACCCTGACTGTTCAGCTTTAATAAGTCTTCACGATGGAGTTCCTCCCCTTAAATCCCTCTCTCACGCCACAGTTGCCTTTCTGTCTTCCTACTGTGGCAGACATAGATGACACATAACAGCCCCCCCACTGCAACACCCTCACTGACCCACAACGTGACTGCATGATTCGACACTTCCATCGTCTTTCCTTCTGAAAGTGCTGACAGATGATAACAGTGTTTTGTAAACACTGTGCTGACCACTGAACCTGAGCCACAATTAACTCATAACCATTAACTTAACTGGTGTGGTTTGATTTAGTCTCCACCTAAATAACCCCATTATTTTTTTCTTTGTCCCGTGCAGGCAGCTGTACCTGGCCGAGGCGGCATGCCGGCTGCAGGGAGGGGAGAGGCACAGAGATGGGAGGGTTCAGGCTAGCATGTCGAAGGAGGAGTACCTAAAAATGATGCTGCCAGACAGCCCACCTGGAGAGGGTGGCTGCAAGAAGGTAAGCTGGAGTATTTGCTGTTGCACTGTTCAAAATTACATTTTTATTGTGTAATTACAATTACACAATTACATACACCTGCTTTTGCAAGTGATTTTTAATGCCACACTCGCCTCTTTTACAAACAGCAAAGATGTTTTCCGTTGTTGTGACAGAGTTGAGCTGGAAGTCACCATTTATTAATATGAAACCTTATGTGCACGTTATTTAATATTATTCATTGCGTTTTTCTGTTTCCTGCCTCTAGATCTGCTCTCCAATAAAACCCAGTCACTCTGTTTTACTGTAGTGAGTCATACAGAAGCTAATGTTCTACAGCATCATGACATTTCTTTTCAGTTTCATTTACTCTAGCTAAACTTCACATAAAAAATAAGTAGCTAAATAAGTAGCTTTACATACTAGCATATAGGTTACTTGCCATTGACAGTAGCTTACAACAGCATTCTCTGGTTCTCCCCATCCAATTAACCCAAAATACATTCAGTGATGTTGACGTCTGGACTATGGGCTGGTCAGTTTATTGTTCTGAGAACACCATCAGCTTCGTTGTTTGTGTCACCTTTTCTCAGTGAGGATCTTGAACAGCTACACATCCATTCTCATCTGTAGCGCTGAGTAGTCTTTTGAGAGTGGAAGGATGGATAGAAACACTTGTGGATGTTTTCAGATCTGAAACAAAAGCGGAGCTTTGTCATAATTTCATCTACCATTGACATGGAAATGTGCAGTGCTTTCTGAGTCAGATTTGTTCACAGCGGTGGTAATAGGAACGAGGCATCCACTTCTACAAGCTCCCTTACTGAAGGTTATTACATGAAATGTTTATGAATGCGCTGCCTGATGTCTGATACATTGTTTATGATAGTTTTGAGCTTTTAGTCTTAAAATATATTCATGGTAGAGGGATACATGGATACAGGGACAAAATGGTACTCAATGAAAACATATTTAAAAAAATCCAGTTTTACATTCATCAACATATAAAATTTAAAAGACATGTGTAGGCTTACTGGTGGTTTTGGATAGTAAATAAAATGTAAAGAAATCTGACTTGTTTTACTCCATACGACTGGAGTAAAACATGTTTACATCTTCAACACTTCTTGTACTTGTAGTATAAGTTGAACAAATGTGTACATCAGTTTTAACATGCTCAGTTTGTGTTTTTGTGGTCTAAAACAGATCAGTCAGTCATCATCCCAACTTCCTTGTAAAAGCCTATGTATAAACAGTGAAAGCCTCAGTTCAGGTCACATGAGTCCTCATCTCCCTCTTAGATCACTGATAACCTCAATGTAAACTTGCCAAGTAAATATTAGTCAAAGCTTTCAAAACACAAAGCTTTTCTACTGTAACAGCCCCAGACACAGTATACTTATTTTTCTCAATCTGATGCATTAGCAACTTCTGAATTTGCATAGGTTGCAAAAGATAATCTGTATATTGTCCATTATCCTGCTTCTGAAAGCTATTCATTTTATTCAGACTTAGTGTCTACCTGCAGCCTATTGTCCACCAGGAAAAAAATACAATGATCTGTTTTAGACTCTTTCTCCACCACTCCAACTTCAGTGGAAAGGGTTTGTAGAGCCCTAAAATTAAGAAGCGATAACTGGAGCTCATTCCTGTTACACATAGATGTAACTGAAAGACTTACAATCTCCATATCTCCATGTGACCTTCAATTTTTCCCACATACATTACAAAAAGTAAATTAAGTTTACAAATTATGGTACGATGTGTTTGTAATTGTAGAACAAGCTGCAAAAAATATAAAAGTTGAAATTTACAGTGTGTTTTTAGTGCATCCACATTTTTTCTGCAATAGCTTTTTTTTGCTTCTTTGGGAGCAAGGAAACTCAAGGGTCGAAACCGTAAATCAGTCCTTGTAGAGCAGACAGACGCATCTAAAGGGTCAGGAACAGAGCAGAAATCAAGGGAGCAGAGCGAAGAGGTTAGTTTACCGGGGTATTCAATTTAAGTTTATTTGTTAATTTGCCGTGGTATCAGTCCTAGGTAGCCGGGCAGAGGTATCCTACGGGCAGAGATAAAGGCAGAATATAGGAACAGCAGGCAGAGGTTCGGAAACACAGGCTAGGCAGACCTGACAAAACGCTTGGTTTGCAGACAAAGGGGAACTGGCAATGTGGAGTGAGGAAGTGAGAGGATTATGAAGGGTGTTGGTGATGAGGGACAGGTGCGGTGAGTTTGTGACTGATTAGTACTCCGGGGACTGAGACCTCTGGTGGTAAGAAGGGGGAATGCTTACATACATGTAAAATGCCTTTAGGTTTCACGATGAATGTACTAAAAGAAATAACCCAAAGTGATTTCGGAAAAGTCTGGTTCCGTTAACGTATACTAAAAGCAAAGTATATTTTTCTCGTTCTCATCATTTTGGTTAAATAAGGTTTTGTTCCGGCAGCAGATCATTTGATTGGAGACTGTCTGATGATCTGTCTTGCATTTTAGACTGCAAACTTCATGCAGCCTTATTGTACTGCTACACTGGGCAGTACACAGTTATGAAATAAAACAAATGAAATGAAACATTTATGTATTTTCAAATATTTAATGCATGCAGTTGGATCTTATGACTATTGTTGTATCTTTGAAGGTATATACAGGGGTTGGACAATGAAACTGAAACACCTGGTTTTAGACCACAATAATTTATTAGTATGGTGTAGGGCCTCCTTTTGCGGCCAATACAGCATCAGTTCGTCTTGGCAATGGCATATACAAGTCCTGCACAGTGGTCACAGAGATTTTAAGCCATTCTTCTTGCAGGATAGTGGCCAAGTCACTACGTGATGCTGGTGGAGGAAAACAAAAAACACCCCAAGGTGGCTCAATAATATTTAGATCTGGTGACATTACAGGCCATGGGACATGTTCAACTTCACTTTCATGTTTATCAAACAAATCTTTCACCAGTCTTGCTGTGTGTATTTGTGTATTGTCATCCTGATACACGGCACCACCTTCAGGATACAATGTTTAAACCACTGGATGCACATGGTCCTCCAGAATGGTTCAGTAGTCCTTGGCAGTGACGCGCCCATCTAGCACAAGTATTGGGCCAAGGGAATGCCATGATATGGCAGCCCAAACCATCACTGATCCACCCTCATGCTTCACTCTGGGCATGCAACAGTCTGGGTGGTACGTTTCTTTAGGGCTTCTCCACACCGTAACTCTCCCGGATGTCGGGAAAACAGTAAAGGTGGACTCATCAGAGAACAATACATGTTTCACATTGTCCACAGACGTTTGGCATTGGCACGAGTGACCAAAGGGTTGGCTATAGCAGCCTGGCCGTGTATACTGACCCTTTGGAGTTCCCGACGGACAGTTCTGGTGGAAACAGGGGAGTTGAGGTGCACATTTAATTCTGCTGTGATTTGGGCAGCCGTGGTTTTATGTTTTTTGGATACAATCCGGGTTAGGACTCTAACATCCCTTTCAGACAGCTTCCTCTTGTGTCCACAGTCCTGTTGGATGTGGTTCATCCTTCTTGGTGGTATGCTGACATTACCCTTGAATACTGTGGCTCTTAATACATACTTGCAATACTTGCTGTCTTGGTCACGGATGCGCCAGCAAGACATGCACCAACAATTTGTCCTCTTTTGAACTGGTATGTCACCCATAATGTTGTGTGCATTGCAATATTTTGAACAAAACTGTTCTCTTACCTGCTAACTGAACCTTCACACTCTGCTCTTACTGGTGCAATGTGCAATTAATAAAGATTGGCCACTAGACTGGTCCAATTTAGCCATGAACTTCGCACACTAAAATGACAGGTGTTTCAGTTTCATTGTCCAACCCCTGTATATGTTGTTTATACTTTTTTCTGCTAGTTAAAAATGCTGGCAATTAGTGTTAATTTTGTTGACGAAATATTTACGTCATAGTTTTCGTCAACAAACCTTTTTTTCATGACAAAAACGAGACGATAACTAAATAAAATCTATAGAAAGGACAAAAGCTATGACGAAATTGATTGACACTTTAGTCAACGAATAAAAACGAGACGAACATGTTTGGCAGGGACGACATCCAATCAGAACTTATTTAGTTTTGTGAAAGGCGGGGCAAGTTAGGAAAACATCCAATCATAACTACTTTGGCGTATTTGGAGAGGCGGGACAAACCGAGTAGCCGCCAATCAAACACACACTTGCACAAATTTGGTCTAAACCCCGGAAGACCATACGAGCCTGCGAACTGTCGTTACTCATGATGGAACCAAGTTATCTAGACAATGTCAGCAGAGAGAAAGAGAGTTTAGAGTTTGTGTTTAGAGAAAATCACCACACCGCGCTGGACATCAGCTCTCCAGCACCACCGTTAGCTAGCTTTACCGCTGCTAGCGCTAGCTTAGCCTTTCTTAGTCCTAGTCCTGCACACTGACCTGTACAGTTTAGAGCATATCCTGCTGTAAGCGCTGTATTAACTCAGTAAGGTGGTGTTAATGATCAGATTAGTTGATCAGGTCAGATTAGTTGATCAGGTATGTGGGAAGCAGGTGAAATGCTATATGTGCAGAGACAGAGTTGGGAGACTAGCTAGCTAACTCCAACCATCTGCGTTTGATGATCATGTCCACCTCTCTGTGCACACTAGAAAGTGCATGAAACATATTACGTAGTTTTATTTACAGTTTATTAGTGCAATTAGTAATATGCAGTGTGTGTCTCCAGTAAAGATCTAGAGATGTGGCAGTTTTTCATTAATTGATTTACTGTTATGCTAAAATTTATATGAATTGCACAATTAAAAATATTTTCATAGCAAAAAGTGATAAATGCAATTAATGAAGTTTAGTTAACCACAGAGAATGTAATTTAATTAGATTGATAGCACTAGTAACAATCATTAAATAATAAGAGATAAATAAAAAGGTGATACAAGGATAAAATAACAGTTATTCATTTTGAGGTTACGGAAGACCTCAGATGTTGGTTGTTAAATCTGTTTGTGTGTGTATTGGTCTTTCAAACATGAAACAATTCCATAACTGGTTAATAAATGTGTCATTTCGTGTAAGTATATATAATGACTTAAACAATTGAAGGGAACTGAAGAAAAGGCATTACATTTTACACCCTTTATATTTTAGTCGACTGAATCAACTGTAGATTTAGTCGACTATATTCTTATGATAATTAGTCGACTTAGTTGGGTTGCACAACTAATGCAGGAATTTAGAGCACCATAACTCTTTAAAAAATAATAATAACCAACTTCAAACTGTACAGGATTATAGTGCACCATGCTTTCTGTCCAACAACACATGACTTTCTGTTGTAGGCTTCAGTTAACCAGAAATAACAATGTTTAATATCTGATCTCTTCAAATCAGCGGATAAATGTTATCACCAAATAAGAAAGTTACTAGTCTGTGCAAAACTTACTGTGTACTGAAGTCTCTTCCTGGGTGTCTCCTATAACATTGCAGCTCTGACCTGTCCATCTGTGAAAGAGCACTAAGAGGTCATCTCACTGCCTTGCAGTACAGGCCACTCCTCTCACTGTTAATGCATACAGACGTGTTGACATGCTGACCCTAAGGTCCAGGGCTGCACAGTCAGTCTCTGTGTGGACACTCGGGAGATCATGTCTCTGTGCTTGAGCACTGCAGTCAGCAAATAAACTATCCAATCTGGAACTTTTATAGAAAACCTGACTCAGTATCCACTTACAGCCATGACTCAAGGAAGTTTCTGATTTTCTGTCCTGTTTATATATGTGAAATTTGGCACTACAATAATATCACGATGTTTCATGTTATTTTTGCGATAACGATACTCTTTCCAATATGACAAAACATTGAATAAAAAAAAAAATCAAGAATACACTATTGCCACAAAATGAAAATGAAATTTTATTATTGCGTACGATATATGGCACATCCCTAACTGAGATATTAAAAAAATACAAGAATTTTAATCAGATTGTAACAGAAGTCAATGATCCACAATTTCACCATACTAAATAATGCAATCCAAATATCTCCATATATCCAGGACTGAAGTAAAATCAATGATACTGGACAGATAAAATCTGTCTCTAGTAGATATATTTCTCATTTACCATTATATGTGAATTTTTCTTTTACTAAAAACAGTAAAAATGGGATGGGTGATATGGCATGATATTTCAGGGTATAATATCGTTCACAATAGTAAAAAATGTTGGTGATATAATACGATATGGCCCACCCCTATTAACCACCTTGTTATTATAAATGTTTAACAAGTATTTCAGATATTTTACTATATTCTTTATCAGCTTAATGTCTACAACCTGTTAGTAATTTATTTTGACTGCCTAAGGTATATCATCTTTTTATGCAAAATATTCAGTTGTACCCCGCACTTACTCTGTTACTATCTAGAACCTGCTGAACCTTCCAGTGTAATTTAGACTGATTTAGAGTTCAAATATTGCTACATGGCTACAGAGAAAATGTGACCACTGATAAGCACCTGTAGAACCTGGTAGACCCACAAAGGCTGCCTTCATGAGATGAACAGCACTTAAAGCTTTCATCTTTGAAAGAAAGGCATACATCAAGCTCCACCAGTGCTTCGGATGTGAAAACATACACAATTTGTGCTTAAATCTGGTTTAATGTGAGAGGACGATTTTGGATCTACTCTTTCGCCCCTCTCCCCTCCCTCCCGTTGTGGAACTGCGAGCACAACTTGGCAACAGGAGGTTAGCTTTTTCCCTGTGGCTCAGCAGCTTAGCGCTAGCATCAGCTATAGTTTGATTATTTCTGTTTAGGCAGTTCATGAATGTCCGGCTCATATGTTTACAGATGCTCGGATTATTATTCATCTGGCAACGGGTTGCAATGTTACAGATTTCCATCTGGATTACACCCTTGAATTTATGAAATAGGAGACTGCAGTGACTGCAGGCTACTAAGAGATGAAACTCTGTTATTGAGAAAGCTGACTGCTTCTTTTATGAAAATAACAATACACACAAACCATATTTTAATAGTAATAATAATAATAATATTAGTAGAAATATATTTTCTATTAGTATTCCTTTTTCTTTATAAAATGTGTCTATTATTAATAATATAAATACAGTTGTTATAACAAATATTTAATATCTGCTACTTGTAGATTGGGTATAAATAGACTTTATTTCGCCTAGGTGATTCCCCATTGGTATCGGTATCAGTAATACTGGTCCTGTATTTACTTGGTATCAGATCAACACCAAATTTTCGCACACCACTATCTCTCCCCCTCAGAGCCAATGGACAGTTGAGTACAAAACCTAATGATATTTTACCTTTTTAACACAAACCATCTTTACTGTACAAAATAAACAAAAATAAACACAATATATATTTATATATAGCCCACCAAATTATCCCTAGGGCTACTGTAGCATAAGACCAAAGTCTGACCTGCATACGATACTCTGTGATTGTTATAACGTTCACTTTATGGGAACAAGGTAAATATATTTATGCTGATATGTCTTAAATATAGCTTTTCTTATTTACAGACCTCGTTAATTCAGTCCAAATACATCTGCTCACTTCACGTCCTGAGCTCAGAGTGACTGAACAACATCAGCATTATTTCTGTCTTTGTGAGACAGATAGTAAGCAAATGAGAGGTGTCAGCCTCCTACAATGAAAAGTGAACAAAGAGTCTAGAACAGCAGTGCCATGGCTGGGATCTTCTGTGTGGGTACAGTGGTGTTAACTGCTTTGTTGTCTGGTCAAGTCAGTTGCAAAAAAAAATAAAAAATAATAATAATAATAATAATGTTTTTTATATAAACATATTGGACTGGTAATATTCTGATTTTCCTGATTATTAATAATAATGTGTCCACTGCTGATATACTGCTCACCCTTAACATTTGAGCAATATGTCAGGCTTACATAATTCTGTTAGTTCTGATGTTTCAGTCATGCTTACCATATAATATTTAATGTTTGATAAGTTCATACAAAAGCTATACAATGCTCTGTCTACAAGTGTTTTGTCAACTGATTCAGCACACATTTCTCAGTAAAACCACTTGTTAAACACATTTATTAAGTGTTAATTTTATGAAAATAGTACACTGAAGAAACACAAAACTGGATTTATTTTACATTTTTGAAATTTAAAAGGTTAATATGAATACTGAAGCCAACTTTGAACCTTTAAATCCAGGATTTTACTTGGAGGTGTAATGCACTTTTGATATTTCAAATTATTTAACGTTATTTTAGTCTAAACAGCTTGGTGCAACAGTTGTAAAGGATTAATAAAACATGTAAAAGGGTTAAACATCAAATTTTATGCGATACTAATGCCCCCTACTGGTTAACTATGCTTATGTGAGTATTTTTGCATTCTCGTGTAGACAAAACCTCAGTTGTGTTTGTACTCATTGTAAACCATGATGTTTATGTGTCCACCATTAGGCAGTAGTCACTGGCAGCCCATCCCCACGCCGCTCCCTGTACCGCACTTTGTCAGACGAGAGCGTGTGCAGTAATCGCAAAGGCTCGTCCTACACCAGCTCCCGCAGCTCCATGCTGGACCAGGCTTTACCCAATGACATTCTGTTCAGCAGCACCCCACCATACCACAGCACGCTGCCCCCGCGCATCAGTCTCAGCCAGCCTGCATCCAACCTTCGCAGTAAGTAGTGGACCGTACAGCACTGCACCATTTAGGGCTTTTCCCTAAAGCGTTCCTCCCTGCAGCACTGCACCCTACAGCACAACATTATTAAGTGTTCTTCAAAATAACACAAAGTTTAAACCAGTGATTTTCAGCCCAGGGCTCTTAGCTCAAAATGGTACAGTGGTCTATTTTGTCCACCAGTCGACTCCCACTGTTAGTATGGAGCACCATTGTAGTGATGATGGATGTCGTAATTGGTGCGAGTAGCTGTGTTAGCCATGCAGCTGAATGTAGAATGTAGAATATAGAATATATGGTGGTTTTTAGCTTGCTATACTCAACAATCGAAGAGCTGGCATATCTGAGGTCGGTCATTGTTTTCATCTTAAATGGTGCACTAGTTACGTTCTGACTAGTTACAATCTGATATCGCCATCACTAGAACCCGCAGTAAAATCGTTTTCCAGTAGTAATCATAAAAGTTCATAGCGTCAGTACTGCGTAAAATAATCCTGGTGTTTGGGTGTCCCAGTTTGCTGGCTACTCCAGTGGTGGCCAGCTGCTCACACACTTCAGAGGTATTCCAGTTATAGTTACAGTTTCTACACTATAAAGAAGCAATTGGGTGAACCAGCACATTAAGTTTATTATGGACCCCCCAGATGTTTTCATTTAAGACATTCAGGGAGTTTCAGGACCCCTGTATTTTGCACCCTGGCCTGCAGTGCAACAAAAAAACTGCAGAGAGTATGACAACTTGTAAGCTTGCAAAACCCTAAACCTTTACAAATTAGTACTTTAAATCTAATGGAATTACAGGTAATAAAGTAGTCTGGCCACTCATTACTTTACTTCTGTGTCACTTTTTCTCCATATATTGGCTGATACCTGAAGCAATGTAAATATCTGCCAGTATACAGAAAGTACATATTTCTTAAAAAAATAGTTCAAAAAATAAGTTGATCAAATAATTTAATATAATATTCCTACAGCATTCTCAAAATATAAAACATTATGTTTCATGATGTTCCAGATGACCGAAATATGGGAACTGTTAGTAAAATGCAAAGTCATTATTTATGATTGTTACATAATTTACATTGTGTGCAAATGGACCATTGCAGCAAAATTAGTTGATGTAAACCTCTGTGGTAATGTACATTAGAAATTTTTAGTAATAATAATAGTAGTAGTAATAATAATAATAATAATAATAATAATAACGATAATGATAATAATAAGAAACTATTGTCATTTGCAACACAGACCCTAGGTGAGATTTTTTTTTTTTTCATGTCTGGCAATTTTTGCAATCGGAATGATAATCCGAATGCGCTGATGTACCAAATTTATTTGCTTTTACAAGAACAGCTCTATAGTTTTCTATAGCCTATTCTTGTTAATGTATGTATTTTTATTTATTTATTTATCATTTATATATTTATTTAGCCAGAACTGACAAGCAATAAAGGAGAGGAAAACAAGGAGAGGGAAAAAAGAAAGGGAAAAAAAAGAAATTAATAATAATATAAATAAATAAACAACTAAATAAACAAACAAATGAAAGAAGAGAAAACAAATATATATATAGATAAATACACATATTCACATATCTATACATATGCGTATACATATATACACCCACACACAATTCTATTATTTGCAGCAATGTGTGTATGTGCCTCTGTCATGGAATGTACTCAGTACTGAGGGCAAGAAACCGCAACCATGCAGAGGAGGAGAAAAAAAATTGATACTTAAATATCTAATATTGCCCGACTGTAGTGAGGTTGTGATGATGTTCTGAAATGTACAATTCACAGGCAAAACTGTTGATTTACTCCAGTTAATGGAGTAATTTGATACGGATGAGAACTTATCTATGTGTGACTGTCTTTAAAAGAGAGGTTTGTGAGTTCCCAAGGAAAAGTAATACATCATCAGCGTAAAGACTTGTCTTATTATCTGCATTTTCTGTTTAAATTCCTTTAATATCGACATTCTGTCGGATTTTTGCTGCTAGTGGCTCAATGAAAATGATAAAAAGTGAGGGAGGGAGTAGGCAACTGGTGCCCCCCTGCAGACTGAAGCTTTGTGAAATAAGATAATTTGTCCTAACCCGTGCATTTGGAGAGCTGTATAATGTTTCAATTCAGTTTATGAAGGATGGGCCAATTTAATTTTCAATTTCTAATTTACCCTGTCGAATGCTTTCTCTACATCTAAAGAGACAACTGTGTTTTCTAATTTGTTAATAGAACGGTAATCTATTATAGTTATTATCGGCTGAGTGCCGGCCCTTGATAAAACCTGTTTGGTCCGAATGTATAATAGATGGAGCGATTTTTTTTTTTCTAATCTAATTGTAAAAACAAAAAATTTTAAGGTTTACATTGATAAGAGAGATTGGGCGATAGCTAGATGGAAGTGTTGGGTCTTTGCCTGGTTTAAGAAGCAAGCTAATGTTGGCAGAGTTTATGTTTGGAGAGATTGTGTGGTTATTCTTGATTTGAGTCACCATCCTAAAAAAAAAGTAGGTTCTAACACAAACCAAAATTCTTTATATAACTCTGCTGAAAAACAATCTGGGCCTGGTGCTTTATTATTTGGAAGATGCTGTATTGCTTTATAAAATTCAGACGATGGAAAAGGCGCATCAAGAATCATCCTCATTTAATTTAGGTAGATTTAAATTATTAGAAAATTCTCCAATTTTAGCAATAGATGAATTGATCTGTGATGAGTATAAGGCTCCATAAAAGTCTTTAAATTAGTTATTTATTTGTTGTGGGTCATGAGTAATGTTACCAACCGAGTCTTTAATAGAATGAATAGCTGTTTTTTATTTATTCAGTTTTAACTGATTGGCCAGGAATTATCCAGATTTACTTCCATGTTCCATATTCTGGATAGATAAATTAAGTATTATATATCTGCCTGTCTGATATAGTGTTTCTAATAGAGAAGTTTATCCCTTTGTTAATTAATATAGCTACACCTCTTTGTTCGGAGTTGTAATAGGCTGAGTATGTGTGAGGAAACTAAAGAGGAGTGTGTGTGCAGATGTTCTGGACACATTTGTCTCCTGTAGGAACACAATGTCAGCCTGTAAATCAGTTAACCGATGAACAACTTTCACCTTCTTTTCCCTTGAACCAACTCTGCATACATTCCATGAGACAAGCCTCATTATGCTCATATTGAAATTAACTGAGCGAGTGTTGTGTGCTTACTAAAGATGTGTATGTGTGAGAGTGTGTGTGTATGTGAGTGTATATGTGAGTGAGTGTGTGTGTGTGTGTGTGTGTGTGTGTGTGTGTGTGTGTGTGCATATACGCTGTTGCATGAAACCTGCATGTTGTGTGTCCTGTATAACGGTGTGTGTGCTGTGTGGCAAACATGTTGAGTGCAGAAAGAAAAGGAAAGGGTGTGTAAAGTGAAAGAGAAAATACCATAGAGCCATTCCAAAGTGACAAATATAACAAAAGAGAAAGAAAAAAAAAGAACTTAGCATAACAACAAAACAATCCATTATGCTGACTGAACCGGCATTATTTGTTATAAACAGGCATGTCTAATGAACCTTTAGAAAAAAAAGAGTGAAAGCATCAGAAAACTGCATTTGTGTACACAGATCACCTGATTAGTACAGCCATGGCGTGGTTTCCTGGTTGCGATAAAGCTGTCCATTCACATAAAGTTTATCCACTGCGATGACTGCTTGTGAACTTTCTTGAATGTATTTTTTTCACAGAGGGAACAGGATCCTGCGTTGCTTCAGGATCTCTTTGGGAAACTAATCGTTGACACTGAAGTCCGATCCTCCGGGCTCTTCACCAGCTCTTTTTGCTTGATGCGTTCAAATTTGGCTATGATCGGTGAAAGGGATAATGACTAAGTTCTGCTGTTTCTTATTTCTGGTGGCCACCTCCGCAGAGTGTCCGATCAGAACACATCAGTCAGCCTGCTGCTACTCTGCCTTGCCCCTTTGCTGAACTGGCAATTAGGGGGCCTATAAGGGGCAGTCGTGGCCTGAAAGATAGGGATCCGGTCTTGTGACCGGAAGGTCGCCGGTTCCCCCAGGCCACGACTGAGGTGCCCTTGAGCAAGGCACCTAACCCCAACTGCGCCCCGGGCGCCATGGATAGGGCTGCTCCGGGCACGTATGCTCACTAGTGTGTGTATATGTGGGTGTTTCACTGCATGGATGGGTTAAATGCGGAGGTTAAATTCCGCTGTGTACAAAAAACACATGTGGATCTAAATTCTAAAATTCTAAATTCTATAGCGGCTTCAAACTGATTAACATAGGTGGCCAACCACCTGCCTGACTAAAACTCACAAATAGTATAGCAAACCAATAACTATCACAGCTGGGCTTTTGTACAGCCATCCCCAAATATGTTATGCATATTTGTATCTAAAAGACCATCTACTCATGGTCATCTGGAAGTGCTTGAAGTGTGATTAATCTGGCCACTGGTCGAAAGTAGATGCGGTCCTTGACTAGCACCATAGCTGTCCTCACTCTTCCATCCGCTCCAGGGTGGACTGCCTTCACTCTGCCAACGAGCCGCAGAGCCCTTGGCATCTGGGGGTCTACAATCATTACGACTGTGCCAATTGTAAGGTCTTCCTTCTCCTTCTGCCACTTCTGGCGGGTTTGTTGTGTTGGAAGGTACTGACGAATGAATCTGACCCAGAATTGATCAGCCAAAACTTGACTGTGTCTCCTTCTCTTGCGGGTTAGTAGCTCTGACTCTGGATAGATCACTTGGGGCAGAGAGCCGTCTGGCCGCCCCATAAGAAGAGATTTTGGAGTCACAGGATCTGGATTAGAAATGTCTGAGGACACAAAACCCAAAAGCTTGGAATTCAGTATGCCCTCAACCTCTATCAGAACTGTCCTGAGCACCTCCATTGGCACTGTTTGTGCTCCAAGATTGGAGTAGAGTGTAGCCTTAACAGACCGCATTACCAAAATGGGGGGCACTAGGAGGATTGTACAGGAACTGTTGGGCACCCAATTGACCTTTCAAGGCTGGCTAGAGGGCCTGGAATGCTTCTTTCAATTCTGTGTCTCCACCCCTAAAGTTTTTCCCTCTGTCACATAGGAGCTCTTGAGACTTTCCCCTCCTTGAGATGAAACGACGAAGTGACAGGAGGCAGGAGTCTGAATTGATGCTTGAAAGAAGGTCTATGTTGACCACCCTGGTAGTAAGGCACTTGTACAATATGCCCCAGCGCTTTTCATTCCGCCTACACATTTTGACTTGGAAAGGTCCGAAACAGTCTATTTCAGTGGAGTAAAAGGCGGGTTTGTAGAGCCTTGGACTGGAGAGGGGCAGATCAGCCATCCGCGTTCCACGCCACTTGCGATATTCCGGACAATTGTGTTTAAACTTGCAGATTGCTTGCCTGCCTTTTAGAATCCAGTAGCGTCGTCTAATCTCTCCGAATACTCTCTCTCTGGAGGGTGCAAGTTGTTGTAGTTGTAGTGCTTTATGATCAACGTAAGGCGATGAGCAGGGTCCAGCACAATAGGGTGTTGCACTTCTGGACTTCTGCTCGCATTGACGCAGGTGACCTCCAACACGAATGAGCTGGGTGCTGCTATCGAGTTCAGGAGCTACTGCGCCACAGCTTTAATGAGCTCTTGGAATGTATTGTATTGACTAATGTCCAGTTGGGGTAAGACTGTAGTCAAATTGGTAGCTCCACAGAAAGTGTGCCTCCGCAGTTCCTCAGGAACAGGAGGTGCTTTATCAGATGTTGCTCAGGCTGGGCCCTGAAACCAAGGAGTGTCTTCAACCAGCTGTGGCAGCGTCTTCCGCCTGGTAATGTCATCCGCAGGGTTTCTCTGTGAATATCAGCTATCTTAGTGCCGATCAAGACCTTGAATTTACAGGATTCTCATTGTAGCTACTGTCGTAGAATCGGTCCAGTAGATGTATCGATGGACATCTAGGGATAGCTCTCGTTTCAGGACTGATGCCACCTGCAGCAGAGAGTTCCAGCCTAGGAATGGACAACTGACACTTTGGGGCCACTCGTGATTGGGCAGTAGTAAATGCAACTTTGGTGTGTCCACTGCTGTCTTCAGTGTGCAGATATGCCACCGAACTATAGGCCTGTTCGGACGCATCACAGAAGACATGGACGCCTCAGTTGCAGGTGCTGATGTCCAGCTCTTCAGTAGCGTAGCACCTTGGCACACTAATATGGGATAACCATGAGAGCCATGCTTGGATTAGGTTGTCTGGCAGATCCCAGTCTCATTTCTGGTCCCAAAGTCTCTTTAGCCCTGCTTGTAAATGGTACAATGAAGCCAAGTGGGTCATATTGTTTGGCCAGGATCCGGTATATGCTGCGGATTGTGGGATGCCTGTTGAGCTCTAGCTGGCTGTGTTTGTAGCCGAGTGTGTCAGACTGGCAGTGCCTTAACAGTCCAAGGGCACGCTCCTCTGGGCCTGCCGTGTCTTGGTTAAACCAGAGCTCGCTGCTTTCAGACCTAGACTCAGTAGGCAAGTGGCTCGAGGGCAGTTGCTGGCCCATTGTCGCTAGTCAAATCCACCTTGAGCCAGAAGGTGACGAAGGGTATCCACTAAGAGGTGGGTTCCCGAAAGTGGAGGAAAGCCCAGAGCAACGTAGCACCCAGCACGGGTCCAGGGAGATAATCATTCAAACTGACACCCTTGTAGGACAATGAACAATGAAACACAATTCTATACTTTCCTTTATGCCCTATCCAGGACATTCTGTATTCTCCAGTGGGATTTTCTTGACATAGCCAGCATCGGCTAACTTGCTGATCTCTGTACTGTAGATGACAGCTTTATCAGGAACGCTTGCAAGTCTCTTCTCTATGCTGCACAAAGGGGCAATGACTGCCTCTTTCGGAGCATCCAGGGGAGGTGAGCCCTTTTTCCACAGAAGTGGCGTAGCGTATCGCAAATCTCCATCCACTGCGACTCGAACAGTCTTCTGCTCCAGCATCTGGATGGCCTCTGTGTATTGTCTCGATCGTGTCACGAGTTTCTCATTCCACTAGGGCAAAGTATCCAACTGTCACAGCCTTTTGACATGACTGAGTAACTCTGAGGCATCCAAGGCAATGGTTGTCAGAAGGCACTGCTGAATGTTAAGGTTGTGCTTTAGCAACTTAGATGGGCCTTGAAGTGACCATCCTAACTTGGTCCTAACTGCAGCTGGCCTTGCTGGCGGTCCCAGACAGATGGGCTCAACTGGTGTTATAAGGTGTGGATGGTCTGATCCTATGAACAGGAGGGGGTTGTGAGCAGTCAATTGGCTGGAATGGTAGTCTCTTCAGATGATGATATAGCCTCTTGAGAGCAACAACTGGATAAGTATGGGGTGCCAGGCCAAGCTCTTTAGCTGTGAACACCCTGTGAATGTGGAACATCTTACTTGGTTGGTGAGCAGGCCATACTGAGAATGACACTGTTGCTCTATACATGACATGCACTTGGCGCACAGTCTGCAGGGATGGGTTGCCGAAAAATTGCCGAAAAGCCTTTGCATCACCAGCTCTTACGTTAGGCAACCTCTACGAAGTGTCCGGTCGGAACACAAGTCAAGTTATGTTGTTCAGAAAGAGATTTATTGAATCTTAACACCCACAACACAGTGGTTACAAGATGATTTTGGGTCTTTGTCCTCCAGGTCGCTTAGCTCCTATGCAGTGAACACGATCGAAGGTAATGGTTTTTTACAGTGTCCTACAGTAGCTTCAGGTAGGTTTGCATAAATTACGTCGCTGTTGTCTCAGGGTTTTCTTCTGCTTTCTCCGTTAAATTCCTCATGCTGTGGGTCTGGAGCTCGATGGCGGTTTCTCAGATTTTTTAAAAATTTTTTACGAGAGCAGGGTAATTCCCTTGGTGAGGGAATTCACAGACTCTCTGAGAGTAGCGTTTTACGCAGCAAGTGTTTCACCTGCTGGTGGCTAAAGTCTACAGACTCCCGAAGAGCCTGAAACAGTATAGCATCTCCTCTACTGCCACTCCTCCTCTACTGCCACTCCGCCACTCCCTAGGTGAGATTTGAACCGAAAACACTTTATGGCAATTTACCAGGTATCCACTAGACATGCACTGCTGTAGGAACTTTTAGATGGCATTAATGTTGGTGGCAAATGCTAAACCCACTTAACATACTTAATGACATAATTTCATCTATAGACTGCATATGAACGATGTAACAGACTTTTAAGATTTTAAATGTTTTTAAGTGGTGTAGCGCCCCCTAAAAGCTTATCTGGACCAAAACTTCTGAATATGGGTGGATATAAGCTTGTAAAAAACATGTAGGGCTGATGAGAAGAGCAAATAACAAAGCCAAATAGATTTTTTTGATAGAGACCAAGTTAAGTAAAAATATCAAGTTTTTTGATAGTTATTTACCTATCAAAAAGTATTACAAGACTGGATTGTAAGAGATATGATCAAAATAAAATAATAAGTGAGGTTTTCAAACAATTAACAAGTGCAAAATAATTATTCTGGTTTTTTTTTTAAGGTACATTTGTAATTAGTCATTTACGTTGTTTGGATCACTGCACTACTTAATGGGAACCCATTTGTGTGACAAGTTTAAATCTATATGAGAAATACATGATTTTACAGAAAAACAGTCCAGCAGCCAAATCTTTTGAAACTTCACTGGCTGTTAAAATGTGCCTCCACTTGTATAATTTTTTTTGTTGTAAAAATGTTCATGTTTCTAAAAGAAAACCAGTTAGTGGTTAATTTTTTGTTAAATTTTCTCCTTTATATATTTACTATTGCTCTTTATTTTCTTGACCGTTCACTTGATTAATTGATGGAACAGTTGGAAGAATGAAGCCCTCAATGAAACACCTTTTTCCTCTCTGTCTAAGCTTTGTGTAAAGAAACACTAATAGAATTAAGACTTATGTTTATGAGTTTATGGCAGATGATGGATTAAGTGGAGTGATTGGCAGCTCTGTGAGGAAGCTGTGATTTGGTTTTCTGATTGTTTCCTGTTGGCTATGATAAATTTTCTTCAGTTTCATTTCCAAACGTTTCATACGGGTACTGGTTTATGGTGGGGTTTTTTTCACATTTTCCCTAGGAGGTATGAAGGGGAATTTCACAGATTTTTGTAAGTTTCTGTCCTAATTAAAAGACTAAGAGGTAAACAGAATGTTTAGAATGGGTTCATATAAAACACTGTTCAGAATAGAAAAATCAGGATAATTCAGTGATATCGCCTCTCCCTTTTTTTTGGAGGTAGTGTTGTTTTGCTTAAAAACAAATTAAATAACAATAAATAATCATTAATGCAAGAAGGAGACAAAAAAACGGAATCTTGATGTTTAAACAAAAGTGCAGAGCCGGAGGAGTGATCTGTAGCCCCACATTGTCAGACATCAAATCTCCACTCACATATCCAAATACAAGCTTCCCAAAGTTTCTATCGCTCTCGGTGCTGGATTTGCAGTCATGCTGAAGCAGACAAAGTATGAGCCAACCTTGAAAAAGCTCAGCAGTGCTAGTGTAAAAAAAAGAGTAACTCATGATGGTCACAATGCGCCTCACGTTCAGTCAGAATTGATTTATTTCAAAAGCTGAAAAGTTATTAATAAATTAAATGTGTCATGATGCAGTGCATAGGATTTTTCCATCAACTGGGAGAGCCCCCCTAAAAAAAAAAAAAAAAAACAGTGTTTGTTATTGTCCAGAATTGCGTGCTTTGTATATGTTGTTGTGATTTGACTCAACTGCCCATCATAGTTGGTCATCAAATCTCCACTTTTTAAAAATAAAATTCTCAAGCAGTGGGTGCCACAGTTCTTTGCCCCTTACAGGGGTTATGATTATTGCATTCAAAATATTGTCATTGGGTCACGCGCCGGTCGCCGCTAATATCCGATCACCCTATCGCCCAGTGTCAGAATTGTTCTTATTGGTGGTGACAGACATCCACCTTTGAAAGCTTCTCTACAGAAAGTTATTAAATTAAATGCTCATGAATATATTTTATTTTAAGATTTTCCTCTGTTTTACCTTCATCAGCATTCCTGATAATACTCAGTAATGAAGATGCTGGATTAAGTTATTCCTATGATAGTAGCAGTTTTTCCTCCCGTCTTAAAACTGTTGTGGACACCAGCTGGGCTGTAAAACTTATTGCAGAGGGTTAAGCTAATGCATGCATCAAGTTGGCAGTCTATCTCCAATTTAACCGTCACGGGGGTCAGGTATGAGGGGAAGAGGCTGACAGTCTGCCTATTGCTGCCTCTGCTGTGGAGTAAAAGAAGCCACTGGAAGCCTTGTATTGTGGCAGCAGGTCACCAGCTCCACTCAAAGGCCATGACTTCATTCAGGCTGCCCAAATGATCTGAACCAGACTGCTGACTGGCTCTTCTGCTGTCAGAACAAAGCTTCTCTGTCTCTGTGAGTCGCTAATCCGAGTTTCTGTATGTGTGTTCTCAGATGAGTTCTGGTTCTCTGATGGTTCCTTGGCAGACAGGTCAAAGTATAATGACCCAGGGCTCATGCCCCTTCCAGACACTGCAACGGGCCTGGACTGGTCTCACCTCGTCGATGCAGCTCGTGCTTTCGAAGGTAGGCAGTTTGCTTTTGAAGGTAGGCAGCTTGTGTATGTGCGTGCTAACCTATAGTATATAATCCTGCTGTTCTGAAGGAGTGTTTTTTGAGTGCGATTTTTTTCTGACAGTGATGATGGGCATTTTAGTCAAATTTTGATTTGTAAGGTGTTGTTGCATCCAAAGCTGCACCCAAATCTGAATACTACCTTGCTAAAGAGTATGTCACATTGTCAAACCAATTTTGGGTGAATAAGAGAGTCAGGGGTGTCATCAGCCAATCTGTAGTCAGTTACAACAGTTTATTCACACCTGATATGGACACTTCGCACTACATGTTACCATATGCTGGACACCACCAGAGACCATGGTGCCTCCCAGCTTCATTAGTACCACAGATCCACAGTAGGTGACGTGTAGACTGAAATGTACACAGACAACCAGTCTAAAAGTTAAACTGACCAATGCTAATGTTTTTAGCCTAATCGCATTTTATCCCATTCTACCTTTTTAACAGTGAGTTTGTGGATAATTAGATCAGCATATACACCCAGTAATATACAGTTTTCTTTCACTGTGTAAAAGTGCTTTAATGCACAATTCTGATCAGTAACAAAATATTTTTGGCTTGTCCTATCAAAGTAACAATAAAGCACAACGGATATGTGACCCAAACTGAACAAAAACTCCATGCAATTTTGGCACAAACTAAATAAAAACCTTTGATTTTAAGTTTTTTTGGCTTTGTTAGAAATCAAGAACCTAATCACATCATATAAACACAACAACAATTTGGAATTTATGTCATTAACATAAAATACCAGGTAAAACAACAGAAATAGCCACATTTTTGCTTAAGGAGACAACATATTATTTGCATATTAAATCATGATTTAGGGTTTAATTTTTTACATTATATGACTACATGACAAATCTGACTCATCCCTAAAATGGTGTTGTAAGTTGGAGGCACACATACGTGACATTAACAAAGTTATATCTTTTCATATTGTACTGTATACTGTAGAGGTAATGCACTATAACAAGCTGACAACAAGATATGCATATCACTAACATGTTAGACCGCTAATTCACATCCTCATCCTGATCTCTTATTAACTTTAAGCAAAGAAACTGAGCGATAACCAGTCAGATTGTTGCTGTATGATGCAGCAACCAATCATGTCACGTCTAGAGTTGCACAGTGAGATTTACAGCTGAGCAGGAGAAAAAACTTTTTATTATTTAGTATTAGCCTGCTTTAGAGTTCAGAACCGACCTCTGTCATGCGTGTGTTTAAGTGTTGAGCCCAACTGTTGACGAGGGAGGTGGTTCAACATTGTTAACAGTATAGCTTTAGCTGATTTTAAAAACAACTGCACTCTTAAACAAACACACTAGTCTTCACTGCCTAATAATCAAAAGGCTCATTGTATTTTTTCAATTTATATGAAAACAAATCTGCAACTGTGTTTGTTTGTCTAGGTGTGTTTATGCATGTGTGTCCATCTGTATTTACACTCCGTCTTGCTTTTGAATCGTTTTAAGCTGCTAAGCAAAGACAGCAGAACAGCACTTAAGTTGCACAATAAACTTAGCAAGATGCCTGTGAGGCAGACTGTGCTAGTTGCTAACACATAAAATGAAGCACTCCTCCTCCTGGTCATTTGCATGTTAAATAAGCTCTCCAAATAGCTCTGGCCCCTCTCTTTTTTCAAATCAGTTTGTTAAATGAACGCTAAATACCTCTTTCTGAAAGAGATTTTAT
This sequence comes from Megaleporinus macrocephalus, assembly GCA_021613375.1. Classification (NCBI taxonomy): domain Eukaryota; kingdom Metazoa; phylum Chordata; class Actinopteri; order Characiformes; family Anostomidae; genus Megaleporinus; species Megaleporinus macrocephalus. The sequence continues at coordinate 32,872,830 of CM038706.1, forward strand.
GTTTTATGGGGTTTTTTTTGATGCTTTGAAAAAAAACAGAACTATGGCAAAAAAGTTCTTTTAAATCAATGAATCTTTTCATTCAACTGGTCCAAATGATAGTCCATAAAAAGGTGATACAGACTGCATTTATTCAGTATTTTAAGTTGTTCTGTGGTGTTCTATCTAGAAGGTATGCAACTTTGCAATGTGTGAAAAATGGCCAGTTGCAGTATTATAGTATATTTAAAGCCTATTATTTGGTGAAACAACCTAAATAATTTAATGTGCTCTTCTGTGGTTGGCTGTTTTAGAGCAAGACTCTGTGATGATCACACAGATGCAATATGACAAATAGAGTAAATAAAATCAACCTCTGTGTAAATAAGCTTGATCCTGATACCTTTAGTTATGCTAACTATACTAGTTACTTGGAGCTTGCTAGTAAAAAGCTTTACCTACACTAGCTATTACTATTAACACAAAGTAAATTACTACTTTATTACTTTATTACACACTAAAAGTCTTTCAAGTTAAGCTTATTTGCTTCAACCAGCAAATGCTGATAAAATCACACAGCATGGCTGCTGCTTACCTACAGGTTACTGTTTGAGTTATGATACTAATAAATGTGCTTCTCCTGTCTTCAGTAAATGTGCTTCTCCTGTCTGCAGTCTATTTCAGTGTTAAACGCTGAGCGAAGATACTTGTTATTGTCCAAGGTTTGAGTAATTGTTTGAAGTGAAACGTGTAGACTTTGAAAGTTGCCTGGGGTCCTGTAAAACATGTGGGAGCTATATATCCCCTTCACAGCCTGAAATTATAGATTTTTGTACATAGATTTTTTAGTCTCAATTTTTGTTGCTGTAATTTCTTTATTGTGACTGTATGTAAATGTTGGGGATGAAAATATTAAATCTGTTACACAATAGCTTAGGAGTTCTATGTACTGCACTCTTTTCTATGCCAATGTAAATGCAGTGTTACAGTCTATGGCACCTTTACTTGACCCTAACTGAGCTGAAAGGGATGTGTTAAGGGATAAGTCTCCTGAAAAGAATAGAAGGTGCAATAAAAGTAAAGAGTGGATAACCTCAACACGCAAGCATCTACATTATGTTTAGTTCTAGATTAATGTTCTGTTAAATATGTTTCTATGTTTTTTTTCTTCTCCTGCCAACCGAATGAGATTTTTGCTACAGGGTGTTTATAAATATGTTCTGCTTCATTTTTGCAGCTTGTTTTATATGAAATATTGGTGATGGTAAAATTTTTAATTTATATGGGGACTATTTTTGCCTTACAGTGCTCTGCTTGTACTATCTCTCCACTATAAATGGCGTTTAGGGCCAAAATCTTCTCAAGACTATCATAAAACAGCCTCTTATACATCGGGCTGTGTATTCATTTTATGTGCTTTTGGAGGTGAACATCTGGTTCTTATTACAGCCTCAGTAAGTTTCCCTAGAACTGTGCATTTCACTGTGAATGACACTATTAACATTTTAGCTGTTTTATTATGCAAAAATAAAAGAAAATTGGACTCAATAAAAATAGATGTGTTGATGAGCATTGGCTTTTGAGTTCACTATTTTTTGTAACTCCCTCTTTGCTACACGGTCAGGTGTTAGTATGTAAAAGTTCTCAGATGCTAATAAGTGTTGGTCTAAGCATTGGTCCTGTTATCAAAAGATTGAAAGTTCAATCCTTGGCAATGTCATAGCCATTCGTAACCAGGAGTCCAAATCCTCTTTCCTCATTACTGAGCACAACACATCTGAACTAAATTAGCAGTTAGTGTCCTCCTCCAAGCTTGTTGCGGTCGAGTGACATTGCAATGGCTGTTTGAAAAGATGCAGTGGAGCTTTTTATAGCATTGTGTGGGTGATGGGTGGCTAAAAATGAATAAATGTAAATAAAAATCCCTAAAAAGTGTTTATGCAATATTTTGCTCCTCAGTTGGTGGCCTTTTGTCCGAGCTGTTGACCTACATTTGTATTGTGTGTGTGTTGTGTTTCCAGACCAGCGTGTGGCTTCTTTCTGCACCATGACAGACATGCAGAGAGCTGAAGCTCTACAAATCTCACAGGAGCTCACTAAGCGTGTGGCTGCGGTGGAGGGAGCAGCTCTGCAGGCGGGGTGGGTCCACCACTTATTAAGTCTGAGTCAGAAAAGACCCAGTGATTGTGAAAATCACTGTTGTTAAAACCTTATGTGATATGTTCTTGCTAAATGCTTCCAGAAAATGTCTTTATTGTACTGTTTATAATTGTTTATAATTTATACATAGAGGGCTTTTAATAAAAAAGGGAAATAGCTTAGATTAAGTTCAGTAGTAGTTATAAAAGAATAAAGTGTAATGCAATTTAAACATGCATTTTAAAAAACTAGACAACAAAGTATTATAGTAATTATATATAATTGTGTAACATTATTAAACTTTTGCCAGTCTTATTTATTTAAAAAACTTTCTCATAATTCCCAGTAGGTATTCAAAGTTTTCTTTGTACACCCAAAGAGAGATAAACTTGACATTTCTGTCTCTCATAAGTGATAGCTCGCCTACCACTCTGACTGGGAAAGTCAACCAGCTGGAGTTCATCCTGAGGCAGCTCCAGCACGACTTAAGAAAGGTAAGCAGGCTTTTAACAGTATCACTGTATTCATTCTTCCATTCATTAGTACTTCCCTCAGTTCAGTATATTTTCCAATTTCTTAATGATGCATTCCTAATATAGGCATCATGTGCTTTATTGTGACTACACTGCATTTTGTTTTGTTGGTGGTGGTTGTTTTTTGTGGGAAATAACTTACTGGCATACAATACACTGACAGTCACAGAAATGGCCACCTATGGACTGTGCTGCAGTCCTGCTTTTGGTCATTTTAGGCCGCTGATCAGTAAAGGCAAAGCTCATAAGGAGTCAGTGTTAGTCTAGATGGCAGCCTGGAGCACTGAGATTATGGTCACATTACTAAAATGCATCAATATTTTAACAGCAGCTTTCCTCATCGAGCAATAGAGGATTTTAGGTATTATCCTGTACAGTGGAGAATATCATTAGCCGATTCCGAGATTCCTGAAAATCTCTGTGTGTAAAACATAGAATATATGCTGGCTTTTACAGAGAGGTCCATCAATATTTTAACATGACCATCACCAAGAACCATTTGTACATGTTGCAACAGCATACAACAGCATAATCAGAGAGAGCATTACTATTACAATTACTATTACAATAGCACAGCTGACGAAATATATTTTGTAATACTTTTTAATGACTAGATTATCACTGGAAATAAAATGTAACATCTGATAAAATGTGAAGGTTATTTTACCATCATTAGCTCTTGCTAATATTCTTTGTTCACTCTGCTCAGGAAAAAGAGGACAAAGCCATCCTGCAGGTGGAGGTGCAGCATCTTCGGCAAGACAATATGCGTCTGCAGGAGGAGAGTCAGACTGCTGCAGCCCAGCTCAGGAAATTTACTGAATGGTTCTTCAACACCATCGACAAAAAGCCCTGAAAGAAGCCCTCACAGACAAATAGACAAACCATTAGTTAGAGTACCGCCCCCAAGTGTGCCCTCTGTGCTGCAGGAGTTCTTCAGCAGGGCACCCTCAGGGACATGGCGAGATCCACTGGAACAGTGTCAGTCCCTGTTGTGCTGTACATGCTTTGGTACAACCCTTTGAGTGCTTTAGAAAACTACCTGAGCTACCAAGGCCACTGGAGATCCTGAGAGAAAATGATTGTAATTAGCATATTCTAGACATGGAAAGTGCTGGTGTTGACAAGTTGCGAGAGGTTACAGTGGAAGGATTGTTTCCAACAAGTCAACTGGAATGTACCAGACAGTATGAAATGGTATCTGGTTTCCTATCAAAACTTCTGTTTGGAGGCCAGAGAACGAAGGCAGTGGAATATGAATGTAATTCACATGAATCCTGCTTTGTCTTCTTGTTTCTAAGAACCTTTAGTTGTCATTTCGCCATCCCTGAATCGTAAGTAATGAAATACTGTTGCTGTTGTGACACTGCACCATATTCCATGTGTATCCAAGGGAGCTAGTTGATTTAGAGTTTATAGTTTATCTCCACAGTCATCATGTCCTAGCAATAAGATGTGGTAGTAGCAGAACTTAAAGAACATTAGCACAAAATGTGTGTTCCTGTTGAGGTGCATTAGTACTGTATTTCTTTTAATTCAATAAGAGTCTGTGCCTCAAACAAGAAATGAAAATAAGCATTTATATTCCTTGTTTCATTCTTTTTCTTTCTTTCTTTTGAATACACTTCTCCATTGCTCACCTGATCCCAATGTTGTTGCGGCGTCAACAGAGTTCCTTGCTTGTGTCTCAAAAGCCAACGATATTCACTCACAATGCCAAAACGTGTTTATCTCTGCTAAAGTGTCCTGTATTTAACACTGTTATTTAAGCTTATTTAACCTGAATTTGTTTATTTTATTAAACAAAGGTTTGTTTTGTTTTCTCTGCACTAAGAAGTGGAAAAGGCTCTGAGTAGGCTAGAGTGTAACACGTATAGCTTAACAGGGCTGTGTGGAATATATTCAGTTTTTTTTCTTTCCAACATTTGGATGCTGCTAGATTACACTGTCTCTGTTTGTATGCTTTTATTGTAAATTTAGATCGTGTAAAATGGGACATTCGTCATTTTTCTTTCTTTTTTTAATTACTGTGTGTAAAAATTTGGTAGTTTACACAAATGTTATTTTGATGTTAACAACTGATAAATGAGTGAACAGCGGAATTAAACATTGGTTCAATAGTGAATCGCTACAGCACTGATTTGTACCATATATATATATATATATATATATATATATATATATATATATATATATATATATATATATATATATATATACACATACATACACACACATATACACAGTGCTGTAAACAAGACAATAATCCTAAGCACCAAGTAGTCCTACCAAACAGCAGTTAAAGAAGAATTAAGTTAACGTTTTGTAATCAACAGTTAAAAGTTAGTTTCGTAATCAGTTTTGTAAAATCAAAGTCCAGACCATTATTCTATAGGAATGTTGTGGAAGGACCTAAAGTATATATTTTTTTTGATTGGATTCTCTTTTAGAACTTGTGTGAAAGTCTGATTGTGTTTAAGGTCCCCATTTTAATTGCAAATAACATTATAATTGTTTTTGGATGATGTATATAACTTTTACACAAGGCTGATTATTACATCTTTGTTATCGATACACAGCAGCACCCAACTGTAGACAGAAACATCAGACAAATACTACTCACGGCTGCCCTCTAAAGGCTTACAATTCCAGTCAGGAAATCGAAATTGCATTTTTTGTAAGACTTATGTCTCAATAGATGCTTTTCATTCTTGCAGTTTCCTGCAGTCCAGGTAGACAAAAACGCACCTGTTTCACCTTCTGTTTATTGACACATAAACATGTGACCATGGGACGTTAACAGCTGTGGAAGAGAAATGAAGTCACCATAATTAACTACAGTCAGGTAATTGTTGAAACCGTGACAGGACTGTGCACTGGGCTACTCGCTGAGCATCATCTTCTGTGACTTTGATGACATCAACATTTTTTCCCCATTTCTGCAGCCATAGGAAAATTATAGTTGCATGGTGTTTGTTGCCATGGATGCAGCATATTAGCCAAGTATCTTTTTAGGAATTCTCTGAGAAGAGCATAATTTATCGGTCACGTGTCTCTGGCTGCACATATTTGCAAAAAAAAATCAAAGCAGAAACAAAGAAAACCCAGCAGTAATAACAGAGCTGAATATACTTGGGGCTTATGGCAAAGCTTACAGAAACACAATAACCCAATAACTCTGAGGCTAAACATACCAAATATATATCTAAACCTCAGAGCTACTTCAATTTTCTTCCTTCAGCCTGATGTCCAGCATTTGGTAGCTGCCAAATCAGCCTTCTCATTAGTTTTTTCAGTCACCTAACATGGAGGCACCAAGTCCACATTACACCAGATTTAGGATATTATAGGGCAAAACAGGAGCTTTTATCTACGCTCAGGAAGGCACTGATCATTGTGATACCGAAAACTGTCAGGACATTTAGAAGGTTATTTTCTTTAGACATATATTCCTTTTAAATTTGAATTTGAACATTTTATGTTTAAGTATTTCACATTACCAACCTTTCTGCCCAATTCTGTCATTGAGCTGTACTTGAAGCTCAAAGAGTTTGAGGTACAGACCAACATTTGACCATTGCCAAAAGGTAGGGATGGGCTGGTCCATTCTTGGTTTTGTAGACAAGCATCAAACCACTTCCATGCAGAATCAGCGATTCCAAGGTTAGCAAGGACAGACAGGAGGATCTTGTGATTCACTGTGTCAAAGGATGCAGAGAGGTCAAGAACAACCAAACCATTTACAGTTTGGCAGATCTTGCTGTCTGGAGCTTCTCAGTTATCATTTATGAGGCCAGTTTCTATTCAGTGGGCTGGTTTGATATAGTAGGTAGTTGTTAATGCCTGAGATGTCCAGTGTGGAAACCATCCTAGTGGTTTTAAATGCTGATGGGACATGACCTGATGACAAGGAGCTGTTTATGATGATGATAATGAAGGGCAGCAGGTCCATAGAGACTATGAGGATAGACAGAGGATGGCAGAGGACACCTGTCAGCCAAAGGGCAGGTAGGGCAGATCTTTGGGACCTGCAGGAAAGAGGACACAAAAGTTTAACGGTAGATGAATATGATGAAAGGAGTGTATCCGTAGCTATATCCAGAGAGAAAAAAAGAAAGAGTCAGGGTGCAGAATATATAGAAAGTGATTAAGTAGTGAAGAGGGCACAGCACAGATGTAAATCTGCTGAAAATGAGGTCAAGAACATTGCCTGCTCTGTGCATTGGAGGGCATTGGTTGGTCCAATGGAAGGTTAAAGTCTCCAAGAAGAATGAGTAGGGTTCCATCGATTAGTAGGGTTCCAGAAGAACATCTTAAAGGGGATGGCAATAAATTACAATGAATATGCAGTTTAATAGGGAAAGATATGGTAACAGGATGGTATTTTAAAGATGAATTATAAAGATGAGAAAATGAGTAGACAAAAGCAAACCTGTGCCACCACCCCTGCCAGTCTGTCTTGGAGAGGCAGAGGATAGGGCTGCTTGTTATTGAAAAACACATGTTGGAAGGGGTAATTGAAGGTACAGGAACAGAATTAAAGTGATAAGATGATTAGCAAAGGTAGAATGAATCAGTTTCTGTACTGACAATAAACAGCTTTAGTGTTCTATCAAGCACCTTCTGCTGACTTCTGAGTTCACCTAGTCACAACAGACTGCTACAGTGATTGTAGTGGATACTTCCTCAATATATCTGCCTAGTGGGTAGTAAGGACACTCACACCTGCAATTCACACCGTAGGCTAACCTGAAGTCATTGTTGTTAATTAACAAGAGGTCTTAAGATAAAGTATTAAACTCAAACCCTACCCTACGTGCAGAAAAGACTACTCCAATCGAAACACAGAAGGGATTCATGGAGGAAATACTTCTTCAATATACCTACCTAGTGACTACCAAGCTCCAGTAAGCAAGGCCAGCCTGTGCTTAATTTTGACTCTTATTGAACTCCCTGCAGCTTTTAACATAGTGAACCTCAAGATTCTCTTGTGTTACTAACTTTGAATTTCCGGCTAAGCATGTAAGTGTTTTGAGTCTTCAGGTGTGCTCTTACCAGCTTCCATGCAGGCTCTCCTTCAGTGTCCCTCAAGGCTCTGTGCTGGTCCTCATTTTACTCTGCCCATTTTGGTGACGTAGGTACACCTTATGGCTTCTGTTACTACTCTTATGCAGATGACACTTAACTAATGCTTTCCTTCCCACCAACTGCTTGCAGGCATGTCTAACCGATATTGCTTAGTGCTCAATCCTAGCAGGACTAAGCTGTTTTCCTGAAAATACAGGCCTTCATTATGATATTGAAGGCAAGCGTCAAGGCTCTTCTCTGTCCTGACACCCAGATAGTGGAACGAACTGTCCAAACAGCAGACTCTCTCTTTTAAATGCAGAGTGAAGACCCATCTCTTTGTGAGCACTAATCTTTATTAAGTATTAACTCAACGGTATTGCTCTTTTGCTATGCTTTTTGTAAAACAAATAAATAAATTATAAAAAATAAAATAAATAAATAATAAAATACAATAAGCTCCTGTTAGAGATCCTCTACTATATTGAAACAACTAAAACATCCTGCACAGTACAAAGAATTGTATTAATTCAATACAAGCCTCACACACATTGGTTGGTTTTATGTGTTACCCACCATTTTAAAACAGTCTAAAAAATTCCCCCATTTGCTATGATACTGATCCAATCTATTCAACAATTTAAAAGAAAGTTTTTCATAAGCAGCCACCATTCCCAGCTCCAAAAGCCAGCCTTGATTCTCACTATAATTTGATGGCCTAGCATAACAGCAGTTTGAATCCAAAGAGAGTCTGCTTTGCTGAGATGTGATAAAGGGGAAGGATCCCCCAGAATATAAAGACTCAGACACAGGGCTTCCGGTATGGCGACGTAGAGGGAGGACGTGTGTGAGGAGCTCCAAACATAACTTTCTCTTTTACCTTTCATTATCGAGAAAGAACGAACAGGTCAAGGTGAGAGCGAGCAGTCTGTGCCCCTCTCAACTGATCAGCTTGTCGCCGAACTCGCCAAGCATCGCGCTGGACTACTAGAAGACATCACAGTCTTAATTCAGAATTCTGTTAAACCAGTGCAAAACGCAGTGGAGGCACTGCGCGACACAGTGGAATCCTTTAACGGGCGCCTTATGGCAACAGAAGTTTTCGCGGGTGAAAACTTTGAGAAGCTCGTCCAGGCCGAGACCACTATCGCAATTTTGCAAAAACAAAACGCTACATTGCTGGACCGCCTGGACGACTTAGAAAACAGATCGCGCAGATCCAACCTTCGCATTATAAACATTCCGGAAGGCAGTGAAGATGGCCAAGACCCAACACAGTTCATCTCCGGCATGCTGATGGAGGTTATGGGAGACGAAGTATTTGATAAGCCTCCAGAGCTGGAAAGAACTCACCGCTCACTTGCACCAAAACCAAAAGCAGACCGGCCTCCTAGGCCGTTTGTTGTGCGATTTCACCGGTATAAGGAGAAGGAAAAAGTGCTTAGATGGGCAAGAGCGCATGGATTACCTTCTAACGGAGGTACTCTGGGATTTTACCCCGATATGAGCGCGGCCCTGTCAAGGAAACGCGCAGCATACAAAGAGATTAAACACCTTCTTTTTGAAAAGAAGGTTCGCTTCCAACTGCTGTACCCAGCTCGCCTGTGAATACACCTTAACACGGAGATCTTTACGTTTGATACCCCAGAAGGAGCTTTGGCATTCTTCAATGGAACGGTTCTCCCCAGCTAAGTGAGGTCATCACTGACATGACTGGCTGGTTTGCTTGAACGTCAAACTCGAGTACGCTACTCAAACATGGATCTCGCTGTGAACTGCTAGCTGCGAACTACTGGCTGTGAACTGCTAGCTGCGAGCTGGTAGCCTGCTATTTGTCAGAACTTGGACTGACTTCTTTAAGCGATCAACATGATAATGTGTTGAATATGCAACGGTAGGTGCTTTCTTTTTCTTTCACTATTATTATTGTTGTTGTTATTTGGATTGATGCCATTATTCTGAGTGGGATTGTTTTCAATTTGGTGATCACCACCATGTATAAGTTTGAGGGGGTTTAATTTGTCAAGCATTGATAGATTTCACAGGTGTTTGGTCTCCTCTACAGTGTAATGTTCCGTTCATTGATACTATTGGGAGTTTCTATAGCATTGTGTGATTTAATAGTTTAGCCTGCAGTTAACCAAATATTGGTAGGTTAGCATAGGCGTTAATTATGTGTGCTATACTGTTTTCTGTTTTTGTTTTTATTTGTATTGGGGTTTTTTTTAACATTGCCCGATATGTTATGCTCAGGTCAACATCAGGTAATCAGTCACTCCATTATCTTCAGAATGTGTATGTATGGGCAGTAGGGTGAACGCTAAACTAATACCGGAAGGGGCTGCTACTCGATTTGTCAGTTGGAACATGAAAGGTTTAAATGGTCCTGTAAAAAGATCCCTTGCCATCTTAAAAAACTAAATTCAGAAGTTATATTTCTATAAGAAACACATCTGTGTAATATTGTCCATAGCAGACTTAAAAAAACTTGGATAGGGCAGATTTTTCATTCTTCATTCAACACTAGAAGTCGGGGTGCTGCCATCTTGGTACATAAAAAGGTATTATTTTCAGCTCAAAAAGTAATTTCTGACCCACAGGGGAGATTTATTATAGTAGCCGCATTGCTCTATCATGTCATCTTACTGAATATATATGCTCCTAACTGGGATGATGTTAATTTTGCTAATAAAATAATATCTCTTTCACCGGATATAAACTCATATCGTCCAATTTTTGGTGGAGACTTAAACTGTGCAATAGACCCTGTACTAGACCGTTCCAACCCTAAAATATCTACTACATCAAAATTTGTGCAGACATGGTCAACATTTATGTCTCAGATTGCATTGACCCATGGTGTGTCATCTACACTACATCGTTATTATCAAATGAGAGTTTTTGTGTGTCAATTTTGGCAGCTCTGGATAATTTTGTATTGGAAAATAAATCTGATCTAACATCTCCTTCGATTTTGTGGGAAACTCTGAAAGTAGTTATCAGAAGGGAAATAATAAATAATAAATAATAATAAATAGAAATAATTTTCTTCTATGCTCAACTCAGCCAAAACACTTGAGCAAAATTAACTGATTAGTGATATAAATAACATAGATCATCATTACTCAACTTGCCCTTCTCCAGATCTATACAAAGAATGAATTAAGCTCCAGTCACGGTATAATCTATTGTCTACAGACAAAGCAGAACAAGCCCTTCTTAAATGACGTGGATATATCTATGAAAATGGGGAAACAGCAGGTCGGCTCTTAGCACGACAGTTGAAGGCCAGGTCAGCGGCCCAGCTTATCCCTCAGATTCGTAGCGTGAGTGGTGATATTGTTAAAGACCCAACACAAATTAATAACATTTTCAAAGAGTATTACATGAAACTTTACTCATCAGAAGCCCCGCAAAACCATTCAGAAATGACCAGCTTTTTGGAAGATCTAAAAATTCCTGAATTAGATTAAACAATTCGAGCTCAACTAGAGGAGCCAATACAAAATAAAGAGATCTTGGGTTCAATTGCTAAAATGCAAAGCAGCAAGGCCCCGGGGCCTGACGGCTATTCAATTGAGTTCTATAAAAAATGTGCTAATAAGTTAGCCCTACTACTTCTTCAAATGTATAATTACGCATTACAATCTGGCTGTTTACCCAAGACTTTAACTGAAGCCTCCATTACACTCCTTTTTAAAACCAGGTAAAGATCCAGTGGGATGTAGCTCCTATAGACCCATTTCATTACTGAATGTAGACGTCAAGATTTTGGCTAAACTTCTTTCTATTAGATTGGAAAAGGTTATACTTAAATTAATTTCTCCTGATCAGACTGGATTTATGCAAGGACGTTCTTTATTTGCAAATATACGTAAACTGCTCAGTGTTGTATATAGCTCCCCACATTCTGAACTGCCGGAGGCTATCGTTTCGCTCGATGCTGAGAAAGCATTTGATAGGGTGGAGTGGGCATATATGTTTGCAGTATTAAAACGCTTTGGATTTGGTCCAAAATTCATTTCCTGGATACAGTTGTTATATACCTCCCCTACAGTCTGTGTAACTACCAATGGATTAAACTCTGATTACTTCCCCCTGTCTAGAGCTACTAGGCAAGGGTGTCCCTTGAGCCCGAGTTTGTTTGCTTTAGTTATCGAACACTTATCAATCTTTCTCAAGACAACAACCAACTTTCCAGGCATATGCAGAAGGGGAATAGAATACAAGGTCAATGCAGATGATTCAATATTATATATATCAGATCCATCATTTTGAATACCCCATGTTATTAAAATTTTAGACCAGTTTGGTAGTTTCTCTGGTTATAAAGTCAATTATATGAAGAGTATATGTTTCCCTTAAAATTGCACAGAGAGGTTTAACCCAAGCTCTGTTTTACCGCTTTGTACATTGTTAACAGGATTTAAATACCTGGGAGTATATATTGCCCGCTCATTTGAAGAACTCTACTCTAAAAACTTTACACCTCTTCTGGATAAACTCAGACAAAATCGTCAGATGTGGGATGCTTTACGTCTATCTTTAGTTGGCCGAATAAACTGTATTAAAATGATGATTTTGCCAAGGTTTATGTATCTATTTCAAAGCCTTCCTGTTTTTTTAACAAAAGCCTTTTTTCTTCCCTTGATAAACAATTATTATCATTTGTCTGGTAAGGTAAGACCCCTAGAATACATAGGAATCTTCTTCAGCGACAAAGAAGTATAGGCGGTCTTGCTTTCCCTAATTTTTTGTACTACTATTGGGCAGCCAATGCACAAAAGATAGTTCTGTGGGATCAGTGCCCACAGTTAGACTGGTGTATCTCAGAAGCAAATTCTTGTATTAATTCATCACTGTTAGCTCTAGTTTACCTTTACCCAACTCAAATTACACATCATGTCCAGTTGTTAGATCTACTTTAAAAATATGGTTTCAATTCCGACATCATTTTGGCTTCAACAGGTTCTCTAACTTGGGATCTATATGTAATAATCACTTATTCATTCCTGCAAAAATGGATCAAAGTTTCAGTGTCTGGCATAGAAAGGGTGTAATTAGATTTACAGATCTGTATATTAGCGGAGTATTCGTGTCTTTCTCTGACCTTTCATCTAAATTTCAGTTATATCCTCATCTTTTTATCGTTACCTTCAAACCCGGAATTTCATACGCAGTCAATGTTCAAACTTCCCAATTTTACCATCTAAAAACATTTGGGAGAAAATTCTTGAATCGTCAGTGCCTAACAAGGGTCTGATCTCAAGAATATACAGTATGATTATCAACACTGATAATGCAAGAATGGATCGAATACGAACTGCGTGGAGTACAGAGTTGGATATAGTATTATCAGATACCACCTGGGAGTCTGCTTTGAATATGATCAATAAATCATCATCTTGTGCTCGACTTAACTTTATCCAGTTTAAAGTACTCCATCAGATGCATTACTGCAAGACTAAATTGTCAAAAATTTACAGTGGGGTAGATGAATTTTGTGATCGCTGTCGCACTGCTAGAGCTGACCTTACTCATATGTTCTGGTCTTGCCCAACGTTATATAATTTTTGGCTCACAATTGTAGAATGTCTATTAGTAGCATTTAAATTAAAATTAGCACCGGATTTTCAATTCTATTGCCTTTGCTTCACTTCTTGCCAGACGAAAAATCTTACTTAATTGGAAATCTCCTCGTCCCCCATTAGTTTCACAATGGCCATGTGACCTTATGCTTTTCCTTGGGCTGGAGAAGATCAGATTTTCCAGTAAATACTCAACAAAAAAATTCTATGTGACATGGAACCCAGTGATCTTGTATTTTGAAAAACTGAAAAGTCTCCCGAACACCTAGGCTCACCCTTCCTCTATCCATATGAATATAACTGATAATGACCTCAGCATCCATGACCTGACCTTACTTTTACTTCTTTAATTGACCATCTAGATATAAGAAATGTAAATCATTTTATTATTTAAAATTATTATCATTTCATTTGTTTAGTATTATTTTAATGTGTGTGGTGTATTTAGTATTTCCAATTTTATTTATTATTTTATTTATTTGTTTGTGGGTTTTTTTTCTTTATGCAAATGGAAAAATTGTGGAAATAGTTCTTTTGCCTGTTGACTGTATCTCCACGAATAAAAAAAAAAGACTCAGACACAGGTCAAACTGCTCCTTGATTATTTCCAAGATATGATTATGCACCCCTACCCAGAAAAAATGTAACACTTGGGCAGGACCAAAGCATGTGGATTAAGGAGCCCTTCTTTATTTTACAACGTAAAATAAAAAAATATTTTCCAACATAATGGAGAGTCCTTCAGTCCCAACCTATACAGCTGGCTGTGTAAAATCTTGAATTGGATAAGACACATTTTTATGTTTCTAGACATCTGTTTAGAATTGCCAACAATCTTTGCCCAGTTATTCTCTACAAATAAGTCGCCCAAATCCTCCTCCCAGACTGCTTTCAGAGCAGATATAGCAGCCACTGACTGACATGCCTGAGACTGTAGGCGTAGTAGAACAATGTTAGATTAGGCAGACCCAAACCACCCTTGTCAACTGGTTGTTGGAGTTTCCTATGCCACATCTGTGGCTTTTTGCCATTCCACAAGAATACATTAGAATTACTCTCAAAACGTTTGAAATAGCTTGCATGGACAAAAACTGGCAGAGAGCTGAGAAGATAGTTGATCTTAGAAATACAATTCATTTTCAACACATTTACTTTGCCTCAGAGTGAAAGATGGGAGGGAAGACCATCTGTCCACATCTGTTGAGATGTTTTCCAACAGGGGATCGAAGTTAACTTTTACTATGTCACTAATTTGCTGGGGAAAAGTGATTCCTAGGTAACAAATACCACTTTCAGGCCATCAAAAAGAGCCAGCCTGGAATAGTGACTGTGGGCAAAAAGCTGTCAAAGGGAGAGCCTCTGATTTTGACCAGTTTATCTTATACCCTGAGAATCTAGAGAAAAAAATAATTGTACTTAATAGGGCTGGGATAGAATTATCTGGGTCAGTGTAATAATAAAATGTCTGCAAAAAGCATCAGCTTGTGAGCTGAGCCTCAAAGAACAACTCCAGGAAAAATAGGATTTTTACGTAGTACTACAGCTAAGGGTTCCAAAGCCAAGCAGAACATTGCCGGGGACAGAGGACAACCTTGTCTTGTGCCACGCTCAAGCCTAAAATAAGGGAAAATCAGTCCATTTGTTTGGATTGCAGCTTCTGGATGCTTATATAGTAACTTAACCCAATTTGTAAATACAGGACCAAATCCAAAGGCCTCCAGGACAGAAAACAAATAGGACCATTCGACAGAGTCAAATGCTTTTTCAGCGTCTAGCGAAATAGCAGCTGTTGGAGTAGTATTATTTCTCACCGTCCACATAATAAATATATATTTTTATTGGAAATATGCAAACATACAATGTGTACAATGCATGTTCATTAGTCAATATTTCCATTTTCAATCTTTTTCAACTCCCCACTTCCCTGATGCATAATGTATGCATACCCACCCGAGGGAAAAAAAAAACACAACACACCCGCCCATCCATCCATCTCCTAGACATAAACCACAGTTATTTCAATGAGAGGTAACCAATATCTGAGTCCAGTTCCATTACACATGTGCACACGCATATACATATACAAACACATACATAAAATAATACAAAATATTACTATAAAAGGCAGTACATTTCAGATTGTGTCTTATACCAAAAATACCAATGTTACAATTGAATATAAACTAATAAGAGTAAGGGGCTCAATGACAGAGCTCTTTTAAGTACTATCAGGCATAGATTTAAGTTTACCTATATACATCAGAACAGGCTCCCAAATGGAAATGAATTTGTTCTTAGAACCTCTAAGTGAGTATTTTATCTTTTCCAAGTGTATGAATTGCGTCAAGTCACACAGCCACATAGATGTTTTGGGAGGACGTTTTGACTTCCAGTGCAATAATATTCTTCTTCGAGCAAGCAGTGTTGTAAAAGCAATGATGGTTTTGTGTCTGTTTATCCTATTGCTGTCAGTGACACCAAATATGGCTGCTGCTGGGTTAGGATGGAGATTAATGTTGAGTGCCTCCTCACATGACCAAAACATAGGTGTCAGATTGGCAGGTGCATTATGACATCTGTCGCAGCGTGCATCTGAATTAGGATATATTTTGGCTAATCTTTCCTTGGATAAATGAGCTCGAAGTAGAATTTTAAATTGTATTATGTTTAGTTTTGCACAGGAAGTACTATTGTTCACTCTTTTTAGAGCACAGTTCCAAGTGTCCTCTTCCATGTCCATGCCAAGCTCCTTCCCCCAGTCTGCTCAAATTTTTTCTAGGGTTATGTTTTTAAAAGACTCTACACATTCTGTTAACCTCGAGACAAACCTTTTTGATTTAGGAGGGATTTCTAACATGTCTTCTACTACTGAATTAGAAGATATATGTGGAAAGTTGAAGTCGTGACACCGAAGAAAGTCATGTACTTGAAAATATGTAAATAAGTCTGATTGACGGAGCCCAAAGCTTTCTCCGCGTCCAGCAATACAACCACCTCTGGCACCTCCCTGGACGCTGGAGAATAAATAATGTTTAAAAGTCGACGGATATTAGTAAATGAATGTCGTCCTGCAATAAAACCAGTTTGGTCAACAGAAATCACATCATGCATTGTGGTTTCCAGCCGTATTGCAAGAGCCAAGATCTTCACATCACTGTTTAACAGAGAGATAGGTCGATATGAACTACAGTTCGTTTTATCTTTACCAGGTTTGAGCAGGAGAATAACTGATGCTTCTGTCAATGTTTGTGGCAGAAAACCATGGGCCAGCGAGTCATTGAACATATCCAATAGAGGAGCAGATAATTTATTAAAAAATGTCTGGTAAAATTCTATTGGAAACCCATCTGGGCCAGATGTCTTACCCCTCTGCATTGCATTTATTGCCTTGATAATTTCTGTTTGTTGCAATGGGAGCTCTGTCTCAGTCTTATACCGTGTACTTATAGAAGGCACCTTAAAGTTATTAAAGAACTGTTCCATATCGGTACAATGTTTTGATATTTCTGACGTATACAGATTTGAATCAAATTGTACAAATGTATCATTAATTTTACCTGGGTCAGCAGTTAACACACCATTAGGTTTCCTTATTTGTGGGATTTGTTGGGCGGCTCTTGCGCCAAGAGGCCTTTTCACCATGTTTGTACACCAGACCACGTGATTTCAATAAAAGATGCTCAGTCTTTTCAGTTGATAATAAGTTGTATTTAGTTTGGAGATCAAGCTTCTTTTTATAGAGTTGAGGGGAAGGAGCGGTAGAGTACTGAGCATCCACTATGTTTATTGACTTGATAAGTCAATCTTGTTCAGTCCTACACAGTTTATTCAGTTTTGCTGAATACGCTATGATCTCACCTCTGATTACGGCTTTTAGTGTTTCCCAAAGTAATAATGGGGAGGTATTATCCCTCTTATGAAATTCTAAAAAGTTGTCAATTTTATTGGATATTAGTTCACAAAAGTCGTTATCAGCCAATAGAGTCTTGTCTAATTTCCAAAGGGTCTTTTTGAATTGTTAAAAGAAAATGCGAGATCTAATAACACCGGTGCGTGGTCAGATTCAATTATAGTTGAATATTCTGCTTTAGTAACAAAGGGCAAAAGGTTTATGTCAATAAAAAAGTAATCAATTCTGCTATATGAGTGATGTACTGAAGTTTTAAGGGTAAAACGATATAATATGGAAACCAGACTCTTGTTCTTATTTTCCTGTGTTATGAATATTTTATACATAGGATGAGTAGGTAGTGACTGCTGCAACGACAGACCAGTTGCTCTAAGAGCAGACCTGAGTTGCAGATAAAAGAAAAAGGAGGACTGGGAGAGATTAAATGTATTTTTAATGTGGTCATAAGTAAGTAGTCCTTTAACATCAAAAACATCCTTCAAGTAATGTATACCCATATCTTTCCAATGATTTGCAGTGATGGGTCTCCCTCCTATTACTAACCCTCTATTGTTAAATAAGGGTGAAACTTTATGCCATTTACAAGATATTTTACACAGTTTCTCCATGTCCCGCCATGCCTGAATAAGATAAGATATAATCGGTCCAAACCGAAGCCGGCATTCCTTACTGGTCAAATTAACAAAGAGAATATCTTGAAGTTTCCAAGGGTGTACAATGTTTCCCTCAATCAAGCGCCATGAAACAAGAGTCTGAGCATCCAACCACCTAAGCACTGGTCTCAACGTGAATGAACAATGGTACAATTTGAAGTTCGGAACAGCTAATCCCCCCTCCTCCCTTAGCCTCTGCAAAGTGGAAAGTTTAAGACGAGGAAGTTTATTCCTCCATATAAATTTAGATACAGCAGAATGTAATCTGTTCCAATAGTCACAGGGTGGAGGAAGCGGTATCATAGAACTAACAAAGTTAATTCTGGGAAGAACATTTATTTTCACAACCAAGACCCGGGCCTGCAGAGAAATAGGAAAGTTCGTCCACCTACTCAAATCATTACACACCTTTTTATATACAGATGAATAATTATGTGTAACAGTAAGATTTAAAGAGGAAAAAATTTCGACACCTAAATACTTTATGTGGTGCACTACAGGGATGTCAGCTATAATAGGCATTGCATTAGCAGGTTCATTTAGTGGTAAGAGGGCAGATTTGAACCAGTTAATTTTAAAGCCAGAAAGAAAACCTTATTCATCACAGATAGTTAAAAGATGCGGGATAGATTTTACTGGATCTTTTAAAAATACTAGCACATCATCTGCATATAAAGCCACATGATGGTGGGTATCATGGACAGATATGGGTACCACTTCAGCAGACTGACGAATCATCTGAGCTAGGGGTTCGAGAGAAAGGGCAAAGAGAGAGGGACTAAGAGGGCACCCTTGTCACGATGATCTTGACACAGGAAAGACAGAAGAGAATGTCTGTCCTGTCAAGACAAATGCAGAAGGATTGGCGTAAAAGATTTTAATCATGTTAATAAGTCCTTCCCCAAATCCCATAAATTTAAGAGTTGACCATAAAAAAGACCATTCCAACCTATCAAAAGCTTTCATAGCATCAAGAGACAGGACAGCCAGCGGACATTTAATACTAGCAGCCTCATCAATTATATGGAGAAGACGCCTTACATTATCAGAAGCAAGTCTAGATTTAATGAATCCTGTTTGATCAGAGTTAACTAATAATGGCATATAAGGTTAAATTCGACGGGCAATTCATTTATCATAAATCTTAAGGTCAGAATTTAAAAGACTAAGAGGACAATAACTAGAACATTCAACAGGGTCCTTATCTTTTTTCAAAAATAGGGATATTAAAGCTGTGTTAACATCCCTAGCAAATCTACCCTTTTCCATAGAGTAATGAATCATATTCACAAAAAATGGACTAATTTGCTCCCAAAAAGTGACATAGAATTCGGGTGGAATACCATCGAGTCCAGGTGATTTCCCCCTCTGCATATCAAGTGCAGCAGCTTTTAACTCCTCCAAAGAAATTGGATTATCCAATTCCTTAGAGTCTGAATTGGTTAGTTGAGAGAGATTTAGCGTGCCTAGAATTTTATCACATCTAACCATATCTGGTACTATTTCTGTTTTATAAAGGTTGGAATAAAAGTCTCTAAAATTATCATAGTAATGTTTCCGTCTGGTGTTCTGATGGCTGGAATATCTGCAAATTGCTCACTAGATCTAATTTTCATAGCTAAGAAATGACTGGGCCTGGCACCTTGGAAGTAGTATCGTTGTCTAATCCTGTGTATTTTAAATTCTGCTTGCTGTTTTAAAATATCATTTATCTCTTTCTTAACTAGATCTCTCTGCAAAGCCACTTGCTCTGAGAAATTATGTTGTAATGATAAATCCAATCTCCTAAAGTCTTCCTCAAGGTTTTGCAGCCTCAGGGATCCTTTTTTGCGCAAATTTGAGCAAAAGCCTATGGCGTTACTTCTTATAAAACCTTTAATAGCATTCCATAATATCCTGTGATCACAAACAGACCCATTACTAAGGGCTATAAAATCCCTAAATTGTAGAATAAACTGTGAAATATAATCTTGATTTTTTTAACAATGAAGTATTAAATCTCCACCTAACTGCTCGCTGGTGTAACCCAGGTGAAAGTAGACATTGGGTATTAAATAGTTAATAAATAAGAAAAAATATCAAGCAGAAATTCATCATTTAAATAATTTACTTTAGTGATATTAAAAACATCTAAAATAGATAAATACAATTAAAAACATTATTTCATTGGAAGTTGGAAGGTCATGTCTATCAGCCAATCACAGCATTGATAGTCGTTCTCTTCCGGTGGATTCTCGTGCAGAATCGGGGAAGCAAGAATGGGTGAAGTCACGCTTGAGAGTAGCTCCAGTAAAAAGAGAGAAATTTAAGTGTATTTGGTGATTTGTTTTGTGTCTGTAAGTGTTTTGGTTAAGTCGAAAGACTTTCCACTTTTCCATTCGGGAGAGTGGACGTTGCAGCTTCAGCTTTTCCATTCCTTTTCACTGCCGAGGATCTATCGCCAACCGCGGTAAGACTGTTCAAGTTTGAGTCGCTATTTCTCCCTCTGGATCACGTGAGCCGTGCGTGGAGTACTCGCGCTGCTGAACTATCACCAACCGCGGTAAGACTGTTCACGTTTTAGTCGCTACTTCTCCCTCTGGATCACGTGAGCCGTGCGTGTAGTGCTCACGCTGCTGAGCTAAAGGGAACGTCTCCCTCTCATTTGTTGCTAAAGGACTGTTTAGGACTAAGGACTTGATTTAATGGACATTGACACAGTTAACCGTTTTAGGTTTCATGTTTATGTACATACTTTGAATGTGTTTAACTGTAAGGTTGATTGATACTGCATTTACTGGTGTTAACTTTTTCATGTGGGCTTAGTGAGATGCCCTATGTTTTTGGTTGTAATAACCTACTGATAGAGGGTAATATCAAATGCTTTTGATCTAGTTATAACAAAATAGGCCTAAGTTGATTTACACTGAAGATGGGTAATTAAAAGAAAAACTAATAATTTCAAACTAATACTAGAACACTAATAAGAGCACAACTGAGATACTAATTAAACTACTAAAACTAACTAAGTTTAAGTTAACTTGAGGTTAAGAAAAAAACATTGGTTTTCTTAACTTAAAAGGGTAACTGAGTAAACCTCAGATTCTTGTTGATTCTCTTTGCATTCATATGCAATTGTTTTCTCTGTTATGTGTTTGTCTGTGATGTCTTGAAGGATCCTATTTCTTAATAACACAATTCTACTACTACTTATTTTTTTTATAAAGCCGGCAATTCTAAATTTAACTTTTGGTCTGTGGTGTTTTCTCCGTTTTCCTCTGGTCAGTTATTCTTTAATCAATTATTGCTCTTTTACGAACCTAGTTCTGGTCCAACAACAATAACTTCCTTTTAATATTTGTAGTAAGTGCTACACTTGGACATACTACTGAAAATAGCTGAACAGAGAACCCCCTTATGATCAGATAACGCTGAAGGCGACAAAATTACCTGTTTAATAATATGAAAAAGGTGCGGAGAGGCGAATAAATAATCAATTCGTGAAAATGACTTGTGCTGTGCAGAATAAAAAGAGAAATCTTTAACACTGGGGTTTATTAGTCGCCAAACATCTACCAGGCCCAAGTTTTTTGCCCAGGTATGCAAAGCAGCTGTGGCCAAACCCTGATCTCTTGACCTTGATAAGTTTGAACTATCAAGCAGGGGGTCCCACACAGCATTAAAATCACCACCCACTATTAATGAATAATTTGTTAAATCAAGCATTTGTATCATAAAATGCTTGAGTGATTGTATCATAAAAGGATTTGTCAAACAAATTAGGAGCATACACAGAAATAAACGCAATTTTCCTATTAAATATTTCTACTTTTGCAATCGTTATTCTACCTATATCGTCTGCCCATGTGTCCAACAGTTTAAGTTTCAGATTGCGCCTAACCACAACTGCCACCCCCTTAGTTCTATTGTCAGAAGATGAGAAGGTGATTGTGTGATACCATTTGTTTGCTAACTGTCTGACATCAGAATTTAACAAATGTGTCTCTTGTAATAGAGCAACATCAATCCTTTTCTGATGTAATAAATTTAGAGCACTGACTCGTTTGTGAGGAATATTCAGCCCACCACAATTCCAAACCAAAATATTAAGTTGACTCATTATTCAGTCTTATATACTCTCTCATGCCATGTAAGATATGGAAACCGAAAATATAACAGGATCTCACTCTTCTTTGGATAATGCACCCCATCAGATACCGAATAAAAAAGGAAAACACATACAATAAAAAAACACAAAAAACAAAGCAGTGCCTCCCAGGAAAAATAAACCTAAGTAACCACAAACATATGAATTTAGCAAACGGCCAACATGTTTGAATACCAGGCAGCAGAAAGGCCCAGTCCAACACTTTTAAACAAAGCTGGCAATCAAGAACCCGTCAGAGAAAAAGGAACATATGTTATAAACATTGCAACATGAAACTGTAGGTAGACCGTAATGTTGAACAAATTAAAACAAGCTGAAACAGAAAAGCTAAACAGATCGTCATATTACTGATACATTGATTTATACCGGCCTACTAGGTGGATACATGAGCCCACTGCATTAATCCAGTCCCTACAACCATATTTAAAATAATAAAAGTAAACAAAGCAAACAACTCGAGCAATCATCCAGAGAAACATTTCAAAGTCTGTTCTTAGTGACAAAATAACGTTTTGCAATGTTGTTAGCTGACAACTAATGGCTAATTAGCTTCAACAAGCCTTAATCTCACCATCTTTGATTCTCAAAGTAGCTGGGTAGAGCAGGAAAAATTCGACACCCCTCGCCCGAGCTGTAGACATGACCTGAGAGAAGGCCCGACGGCTCGTCACCGTGTAGTTGCTGAAGTCAGGTGTAAATCGAATGGTTCTGCCATCCAGAGTAAGCGGGTCTTTTCTCGCAGCACGTAGAATGAGTAGAAATTGGATAGCTTTAGTGCCCTCACAGCCCTCATTCAGGCCGATAATCCGAATGTTGCATCTCCTGTTCCGATCTTCATAATCATCTAGTTTAAGCTCTATCGCCCAAAGAGATTTCTCATGATTCTCAAGAACGCCAGAGTTGGTTTCCACTGCCGTTTGAATCCTGTTCATTTTAGAGTTTATTGTGTTGATACTTGCGGTTAGCATGTCCAACTTAGCCTGTATAGCACTAAGGTTGGCGTTGGTCTCCCCTTCCATCTGTTGAATCTGTGCAAAACGTGGTTCCAGATAGTCTTGCTGCTTCACAAGTAGCTTTTCCAGCACAGACTCGGTAATTGCCTCAATGACAGACTGGGTGTTTTTGGATTTCGCTGCCATGTTGTCCCAATAAAGCTAGGCCAACACTTAGGTTCAACAAAAAACAGTCTGACTGGGTAAAAATCCAAAAGAATGCGTCGTTGAACTGGGAACGCTTCCTCTAAGCTGCCATCATGTTCAGCTGGGCACGTCACTCTTCGCCTACCCAAGATTTTCTAAGTCTAATTTGATCCTTTATCAATAAGTGAGTTTCTTATAGAAATGCAATTTCACATTTTAAATATTTAAGATGATTGAAAATCCTGGCCCTCTTTACAGGTCCGTTTAACCCCTTTACGTTGCAGCTAATTATTTGTACTCCCGCCTTATTTGTATTAGAACCCTCTTCCAAGTTTTATCATTTTGTCAGCGGGGGTACATAAAGGTAAAGATGGAGGAAACAAGAAAAAAAATCCAGGAACAATGGAAGAATGTTTGTGACAAGGTGCACAGACTCGAAGATGCCTCTCAAAGATAATCCAAAAAAAGTAAAAGTCTAGGGGTGTCCCACCCATAACCCTGTCCCAATCCCTAAAACTAAATAAATCTGAAAGTAAGCCTATACTTGTTCCTTCCCCTGAGGCAAGCTGCAGGCTAAAATCCAAACTCAAAAACTTCTGTTAACACAACCTCTTAACACTTCTAACCAAGAGGGCTCCCAGTAATAAGAGGCATTGCCAACTTATGATCACAAGGCATACTAGCACTCACAGCATTTACATTTACACATCCACACACACACAAACACAACTACAACAGTCACAGCAAATATTTGTAAGTAAAGAGTACGTTGCTCATGAGCATTTGCACATAATATTACTTAACCTGCCCAAAATAACAACTATTGTAGCAATACCTTAAGTCTTGGGGCTTTAAGTTTAAGGGTAGTCCCACTCTTTTTTTTAGCTGTACAATATTGTGAAAGCTATAGACTACGTGGGAACAACAATCCAAGTCCAGAGTTCAAACATCTACTCTTTGCTAAACCTCTGGTCGTAAAACCTCTGAGCTTCATCAGGTGAGCTGAAGACGAGCACTTCTCCGTACATCATGCGCAGTCGCGCTGGGTACAGGTGCTGAAATCGAACGTTCTTTTGGTACAGAGCTTGTTTTATACCATTAAATGCAGCATGCTTTTTTGCATGATTCGTGCTAAGGTCCTGATAAATCCTGACAACGGCTCCTCTGTACTTCAGCTCGCGCTTTCTAGTTTTGCGCAGTGCGGCTTCTTTCTGCTGGAACCTGGAGAAACAGACCACGAACATGCGTGGGGAATTTCTCCGGCCGGACTTCACAGTCTGTGTTCGGTGGGCTCTTTCCAGTTCAGGCGGCGCAGAGAAAACGTCAGGGCCCATCATTTCCATCAGCAACTCCGACATGAACTTAAGGGGATCTTTGCCATCCTCGCTGCCGTCAGGGATATTCAAAATGCGAAGATTAGCTCTTAGTGAACGGTTTTTGAGGTCATCAAGTCGGTCCAGCAGAGTCCGGTTTTGGGTTTGAAGCGACTGGATGGTGGACTCCGCTGCTGATACGCATTCAGCAGCGGCATTCAGCAGCCAGCCAGGGTCTCCACAGAGTTCACTGCTGTTTGTACTGAGTCTACTGAGGCCTGTAGTGGTTTCATTGAGTCTTGAATAAGAGAAAAGTCCTCCTTGAATTATGATCTCTGCTTCGCGAACTCAGCAGCTAGCTGATCCATAGAAATGAGCACAGCCGTCGCAGTCTCTTCAGGCGTTGTAGGAGTTTCAAAGAGGACTCAAAGAAGACTCGAAGATGAACTAACCAAAACACGATTCGTCGAAGAACACAGAGGGAAAAGGCAACTAAGCAAAAAAAAGTTAAACGTAGACTGGGAGCCCTCTCAATTGCGTCCTTCCCCTACATTGCATCCGGAAGTTCTCCGTCCACATAATATTAATAAGCTGTCTAATATTATCTGTAGAGTATCTACCGTGAATAAAACCCATCTGATCAGGATGTATAAGGATGGTAATAACTCCCTGCAAGCGATTAGCAAGAATTTTGGAAAGTATCTTTACATCAACAGAAATATTGGTACTGCAATCAGACGGATCCTTATCCTTTTTTAATATCAAAGAGATTTAGGCTTGCGAGAGAGTGGGAGGGAGTTCCCCCTTATTTAGAGCTTCTGTGTACATGTTTAATAACAGAGGGAAAAGCTCTGTACAAAAACATTTAAAGAACTAAACGGTAAACCCATCCGGGCCAGGTGATTTATCAGATGGCATGCTTAGAATTGTTTCCTTAATTTCTTCCTCTGATATGGGAACATCAAGTGACATGTTGATTCTCGTTTAAAGTTGGTAAGTTTAAACTATTAAGGAAGTCCTCCATTTCCTTTTGCGTATAACCTGCAGATGATGTATAGAGACTCTTATAGAATTCACTAAATGCATTATTAATATCTTCAGAGTTTGTCAGGAGGCTACCTCTTGACTAAACAGAGCTGATTGAGGAAGAAAGTTATTTATGTTTAATATATCTAGCCAGTAATTTACCAGCTTTATCTCAGACTCAAAGTACTTTTGCCTGGCTCTAAACAGCCTAAACTCAGTAAGGATCGAATTGTACTTAAATTTAAGTTGTGTCACGGTCCTTAAATTAGATGGGCTCATGTCCTGCTTAAAAAAAAATTCCTCTTATATAAGCCTTAAAGGCTTCCCAAGCCACACCCGCTGAGGGCGCAGATGGCACATTGGTTGCAATACAAGTATTGATATGGCTTTTCACCATGTCTTTAAATGCCTGGTCTTGTAAGAGTGAAGAATGAAATCGCCATCTGGGCGTTCTTTTTACTTTCCCAGTGGGGATCAGCTCTAAGGATACCGGTGCATGGTCCGAGAGCAGGAAATTCCCTATGGTGCATTTCAGTGTAGTCGGGACAAGGCTTTTAGATAGGAAAATGTAATCAATGCGAGAGAACATATTATGTGGCGGTGAGAAAAATGTGTAATCTCTGTCTGTGGGGTTCAACAGCCTCCAGACATCCACTAGACATAGCGAATCACATATGCTTTTTAAAATATTTACTGACTTTGGGACTTTGGAGTGTTGTAACTTTGTCTTTTGCCGTCAGAATGAAGAGGGAGACCAGACAGAGTTTCAAGCTTGTTTAATTGGAATTGCGATACCGTCTTAGCTCTGATCAGGAGCTGTTCAAAATCTGGTCTGATCTGAACTGGTCTGCGTATGGTGTCTTATAGGGGCCGGCCTTCCATTGCCCTCGGGTCACATGGGCTCCACCTGGCCATGTCGTAACCTCCTGTGGTTCCGGGCCGTCTCTGGGCCATGTCGTAAACTTCTTGCGTGGAGGGGCTCTTGAGCCCTGAGGTGTCCTAAAGATAACATCGCAGGGTCTGGCTCTCGAGCTTTAAATTGCCTGTCATAAAGGACCCCCACTGTCCGGGGACAATAAAACCAGGACGCTCTCGCATTCTTCTGGCCACCTGTTTTCAACAAACGCCACAGTGCGTTCCTCCCAGAATACAATCCAAATAAGATTAATACAAGCTAAAAGTTATATAAAGAAAGAGATACAACAGGAGCGCTACCAGGGCAACTACGATCCAAAACGTTCGTCACCTGCCCATATAATAGGGTAATCTCCCAGATCATTTAGAATATTTTCTAGTTGCCTAAAGAACTATCTGGACTATCGACATTTGGTGCATATGTGTTAGCTAGAACAAGTGCTTGTCCGTGGATTTCAGCAAGCAGTACCAATATTCTACGATCAGCGTCTCTCACTTCCTTAAGGCAGTTAAATTGCACATGTTTGTTAATTAAAGTAATTACTCTGACTTGAACCAGGACTACAAAACACCCACCCTACCCAATCTCCACGCAATTTCTGGGATTCTCCTAAAGACATATGGCACTCCTGCAGGAATTCTATGTCATATTTCTTAGATTCCAGATGTGCAGCAGTTTTTTCTTTTTTCTTTTGGTTACCCAGGCCCTTGACATTCCATGTGGCAAGGCACAGCTTGTTACTATGAGCAGACATAATCAAATGTATTCGTTCGTTCGTGAGTCCTTTGGATCTCAAAACAGGAGTTCAAAATAAACACTTTGTGCACACATGAAGTTACAAAAAAAAAATGAAATCACAGCAAGAGCTAAACCGAAACTGCGGTCCATGACCAACGTTAAGTGCATCAATCCAAGCAGTCCCTGCCCGTGGCACCATAATACGTGTCAGATAACGAGAAAGGCACGAGGCAGCCAAGAATACCAGTTTAACACAGTATCATTAATTACAAAGAGGGACTGACTCAAGTAATCAGAAAATTAAGTAACAAAAATAACTTGTGAGAAATTGGAAAAATCTGGAAACACCATAATAACAGCGTCCCCCAAAAGAAGCTTCCTTTCTCTTGCCGCCCGTAAGACCATATCTCTGACCCCCGAACGCATAAACCTGGCGAAGCCCAGGCACTATGAGCACGTTCAATATCCCAGCCATCAGCAGGAGATACAATGCCCAGCAGCTGTGGAAGAATTCCTTGTAGATAGGCTACCATGTCATCCCGTTCACTGCCCTCTGGTATCCCAATGAAGCGAAGGTTATTGCGCCTATGCCTGTCCTCCATATCCACAACTTTTTCTCTCAGCTCCTCCAGCTCGTTTTGCCGCGCAGTTAACGACTAAGCTGCCATCTTTCTCAGCGCGTCAAGTGACTCTCAATTTCTTCTATTTTTGCATATTTGTCACACTTGAATGTTTCAGAGAATCAAACAACTTCTAATATTAGACAAAGAACCTAAGAAAACACAAAAAACAGTTTTTGAATGAAAATTACATTTTTAATACAATATTCATGGACAGACGAATCAAAGTTAGAACTTTTTGAAAGACAGGACATGTTACATCTGGCCAACACCGCATTCCACTATAAGAACATCATGGCAACAGTGAAACCTGGGTGTGGTAGTATGATGGTCTGGTGCTGCTTTGCATTTTGCAGAACCTGGATAACTTGTCTTAAATGATGGATGGATCATGAATTCTGCTCTTTATCAGAAAATCCTAAACAAGAATGTCTGCCTGTCGGTTTGTGACCTAAAGCTCAAGCAGGGTTGGGCTATGCAACAGAACAGTGATGCAAAGCACAAACACAAGTCCACCTCTTTAAAAAATAATTTTAGAATTTTAGAATGTTAATAATTTTAACAAAATTAATGTTTTTGAGTTGGAGTCCTGTCTTGAATCTCTTTAAAATGCTATTACAATACATTAAACCGACAGACATTAAACTGTCATTTAATAAAACTATTCTGTATACTCTACTGACAGCGATCTAGAATGGCCTTTGTTTATTATATGTGTGACACTAGGATTGTCTGAGTGAATTAAAATCATTTTCCTGTCCACTTGTGCCCTCAAAGGAAAGGAGCAACAACAATAGGGAAGAAGAGTCGTCAGGCCCGGCGGCTAGGAGGCAGAATGGCACATGCCAGGCAAGGTAAAAAAATGTGAAATGAATGAATGGCCATAGGGAATGATACGAACAGCATAGTTGAGGTGGTCCAGAGAAGAAAAGGAGCTGCTCTTTGCTACAGCTCGAAGTGTTGATAAAAGCAGAAAGCAGAAAGGTAATACAATTGTGTTTTTCCAGAGTCGTGTTGGGAGGAGTGCT
This sequence comes from Megaleporinus macrocephalus, assembly GCA_021613375.1. Lineage (NCBI taxonomy): Eukaryota > Metazoa > Chordata > Actinopteri > Characiformes > Anostomidae > Megaleporinus > Megaleporinus macrocephalus. The sequence continues at coordinate 32,901,626 of CM038706.1, forward strand.
CCAAGGATCTCGAGAGAGGTTGAAGAGCCAAAGGTCTTTTTGCTGGAAGAGAAATTCAGCAGAAGATGCTTGATAGAACGCTAAGATGGGGGATTGATAACCATTGAGTCGTCAAGAAGGCGAAGAACAAACAACAGCTTCTGCACTATTTTTGCAACCAAAGGTGAAGTAAATGACAAAGTAGTTGCCATTTGGAATTGCCATTCTAGGAAACTCCAAAGAGATGCCAGAAATCAATGTGGAGGGGAAGGACCTTAAAGACAGGGATAATACCAGCCCTGGACAGCCAAGTACTATGACCAGCAAGTTTGATCAAGCCAATGGTATGATCCACTAGGAAAGTAAGAAGTCAGAACTGGGTGTTAGGCTATTTACACAGGGCTCTGCAGAACTGGAGAGGTCGATAATAAGGTGCTTTTTGCCCTAATGTATGTGAGTAGCGACACCAATGGGGTTGATTCTGTATGACAAGTAGACGTAAAAGTGGCTGATCATAAAACCATCAGAATCCTCTTTCGCCAGAAATGAAGACGACACCAGGCTCTGACAGGCCTGAGAGAAGCATGAAAAAGAAGTGGGCAGAGTAGTCAGGAGGGCAGCTGAAACGGCAGTGCGTCTGGCCACAATACATGCAGACATGGATTACCTTGCAAGAGGAAAAAACAGCCAGCAGATATAAATTTGTTGTAAATCATCTGGCTATCCAAAAAAATACATGAGCCACTCATGTCTGTCACAAGTGCTGGTGAAAGACAGGTGAGGAGCAGGCCTCATAGTATTAGCAGAAGGAACCTCACAGGAGAGTGTGGTGCAGCCTGCAAAAACACAGCATTAAAGCTTCAGGTCCAAGGAAACATGGACCTGGAAACATTTCACTGTTGGAAACGGGCTGCAGCGCGTGCAGAAAACAAGCTGTGGTACTCACAAAAAACAGTGTCACCGCAGTGAACAGCCAAATCCTGAACGATGGCCAAGTAGTCATCCAATTCCTGGTGTTGAGAAGGGAAGGTGGTGCACAAGATGTCACAGTAAAAAGAGGAAGTCTAGGGCAAACGCTGTAAGGGATTAGGATTTGGAGATAAGGGGGTCAGAGGACCTCAGAGGCAATGGTACATCACCTGCGTCAATGGTAAAAGAAGCACAAGGACCAGGAGAAGGAAGCAGCAATGGAGGGAGGGCCACATTCGCACCTTGAAGAATGCAATGGAGCTTGAAGGAGAAAATGAGAGGAGGGTTGAACATGCGGGCACTAGCAGGAGGAACAGCCACAGGGGCACTGGAGACGGTAGATGGAGGATCAACAGAACACGCCAGAGGCAGAGGAGTAGGCACAGCAGCAAGGAGACCTGAAAAAGAAACAAAGGGAGGGTGCATGTAGGATTTAGGGAATGCGAATTGTGTTGAGTAAGGGGGGAATTTATGATTAAGGCAGAGAGCAGGATCGATTGAGGGCATGGGTTGATTTAGGGAGGGGAAGGGGTTATTGTATAAGAGTGAGAAATAACTGAGCTTGAGGACCAGTGCTGGCAGGACCAGAAAACCGGCATGACGCAAATAGGAGTGGCCACGCCTAAAAGATAAACCTTTAGAAGCAGCACTAGTGGAAGTAGCTGGGATCGGACCTCAGATGAGGAGCAGAACCAGGAGTATCTAGGAGAAAGGATAGGCTGGACAGAGCAAAAGAGCAACAGAATGAGGTGCAAATTTCGCCGCAAAGTGTTTGGGAAGAGGAGTTTATAGGGCGGAGGAGTCATCAGGCCCGGTGGCTAGGAGGCAGAATGGTGCAGATCAGGCAAGGTCAAGGATTTGGTAACATTTAGAAGACATTGAGTATTGGCTACTAATCATCCTGACCTAAAACCAACAAAATATTAATGTTGTATAGTGTTAGAATGTCACATCAAGCCAACGTTAAGATTACAACATTTACTAGATGTTTTCGTCAATATAAGTTACAACCAAATTGTCTATATGACAATACGACATTATGTTATGATATTTGGAAGATGTTAGATCCTGGTGCCTTAACATCACAATATAAAACGGGAAAGTATGCAGAGAAACAGTTGGACTACAATCTGTATTCGTGGAACTACAGAGTGCTTCTCTGTGGTCAGTTGTGCTGATAAAATAGATAATGAGTGTAGAAATAAGAAGGTAAATTGTATGTTACAGCGTTAAGACTCTTCTAACTGGAACAGAGGTCTAAAACTGGGTAACAGAGAACACAGCGTTGTTTATTATGCTGAGCATGAAGGTGAGATGTCTAATTTGATTTTCCTGTATATAAGGCCTTAGGAGAACCTATTTGATTTGTGGACCAGCTGCAGATCTACAGAACACAGCAGCAAAAACTTACACCAGCAAAAGAAATGCATCATCATACCAGGGAAAAAAAAACCTGTTTTTTGTGTTTCATTAAGCAGTCGCCTTTTTTGTTATAAGTTCATTACAGAACTTTCACAATAGACGTGATTAATCTGGTTCCTTTAACTTCCAAGTTAAGAAAATATTTTTTAACATGGATTGAAGGAGGAGACCTGTCTATATGATAACACACAGGGTCAAGCTTTATGTGATTTTTAATTGAGTTAGGGAGTTTTTCTGACTTCACCTTAACAAAACCCAAGAGGTGTTGCGGTCTCCCAGGTCCACACTTTTTGCTATATAGTGCAACCATAAAGTATTCACAGTGCTTCACTTTTCCACATTTTGTTATATTACAGCCTTATTCCAATATATGAGTATGAGGCTACAAGCTTGGCATACATATTTTTGAGCAGTTTCTCACATTCTTCTTTGCAGAACCTCTCAAGCTCCAACAGGTTGGTTGGGGAGCGTCAGGTGCACATAGTCCTGAAGCCACTGTTATCTTGGCTGTGCACTTAGGGTCATTGTCTTGTTGGGAGATGAACCTTCGCCCCAGTCTGAGGTCCAGAGCACAATGGAGCAGGTTTTCTTCAAGGTCTGTCTTTTGCCTTTTACTGAGAAGTGGCTTCCGTCTAGCCACTCTACCATGCAGGACTGATTAGTGGAGAGCTGTAGAAATGGTTGTTCTGGAAGATTTTCTTCTTTTCACAGAGCAATGCGAAGCTCTGTCAGAGGCACCTTTAGGTTTTTGGTCACCTCCCTGACTAAGGCCCTTCTACCCAGATCACTCAGATTGGCCGGGTGTCCAGCTCTAGGAAGAGTCCTGATGGTTCCAAACTTCTTCCATTTACGGATGATGGTGGCCACTGTGCTCATTGGAACTTTCAGTGCTACAGATTGTTTTTTTGTAGCCTTCCCCAGATCTGTGCCTTGATACAATCCTGTCTCTGAAGTCTACAGACAGTTCCTTGGACTTCATGGCTTGGTTTGTGCTCTGACATGTACTGCCAACAATGGGACCTTTATATAGACAAGTGTGTGCCTTTCCAAATCATGTCCTGTCAACTAGATTTACCACAGGTGGACTCCGATCAAGTTGTTGAAACAACTGAAGGATGATCAGTGGAAACAGGATGCACCTGAACTCAATTTTGAGTGTCGTGGCAAAGGCTGTAATTTATTATTTACATGTGATTATTTTATTATTTTTTTTTTTTTTTTGAATAAATTAGCAAAAAATTCAAACAAACTTTTTTTCACTTTGTCATTATGGGGTATTATGTCAATACAGTGTTTTAACTTTAAAATCATATGATTTTGAAAAATATGTTATATCAGACATCTTTTGTTTATACAAGTGATGTCTGATATAACATATTTTTTTAAAAATCATATGTTTTATGTAGGGGAATGTATGTAACACTTGGTCTTTACTAACCTCTTTTTTTTTTTTAAAAAAAACAGCATCAAGAAAGAGCATCAGTCAATATATATATTATCATAAGACATTTGTGACATAAAATGTTAGCTTCTATCATAGCTGTAATAAATTGCTACATTTGTTGTTGTGCTGCCCTCTGCTGGTCAGTTTTTCTCTCGCTCTGTGTTTCTCTTCTGCTCTCCTCTAGCTGGAGATACTGATTTCGACATTATTGCGGGATGAGGATGCGACATATCTGCTGGCATCCCAGCATCATTGGGTGAAGGCAGGGTACACCATTGACAGGTCACCAGTCCATCGCATAGCCAACGCACACACACACACACCTACTAATTTAGAGTGACCGACTTAAGAACGGGGAGAACATGCAAACTTCACACAGAATGGCCAGAAGTTTTCCAGAAGTTAAAAACTTTACTCTTTGTTGTGCCTCCACAGACATACCAAGTCATATTCAAGTTTCTTTATGATTGGTCAATGGTAAGCCATTTAAATTAGCTGATAGCCGCCACAAATGTTGATGTATCAAGTAGTCCTTATAATCTGTCCCATAGATGCTGCTTGCAAAATTTGACTGATTTAATCTATGTGCTCCAAATCTGACAATTTTAGAATCTAGTCCTGAACCCTGTGAAGTTTCTGATTATTTGGATCAAGCATTCTCAAAATTTTTTAAATAAATTTGATTTTTTCAGAAGGGTCTCCCAAACTGATTAGAATCAGGAAACATATATTTTGATTGTAAACAGGTGATCTGAAGTTCAGGGGTATCTTCGGTATGATAAAGTCAGCATGAACCACCGGTTCTACAGAGAGCAGTTAAACAAACATAATTATTAGGACAAAAAAACAATTCTGTAACTTAGAAGTATTTTGAGCATAATCCTCTTTTATATAACTTTTGTAGTATAAACTGCAGAACAGTAAAAGCCTTTTCCTCTTTTTCATGCTTCTAAACTGGCTGTCCGAACAGCGAACTCTCTCGTGGTCTATAAACGCAGACTGAAGACCTATTTCTTTGTAAAGCACTTATAAACACTTATCTACTAAAGTATTGGTATAAACTGTAATTGCACTTTATCTTCTAGGAACACTGGCTAAGTACTGCACTTATACTGTATGTAGTCTTGTATTTATTATATTATTATATTATATATTATATATAATAAATAGAATATATTCTCTTATATATTAACACGCAGCGGCCACTCTTGGTCTGAGAATTGGTGCTTTTTTTGTTATTGTTTGTGGATATTCTCGTCCATCTCTGCAAATATGTGCATCGGAACACGTGCACATATCCTACCACCGCCAGACCCTGCTTCAGTGGAGAAATCAGCCAAAAAACAATCTTTCGGACGAAGTTCTGCAGACGCTACACGAGCTCAGCCTGCTGCAAGACCCAGGCCTGCAGTCCGCGGCGTTTCCTGATGGCGGAGCCCGGCGGAAGTGTCATCGCAAGCGGTGCGAGCGAAAGCGCGGTAAGAGAGCTGGGGTTCGCGCGAGGCTAAAGGCTAGCCCTAGCCGCCCGGCTATACCATCGCTATTCCTCGCAAACGTCTGCTCCCTCGATAATAAACTGGACTGCATTCGACTCCAGCGAGCGACCCAGCGAGAGTTCAGAGACTGCTGTGCTCTAGTCTTTGTGGAATCGTCGCTCAGCGACAGTATTCCAGACAGCGCCATTCAGCTAGACGGGCTAGCCTCGTTCAGAGCGGATAGGAGCGTGGCTCTGTCCGGGAAGACCCGCGGTGGAGGCGTGTGTGTTTACATTAACACAGAATGGTGCAACAACGCTGTGACTGTCGCCAAGCACTGCTCTCCGCTGGTGGAGTTCGTCATAGTTAAGTGCAGACCTTTTTATTTAGTACGGGAATTCTCCGCCGTGCTGATAGCCGCCATGTACATACCGCCTAGTGCTAATGCTAATGCTAAAGAGGCACTGTGGGAGCTGCACGGGGGCATTAGTGATCTGCAGACCAGACATCCAGACGCACTGTTCATTGTCGCCGGAGATTTCAACCACGCTAATCTCCAGTCAGTCCTCCCTAAATTCCATCAGCATGTGGACTTTGCCACGAGAGGAGCGAACGCGTTGGACCTTGTTTACACAAACATACCCAGCGCGTACCGGGCGGAGCCCCGCCCCCACCTCGCGTTCTCGGACCACATGTCTGTGTATCTGACTCCAGCTTACACACCTCTCATCAGACGCTCCAGACCAGTTCAGAAGCAGGTGAAAACCTGGCCGGCAGGAGCCATCTCTGCCCTTCAGGACTGTTTTGAGTGCACTGCATGGGACATGTTCAGGGAGGCTGCGACTGAAGGCGACTCTGTTAACTTGGAGGAGTACACAGCATCAGTCACTGGCTACATCAGCAAGTGTCTCCAAGACCATCACCATACGCCCAAACCAGAAGCCGTGGATGACTCCTGAGGTGCGTGCGCTACTGAGGACCCGCGACTCGGCCTTCAGAGTGGGTGACAAGGCGGCCCTAAGGAAAGCAAGAGCCAAGTTGTCACAAGCCATCCGAGAGGCAAAGCGCGCACACGCCCAGAGAATCCACAACCACTTCAAGGACACGGGTGACACGCGGCGCATGTGACAGGGCATCCAGGAAATCGCACACTACAGGACAATGCCACCGTCCTGTGACAGTGATGCCTTCCTCCCCGATGCCCTAAACGACTTTTATGCACGGTTTGAGGCACAGAACAACACATTGGTGAGCAGGATCACACCCAAGCCAGACGAGCAGGCGCTGTGCCTGACTGCAGTGGACGTGAGGAAAACTCTGCGCAGAGTCAACCCACGGAAAGCTGCAGGACCAGACAACATCCCTGGCAGAGTGCTCAGAGAGTGTGCAGACCAGTTGACAGATGTTCTCACGGACATCTTCAACGTCTCCCTGCGCAGCTCCACTGTCCCAACGTGCCTCAAGACCACCACCATCATCCCCGTGCCGAAGAAGTCCACGGTGTCCTGCCTCAATGACTACCGTCCCGTAGCTCTCACGCCCATCATCATGAAGTGCTTTGAGAGGCTAGTCATGAGGAACATCAAGACCCAACTGCCCTCTTCATTGGACCCCCTGCAATTTGCAAATCGTCCCAACCGCTCCACAGACGATGCCATCACCACCACCCTTCATCTCTCCCTTACCCACCTGGGGAAGAAGGACACCTACGTCAGAATGCTGTTCATAGACTTCAGTTCAGCATTCAACACCATCATCCCACAGAATCTCACCAGGAAGTTAAGCCTGCTGGGCCTCAACACCCCCCTGTGCAACTGGATCCTGGACTTCCTGACAGGGAGGCCCCAGTTAGTCCGGTTCGGGAACAGCTGCTCCAGCACCATCACCATGAACACAGGGGCACCCCGGGGCAGTGTACTGAGTCCTCTGTTGTTCACCCTGCTGACTCATGACTGTGTTGCGAAACACAGTTCTAACAGCATCATAAAGTTTGCCGATGATACAACTGTGCTGGGTCTCATCAGCGAAGGCGACGAGTCAGCATACAGGGAGGAGGTACAGCAGCTGACAGACTGGTGTACAGTCAACAACCTTCACTGGAATGTAGAGAAGACCAAGGAAATGGTTGTTGACTTCAGGAAATCAAGACCGGACCACTCTCTGCTTAACATCAACGGCTCCTCTGTGGAGATCGTTAAGAGCACCAAGTTCCTTGGTGTCCACCTAGTGGAGAACCTCACCTGGTCCCTGAACACCAGCTCTACAGCCAAGAAAGCCCAGCAGCGTCTCTACTTCCTCCGGAAGCTGAGAAAGGCCCGTCTCCCTCCACCCATCCTCACCCTCTTCTATAGGGGAACCATAGAGAGCATCCTAAGCAGCTGCATCACTGCCTGGTTTGGGACCTGCACAGCCTCTGACCGCAAGTCCCTCCAACGCATTGTGAGGACAGCTGAGAGGATCATCGGAGTCTCTCTCCCCTCCGTCTTGGACATTTACACCACCCGCTGCATCCGCAAAGCAACCAGCATTGTGGATGACCCCACCCACCCTTCACACAGACTGTTCTCCCTCCTGCCATCAGGAAGAAGGTACCGCAGCGTCCGGTCCGACACGACCAGACTCTGCAACAGCTTCTTCCCCCAAGCCATCAGACTTCTCAACACAACTCAACGTCTGAACTGATATCTTCCTGGTACATGTACACTCTCTCTATCTCTCTCCAACCATTTACCCCAGATAAAAAAGGGAAGCATTTTTGCACAAAGCATTGCACTGATAACTCTACTACCTCACTGGACTCTATTTATTACACATTGCACAATTTGCACACTACCAGCAATTATTTATTATTCTCTGTCTGTACTGTGTTGTGTTGTGTTGTCTGTCCGCACTTGTTTGTTCGTGTTGCACTTGTGTCTTGTATGCACTGTCTATGTTGCACCATGGTCCTGGAGGAACGTTGTTTCGTTTCACTGTGTACTCTGTATGTAGTTGAAATGACAATAAAACCCACTTGACTTGACTAGTCTATATTGATTGTATTCACAAAGGGACAGTTTGACTTTTGCCAGTTTATGCAATTATAACTTAGATTATTAACAGCATTCTTTTCATCTTTTAGAATGCTAGTGTAGTAAATTGTCTTCTGCAATGACGCTCTGTTGATGGCTTGAAGAATTCTTTGCTGACACAGTCTGACTAGTAAATATAAGTTTATTTTACAAAGAACAGATCAGTATCAAACATACATTTTGTAACATATCTGGAGAAGTTTTGGGCCGATGTGAAGATCCTCTGAAGTTCTCAGCATTCAGGGTTGTGTTCTTATAGTGAACGCTTCACCCATAGAAATGGAACACATGGCCCAAATTACTTAATTACTTCTCATTACTGGACATGCAGAACAGAGAACGAAGGAAGCTTTTATGATATAGAATTGCTAATTGAAACCAGATGATCTGCCAAATGTCAAAGCTATCTTTCCTAAGACGTCCATCAAACAAGCTAGACAGGAAAAACTCTCACACGGTCCCTCTGCCCTAGGCGACCACATAGAGTACTCCAGACCAATTTAAAAGAGGAACTATAACCATCCATATAGAGATGTGACTCAAGCAAATACATATAGTAACCTCAGAAAATAAAATCAAAACAATGTCCAAATTCAGGCTGGTCGACCCATCGGACCTTCCAATGGACCTGTCCCTTCCTAACACCTGTATCCCTAAACATTGAAAAAGGAAAAAAACTGAGGCTTCAATGGACTTGCCTAATAACTAAAACTTCCAAATGATTAAAACAAAGAGAAGTGTTATACATGTAGGCAACACACATGCAGTAAAGATCAAACACTAATACACACTATTATATCTTACTAAGATTATCATCCTCTATCAATAATAAAGATTACAATATAATAAACGAAACCCAACTCTACACAGCTCCTCAGCAGCGATGACTCCTCATGTAGTACCAATGATGTGTTGACCTCAGGCGTTTTAGCACCATGTCCTCATTCAAAAGTCCTCCACTCCATTCTTATTGTCCATAGTTGAATTGTCTTGAGCAACCAAACACCTCTACAATGATCTTCCTGCCGATGTCTTAGAGAGAAAGAAAAAACACCGCCAACCAGTATGTTTTGCAAAAACAACAAATGCAGTTTAAGATATCAATTATAGGTAATCACTTTATCCAGTTCCCCCTTTAAATGTACTAGTCATAAATACTACTAAATATTCGAATAAGAACAAACATACAAGTATAATAATATGAGATATTCAATTCACCCTCTATTACCACTTCCTCATCATAGGCACTGTCAGTCCTTCGTAATAATGGCATCTGAATTTGATTACCAGGCATCACAACTCCAATCCAATAACATGGCTTTCACACAAGTCAGCAACAATGTACAAAAACAAAACATCATACGCACAGATATAAGAACCGCTACCATAATCTAAGCCAACATTGCTGCCATTGGTCCAAATTTCTCCTGTAACCAAGCATTCGCAGACTATCCTGCTCCTTCTGAAGGGCCAAATGCATCACTTATATGCTTCAGCGCATCTATAACACTAGTCATATTGTCAGTACTATCAGTCACTTTAAGAAGCTGATCCATATCCTTAAGTTTATGCCCATTCAAATTCAACTGCTGATACCACAGGTTCCTACCTGCCCATGGATCTATCATTGGTAACAGCAAGGAATCAAATCCATATGCCTTTCACTTAGTTTCTCTCTTCTGTAATACACAATAATGGTCAGTCATATCCTCTTATGTCCCATCAAAATAAAAAAAAATCCTCTTCCACTTCTGTATTAGTTCCCTGAACTGTCTCAGATGTATCTATGTCATTGTCATCCACTATCTGTTTTCTAATTTCAAGCACTTTATCACTGCTATTCACAACCAGCTCTACCATATGCTGCTGAGTTACATTTACAACTTCCTTAAAGTTCAAAAGCATCATATTGGGCGTCTGTGTCGCTGCTTTATGTGCAGTGTTTCCCAAAGTGACAAAAGTAGAAGTTGTCACCATTGCTGTAGCATTAATCTCCTTCAAAGTCATAGCTAACCTGAAATGATGTATTAACACTTTTAGTTGTTTCTGGAGCTAAAGTAATCTTCAACTGTGTAATGTTCACCCTTGGAGTGGTTGTTGTGGTAACTCGTTCCTGAACCTTTGTAGCTATGGCAAGAGCTCCAGTGGAGCTTGAATCTTTTATCATAACTACCACCTGACGAGTTATATAACCCCCTGTCCATACATTTAGGAATGGAACAATCTTAAATTCTGGTTCGAAATAAGTACATGTAAATTCCCCTTGATCCTTAACTTTCAACCATCTCATGTTATTATAAAAAAGATACTTCCTCTACTTCAAATCCTACTAACACATCCTCACCACGACTATTTCCCATATGGGAGGATTATTACCACACACATTAAGCCTTCCACACTGACAAGGGAGACAAACCGTTCTTCCTAACTTTATTCTGACAACCATCTTCAAAAAATGTGGAGTTGTCATTATCATCTGAGAAGATAACATAGTTAAATGTGACACAATCATACTTTCAGTGACTCTCAATGATGAAAGTGTAGAATTTTCTAAAGTCACTCCAACCCTAGTTCTCGTAACGTTTGGTCTAACACTTTTCCTAACTGGTCTTGGGCTTCTTTGACTAACTGACTCTCTAAATTCTGCAGTGGGATCACCTTTGGTTCTTCGCACCCCACTTGAATAGATTCTGCTGTTTCTGGGACGTATTGAAAATCAATGTCACCAAATTTTCCTTCCTGTCCAGTAACTGCAGAGTCATTCCTGGCATCATCAGAAAAATGCACAGAATCATCATCATGATCCTCAACATGAACAATCTCCTTCTCTGGATTTTGACTTTGGAGATCTTCATGCATCTCCTTTTCATCCGCATGTTCATCTTGAGCCTTCAACATCTTGACTCTGTGAAGAAGGCGCCTCTTCCCTTGGCGATTTAACACAGTGCGATTTTTTCTAAACACCATTCATTTTTTCACAAATTCCCTGACTCTGTGGATGATAAACTGCACCAAGACGCTCCTTAATTCCTAGTTTTTGCAAAATCAATTCCAACGTCTTATCCACAAACTCCTATTATCTGAGGATATCCGATCTGGAAGTCCTCACCTACTTATGACCTCACTACACAAAAACTTGGCAACTGATTGAGCGTCCTTCCGCTTAGTTGCACAGGCCTTAGGCCATCGCAAAAATCAGTCTACTATAACATATATCTCTCCCCATCAACTGATTTTATCATGTCAACATAGTCCACAACCAACTCACGCATAGTTGGAATGTAGCCAGGTGGAACCATCGCACCTCTCCGAACATTATTTTCCAGACAAATCATGCGTCTCACCATCCTCAGCAGTTGGCAAATTCATGACTGGATTCACCGTAACACATCTAGCTTGGGTGACATCTTCATCAGCCTATGATAGTCTCTAAGTCTAGGCATAGTCAATGTATATTTACCATAATTCAAAAGATTTCTGAGAATAAGATGGGTAAGAATTGTCATCGGATATCCCATGGTGACAGATGATGCTTTACCATACATTAAAAAAAAAAAACTCTTACCATTGCTCTATAGTACAGTGGCTACCCCATCTGTACCTCTGAATAAGCTGTAGAATAATAAGAAATAGGTTGAGGATTTGTTCCTGTACCTGTTGGCTGACAAAGAACTGCACATGCATATTTACTCCCTGTAGAAGTAGATGCATACAACAATAAATTCTTAGATCTGGAAGCGCTAACGCTGGAGCTTCTTGTAGCCTCTGTTTGATTGTGTCCAACACCACCCAGACATCCTGTGTCCAGGAAAGATTACAGTGAAGATGAGCATTCCCAGTATCTTTAAACATAGCTCTCAAAGGCCCCGTCAAACAAGCATAATCTTCTACCCATGCTGATGAATAACCAGCAATACCAAAAAACGTCATAATTTCTCTGACTGTTCTGGGCTTGGAAGCCTTGCGAATAGCTTCCAACTGACTATTAGAAATGCTTCTATGTCCCTGCGTTATTGTCTGACTCAGATAACAATACTGCAACTTTATCTGAGAGGCCTTGTGTCTTTTTTCTGCCAATATCTGTAGTAACTTGTCTTGTAGTAACCAGTCCTGATGGCATATTTGTTCATCTGGTGAACAAATAATAATATCATCACGGTACTGGACAACAGTACTCTTTACTATCTGATCTATCCCTGCCAAATCATCCTTCAATACTATTATTGAAAATTTGGAGACTATGCTTAAACCCATGTGGTAATCTTTTATACTCATAAAACTGTCCATTGTATGTAAACCCAAATAAGCCTTGACTTTCTATACTAAGAGGGACACAAAAAATACACCACATACGTCTAACACTGTGAAATGTGTCACATCCGGAGGAATTTTAGCAAACAATATGTGGAACCGGTACTTCTGCTGGAAAATCAGCTACCACTTCATTTACCACTCCCAAATCATGTACCGGACGATAGAATCCATCTGGCTTCTTCACTGGCAACAAAGGTGTGTTACACTGTGAATTCTGTGTTATCTTCAATACATCTGCTTTCAAAAGTCCTTCAATTTGTGGCTCAATCCCTCGAATTGTCTCTTCTTTCAGTGGATATTGGTTCCTCCAAAGAGATCTAACTCCTGGTCACAGATCCACTTCTTCACTGGTTGGGCTGATTTCACAAGTCCAATATCAGTACTGTGTTGAAACCACAAACACTCTGAAACTTTTCGCAGCATTTCATCTTTCTTAGAGTCTACATCCTGTTTAGCACTGCAAATTGACTCGTGTCATCCGTGCAGTTTGTGGCTGTCCCTGTCCTTGAGCAGAAATCATAATTTTAAGAAATCGCTGATTCTCACTTCTCCAGATGGCAAGATTTTCCTTCATTGGTACAAAAACAGCTTCCTCTGCTTCAGTCATCATTTCTCCTATATGCTTCTGCTCATATTCTTCAGACACCAACAAAGTCACATGTGGGAGTGCAATTGGCATATGTTCTGATACCAGTATGGGTATTGTAGTCTTCTGATTTTTATAGCAGAGCTCAGTTGGTTCTGTAAGAGGAATCAACTGTTTCTTTCCCTCAGTCCTGATTGTCCAAATCTACTGACCAGACATGGGGAGATGTATGGCATCTTCAGGCCGAATACAGATGAAAGCAGCTCCGCTATCTGCTCTTACCAGCAATTGCCTGACTTCAGGATCATGTCCTCCCATGATCTCTGCCAAATCACTTTGATCATCATCTGCAGATTCCATCTTCCTCATTCTCCATTCGCCCTTGGTCTCCAGAGACGTCATCATCATCTTACTCTTGGAACTTGGATACGTCTTTATAGTTATTTCTGCTTGTCCTCTCTCTATTATTCGGCTGTCTTCATCTCTGATTTGATAATCACCATCCTGACTAATGACTGGAAGCTGGGGATAAACATCCTCAAACTTCACCTCCTCCTCATAAGGTGAGGGTTTTTTTACTGTGTCCATGTGTGAGTATGGTGCATTAATATCTGCCATTCATTTTTCTATTTCCTTTCATTTTTTTCTATTTCTACTGCAGCTCTATCTCTCTTATCTTTCGCAGCGTTATTGAATTTTTGACCCTCATTTTCAAACAACTGGAGAATGCCAAATCCCACTTGTCTTTTCTCTTTCCGTTTTACTCCTTTTTTACCCTTCTTCTGATCTGCCTTATATGTGGACACAAGCACCTGCATTGTTTTAATCACATTTGGATTAAGGGTTCCTTCCACTGGCCATGCCTAGTCAATCTCCGGCCAACACTTATGCCACTTCTCTGATATCTTTGCGATACCTTTAACTAAAGGATTTGTTCTTCATTATTTTTCTGTACTGCATCAATCGGAGTAATTACTTTTTTAATGACTTAATGTCCTTTTTCGACATTGTAATGACTTCCTTAAGTTATCTTATTGTCAAATAAAGCCAAATACTATAACTGAAATTGCTTTAAAAGTAACTAAATTACTTTTCCCTATTTATTTTCGTATTTTAAACCACTTTTCATCCCAATCAGTAAAAGTGAAACAAATTTGCCAACTCCAAGGAAATCAAAACGCATTTATGTAGTAGCAATTCAAAATACTAAATCCACCTAGAATTCTAACCAATTAAGAAAAGCCCAATCCTAAATAGAATTTAAAAATCACACACTCCAAAAGATAAACTATCACCAAATAGCCTCAATTTCAAATTTCCAAAATATCTCAGATTAAAATAAACCATACACAAATAATAAACCTCACATTTATAGGTTCCAACAAAATTTAAAACCAATATGTATATCCCTTAATTAATAAATGCATTGCCCAATCAATCTGTTGCCAAGCCTCTGCTTTGTTTAACTACACATAATCAAATGAATATACTCTAATTTGCCAAATCAAGAAATATTCTTATGATAGTCCAATTAATAAAAACTAATTAAATGTGTATAAACAATAATAAGTGTACATATATCAAGAAATATTCTTATGATAGTACAATTAATAAAAACAAATTAAATGTGTATAAACAATAATAAGTATACAATATTTGCAGTGTTTATTGAAAGAGTCTGTGGATAAAACAAAAGCACTAGCCTGATTCTGGCCTGCTCCTGCTGATGTCAGTTCTTGCACACTCAGAACCGTGGTGCCCCCTCTGTGACCACCTGAAGGTGCTTTCTTCTCTCCCTCGGCCAAATCAGAATGAATACACTAAGTTCCATTAACCACACTTCAAAAAGATTGCTCAGTTATCAGCACTTAGGTCAGTTTTCATCTCTAAAGCCACAAATTCTTCTTATTGTAAAAATCAAACATTCATAAATAACGAGATTTCAATTTATTTTACTCCATCAACACCTGAAACTCTTTATTAAACATTTCTTCACCCATGCTTATGCACACAATTATATTATTATAATTGTAAAATTCAAAAACGCCTGCTTTTACGAGGCTCATATATTTAGGGGGGGGGGGCTACACACACACATACACACACATGCTCCAGAGCAGCCCCCTCATTTTTCTTCTTCTAGAACGAGAGCCGCTGCTAAAGGACAGGCTTTTTCTCTTTCAATAAACTATGCAATATTAATCACACTGTCTCTTCTTAGCATACCATATTTCTTCATTACTCTGTATCCTCTTTTCTATTTTATTTCTCTTTTATTTCTCTTATTCTCACTCTTTTTCCCTTTATTCCTCTCTAGTTCTCGTCTCTCATTTCTCTATATTTTCTTCTCTTGTTCTCTATTAATTTCTTCACTTTTTCCCAGTATATCTTCACTTCACTGTTTCTCACTATCTTCTTTGAAGTCACTTATTTCTCCTTTCTATTCAACAACTTTTTCCTTAATTCTTACTCTTTATTCTTTGACTCTTCTTCTGTTCCTTTTTTAACCTTAATTTAACTATTAATTCAGCTAGCTATTAACTATTAATTCACATAGCGATTAAAAAATACATGTCTTACAATCTATGGAGAAATCGAGTTCTGCTCTCAATAGTCTTGCATGGTATAATTCAACTTGCTGTTATTTGCTACTCATCAAGCTGTCTCACTTCACTTATTACTTC
The DNA here is from genome assembly GCA_021613375.1 of Megaleporinus macrocephalus. Classification (NCBI taxonomy): domain Eukaryota; kingdom Metazoa; phylum Chordata; class Actinopteri; order Characiformes; family Anostomidae; genus Megaleporinus; species Megaleporinus macrocephalus. The sequence goes on from CM038706.1 coordinate 32,917,570, forward strand.
AAAATCCCTTTTTAATTTTCACTGTCTTCCCCCCATTATTGCAATGTGCACAATAATACAAAATTTAGAACAAAGAAAACTGCAGACATCGCCAGCACTCGTAAACAGACACACGATTCTTAAACAGTGTGGCCCAGACAGCCTACACACACACACACAGCCTGCAAAAAAGGAAAGGCTCACCCAATCTGTCAGATCGGAGCGGTGTGTCCATGGGCTGGAGATCACATCACGAAAGATTGCGTGACGCCAGAAAATATAGTAAAAAACGGCAACTGATTGTCAGCTGTAAGCTGAAATATCACCCTCTCTCTATGTATTCTTGGCATTACATAGGGCATGATCAGTAGAGCCGATAAACAGATGTGTGCCTTTAAAAGAGCTTCTTTGGAAATATATGTTTTGATCCATGAGTAGTCTGCTTGCTCTCTTCATTCTACACAGTGGTCTTACTTACATGGGCTGATGATTTTTTAAGTTTGTGTTTATAGAACTGGGACTGTGATTACGGCTGCTGTTGTAGATTGCTGTGCCTTGCAGTTTCATATCATCTGACACAAAAAATATATGTCTTACCTACCTGTACTTTCCAGATCAGATACAAATGTTTACAAATCTATTACAGGATTACCCCCTCATGGAATCAAAAACTGTAGTCTACTCCAGTTGATGTTTATATGTGGTTATATTCTATGTCGATGAATACATTAGTTGTTTGTTAACTGGTTATTTGGTCTGCAAGTAAGCATGTCTTTTGTAAGGTGTTGTTAAATCTGAAGAGCTGGAAGAGGTGTCAAACACGTTTTAACATCTATTTGTAGTGCCCCCTGGTGTCCATTCCATCAGCAGAATAGAAATTTACTCTAATATCACTGTCCATAGAAAAACATGTATCTCCATGATTTAAATGTTTTTATATCATTTGAACATGATAGCTGCTCTTTATATACTGTGCGTCATGATCAACAGACGAATAGAAGTGCTCCAGAATCACATAAAAACGTCTTCACATTAAAAGTCTCAGGTAAAGTTACTATTTTTGAGATACTCTTTTTTTCTTTGAGTAACAGTATATTTAATGAATATCATTCAATAAGAACATTTCTTACTGTTGTCATTGATGAACTAGGGCTCTCTTTGTGTGTGAAATGTTGTTAGATTGCTAATAAGCAATTAAGAAGGAGAATGGAGCTTTCAAAGCTGCAGCTTTCTTCACCTCAAATTTGGTGCGTATATTTAATACCATGCGCTGAGGGGAGAATGAGTAGGGTTATGTGCATGCCATAAGCATTAGGTGTGTGAAATTAGGGACAGGTGTATGTGTTCTAAGCTACAGTGGCAAAAAAATCCCTTTCAGAGCTAGAGAAATAAACCTTGAGAGGAACCAGTCAAACTATAATGCAACAGTGAATTGGAAAGGAGGAAACTTTCAGAGTAGCAGTGAGAACCAGCTCAGAGCTCCAACATCAGCACACTTGTGTGAGTGTGCAAGAGCAGTGGGACAACAGGACCAACATTCTCAGTTTACATCTTCTGAGTTTAGATCTTGGTCCAAGAAGCATAATCTGTTTTATCTGAGTTAAGTAAAAGGAAGTTACTTGACATCCAGTCTTTTGTCTTTTACACAGTCCTCTATTTTATCAAGTGGAAATGTATCATCTGGTTTAGCTGAAATATATAACTGGAAATGGAAATTTATACCATGTCTCCTAATAATGGTACCTAGTGGTAAAATATATAAGGAAAATAATATAGGTCCTAAGACAGAGCCTTGTGGAACCCCATACATTACTAACAGATATGGATTATCTGTACTAACAGGTGATTCAGCGTTTACAGCTAATAGCAGGAAAGCGTCAGGAAAACAGCATGAAGAAGGTCTGGGATGCAACCTTCTTCATGCCTCATGCTGCAAAGATAGCAGTGGAAGCTCAGTAGAGGGAGGTGTGGACAGAGCAAACCAGTTTAACAACTTCTATAACAGGTTTGATTGTTCTGCTCTTCTGCCCTCTCCTCTCCTCCTCCTGCAGCAGCTATCACCTCACCACCATCAGCACCCCCAGCAAATCGACTCTCACCCTCCACCATCATTGCCACAATCAGCCGGTATAAACATTTGGCGCTGTGAGGGTCATGTTCTTTAACTTCTCCAGTGCCTTCAACACCACCCACCTTCAACAGCCTTACAAATTTCTGGTTATACATCTGGATGACAGGCTGGACTGGTCAGTGAATACTGACGTCCTCCACAAGAGGAGACAGAAAAGACTCTACTTCCTGAGGAGGCTTGGGTCTGCCGAAAACTCGAGTTGGCACAGGGCCGGAGCATAATACGGCATCAGACATCATCTAGGCTAATTGACACACCTCTTTAATATTTGCCTCTTAATTGTATTGCTGCAGACTAATGTCATTAGTCCCTATACAATTTCTATCCACACATATTTATGATTAGCTAGCATATCCCATAAATGAGAGGCTATTTTCACATGCCATAAAGTAGAATTACCTATCTCCAAAGGACACTGAACAGGTGTCTCAGATGGTTTTTCACTGAGTGAGACCAAACTATTTTGCACATGGATTTGGGATTATTGGTGCTCACATGGCAGGGAACACATACCAGTAATTTATGTATGTGTTCCCTGAAGGAATGTATTTTACTATTATCTATAATAACAGCAACATATAAAAAAATAACATTGGAAGTCTTTGGAAGTCTATTAAATAATCATTGTGGAAAACATACACATACTGTAGTTCCAGCACTACCAAACCACTTTGTTTACATCTCATATACTCAATTATAGAGGAATTCTAAAAAAAAGTGTGTCCTAGGTGTCCACTACTGGAGGAAACAGCGGTGGTAACGTTTCACACGTTTCACACAGTGCTGCTCTCTGTGTTATGAGTCCCTGCAAAAAACAGATGGTGCTCCACTTTTCCTGTGGCTCTCTCCTGCTGAAAACGACTCTGTATGACCAGCAGCCTCAGGCTAATAACACCACTGTCATATGAAATAGTATGAATCTGCTTATCTCCAATATGTATTTTCTGAATTTCCCTGATATAGCAGCTCAATTCAAATTTTCAGATTTAAAGGTGCTCCCTCCTTTAAAAAGCTATATATATATATATATATATATATATATATATATATATATATATATATATATATACATACAGTCACAAGAAAAAGTATCTGAACCCTTTGAAAATACCTGTTTTTCTGCATTTAATTGGTCATAAAATGTGATCTGATCTGATCAAGTACAGACAAACTCAATGTGCTTAGCCTAATACCACACAAACAAATATAAAATTTAATGTCTGTATTGGACATATCCATTTAACATTCACAGTGCTGGAGGAATGTTGGCCCATTTCCTGACAGAACTGTTTCAGCTCAGTCATAGTCTTAGGATATCTGGTGTGAACAGTTCTCTTGAGGTCATTCCATAGCATCTGTTTTGGATTCAGGTCTGGACTCTGACGGGGCCACTCCAAAAGACAATTTTTTTTTTTAAGCCATTCTATAGTAGATTTACTGCAGGCGTGCTTCCTCTGTGGTGTCCTGTCATGGAGTACATGCCTTTTCAATGATTTGCGTATGGTAGACTCATGAACAGAGATGTTAACCAGTTTTTTTTTGCATTGTTTTGATTGACATAAATGAACGGAATAGAAATATTTGGCTGAGGTTATTAAATTATTCAGAATTTTAAAGATCTAGAATCAGCACTGTGCACCAGTTCTTTTTATTCAGTGAGCGGTTATCACTGTGAATAAGTGCAGCTTTTGCATAATGTCAGCTGTTTTGTTTCTGAAGATGCTGGATTTTTAGTTAGTATCCTTTACATCCTAGATATAATAACAGTGAAGCTTCAGTTAATATGTGGACACAAAGTGGCCGCTTATTCATCAAAATTGATTGCATGCAAATTTCACTAATAATTTTGTTATTCATTGATTATCTTTGCCGTATCTGTACAATTAAACTCAAATGTGGTTGGAATGCCTAAGTAAGAGTAAATGTGTAACAGTATGGAAAAAACACCTCACTTTAAACTTCTCCTCCCGGTGAAGCCATTACCTTATGAGCTAGCTGAATCATGTTTTACTGGAAACATCTGCATGAATTAGGGCAAGTTTATTGCAAATGATATGTGTAAATGCTTTGAGCTAAATGATAAATCAGTTTGCTGAGTGGTTTGGTGTGAAACCTACTGTTCTAGAGAAAGTTACAATTGTTCACAATGGTTCCCTCACAGACAGTTAATGCTTTAGAGTAGTTAAATAGTTAAGAATAGTTGAGTTTTGTTGTAAATATCGTGACCCCTGGTTCCTATCACCACCACTGTAAAGAAATCTTAACCATTTCAAACCAAACCACTTTGTTTACATCTCACATACTCAATTATAGAGGAATTCTAAAAAAAAGTGTGTCCTAGGTGTCCACTACTGGAGGAAACAGCGGTGGTAACGTTTCACACATTTCACACAGTGCTGCTCTCTGTGTTATGAGTCCCTGCAAAAAACAGATGGTGCTCCACTTTTCCTGTGGCTCTCTCCTGCTGAAAATGACTCCGTATGACCAGCAGCCTCAGGCTAATAACACCACTGTCATATGAAATAGTCAGAGGGTAAGGAAACAGAAGGATGATTAGCAGAATCTCAAAAGAAAGACATGCTCTAGTCATGTGGCCTTCCAATTTTTTCCCTAATATTCCGAATGTCCTTTGTAGAATAGGGTGAGCAGTGTCTTTGTATTTAATAATCTTTATCCACCATGTGTGCCGTGTAAATACATGTTCATATCCAAGTTATAGTGATCCCATGCAAATTGTCATGTCTGTAAATATTCTATTATATTCTCTAGCAAATTAGTTTTTGTAATTTTTCTTAAAGCAACATTTTGTAATGATTTTATCTTAATATGACAGCTACAAAATATTTTTAATATTACGCTGATTTATAATGGGGGAGAACAACAACATTGTCAGAAGAAAAGAAAAAGAGAGATTGACCAAGCAAGAGACTGGACAATGCTGTGTAAATTCAGAAGCCACTACTATCGGTGTAATTTATTTTTAAATGGAGTAAAATTATGTCACCACCTCTCCATGAAAAAAACTGTAACCCTCTTCAATAGAATTTGTACTGAAGCCTCACAGCGGTGGTAACCGCTGACAATTTTTTTTTTTTTTTAAAGCCATTTAGGATAAAAACAAGGACTTGCTTTGTAACTTAAGCAGCACAAATAAAGTAAACATTTTCTTGAAATTTTAACAAGGTGAAGTGACTGTAAGTGTATTTTTCCTCGGAAGTAAGAGTGAGCTACATAAAAGGGAAACATTCCAGCACACAGTCACAGCGAAACTGATCACTTATAGAGCACACTTTTTCTAGGCCTGAGAAGTCTATGAACCATAGCACAAATGCTGGAATGAAGATGAGATTATAGATTAGAGTGGAGATCTGGAACTTATTGGAGCTCTTTGTATTGTCTCTGCTCAAAAATACAATTCACAGATCAGACAGATTGCAGGAAGGGGGGGGGAAGTCTGAAAATGCCCGCAGATGGGCTGTAATGCATTTGATGTGTGCCGCTGTCTCAGTGTTAGTAGTAGTATGTATTATATTTTTTGGGGGGGTAGAATTGGGTTGGGGGTTTTGGCAAAGCAACAGTGTTGTAACTGCATTCAGTGATACAAATCAGTGATCTCAGTAAGACACTCAGCGCTTGTATTGGATTACAGACAGACTACTCCCCTACACTCAGAACCTGCCATTATAAAAACATCAGTGTAATAAACCAGCCAATACCACTTCAAATATTAACTTGACTTATAATTATAAAATTATGCAAATTATTTTTATAGCTAAAGTTAGGTGGTTGCTAAGGTTTTCTAGGCCATTTTTAACTTCTTTAGAGGTTGATGTTGCTAGGTTGCTATGTTGTTCGGTGGGTGCTTGGGTCTTTTATGTGTAGGTTACTTTTGCATATGAGTGTTTGTAGCATGACTGCTAAGAATCAGAGGCTATATAGGGAGTGTAGTCTGCTGTGTTTCACGGAGACGTGGCTTAGTAGTGACACTCCAGATGCTAATGTGGAGCTACCTGGATTCACCTTGTTAAGAGCGGACAGGGACACGAATCGGAGCGGCAAGTGCAAAGGAGCTGAGGAGAAAGGCAGCAGGCCCGGACAAGTTGTGCCCCAGAATGCTCAAAACATGCACCGTCTACGTGTCTTCCATGTGACTGGAACTTTCCCGAGACTGAAGACAAGCCTCTCCAACACATCTTCAACCAATTTCACTATGTGGAGGTGGTCAGGACCTACAAATGTCTGAGTATTCATCTGCACAGCAGGCTGAGCTGATCAGCGAATATTGACACCCTCCACAGGAATTATATATTATATATATTATATATTTATTTCATAGATGAATCTGTATAACTGTATATAATAATATATATAATACCTATATATAATAATGACTATACTATTATTATTACACTATCCCTGATATATTGTACATCATGTATACAGTTTATACATATACATAGTACTGCTGCTTTTTATTGCATATTTGCACTGCCAACTGAGAAACTTGGGGCTTGAGTTCAGGATGGCTGTGACTGCTGGGATTTGAAACCAAATCCCACCTTGCCAAGCGAAGAGTAAGTAAGATTTTGTAAGAAAAAATTCAAATTTCATCACGAGAAGATGAGGGCAGAGGAATGGTTTATATAGAGCGTGTAGTGATAAAGATGAGGAGTTTGGGCATGGTCCTTCTCCCAAACTTATGTTATTTTATAACTTAATTTTAAAGTAATTCAGAGAATCTGGTTAGCTTGGTTTTTAGCTTGATTTACCTGTTCAGTATCGTGTGTCTAACTGTAGTTCCAGGTCCACTGGTCACGTCATCAGCTGCGCCCTTTACTGATACCCCAGACTACTTATGACCACCTTGAACAATATGGTTAGGTGGCCAATCACGACCCACCTTCTCATAGCTCCTCACCGGAGTACTGATTCAACACACGTTTATGTTTACGTTTAACAGGCTATATAAGCATCCTTGTTTGTTCCCCCAGTTGCAAAGTATGGCTTATGATTTTCTGAAAGCATAATGAACTTATCTGTTTGATACCTGATTTGATCTGTTTCTGTCTTTTCTCATTTTTGCCTTTTGTCTAGTCCTTCTGTTATTATTGCTGATCTGTTTGTTTTGGTTCCAGTGATTTGTTGTCATACTGACAAAATATTTTATCTAAAGCACAAAATATTTTTATTTTACAGTGTACCAGTATTTTTAATAATATGCTGGACTCCTAGAACCCAACTAGAACCCAACTGCAATCATTTCATCTTCTCCTTTTTGGTTTTCTTTGCTTGATACAGGACAATAATTTGCCTCACATTAAGATGTTTTCCACAAGCACAGGATCAGGGCTGGACGGGGACAAAAAATCGGCCCAGGCATTTTTGTCTTAAACCGGCCCATCATAACTAGCGGAGCACAGCTGACCAGTAATTTATGTATGTGTTCCCTGAAGGAATGTATTTTACTATTATCATATAATAATTATCAAATAATAACAGCATCATATAAAAAATAACTATTTGCCTTCAGGCTTATTAGAAATTTACAGTGAATCATTACTTTGGAAGTCTATTAAATAACCATTGTGAAAAACAAATATGTAAATTTACACATACTGTAGTTCCAGCACATTTGTCTGCTCATCTCTAATATGTATTTTCTGAATTTCACTGATATAGCAGCTCAATTCTAATTTTCAGATTAAAAGGTGCTCCCTCCTTTAAAAAGCTATAACATGCATTTGGATCAGGCTAAAACAAGACTGCTTTGTGAACTCATGCAATGCATCAGCATTTGATTTGTCTTACTCTTATTCAATGTGGGCATACCTTTTGCTATTAATACTTTTATACACTTACTTTAGTAAAGCTTAAATTGCAAAACTTTTGCTTGGGTTATGGTTATCATTGGGTTATCATTTAGCAGTTGCTACAAATTCAAACAACTATGCAGCCTTTCAACACACCTTTAACCTAAATAACTAAAACGCTATGATGTAGCTTAAAATGGACACTTGCTGCTCATCCAACACTTTTCAGTCTTGACCGTTGGCTATTTTATCAGAAGAAGGTGGCGTACGTGGCTGCCAGATTTTGGGAAGTATGCAAATACCAATTAATACTGATACTAATCAATCGCCATTGCTAATCTTTCTCATGTAACAGAGCTAATGTTACCTCCACCACCTCAAAGTCCCTGTGTTATCCTAACGTATCCTAAATTTTCCCGCTCAGTCTGTCCCTTGGGTTCCCTGTCCACAGCCTGCGTCTCTGGCTGCCCCTCTGCCTGCCAGCTGCTGCTGTAATCACCTACAACCTGCTGTTGCTGGAACATTGTTGTCACAGAGGATGTGGAGGCTACAGCAGCGAACATGTCTGTGATCTTAGCACATTTTGCAGCATCTTCGGTGACACTCCATCTGCGGTGACACCCTTCAATGTCTTTGCACGCAACTTCTCCGCACCCCCTTTCTTTCGCTTTGGGTTGTTTGTGTTGCCACTCATTTAACACGCGAGCTCAACACTGAAACTAGCGGGAGTTACAGGAGACGCAGATAAAGGGTGGGGCCGCTTTCGTCCTATATCCTGATTGGTTCAGTCCACTGTCTATATTGAATATGAACCCACGGGCTGCCCCCTCTAAATTGTGGGCCGATCTCTTAGAAAAAAAAAAGGGAAGAAAAAAAATCCAACAGCATCGGCCCTGAGGACTGTCGGACCACCGGGCAAATGCCGGGTATGCCAGATTACCAGTCCAGCCCTGCACAGGATACATCTTCCTGCATTAATGCATCAGTTAGGGTTAAAATAATTGTTACCACATGAAACATATTAATTACTACAGTAATTATTCAATCAAAATTATTCAATTTATTGACTTATTTAAATACAAACATACTTTTTGGCCAGGCAATGTACAAGTCTATATTTAAACCCATTTATTTATGTATTACTCCACAGTTTTTTAGTTCTTCTGAGTGTTTTAGATGTAAACAGGGTCATGTGGTATGAAATAGTTTTTTTTTTTTCAGTAGTGGTGATAGGAACCAGTGATCACTCAACACAAGTATAGCCAAAATCACCTGTGAACCTGCACACATTTTCAGATTTTTATATGAAATGTTAATATAATATAAAAAAAATAAATACGTTTCTTTAGGTACTGTTTTGCCTCACAAAACCTTGCATGTATCCTTCCACAAAATCTTTTCAGTGAGCTAACTTCTAGAGGTTAGAGGGCGTCTGGTTCCTATCACCTCCACTAGTGGAATTCCAGCTCTATGACTACATAAATATAGTGCAGGACAAGCGTGTTTTGTAACACTCATTGAGCCAAAGGTTTACTCTGCTCCTCACCTGTCCTGAGGGCGGTGTCTGTCTGAAAGCAGTGCTGTACGCTCTTGGTTGCCTGACCTAAATGCACGAATTGTGTGTCTTGTCAGAAAAGTTCAGTGTGTCTCTGACGGCCTGTGTGATGAGCTTGTGCTTAGACAAATAGGCTTACTATACATAATTGACTTACATATTATCTACTTTCAAAATAAGATATTCATTCTACTTTATATTGTATTGATGTGTGTACATCTGTCCTAATGATATATAATTATATGTTCTAACTGGGGACTAGTGGCAAAAGTGTGTTTAAGTCAGAAACCACACAACAGAAAATATAACCAACTTTTAAGACTGAACTTTGAAGGTGTATCTCTGAAAGTCAGTAGTATTAAATTACCCCACAACAGCAATTTATTTAAAGGGGGAACAAGCTCCAGTTAGGTATAAAGGAGGAACAACTGTGTTTGAAGTTCATGGCATGTACTGAACTCTGTGGCATGTTCTGAACTCATGTACTGAACTCTGTGATAATAGTTTTACATTCTATAGCATCATTAAATAGTTTTAAAACAGCTAAAATTGTTAGGAGACATTTAGGGGAAAAGATGATTTCATCTGTTTTAGCTTAGTAACTCATGATTAGACAACAATACTATGTTACAAAATTTGTTGAAATAATTTTAAGAAACTGGTCAAACACATATATTATTAAGTATTATGTCTTATAGTGTGGATAACAGCCCAGAGAAGCCAATCAATTACCAGATTTAGTGGTGCTGAGAAACCCCAAAACAGCATATAAAGATTATCACACTGCAAATCTAAACTAATTACATATTAACCTGATCATTACCTCCTCTGAGTTATTTTGCATTATGTGATATTCTGAAGGTAAATGCAGGAGAGCTATGATGCAGAGATGGACAAGAAGAGCCTTCCGTCAAAGCAGGAGCTCTCATTACTGTCTCATTACTCCTCATTTAGGCCAAAGGAGAAGAAATGGTTTCTGATCACATGGTGGGCTTAAGTAAGTGTAATTTCCAGAATAACCATTTTCTGCTCTGTAAGGGAAGTTTCATGATCATAGTTTGTTTCCGTCAGGCTAATATCTGCTTGTGGCCACTCTGCAGAAACCTTAGACCAGTCGTTTCCCATGATCATCATTAGGAGCCTTCTTAGTTCACGAGTGGTCGGTCGGAATTCCTGACAAAATGTCAAAACTTCATTACCAAATTTCTCTCCCCCTACATTGGACAGTTTCGGGAGATGTTGAAGTGCATTCTTTAGTCCTCCATCGTCCATGGTCTGTTCTACCATTTGGGCAGAAAAACATTCAGCAGATTTACCGTCTTTTAGAAAACATGTTGAAATGTTCGGCAGGCTTCTTCTGCGTCGAAGATCATCCCGGCATGGACGTTCTTCTTCCTCTTCGATATCTTTTAACTGTTGGAATGCAGATGTGGATGCATCATACGACTGAGGTGGGGGTGAGGATGCCAGGGTTCCAGGTGCTCTTGTGTTTGTTCGGCTTCGTGACATCAGGACCTGGACATGTTGCGGCTGACTGCCAGGAAGTGCCAGGTACAGTGGGGGATGCATGTCCAGATCAGGATCAACCTGCAATTTAGTACACTGAGGAACAGACATTACTACATTCCCATTACCTCCTTTCTCATTTTCATGTCGTTTGTTTGATTCCTGTCTCTTTTCTGCTTCAGTTATCCAAACACCTTCCAATTTGCTTGAAATTTGTTATTACTGCTTTTCTCTTTTTCTCCTAGTTGGGTTTCTAGACTTCTGAGCTTTTTTACACTTAAGCTCCCAATTCAACCCATGTTTCCATTTCCATTAAAACCTCCTCTCCATGTTTTCCTCATATCAATACATATTGATACATATACAAACTGGTCTCTTGTCCACTGCTTAATTATCACCTCAGAGCCTGCTCTTACAACTACACTCGTCCATATAGCGCCTGCATATAGCTTATATAGCTTACCTTCTTTCCGAAAGTAAAGAATTCTCTTATATCGTCATATAAGTCGGACTTCTACTATTCCCTTTTCCTCACTATTCCGGACAAAGAAATCCATGCATTCAAGTCTGCTTATTTGTCCTACAAGTCTAACTTCAACTATTTATTTTACCACTAATCCGGACAAAGAAAGATGTGCAAATCCAGGCAAACAGTTTAAAAACATATTTATATATATGGTATCTCTGGCGCAGAGTGGTTGAGATATACAAAGGTAACATACATGCACACAAAGGTTTTTTTAGGTTAACTGCAGGTACATGTGACAAGCATAAAGTCACGTATGCAAGAGTGATCTAAAAGCATCAGGCATAAAGCCCTGTATAAGGAGTAATCTAAAACATAAACTTGTGAATGTAAATAGAAGATATATATATAAAATGACGTGACGTGAATAGAAGTAATATAAATCATGAAACTTCCCTTTACAGCTCTCACACTTACTATCATTTCAAAGAGGGGCAGCAAGATACTTACTAAACTTCAAATGACTTGGCCTGTTGACACCACTCCCAAAACAACATGGCACGCTCAGTCTGACAATTTTGAAAGATATGAATGTAGAGATCATGTATTTTGATTGCGAATTCCTTTTAGCCAAATTGGCTGCTGACTGAGTTGATGGCTGGTATTTACTAGCCTGTCAATTATTATATTCTGTATAGTTGATCTGTGAGTGTCCACTAGATTCAAAACCTGATATTATGGTAAATATAGCCATAACAGTGATGAAGAGAGGCATCGCAGAGTTTAATGTTTGCTCTTGGCTAATCAACAGGACAGTAAAAGAAAATCAAACAACAAACATGGGAACTCTTTTCTCTTGTAATATTACCTAAATTAGCACAGTATTGGCTCCTTGCCTCCATCACATCCATTCTGTTTTTACTTAGTGGCCTTTATTTGGATAATGGATGTCATTAGAATATTGTAAGTGAAAATCTTTTTATACGTATTTACCCCTAATAACATTTTTTAACTTTTTTTTTTTTTATTAACAGCTGAAAGTAACGCTGGAGGAGACTAAAGAGGCAGATAGAGGTGCATATAAGGTTTAAATAACAAAGCTAGAGATACAGGGAATATATATCAAACAATTAAACACAGACACGACAGACTAAACACCACCAAGACAGCAAAAAACAGCAAAATGTTAGACAAAGGCAAGGGGAAAGCAGAGGATATATAACAACACAGGAAACACGGAACACTTGGAAACAGGAGGGTTCACAGATTCAGAGCAGGTGTGGGGCAGGGAGAAATGAGGAGCACATGACCAAAATATAAACAAGAGCACATGGCTGCAACCGAGGCGAGGCGGGCAGGCGAGGACAGGCAGGGTGTGACACCGAAACATCTTAAATAATATATAAATAACATACATTTTTAAAAATCATATCAGGCTTGCTTAAAATTCGAAAACATCTTTTAAAACATTCCAAAACATTTTTATTGTGGTCAGTTCCACTTCCGCAGCGCCCTTCAAGTTCATCATCTATGCTATAGGTGTGGATCACATTATGCAAATCAGTCAACCAACCTCCTGATGGTCAACTTTTGCCTGGCTTATATATTTGAAAAGAACCATTATTATGCAATATTATGCATAATATTATGCAATACTGGAGCAGTGTTTTAGCATAACTTCTTTGTTTGTCTAAGTTTTTCTCATTTGGCTTGTTTTTCATTGTTAGTTTAGTAATATTGTAGTTTTGTGACAACACTGTATGCACCAAAACAATAGGTTGTCACAACGTAACTGTGTTCGCGGAGTAAAACGCTAAAAACTACAATTGAGATGCATTAAAATGTAATTAATCAGAAAGTTGTGACAATCTTCCCAGAATTCTTCATATGTTCCATACTCATAATACCATCTGACAATGTTACACAATAGTGAAGTTGTGACAACCTTGTTCAGACAACATAAAAAGCACAAGCTTTTGGGTAATGCTGATTAAGGGCAAGATAATGTCCTCTGGATTAATTTCAATACTGATAAAGGGCAAGATAAGGTCATCTTGATGAATTTCACTAGATAAAACATAACTTGACAAAACTGCTACAGGCCAAGTCAACATATTGTAACACAAAGCAACATCTGGTTAAAAGCTGTTTGAATTTTTATTTTATTTATTTATTTATTTGTATCTATCTATTTGGTTATTTATTTATTTTTAGACCTCCACAAACTTTCTTCTGTCGTTTTGTAAGCAGTAGCGTAGCATCATGAACCATTTCACATGAACTGCAGAAAGTGTACTACCACAGAGAGGTGCATGTGAGTAAGAGGCAAATGAGAACAACTCCTCGCAAAAAATAAAATATACATACAGTACAGACCAAAAGTTTGGACACACCTTCTCATTCAAAGAGTTTTCTTTATTTTCATGACTATGAAAATTGTAGACTCACACTGAAGGCATCAAAACTATGAATTAACACATGTAGAATTATATACTTAACAAAAAAGTGTGAAACAACTGAAAATATGTCTTATATTCTAGGTTCTTCAACGTAGCCACCTTTTGCTTTTAGAAATAATAAATAAATGCTTTTAGAATTTTATCATTTCACAAAAATGTTCCTCTATGTAAAATTGCGAAGACTTTGGATATTCCATCAGCTGCAGTACATAATATCATCAAAAGATTTAGAAATACCTAAGGCTAACGACCAATATTGGATGCTCGTGATCTTCAGGTCCTCAGGCGGTACTGCATTAATAACAGGCATGATTCTGTACTGAAAATCACTGCATGGATAGTTCACTGTGCAATTCACAAATGCGAGTTAAAGCTGCAGTCATATGTGATGCAGAAAGGCAGCTGTCTTCTCTGGACTAAATCTTATTTGAAATAGACTGGTAGAATGGTAAACTGTTCTGTGGTCAAATTAATCAAAATTTCCTCCCATAGGCTCCCATTCATTTTTTGGCTGAACATAAACATTATGGTTTCGTTCAACCTACAGCCACCAAACTTTACATACTTACAGCAAATGGCCAACCTCTGATCCGTAGACATACCAACCTGAATTGCTCTATTTGTTGTTTATGCACAACCATTCTGCGTTTTCTTCAGGAAATACACTTTTCTAGTTTTTTTGTTGCATAATTATGCTGTTCTATTCAATTCAATATTGAAATACATAGCTTTTTTATGTTAAATATGTGTGAGCTATGTTGACATCTGTGAGTTGATAAATAGTGATCTATACTTCTGTAGTTCAGTTTAAATCACAGTGGCACAATACCTATAATAAATTGTTAAGCTCAACAACAGTCATAAGATTAAACTTAAAATAAGTATTATTCTAATGGTACTCTATTTTATTACAGAAAAACAGCATCCCTTTCCTTTTAACTCTGGACCTATATTGCCTGCTATGTAACTTTGGAGTGGTCTGTACACGTAATGCTTTAAGGCCCCATGCCACACAAACAATTATGGGTCTTCAGCTAGGTTTAAGAATCTAGCTTGGCATTCCTAGTACACACATCATGGCAAAGGCTCAGAATGAGATGAAAGAAGACGTTGAAGGAAGAGAAAAATAAAGAGTTTAAACAAGCATAAGACCAGACAAGAGTAAATCTTAGCCTTTTACTCATTGGCGAAAGCTAAAAGACATAAAACGATGCTGGACAAATGCCAACCTGGCCAAAAAGATTGGTCAGTCTAGGTCAAATAAGGCTTGAAAGTTCACAACCTCTCTCAGCTAGCTTGTTACAAAATTACACAGTATGTTAAGTTATATCAAATAATGTACATCACAGGACATTGTATCATGTCATCATCATGTAATTTTCAGATGCCTTTGGCAGTTCTGTACCTCTAGCTCTACTAGTTCTCAAATAATGCTGCTTTAAGCTATCATTAGCATTACATCACTGTGCTGTACAGTAAACTGTCAGTTGTCATAACATACTGTCACTTCACCAAAAACAACCTAATGTCAGGAAAAAAATGAATAAGTAACACAAAATAAAGATGTTACACCAAGGTGTTGAAGTTGACAACAAGCCATTATTATTGTTTATGTAGGATTAAGCCTTATGTAGCTTTATGAACACTGCCCTACAATAAATCACAGCGATGTAATACCTATAATAACTTGTTGAGTTTAATAACAGTTATAAGATTAAACTTGAAAGGATTAAGCCTTATGTAGCTTTATGAACGCTGCCCTACAGTACAAGAGCACGTTTGCACGTTTGTTTTTTTTTTATTTCCCAGCTGTTACTAAATTAATTAGTTATCTCCCTTCACTTCCAATGTCTCTCTATCATCCACATCATAAAATTGCTCTTCATCCTTCTGTTCCTTCTCCTCTTCATCAAACGCACTTTTCTTCAGCTGGGACAGCATATCCTGGAGAGTGGTCTTCACCTTCTGCACCTCCTTCTCCAAGGACAGTGCACAATAATTAAGGACAAAACATCAACATATGCATATTATGGCCACAAAAAATTGTCTCTATAGTAGCCTAATAAAAACAAAGAGCAGTAAATGGCATATATGGCCTGTATTATACTGGAAACAGTACACAAACATGATATGACTCACTGTTTCTAAATTTGATATCGGCAGCACCCTCCAAAAAAGAACATGTGATTCATAATTTTTCTAACAAAAGATTTTATTTGTGCAACTGGATGAGGCCTTCATTATATAATGTGCAACACTACATTGTTTGTTCAATGTTAAAATAACCAATGACTCCTCTGAAAAAGAAGCACATTCTCCAAAACGTGTTTAGTTTTTACTGAGCATTAATTTTTATCAGAGGTGCTGGAACCCAAAGAGGTCAGCAGCATTTATGGACATTGTTGATAGATGATTTCCACTGTGTATAGTTCAGTCTTAACATGTGTTTGTGGATGCAGTCTAGGACAGTTTTCATTAATAATGAATAATAATCTATCACAGAAACATGCAGTTTTCAATGCAGTGCTGTCTGCCTAATCAAATGTCATGTTGTATGCCCCACAGAGTCTGTTGTTTTTCAATTCTTGGTTTATTTACTAAGCCTTTCCTAAATCGTCCCACTAATATGCAAGCGTAATTGTATCATCAGATGTTTTTTCCACATTTTCACAACATTCCTAATCTTACATTTCTTTAGAATGTGTTCCAGGTATCACTTTAGAAATGAGCACATTGCTGCTGTGGAAACAAATATTCATTACCTCCATTATTTAATTTATCAGTTTCTGTCACAATTAAAAAGTATTTGTTGTTGTTTTTCTTTACATTGTATGTACATTTCATGATGAATGCATTACAAGAATTTACTGAAATGACCCAAACTAAAGAAGTCTGGTTACCTTGTCAAAATGTAAAAATATTTTCTTTCTTTCTCCTGTAAAGTTATCATTTGGGAGATATGAGGTTTTGTTCTGGCAGCAGAAATACATTTACTAAAAACAATTTAAAATATTTTGCCTTTGTACTTTTTACATTGAAATACAGGTTCAAGGGGATTTACTTATAACTGCTTTCTGCTTTTATTTGTTGGTATTTCACCCATCTTTCCAGTTTTTTTAATATAAGGAAGAAATGCATCCAAATATGTTCTGCACATCATCTTTAGTTCTGTTATTAATTAATCATACTTTTGTCATATCATTAACCTGAACCACTTTATCTTCTTGTGACTGAATGTTTAGTTTTATTCTGAGGAGCCCAGTTCAGCAATGTGGCCTAAATACCTTTTTCTGAGCAACAGAACAGACTCCTCTCATCACTTCAGGATTGTTCAACCTGCTTAGAGACCCAAATAAGGGGAACAAGTCTCAGGCTTCATCAGCAAATTAAAGTTACACCTCTCAAGGCAGATGGACTTGATGTAGCTTGTTTTGCTTTTCAAACAAAACCAGATTTTCCTCATTTATAAATTAAACAGGCTTTAAAATGTGCTTTATTAATTATGAATGGGGATCAGTCAGATCACCCTCTGGCTGATCGGACAAACATAATGAGGTTCCTTTGGCAGAAATCACTATTATCTGCCTGCTCAAACTCTGTGCTAAACAAGGTTTTTGCTTTTCCAAGCCCAAAAAACTGCAAGCTGAACTGAGAAAGATATAGAAACTTGTGTTTGTTTAGGAACATATAAAGCCTGACTTGGCTGAGCGCGATTTTAGCTGACATCACATAAAACAACGGGATTCCTGCATGAAATGCGTTTCCAATATTTTGTCAGTGGATTAGTACAAAAATAGCTATTTTATAAGCTTCCTTCAAACATGATTTTAACAGTTACTAGAAGTACCATGTATTAGCTTATGTTCTGGACTGAAGACAATGGTTACTTAAGCTTACAATTGAGACCATGAAAAAAAAAACAACTTGGAATGTTAATGTGCTATTCAGCACATATAAAACAGATCCATATAAAAAGAACTTTAGATGACTTTTTGTCTTCTCCTTTTTCAAATTCAAAAAGTTCACACATATGTACCCCCATATATTCAATTTCCAGTCAAAATAAATAATAACTTGCACTGTTGTGAACAAAATTCTTTTTGATCTATAAAGAATAGTTTTGGTGGAATGTCTGATGTCAGACATGTTTGGTTTACAAATTTTGTTTCTTTAGTTTAGCACTACAGCTATGAGGCTATGATTGCTAACACTAGAATAGTCTGTAAATTTATCCCTAAAATATTTTAATGACTACTGACCTTCAGTGTTGGCAACTGAACTAAAAAATCTAACTGAATAAAACAAGCTGAATTTGGGTGCCAAACATGTGTCTACAAATGTGGTAATTGGCAAACTGTGAGCATTCGATTTTCCACAGAAACATGGCTTTAATAGGGATAAAAAGAGTGACATATTTAGGTCAGCAAAGCTGAGCTTGGTTTCTCTGAGATTCTGTAAAAGTTTCTGATCAATAAAATTTTGAATATGCACATAGATAGACGATGCAGAGTGAGGATATGAGTAATGTCCTGGTCACTGTTCTGTAGGGCAGATTGTAGCTGCTCTTCTAAAGACAGCAGCCTTTTACTGATGAGCTCACAGTGTTCTGTCATCTCCACCACCTTCACATTGTGAAGATCCTGGAAAAAAAGTCCAACAACACTTGCATTTTTAAAGACAAATTCTCTTCATCTCTCTTTCACAGACAAACAATCAAAACCTCATCTTGATACAGTTGGGAACTGAACTAGAGACTGGAGTATTAAACTGTATTAAATTATTTATTTATACTTTTGTATCTATTATTTCAATAGATCATTTAAATTAAAGGACTAATATAACCTGTTGTTTCTACTGTTCCTTTTATAGGCAGGATTAATATAACCTGAGATTATTTTGTACCGTTTGTTTTGTGTATGGGATTAAAATAATATGGGATTATTTCTACGGTCTGTTTTATGGACAGGACTAATGTTAGAGGTGATTATTTTTACAGTTTGTTTTGTAGATAGTATCAATGTAGACTGGGATTATTTCTATGGTTAATTTTATAGACAAGATTAACATAACCTAAGATTAACCTAAGATGGTAAACATAACTTATTATTAACATTATTAAAATTTATTTTATAGACAGGATTCACAGAACCTGGGACTATTTTCACTGCTTGCTTTATAGCACAGGATTAACAGAATCTTGAATTATCATTTAGACACAGTTTTGAGTAAATATCACATTCATTTAAACTCTGTCTTGACTCTGTCTCACTTTTATATGATCTCCATCTTGACTATGTCCCACTTTTATTTGGATACAGTCTTGAACTTGTCTTGCACTCGGCCATGGTAGTCCTGTCTACAGCCCTGGTGATGTTAGAGATCTGCTGGGGGCAGTACAATTATATTTCACCCAAGGGGACATAATAACCTCCACACCGTACAGGACATCTCATCCAGCATCTTACTTTCCTGATATTAACAAGTCCCTTCTCGGATGTGCATTGATTTTCTTTGTGTCAGCATAGTGGGCAGGTGGACACGAGCAATATGGAAAAAAATGTGAAAGAGAGAGACAGAGAAAGAGAAAGAGAGGGGGAGAGGACATAGAGAGAGAGAGAAACAGAGAGAGAAAGAGAGGGAGAGGGAGAGAGAGGAAAAAGAAAAAGAGAAAAAGAGAGGGAGAGAGAGGGAGAGAGAGAAAAAAAAAGAGGAAAGAGAAAGAAAGAGAAAGAGAGGGAGAGAGAGAGAGAGAGAGGAGAGAGAGAGAGAAAGATAACGTGAGAGAGAGAGCACTTCTCTCTTCCAGGACATCTGTTATCACTCTCCTGCTACCTGACTGTCCCAAATGTATCCGCTCAGCTCATCACATTCTAAATCCCTAAAATAATCTTTCTCATATAGATAAGTATAAGGTGCTCTTATTTCAGAGCAATGCCTTCCAATGGAACAATCCTGTGTATTTACAATTCATTCATGATATCCACACTCCTAAAGTAAAGAGTTGCGTATAATAGAATAATGGTGATGGTGCCTTTGGTCCCTTCACTGTACAATCCCTGACGCTGTCTTTCAGTTCAGGCATAAGACTGCCCTACAGTGTCGCACAACGAAAACTGCTGAGGACAGCTCACAGAATAGCACATGATGAATAATATCTAGGAAGAAAGACTAACGCTGGTTTAAGATCATTTGGTGTTGATTTAGCTAATCATCCAGCATGGGCATGCCAGCATCAGAACACACATATCATCACTGTCCAGAGAAAAGACATGTATCTCATTTTTCTGATTTTTATATGTTCTCTGAGCTCAGCAGGGCTGGCAAGAACCTCCATCATAGAATCCACTGTGAATTTTTTATTGCATCAGAGTGTGATTTATAGGAAAATGTGGGACCATTTGTCAAAAAACTGAAGCTAAAGCAGAGGTAGACCATGCAACATGACATTGAGCCAAAACATTTTAGTAAACCCATCAAGGAATGGCTCAAAAAGAAAAAAAAGGAAATTTCTACACATTGTGTGGAAATTTCATGATGGACAGACAAATGTTCTAAAATGCTTTGAATAAAATCTCTTTACATTAACTTACAGTTGTATGACAAAATAGGACATGCTATTAAATATTTAGCTCTTTATTAAGAAATAAGGACATACCAATATTTTCCTATTTTTTCGCCTGGAAAAAAAAACCATTTCCTGTAACCATTTATCGCCTCAGACAGAGGGAGAACGTTTCTTTCCTTAATGCAGAATTCCGTCAGTTGTGTGATGTTTGAAGGTTTTCATGCATGGACAGACCATTTTTAATCACCCTATAAAATCTTCATAGGATTAAGATCTGGCATTTTGACTGCTTTAACTACAGTTAATGGTCCTACATTTTCCTAAAGCACACTCTGACGCAATAAAGAATTCACAGTGGATTCTATGATGGAGAGCATGCCAGACCCTGCTGCAGCAAAGCAGTTCCAAACCTTGACATTTTCACCTCCATGCTTCACAGCTTATATGAGGTTCGTGTGGTGAAAAGCTGACTATTTTGCACCTAACATGTATTCTGTCATGGAAACTTGCATGTCTATTTCTGATGATTTTCTTTACAGTGGAATGGCTAATTTGTTTTCAGGTCATTTCTCTTAGGATCTCACCATGGAGATATCACTCAATTCAATAATCGTGAGCAAAACAAAATAAATGTCTGAGGTTTAATAAGACTTTCTTACACAAAATCCTCTTTAACAGTGTTCTAATCATCTGCATCTGATGTGTTGCACCTGATTTTAATTTTAGGCATTTTAAGTGGTAAGAAATGCATAAAAAATGCATTTCTATTAATTATATTTTGCAAATGATTTAAAATTTGTCTTTTAATTGTTATTTTTTTCCTCTTTTTTATTTGTTTGTTTACTTATTTTACCTCCATCTCCATCCAAGTATTGTCAATTAAGATCAAATGTGCAGATGTTTAAATATATGTTAAAAAAGTACAAATATTTTTAATGAGTGGCGTCCCAATTTTATCATATTACTGCAAATTAAAAAATAATCTCTTCCTGTAAAGTTACTATTTGGGAGATCATTATTTTTCTTTGGACAGCGACAATATGCTGGTTGACAGGCTGTGCTAATTTATGCTATTTTTTACTTTTGTAGGAAATGCTAAAATGAAAACTAATGAAAGTCAAGACAGTCAGCATACCACAAACAATACAACAATACAAGTAGAGCAACTTGCTGTCAACATTTCTTCCTGCTCATGCATGAATATCTCCTCATCCTGCTTAACTCACCTATATCTTGGCTTTCTGCTGACATAGTTGCTATATACACACACTTGGATGCAGTGTTTATAGTTTGTCTGAAGGTTCTTCTGCTTTTATGCATGAGTTTAATTATTAGCGTACAGTAAGCAGCTGGAGTTGGTATGCCCATTAGCCAAGTCTTAGTCAAACCCAGTATTATTATTATTATTATAATAAATGAATATAAGGTTTTGAGATCAGGATTTGTGTCTAAAGTCTAAAGATGGTGATGTGCATAGCTGAGTTAAATGACTGTATTGATTGGTTGTTATTTACACTAACAGGGTTCATTATTAATTATACATGTCATTGCTTGTTTACACCGGTCTGAGATAAGTATTATGAGGGAAAAACACAAACAAACTTGATAGTATAACCCATAACAGTAATAAAAACAGAACAAACAGAAAAACAGAATACAGCGCTTACCTCAGGATGGCTGTCCTCCCAACAGAACAGAAACTCCTCTAACTTCTGGAAAACAAAGAGAACAGAAATAACACGATTAAAAATGGTTGTTTTAATGTTTATTAGTAAGGGGCATTTATTACTTAGAGGCATGGGTTTGCATGTTAAAATGAAAAGATTGATGTGTTGCATATGATTCTAACCCAAAAAGGGTTCTGATATTGTCACATGCTTGACATTATAACAACTGTAGGTAACCATACACAACACATCTTACTTCAATCTAAAGAACCTTGCACTGATCATGATAATGTACACAATACTGTAATTCATCAGCACTGGTAACAGCAGGAGAAAAACTTTTCAAAGCTAATCTTGCTGTTTGTGTTCTGTGACGTGACTATTCTGACATCTCTAAAGCTGTTCAAGGAACAATTTGATAAAGAATCAAATGTTCACAATTTTCCATGTCCCCCAGATAATCATCCAAGACATACCTTTTGCCCAAATTTAGCTTCATTTTAGTACTGGGGCTATAAAATAGTCACTAGAAGTCAAACTCTGATTGTTACATCTTATTAACAAGTTAACTGCCATCTGAGATTATCTCAGCAATGATGTTTAAAGCTGGTTGTTAACTAGTCACTGATCATGTGATCCTGGACACCAACAACATAGACACCTAAAAAAGATAGCAGATGAGGAGGCTGGTGAGTCCAGGACCCGTATCTCTGGTTTCCCGAAGGATAGTAATGCAGATCCAGAGCATTTTGGAAGGTCACATTACACTCCACTGAATTTTTGACATCTATTTTTGTAAATCATTCCCTTCTCCTATGGGTTTATTATGATGTAATCAGCAATTAGTTGAATGAAGCCATGCAGTCTTCATTGGCTATGCAGGGAAGTTTAGTACATGTAAATAGCTTATAGTCAATTATACCTTTGCCCTAAATCATTTACAAGTCTGCTCCACCTCAGTGAAGACCAGCGGATGCAGGCTGAAGGTTTTAGGGCTGTATTTACAAAGAAGGATTTGAGTGACTATTGACTTCCAACCTGGGGTGCAGAGAAACTGTGCATGTATGATTTTTTGCAGAAGCATTCATTTAAAACACAATATAATCATCAATCAACAGCAGACACACTAGACATTAAAACAGATTATTACTAGTCTCTCCAGGATTTTATCATAACTGATACCAGTTAATTACCACCTCATCAGGTGGAGATAATAATGATAATAATTGAGTTGCTTTCATATTGTACCTTTACACAGTGAGATTAGTCTATAGCACAATGTCTTAATATGAACAAAGATATTGATGTGGTATAATATAATATAAACCTACACCATCTCACCTTCTCCATTCAGGGTAGGAGTGGAAGATGGTTAGGAGGAGTTGGCACTCTTTAAGACACAAAGACAAACAAAAGAAAAGACAAAGAAGACATGGGAATGTGCCAGGAAACAAAGAAGCAGACGAATTGATCAGGGTTAAAAACAGAAACATCTTTGCAGAAAAGAGAAAAGCAAAGAAAAGATCAAGAGGAAAATGATAAAGGAGAAAAATATTGAACTGAAAAGACGACTTTGGGAACAGCAGAGGAAACAATTCTTAAGCATCTACATTCCAGTCTCACTTAGCTACATATGCAGTGTTGTAACTGCTCTGGACTGGAGGGGTTGCAGGTGGGCATTACTGTTAATTTATATTGATTTTACAGTTCATAGGACAGTGTAAAATTAGAGACCCTTAATGTATTGAATTTATCCTCAAAAAGGCCTTTGTGGCCGATATTTCACATTTTAGCATCAGAAAATCAAACAGAAGCCTCAAGGACTAAATATGTTAGGTATTTGAGTATTTAGCAGGTCATTACTTACCTTTTTACCTGGAATTACACATTCCAGTCTTGCTATAGAATGAGGTTCTTCTCAATATGGTGTTTTTCATGGTGTACAAATTGAGACCGTATGGAAAAAGCGAATAAAAACAGTGTTTCTTACATTTACTTCCATTTTTACTGAACCCAATTTCAGCCATGGATGGTTTTCTAAACTCCAAAGTGAAAACACCCAGCCCAGACAGAAAGTGTGATTGTGAGAACTGTCTCTACCTATACCTCTAAACTGTCCTCCCTCTCCTGGCTCTCATTCTCTTCCAAGTTTTAATTGTGTTTTCTTGATTAAACGTGAGTAATTTGTCAAATATTTGTTAGATGCTTTTTTTAAATGTTTTTTCTATCGATAGACTGCATCCATCTTAACACTGAAGTTAATCAGAATGTTCAGACATTATATTAAAAGCAAAGTATTTTTTCTGCACTTTCCCTTGAGTTTAATAAATTTCTATCCATACATTACTCTCAATTCAATCTACAATATTCATTAAATATGTTTATTGGTGTTTTCCATTCTTGTCTCACTGCTAGAGGTAAATCCTGAGCTTTTACATTTGTCAAAGACAAATAAGCCTGCTGTCAATTTCTGTGGACGTATATTTCTGTTCAACAATAAGAACAGAATTACTCCTAAAGTTTAATGCCCCGAATGAAACTGCATTTTAACTCTATTTTACAAACACTTGCCAAGACAGAGTTTACTTATTCTAAGCAGGTGAACCTACTGGCAATCATCTCAAATTACTTTCTCTGCCCTACGTAGTGCACTATGTTGGGCATGAAATGGCATTCATCTAATAATATTCAGAAATAGTTTAAATAACTTTTAGACATTCAGAGTCTTTTTTTATGTAGTACTCTAATTAGGGAATATGCATTCTTTCACGCAATAGATGATTGAGCAAAGGATTACTTGGGCACACCTTTTCAATCACAAAATGTTACACAATGTAACATTCACAAATGCCACTTACAACTTTACTGCGTAACACAGTAGCCTTATGTTAACAACGTCCAGAAGCGTTGTGAACTTCTCTGGGCTGTGAGGCATCTGGGATTGACCATCACACAGTGGAAACATGTACTATGGTCAGACAAATTAGCTGGCATTTTTCAACAAGACAATGCAAAACCACATGCTGTGCACATTATACACATTTTTCCAGGAGAACAAGACAAAATAATACCCAAAGCAATTAATTGCTTGTTATCCTAGACGTAAAAATGTGTGTTTTGAGAGGAAAAGGCAACAGGACGCAGTGGTAAATGCTTTATTGTCCCAACATTTTTGGAATGTGTTGCAGGCCTGAAATGCAGAAATGGAAGAAAACATAAAATATCTTGGGTTTATACAGCCTGCAATGAATCAGAAGTCAATTTTAATTAAGTAAATGTAATAACACTGCTTTTACTTTATTTGCTTTTCCCAGCCTGTTCTGATTGATGGTTGCATTAGCATGTGTTTATCAGAATTGATGAGTCCTTTAATCATAAACAAACCACCAGCTTCAAATGTTCTACATCCATAAACCTGGACTGATCCTGGTGATTGCAAACACGGCACTGCCTTTTGTTACTTTCAAGGTGTTTCCTGTCTTCTTCCCAATGAGCACTGGAATAGGCTCCAGCACCAAGTTTTGCATCCATCAGATTCCAGTTTTAGTGGATATACCAGGTCTTCCAGGTGGTTGTTAGGAGCTCCATCTCTCTGTAGCTTATAATTAGATTCTGAAGTCCAGTTTTCTAAACTTAACACAAGTATCTTCTGTAGTCATTTTACATGTAGATAAAAGGAAAACGTGCAGCTAAGGGGAGTTTGTGCATTTCTTTGAAGTTTCAAATACAAAATAATGCAACACTCTCTATTTATAGTTTTAGAATGCTAAATAATCTTGTTTAATAATTAATCTACACACATGGCTGGACCATTGCAGCACATTTATAGTTTTATACTTTGGAAGGCAAAAATAAGATTAAAATCATTTTTCTTTTGATGCATTAAAATCTAGTCCTACAGGTGGTGTTGTAGAATATGGTAGAAACTTGCACACAAATGAGTGCAAATGTCACTTCAGTGACTCAATAATAAAGTCATAAAGTGTGAGAAAGGTATAGTGTGGTTCACCTTGGTGAATTTGGAGTTTGGCAGGTTGGCCTCTGAACCCCAACAATCCCCGGGAGTGGCGAGGATGGCACAGTCTGCTTCCATTTCAGTAAAGGTCTGAACCTGAGGACTGGGCTTTGGGGTGGGGAGGAGATCCTCTGGCTCTGAATAGGTGGTAACGTGAAGCTGGAGGCCATGTAGGAGAAGGTGGCATGCCTCCAGGTCAGCTTCCCAAATACGCCTTAGAGCTAGACCACAGCTGTAGAAAATGTAGCAAAAAGTATTGAAGGGATAAAAACAGACCTATTGGGAAGCATCAAAATGTAATAAAACAAGTTTTATATGGTAATGAAAAGGAAAAACAGTGTTCACAGTGCTCATTTTCACAGAAGCTGGCAGCTTCTTATTCCAATTTTCTATTCCACCTTTGGGCACCAGAATGTACCTGGCACACAACTTAAGGTGGAATGGAAAATTGGAAAAAAAAGCTGGTAAAACTTGCCTTGTTTGCTCCTCGCAGACGCATTCAGGCATCTGTAGGACAAGTTTCTATGAGGAATATCAAACACCAGATGCATTTATTATCAACTATATACTGCAATTCCTTTAGTATGTTTACGTAAACCTTTACCTTTAACATTTTTCAACCTAGTGTGTCCTGAACTATTTTTCGTCTTTCTTCTCCACGGTCTCCTTTTATGAACTTTAAACATCAAATACGCTTTACTACCTGATACAATATTTTTAAGTATTTCTTTAAGGCAAAACATATAACAGCTACCAGCAGTGTTGTAAACAATGGCAGAGACTACTGCCTTTTTCCAAATACACTTATAATTTAACCAAAGATGAAGCAAATTGAATGCATGTATTTCTTAAAAATGAAAATGCAACTGCAAATTCAAATTTTAAACTAAATATGACCTGCAGGTGCAAATTAATGAAACTGAGCATCAGTTTAGGCTAGGACTGGATGAACTTTCTGCAAAAATACAGTTGTCTAGAGCACCCAGGGGTGTTAACATTTAAAAAAAAAATGATCAAGAATTTTAGATGGGTATTGTTGAAATCTGTACTAAGAAAAAAACGACGCAGTCAATATTAAACAGTCAATATTAAATACCACATGAAATGATTTCTTTTAGCAAGGTCAGGGCTGGAGTGAATGAGGTGTAGCGTTTATCATCCAGATCAGTACCTGACCTCAGTAATGCTCTTACGACTAAATGCAATCAAATACTCACAGCAACATTGTGAGATCTAGTATCTTTCCTAGAAGAGTAGAGAGGGACAAACTCATGTGGTGTGTCCACAAACGATAGATTGCATGTTTACTTTGACTATTAACTGGCACTTGTATACATTGCCAAATCCTTATTTGAATACAGAGTTGTTGTCATTGGTGCAGTTTTTCACATTTATCTTTACCATAACTGGTGATAATGACAAACCTTTGTTATTCATGCTTAGGTCAATGGCTGAGACTAACTAGGACTAACATTTTTCTGTATACAGCCAGAGGAGGAGTCCATACTAGAGGTGGAGCATATTCTGGCAGAGCACAACGAGCTTAACTTGGTAACTAACAACCTCTTTGATGTTGACAGTGCACATAAACGTTCAGAGCATGATGCCATTTATAGGGTGCCATTTATGTTTATTTGTATTTATGTATGTATTGTATGATTTATTACATTTGTAATAAGAGCCTACATGGAGTCATTCCATACACTGAAAAAACTGTCACAGAGGAAAAGAGAAATCACATTATTTTCTCTTTACTTTTTGTTAGTGTGGATATAATAAGATAAATAGAATAAAATGAAATAATTAATATAATAAAAATGCAAACACTGTGGCAAGTAATGCTGTGTCTATATTTTTTATAGTTGCTGATTACTTGGAATTATTTATTAAGAATTTTATATTATGTTTAATATACATTCCTTACTCTTACATAAGCGTACATAACACTCTAAACTATCTATAACCACCTACTTAACATACAGATAGTCAATTTAACCGTGTAATACATAAAATAAGCACAAATAAGTGTGCTTTCACTTTCTGCTGACGTATATATTTCTGTTCAAACACTGTTGAATCACTCCCAAGTTTAATTTCATTTCTATTTCACAAACAGTATACAGGCATCGCCTCAAAGAAACTCCGCCCTACGTAGTGCACTACGTTAGACATGAAATGGCAGAACCTCCTCGCAATTATTTTTCTATTCATCTATCTTTTTATTATTATTCTTATTTTAAATTCAGTGGGCGTTCATTGAAATGAATTTTTTTTATTTTAAGCAGTGCTCCAAGTAGGGAATATGTTCTCTTTAAGACAGGGCAGGTACTCTCTTTTCAAACGGCAGACTGTACGAACTGGCTAACTAACAGTGTCAAGGCTCTGAACTCTGAATCTGTACTTCGACCATTCTGTTTCTCACAGACAACCAAACAACTCGTGCAGTTAAATGCATTTTGCAATCATTACTAAACTAGTGTTTTCACTGTGGTTGATGATGATTTATCCTGGGGGGAATATCCTAAGTATACTGTGGGTCAATTAACATTTTAACATTAGAATACTTTAAATCAGGTTCTATTTTCAGCTCTCTCAGCAGCCTCATTGCTTATGTACATGAGTTTCAACGGCTCAAGCAGGAATTCTTTCCACTCTCCTGATCATCCACTTTGGCTCTGAGTAAGGCCATGGATGCAGGTTTGAGCTAACTCAATGCTATTGCTTTCTTTGGGATCTATTATCTGTTTATTTTCACCACATGTTCACTGCTGGGTCCTTAAAGCCGTCAAAATTAGCCAATTCACTCCATTCTCCAAGTCCACCTTCCCCTATTTCACATCCAATAGCATTCTGATTTGCAATACCTTATTAAATAGAGAAATACAATTGAATACACAGATCATTAAAAAATAAAGTAACAAGCCTGTTTTGAAAATGTAGTTAGTAAAAAGAACAGATTTTTCTTTTGAAATGTAGTGAGTAAAAATTCTTTAGTGCAGTAACAAAGGACTTTGTATGTCGTTACTTATCACCTCTACACTATGTTTTCTTGCACTGTGACAATCAAATAATTAATCATGATGGCCATTATAAAAATGTCCAGGCATTTTGTGGCCATTAAGTCTACATTCAGTCTCGGAAGATTTAAGGTGAACAATAGCCTACGTTCTTATCTCTTCTCACCCATGTTAGCTACATAGCTGTAGTGTTGGGATAACTGCTTTGCCCTGTTTATGTGTATTTGCTACTTGTGTGCATTATTGCTCAGGTGATATAAGGAAATATTTTGGGCTATTAGGCGAAAAGAACTTAGGTACAGTTCCTCCTAAACAGCCTAATTTTGTTCAGTCATGTATAAGGTTAACAGCAAGTAAGCTTATATGAGAACATCATCCCTGTACAGGATCTTAATACCGCAACAAACTTCAAACTGGTCTAACTTCAAACTAGCAACACACTGTATTTAAGTCCAGGCTGACAACAGGTCAACCAGCCTTGACCCGTCAGGCTAGATCGGTATCTCCAAGGCTTAGGGCGACGGGCGACACGTGACACTAAACCATAAACAATCTTGTAACCCTGTGGCATTTAGTGTGTGATCAGTGTCCACAAGCTTTTAACAGACACCATAGGTTGTAAAAATATTCAACAGGTCACTATGACATGATGGAGGCAAACAAAACCGCACTACTTGGCCCCCTTAATGGCACATTTACCTTTAAAAAATACCCAGATGGAACTTTAAATAGAAGCACTGTGCTCTGCATGTTCTGCAACAAGAAATTTTCCTACCACCAAATTACATCAAGCCTGAAATATCACCTCAACACAAAGCATTTATCCATGAAACTGGTGGTATGAGCCAGTACAGCACATGATGCAACAGCTAGCAGCCAATCTCGTCAAGCCACACTGGTTCAGGCCTTTACATGAAGGCCAAGTAAGTCTACTAGTGATCGACTTACAAAATCAACTGCAAAATGGACTATAGACCAGTTTCCAGTTTCAATGATCAAGAGCTAGTTTTGCGGGTTTTACAGATAGCATCTTCTGACGCAGCTTATAAGCCAAGGAGCACAACTGTGTCTACAATTCATCAACTTTACAACACAGAAAAGAAATCAGTTAGATGTCCTGAGGCCAACATATGCGCTGACTGGAGATTACTAGATGTCAGTTAGCAATCACAATTACCTCGGGGTAACTGCGCACTTTATTGGCAGTGAGTGGAAACTAAAGTCATTTGCGCTGACCATGCAAAAAATAGACACCAGACATTCTGCAGATGCCTGTGCAGATCAGTTTCTGTCTGTGGTTCAACAGAAGATCACCACTGTCAGCACAGACGGCGCTCGAAACATGGTTGCTGCAGAAAAAGACTTCCATATGACCATATACCTTGTACTGCTTACATGTTACAGCGAAGCACTTCAGTTCGCCTTGCTGACAATGGATTCTGTGATTCATTGGCAAAGTGTCATAAAATAGTGGGGCATTTTAAACACAGCCCTGCGAACACAGTGGAGCTCTACCAGCAGTGAACACAAGTTGGGCAGCAGACAGAGCATCTGATTCAGGACGTTTCTACAAGGTCAAACTCGACATTTGCTATGATTTCTCGTCTGCTCAAGAATCAGGGGGCTATCAAGGCTACTCTGAGCCATCTGAGTGTTCAATTGACTACATTTTTTAAAGTAAATTGATCAGACTGAGCTTCTTGGAGGTGAGACTTTTATCTCATGCTCTGTGGTGTTGCCTGCTCTCCTATATAGAAAGCCTATATAGAAAGGTTCAAGACTGCCTTTAAGCAGCATACGCATGGAAGAATGCCCATTGCAGCGTTGGGTCAACATGCCGGAGCTCACCAAGGAATGTCTGTCCTGGGTTGCAAATATCTGGCCTCTCCTGCCGTCTCAGTCCCCAGTCAGAGGTTTTTCTCCTTTGCAGGTTACACAGTCCAAAAGAGGACAGCAGCATTGGCTTCTGAGAATGTGGACAAGCTAGTGTACCTCAGTAACTGGTTGAGAGAGGTGTAATAGTGAGGCAGTTCCAGTTGTGTTACAAACTTGTTACTTGGTTCACTTGATTTCATTATTCAATATGTTTCAGAAATTAGTGAAAATAATTTTGATGCTGTCTTTTGATGGTCTATGGTCAGTAGAATGAAATTGTTATACACTGGAAATTAACAGAAAGTCTCTGACACCACTGGTGCAGAACTGAATCTGACTTATAATATGTACACGTTTTGTTAGCTGAACCTACATATCATTACTGTCCAAAGAAAAACATGCCTGGAAAAACATCTTTAAAATAGTAAGTTTACAGGAGAGGACAAAACATTCTTTTAATGTTAGTTAATGTAAAGAAGTTTTGAAGCATTTCTATTAGTCCCTTCTTCATTAAATTTTCACAAAGAACACCTGCTGAGCTCAAATGAGGTAAAAAAATAAATATAAATAAAAAACAAAAAGAGAAGATGAATGAACTAGGTACAAAGGTTGATGCTGAGTAATGAAAGAATAATGTGAGAGTATCTCTATGATCAACTAAATCATGAGGAGAAACACAAAGATGAGAAGGAACAGGACACGTACATGTGAAGCTCTGACCTGTGAAGTCTGTCCTCCAGAAATGCAGTGTACTTAATTATGTTGTTCTTTAGGTTTTGCTCTGTTAGGAAAAAGAAAATATTAGTCAGAACACTGTTACCTTCACAGGCACCAAATTAAATCCAGAGGCTAACATTTCAGGAAAGTACACAAATTTTGTACATTCACCCCCTTTATTTGGATGGCAATTTTTTAAATTCAGGTTAAAAACATTCTGCTCTTAGTGCTATTACCCATACATTCAGTTCTGTGCAAAAGTCAGAGAGAACCTCCCTGTATCTGCACTCATTGCCCATTTTATCAGTTCCACTGACCGTAGAGGAGCACTTAGCAATTCCTCAGTTACAAACTGTAGTCCATCTGTTTCCCAGTATACTTTGCTACCCTGTTCTGGGGGGCTGGGAGGCTGCAAATTACCATACTGAGCTTCTCTCTTCTGCAGCTCCTTCTTCAACTGGCTGTGCTGCTCCTTCAAGCTGGCCAGGTCTTGGGCACTCACTGTGTTCAGTGTCTGAAGCCTCTTTGCCAGTCCCTCCAAATGTTCCCTCTCTCCATATACTAACCTCATCTCAGCCTTCAGCTCTTTTGCAGTGCTGAAATCATTCCCTGTACCAACAACAGCAAAACACCACCAGGAGGTCAGATAAGAGCATATTTCTGTTGGACTGCTAGTGAAGAGGTCAATAAAAATACTGAAGAAACACCATTTTTATGAAAAAGATCATGTAGATAGTAGTAGCTGCAGAAACTAGTGGACTTTACTGCTCGATGATGAGGTTTTAATCTTGATGTTGAATAGTCGCTTATCAAGAGTCTAACAACAGAAACACCTCAGAAAGGTGGTGAAAGGCCTGGTGATTTCAGGGACCAGAACTCCAGTTTCCTACTATTTGTCTTTGTTCTAACATCTCAGGCAAGCGTTTTGGTAAAGACACCTAGGGTCAAATACAAATTTGAGAGATTCCAAAAATCTGCGTCTCTGGTTTCCTGAAGGCAATAAATGTGGTCCTGTGCCCGCTAGAAAAAGGTACATCATGCTCTACTGAACTGTGGAGTTTGGCTTCATTCTGGATTTCTAAAGTCTCTTGTTGCAAAGTATTCTTTCTGTGAATTTATTCATGATTCTCAGTGATTTTTGTCTTTTGTCACACAATCATGGACTTTCAAATCTCTGAAGTTGTGCAGCCTGTAAAACCTTCAGATAAAAGAACTAGCATGGGAAATACTTGCAGTCAGTGACATTAATGACAAAGTCACATGTGATGTGTTTATGCAGTGCTGTCAGGGTGAAACACTAGACAGTACTAAAGTATGTGGGCGTACCTGAAATAGCTGCTAACTTAGCCTCATGTAGTGCTAGCAACTGCGTCTCACTCTCACTAACTTTCCTCCTGAGACTACCACCCAGCCGCTGACCAGTCACAACCTGAGAAGGTGGGAGACACACAAAACTCAAATACAGAAGACAGAGACCACTCTTTGTTTATTTAGGTTCATAGTCAAAATTGCTTTTAAGTACAAGTTACTCAGAAAAATGGTTTTCCAAGAGCAGTCATTTTCAGCAAACTGTTTCTCCTTGTTAGTCTGAAAATACTATTAAGGCCAATTATAGTACAGCACAAACATATATAGTACAGACGAGCTTCACATGACATAAAATACTGCGGTAGACCAGAGGTCACTAATAGGCGGACCACAATACGGATCCATACTCAGACATTGTTCAATGCAGACCCAAATCGATAAAGTATTGGCGCAGTAAACTCACATACCATGCGTGTGCCTTGTAAGATCATCAAAAGTGCTCCTCAGCCAATCTGATCTGTGCATATTCAGGCCTGCAGCACACTCACATGCGAGGTACGAAGCGAGAAGTCGTAAAATAGAGTCGACGGCAAACTTTTTTTAACCAGGAATGGGCCGAGACATATATGTTTATTCTTCCCACAGGCAGCTCCAAACTAACAGGTCAAGATGTGAAGTTGAGTTAACAAGAGGACTGCACGTTTTACTTACTGTTTCTATACATAAGCACTTTTTTTCAAAAGCATTCTTTTTTTAATGTAGTCCTTGTTTTTATTTAAAGTGAGGAAAAAGGATTTATTTTAAGTTTTACAAATAATGAATTTAGTTCAGCATTTAAAACAATAAATATTGCTTAAATATACTGAATGGTATTTGTAATTTGTTTTGTCTTTCAGTTGCTGATGACATAAAATGCTGATACTAGATAAAAATAGTTAGAAAAAGTTAGAAATGATGATGGTATGGACCTTGGCCTGAGGAAATTACCTCTAACTGGACCTTACTAGATTCCCCTGCTGTACACTTTAACTGTCCTAAACTATCGACAAAATATCAGAATAGAACATCACCAGTAGTTTCTATTAAACTTGTATGACAATGAAGCTAATGAAACTGCACATAACAGAACAGCCTAAAAACAGTTGCTGTAGTGAAAGTGCATAAACAGTAGGAATTGAGCTGCAAGATCACTAAGGCAATTGGAAACACATACATGCGTTGATTTCTTTCCACAAACATCCACAATTTTCCTAAAAACTCTGGTTAAATCTTTCTAAATGAACTGCAGCGGAAAGAGATTTTAAAATGAACCTTATGAACGTATATTGATTCTAGTTTTGAATAGCTGGCAACCTGAAACAGCTTGATGTTCTCCTCTCTTAAACATTAAAGCTAAAAGTGATTTGATGGTGATGTGATCATGAGTGATCTGTTTAGTGGGTCTGATAGGGACATTTTTAGTGGATCTACCAGGTCTTCTACAAATTTTGTTACATTAACAAAATTTTAGTTTGTTTATGGAATATTCACACTTCTTTTTGCAAACATGATCACCTCAAACATAATTAGAGCTGTACTATCAAAACTGCTACCCGGCATAAACAAATAGATGAGTGGTAATGTCATGAGCTCTTACTTTGGCTGTGGCCTCTTTTATGCATAAAGTCAGAACCTGCTCTTGCTTCTGTAATCTGCAGGTAGAGAGACCCATAACAGAGAGATGTAGGACACACAAAGTAAACATGTTTGCTTAAATATCTTAAATAGACCCAGTGACACATAATTAACAGGGATTTCAGTGTGAGTGAAGAGAACATGCAAACTTAATCTCAATTCATATCTAAAAGTGTCAACAGTAGAACTTTAAACTAATATAAAGGATTTTTTCAACGTGCCATAAGTGCAGTTTAGTAAAAAGATGAGTCGTAGTCTACTGTGTGACTTTAGACACCTCAGAGATCAGAATGATCAGATTTGTGATACAAACTCATCAACAGCCAGTTTATTGTTTTGAATAAGTTTGATCTGTGCTGCAGTTTATATAGAATTAAATATATAAATAAATTAGGTGAGGCGGTTAAGATTACAACTTACTTAAAAGTATAGCACTTTATTTAACCATATTCCTTACAACCCCAACACCAAGAAAGTTGGGACAGTTTGTGAAATGCTAATAAAACTCACAACAGTAATTAATACATTCTGTTTCTTGGTGTTGGTGATGCTGAAATAATCATGGATGTCTCCGAAAATGATGCCGTCTAGAAGCAGGACACATCCTTCAAAATGTGTTCAGTGTTACTTGAGCTTTGACAGATGTTCAAGTTATCCACTAACTAATCTAAGGAGCGTTTGTCTTACCTAGTGATACATGGTAACGGAGACAGAGAAATCTGGATACGGTGCTTTGATAAGATCATGTCCTCCACTGCTCGGCCAAGTAAACACAGCTGAGCTGGGCTGCAGCCTCTTTCCATTTCCACAGTTTCCAGCCTGAGCTCCTCCTGGGTCAGCTGTTCCTCCAAAGCCAGGCTCCGTTTCTGTAGTTCTTCCAGCCTGAATTGCAGTTCCTTCATCTCCCTCTAAAAAATAACTGTACTTTACTGCCCACACAGTGTAAACAAATACATGTCGAGTCTACTTTAAAATTAAAGTTTTCACAACTACATTTAGCAAAAAAATATTTTTTAAAGAATTTGAAAGAATTTTTTTATATTGTATCTTAGGTTACATCAACAAAGCAGTTTAGCAGTTTACTCACTGAGTACTTCCTTAACTTCCACCTTCATGTTTCTACACTCCTATTGTTCACTTATTCAACACCGCTAACCATATACAAATTGCAGATTGTATACTACAAAAGCATACATGGTCCACATATTAAGTTATTGATTTGAGACGCACCTGAATCAGCTTTTTTTCCTGCAGCAGCTGCTCTCGAAACTGCTGTGGTCTCATTTGACCTATAGAGGATTCTTCAGTTTGCCTGTTTAAATAAAGTTATCTTCATCATCACCTCAAAGGAAACATACATGTTACAATGTAAAGAATGCAGAGAAGAAAAATGGTCCAATCACAATAAAGATTCTTTTTAAGTACACTTACTACTGCATGATTGTCAGTAGTTATTTAGTACACCACTAACTGAAGACTTATCTAACAGAGGTACCTGCCCACCGAGCCCAGGGAAAACAATATACTGGCACAAAAGAACGGGATATGGTCCTGGAGAGGCCTCCTCAGACATTCCAACACTAATGGAACCCAATCTGACAACCTTTCTGTTTACTTTTTTTTACTTTTAAAGCAACTTAGTGTTTGCACCTCACGTCACATTCCACGTCAGTGTTCATAAGGCTACATAACACCCTCACAACACCGTACATAAACATCTATGAAGACTTCATCCAACAAGCATCAGTTGTAAGTCCAGGAAGTGTTATGAAAACTGAAGCTAGCTGAAATAAGTTTTTGGAAATCTTGATGTACTTCTATGACACTTATCATCAACAGTTTATGTAGTGTTCTGAAACAGTTTATGTAATTATAGCTAAAGACTGAGGCATTTATATGACCATAAATAAAGACCAAATCCAAAACCGAACTCTTTTAGACCAACTTGATGACCTCGAGAACCGCTCACAAAGAGGTTCTCTACGCCGCCTAAACTGGAATAAGCCCACCAGACACCCACGCACCTTCTTGGTTTGTTTCTCCAGGTTCCAGCAGAAAAAGGCCACACTGTGCGGGGCTAGGAACCATGAACTGAAGTACCAAGGAGCCGTTGTCAGGATCCTTCCCCTAAACTATGAAAGGAAGTTCGTACTCCAGACTAAATACAATTTATTATCAACTGAGCATCTTTTATTAAAATCATATGGGCTGGTGTATGAACATGGTGAAAAAGCTGGCCGCCTTATGCCGTGTCACGCATACGACTGTTCCTGACACTGACTTACTTCCGAACTCCATTTCCCAGAATGCACACCCGGATGACGTCACACCCACATGTTCGCCTCAAGCCAATCATGCACCTTTTCCACGCTCAGCCTCACCGGAATTCTAAATACGCACAGCTGATTGTCATTACGTTCACCTCATATAAGCTTCACACACAGACACGCACACACTTCGCGAAGTTTTGCCAACCTGTTGTTGCAATTCCGAGCGTTTTCCTTTGTGGTCTTGTTTGTTTATTCTGATTTTGACTTATTCCGTTTCTTGAGTATTCTCTTTCTCGATTTCTCCTTCTGGTTGTGGTTGCCTGTGTCTTACTCTCCCTTGGCTCTGATCTCCCTTCCGTACTCTCGACTCTCCCCTCGTATCTCCCTCATGATTTGGTTGCCTCGCTCTCTGCTTTACTGGTTACGACTTCTGCCTGTCTCCTGGTTTACGATTCTCGCTCAGTCCCGTTTTGTATTCGTTTGTATTTTGCTGCTCTGTTACACTGCTGATCTTGTTAATAAATCCAACGTAACTTTTAGCTCTGCGAGCGTCGTGCTGAGTGCTTTGCCTATGACATGCCGCAACAGCTTAAGTGCCATTTTGCCGCTAAGCAAATCCCACAAATAAGGAAATCTAATGGTGAGTTAACTATTGATCCAGGAGAAATTAAAGATACATTCGCATGATTTTATGCAAACCTATTTCCGTCAGAAATATTAAAAAGATTGTGCTAATACGGAACAGTTATTTAATACAGATGCATGCTACTTCCATAAATACAAGGCATATGACTGAGACTGAGCTCCCACTGCAACAAACAGAAATGATCAACAAAATAAAGGCAATGCAGAGAGGTAAGACACCTGGCCCTGATAGATTACCAATAGAATTTTATCAGAAATTTTCTAAGAAATAATCAACTCCTTTACTGGATATGTTCAATAACTCACTGGCCATCCATATGTAATCCAGTGAGGGGATTACCCCTTGCATGACAGGCTACATAAACTTCTGCATGCACTTAATCTTCAGCACCACTAAAGCACCCCCCCACACCTTCACTGCAGACCAGATTAGAGGTGAGCTGAGGAGACTCCACACAAGAATAGCAGCTGGACCAGACAGAGTCCTGTGCCACTGAGCTGGGGGAACCTTTACAACACATCTTCAACTTGAGTTTGTGGTTGGGGAGGGTTTCTACACTGTGGAACACATCATACCTTGTACCAGTACCCAAGAAGAGGTGACCCAGCTAGCTCAATGACTTCAGGTCGTTGCTCTAATATCGCATGCCACCCTGAAATGCCTGTTTTGGATGCCCAACAGTTTGCCTACAAGAAGAGAGTGGGAGTAGAAGAGGAGCCATGTTATACGTTTTTCCATTAGGCCCACTCTTATCTTTGATTTTTCCAGTGCCTTTAACACCATTCAGCCCCTC
Source organism: Megaleporinus macrocephalus (assembly GCA_021613375.1). Lineage (NCBI taxonomy): Eukaryota > Metazoa > Chordata > Actinopteri > Characiformes > Anostomidae > Megaleporinus > Megaleporinus macrocephalus. Next base: position 32,956,023 of record CM038706.1, read on the forward strand.
CAACTGAGAGATAAGGTGGTATAACTGACAACCTCACTGGCAGACCTCAGTATGTTAGGCTGAAGGACTGTATATAAGAGACTGTGGCCAGCAGCACAGACACACCACAGGGGACTGTACGTTACCCTTTCTTTTCACACTGTACACCTTCTGAGACATGCCACATGCAGATTTTCACGGATGATACTACCATTGTGGCTTGTGTAAGGGGAGGAGTACAGAAACCTGGTGGAGGCCTTGGTGGCATGGTAAGTAAGTAAAATTTTATTAATATAGCACTTTTCCAGAGTAACGCACAAAGCGCTTTACAAAATACAATACAATACAATTAAAATCATATACACAAATAAATAATACACGCAATACTGCACAACGACTTATAACGTACATCAATCAAAAGCTGAAGAATAAAAATAAGTCTTTAAATGTTTTTTTAAAAACTTAGATTGAATCAGAGAGTCTAATATCAAAAGGAAGATTATTCCATAATTTTGGGCCAAAGACTGCAAAAGCACAGTCCGCCTTTGATTTTAAGTTAGTATGAAGAACAGTTTATAGTCCCTGATTTGAAGACCTTAAAGTTCTCTATGAAGAGGACGTAAGAGCTTAGTGATGTATAATACAGCCTCATTATGAACAGCCTGATATTTAAATATACTCTATAGTTTACAGGCAACCAGTATAGAGAAGCCAATACTGGTGTAATATTTTCCTTATGCTTTGTCCTAGTGAGAAGACAGCTGCAATTTAAACAAACTGTAGACGAGCCACCTCTCTCTGACTTAGACAAGTTAATATGGCATTGCAGTAGTCCAAATTGGTGGCAAGGAAAGCTGACATTTTTTTCAATGTCAGAAAAGGACAGGAAATTTCTAACTTTACTAAAATTGAGAAAAGTTGAAAAAAGTGTATGTCTTACAACACTTTAAAACAACACAATTAGCTGACTGCACCTTTTTGGACATTTCCTCAGAGCCCACAATTAGATCTTTTGTCTTTTCATCATTTAGTTAAGGATAATTTTGAGACATTCAGGTTTTAATGGCCGTCAGATAGTTGGTAAGATTAGATAGTTGGTAAGGACGAAACCTTGAACAACAGAGACTAAAACTTCCAAAGAAGTTGGTTCAAATTGATTAAAAAGAACCATATTACAAGGAGAAAGGGAAACCATTGAACTACTACTGGGATTCAAAAAAATACTAGCTCCTAAGTCACAAACTTCATTTATAAAAAAAAAATTAAAAACTTTTGACAATCAGTGTTGGGAGCTGAACTAGTAACAGGGGCCCCATTTATCAGGTGGTCAATGGTAGAGAACAAAAATCTAGAATTATGCTTATTTGCAGCAATGAAGTTTTTAAAATACGCTTTTCCCGCATCTCTAACACGTATATTAAAAACAGTAAGAAGGTCTTTTAAATTAAGATAATGAACTTGCAATTTCAATTGTTTCCAGCTAAGCTCAGCGAGTCAGCTAGTGCATAATCATTAAAGCAACTGACCAAATCATTCACCTGATTACTGTCATAGAATTATATACCTTAGAAAAAAGACTGGTAAAAGTATGCACAGAATCATTATTTAGAAAACGTGACCAAAGAGTATGTTTAGATTTTGTAGCCTGAAGCCCGGCATCAAACAGAAAACTGCTGTGATTTGACACTATGGAGTCTTCCACCCGATGAGAGTGGACAGTCAGACCCAATGTAAAAAACAAATCTAACAAATGCCCTTTAACCTGAATTGGGCCAACAACATGCTGGCAAAAATTTAAAGATTCTGTGATGCTTAATAAATGAGAAGCAAACACATTTGCATCATTGTCTACACCAACAATTAAAACACGATCAATCAAAATTATAATTTTGCACTATTTCTATATACTGCAGCCGTACCGCTACCCTAACCACCGGTTCTCAGAGAGTTTAAATACTGATAATCCTGTGGACACAGTTCAACAAGTTGGTTATTTTCTCCTGCTTTGAGCCAGGTAAGAACACTTCTTGGAACACTTCCAAGACTAAAGAGATTGCGGTGGACTTTCACAGGGCTAGGCCACTCATACAGCCAGTCTTTATTGAGGGGGTTAAAGTAGAGATGGTTAAGACCTACAGGTATCTTGGACTGTACCTGGATGATAGCTTGGACTGGTCAGCTAACACAGACATCCTGTACAGAAAGGTCACGAGAGTCGCGTGATGCAGCCACTGCGGGCGGACGTGTATCTGTGAGCTCCGGGTTAACCTCTGCGGTAATGCTCTTGCAATAACTAACTATATCGCTCCAAATACTGAACTTGCCCTGTAATAGCCGTGGACATTTATTTTCTACCTGAATCTCACCAACTCGGCTGGAAACTATTTGTTTCTGGTGTTTTTGGCACAAAACTGTGTGCTCACACGAGGGAAAGATGGCGACTGATCAAGACAAATTAACGTTAAAATCCTTGATGAAAGCTGTTCGAGAATCGAAAGAGGAGCTTACTGGTCACATAGACGAAAAGACTGGTAGTATCCAACAATCACAAAGATTGAACAGTCGCTGTCGACCCTAGCTGATCAGGTGCACGAAATGGAGATTAGGATCGAAGCTAACGAAGACAACGAAGACGAACCCGCATAGACAACATGGAAAAAGAGATAGCCTTTCCAAAGGAGAAAGCGGATGGCCTGGAAAACTGGAGTAGAAGATCGAATGTGAAAATTGTAAACATCCCAGAAAAGGCTGAGGGTAATGATGTGATCGGCTATGTGGACTCATCCCGCGACTTTTCGGAGAGGAGAACTTCCGGTCATCATTGAGAGAGCTCACCGCTTGGGGAAAGCGACGGAGCGCGTCAGGCCTATCCTTGTGAAGTTTCTGAACTACAGGGATAAAGACAAGGTGCTCGGTTCGGCCAGAAACAAGGGGACCGTTTATCTGGATACCAGACGAATCTCCTTTTACCCAGATTACAGCGTCTAGATACAACGCAGGATGGCCGCTTTCAACGAGGTGAAGAAAAAGCTGTGTGATAAAAACATCGAATACACCAGCCGCTACCCTGCCAAACTAAGGATCCGACACAGAGAGGGATTTAAGTTTTTTTAACACCATCTGAGGTAGAAACTTTCTTGACCAACCTTGAAGAGGACCAGAACATCTCCCATGTGCGAGACAAATCCACACCACAACTGTGAATGGTAATCCACGGTTATACAAGATGGTAAAAATGTAGCTATTAATCACAGTGCCTTTTCTTCAATGTTATGATGATGTCTTTGTACATAATACCTGTGTACACATTTACCTTTTGTACGCTATAGAGATGTCCATTACATACAGTTAGGCTAATATATTTAATTTCGTTCTGTTTGGTTTAGGAGCTATAACAGTACTTTAGAATAGCAGACCGCAGAGGCTACCAAGTATGTTTAGGGATGGAGTCTTACCTACCCCGTGTTTTTTATTTTGGGTTTCTAGGGTGGGTTTTCTTTGTATTTTGTTTGAAGGGATCTGTTATGTTCTCTCTTGATAAGTCTGATTTTGTAAGTGTTGAAAATTGTAAATATTTGGCAAGAGACCAGAGAATTTATTTCCTCCAAGTTGTCATTTATGTTTTAAGTTGTCACTTAATAACCAGAGTGAGATTTATTTACAATATGTCAAATGAATAGGAAAGGGCAGTTAAACTGTATTTCGTTAAATGTTAGAGGGATTAATTCCCCCATTAAAAGGAAGAAAGTATTAACATACTTTAAAAAACAATCCACAGATATTGCATTTATCCAAGAGACCCATCTCACTGATATAGAGCACTTAAAGCTGCGCGGGGACTGGGTTGGACATGTTTTTTATTCCTCATTTACATCCAAAGCTAGAGATGTGGCCTTACTTATTAACAAGAACCTTAGATTTCGATTAATTTCCACAGAAAAAGACAAATAAGGTAGATTAGTTTTGATAGACTGTGTAATAAACACAAACAGAATAGTATTTGTATCTTTATATGGCCCAAATTTAGACGATTCACATTTTTTAAATGATTTAATTATAACACTGGTGGCAGTTGAGGTCCAATGTGTTTTAGGTGGTGATTACAATCTAGTTTTAAACCCTTTGATGGATCGCTTCTCTACTAAAACTGTTTTACTATCTAGAGCTGCAATGACTTTGACCCAAGGCATGAGAGAATTAGGACTAAGTGATGTGTGGCATTTACACAATCCCACTAGCAAAGACAATTCGTTTTACTCCAGTGTCCGTAATACTTACTCAAGAATAGACATGTTTTTGGCTTCGCAGACTTTTTTGTCACAGATGCATGTTCTTATTTAGCTGCTACAATTTCAGACCATAATATGGTAAAAATGGAATTAGAACTCCAACTTGAGTCTACATCTCCAAGGTGGAGATTTACAAACTATCTGCTGAGAGATCCAGAGTTTGTTACTTTTATGAATACCAAAATGGACATTTTATATCTAGAAGTAAATTAAAAAACCTCCTCACATTCAAATATATGGGAAGCACTTAAAGCATATATGAGAGGTAACATTATTTCATATATCTCATATAAAAACACAAAATAGAGAACAACTCTTTCAATTAGAAAATGATATAAGGGCTCAAGAAATTGAACATTCAAAAACAAAACAAGCAGAATCACTTAGAGCATTAAAACAAAAACACCTTTTGTATGACAATCTGTGTACAAGTAAAGCTGAAGCAGCAATGGCCAGAACAAGATATCATTATTATGAATTTGGTAACAAAACAAGTAAGTTATTGGCGTGGAAGATAAAAAAAGAAGATACGGAAAAATTCATTCAGAGTATTAAAGCAGAGGATGGTAGACATTTACAAAATTCAAGAGACATAAATTCAGAATTTAAAAAATATTACCAAGCGTTATATAAGACTGATCTTGATAATGACGATACTAGAATAAAACAATTTCTGAGTCAGTTACCTCTACCTAAGATTAGCACAACTGATAAAGACATGCTGGATAAAGAAATATCTGAGGAGAAGGTTCTCCTGGCTATTAAATCATTACAGAACAATAAAGCCCCTGGGCCAGACGGGTTTTCAATGGAATATTTTAAAATCTTCTCAAAAAAATTATTAACCCCTCTTACAAATATGATCAAAGAAGCTTTTCAAAAGGCATCACTCCCTCAGTCTTTGGAGCTTGCAACAATAACATTACTTCCTAAACCTGGAAAAGACCCTCAGAGGTATGGTAATTATAGACCCCTGAGCCTTCTCAATTCTTAATTATAAGGTACTGTCTAAAATAATAGTATCTCGATTAAAGATAGTTATTCCTAAAATTATCCATGCAGACCAAACAGGCTTTGTTAAGAACAGGCAAGGGGCAGATAACGTTAGAAGGCTGTTTCATATTATTGAAATCGCCAAAAGACAGGGACATCCCTTAGTGATATTGTCCATGGATGCAGAAAAGGCGTTCGACAGAATCAAACCTGGTTTTCTTTTTGAGACTTTGAGGACCATGAATTTTGCTATTTTCTATTGCTATAGAGCCATTAGCCATTGCAATCCGCTCTGACTTATCTATCACAGGAATGAAAATAGGCACAGAGAAGCATAAATTGCCGCTTTATGCAGATGATCTGTTGGTATTTAAATCTCAACTGGCCAAATCCTTTCCATCTTTTCTTACGTCTCAAATCATACAGTGCAGTTTCAGGCTATAAAATGAATTACTCTAAGAGTGAAACATTTCCAATGAATATGACAGAACAGCAGATAAAAGTACTACCTGGTTCATTTAAATGGTTTCAAATACCTTGGTTTTATTGTTTGTTCCTCAAATAACAAAGTCTACCAAGAGAATTACGTATCATTAATTAACAAGTCTAAAGCAGATTTATAGGGATGGGTGGACCTTGCTCTATCTTTAATTGGTAGAGTCAACACAAAATGAATCTTTTACCTAAATTCATTTATATATTTCATTGTATTCCCCTAAAAGTTCCAGTAACATTTTTTAAAGAATTAGACAGAGCAGTATCTTTATTATTATGGCATAAAAAGGTCCCAAGGGTCAAACTTCTTACTTTGCCGGCTCCCTATTCCAAGGGTGGTTTAAACCTTCCAAATTTCAGAATCTATTATTTGGCTTCCCAACTCCGCGTGCTGTGGATGTGGATTTTTTCAAAGGCTAATGATGAAAGGTGGATCTCAATAGAACAGCAGGAATTAAAATCCACATTAGCAGTTCTCCCTTTTCTGGGCTCAAAAAAGCAACTTTCTACAATCACAACAAACACACTGATTTAGGCTACTTTTGATGCATGGCAGCAGTTACACTCTGTTCTGGGCCAAGATATGCAGTTGTTGGTTAACACACCTCTTAAAGGCAACCCTAACATCCCTGCAGCTGTAGCAGATGGTATCTTACAAACTTGGGTTAGGAAAGGCATTAGATCGAGGCATTAGATTAGATGCCAGCTTTGGTGAACTATGCGAGTTCTATGGGTTACACAGACATAATGTCTTTAAATATTTGCAGATCAGGCACTGGGTCAGAAGTCAGTTATTAGGGATATTCCCAAATAAACCAGAGAAAACCTTACTCGAAACGTGTCTGTTGGATCCCAAACGTATTTCCATTAAACACCTTACTTCTTGTGTCTATAAGACTGTTATTGATAACTTACCAGCTTATGAGAAGTGTTCAAAAAATCAAAATGGGAGACCTAAGCTGTACGTATGAAGACGATAGCTGGAGCAGATTACTGAATTTATCTCAAACAGTACTGGTATCTACTAAACACAGACAAATTCAATTTAACATTTTCCATTGCACATATTATACTCCATTAAGGTTGAATAAACTCAGTAATGGTATCTCTGACCAGTGCCAATGGTGTAAAATATTTGTTGGAGATCTTGTTCATATGTTTTGGAATTGTATGCAGTTGCAGACCTACTGGAATAGTGTGATCACAATAACCTCAGAGGTGTGTGGACTATGTTTGGACTCTGATCCCAAGATCAGAACTACTTCCTTGCAAGAGACACTTTATTTTGCTGGCATCCACCGCGGCAAAAAAATGTAAATGTAAAATGGTGTGCTGGGGAGGAAGCATTAAAAAGAGAGACGAGATGCCACTGGACAGGTGAGCAGGGTCAGTTGCTGGTGTGGAACTGGACTCTGTGGTTAAGGTGTCCTATATGCAACAATCATCTTTTCCCCTCAGCTAAATTGGTCTCTACATTTTCTCTTTGGAGCAGACAAGGTATCTTTCTTCGGTGTTTCTTCGGTGTTACAACCCCAGCTTTCCATATATATCTTCAAATTCAGTTGTAAGTGACATGTTAGAAATCCCTGCTAAATCAAAAAGGCTAATTTCAAGGATAATGGAATGTATAGCTTTCCTTAAAAACACAACCTTAGCAAAAATTAGAGCAGACCAGGGGAAGGAATCACTCAATATTGATCTCCATTGTAACTCACCAGCAGCGCAGGTAAACAGCAGAACGAGTGGTTTATGTCTAGGCAATAGATGGGTGGGTGTATAGAATGGGAGATCTTTCCTTTTCATTTTTAGTATTTTTTCCCCTTCTTTCAGTCCAGGGGGTGGGTATACATATAGTATGCGTGGGGCGAGAGTGAACAAGAGTGATAATAGAAGTAGTGCCTTGTATTTTTTTATGTATCCATATTTCCAACAAAAATTATAAACAAATGCACAATGGTGTTCGGAATGGCCTCAGTTGGACTAGTCTATTTTAACTGAGGTGTATGCATATACATATTCTATTCCAACCCACCTATTTGTTTGATTAATAACTGATTATCAGGAAGCATGTAAAGGTGACTACTGCCCTACAGAGAAGTTTTATCTACATTAGCGTGACTGTTACCAAAGTTCATTATTGGAATATCTTATTATTACATTTACATTATTTTACATTAGAAAGTGGCTCAGGTTCTACAACTACGACTGCCACTTTCTTCATTTATTCATAAGGTGACCAGTTTTACAACACCATCCACTTCACAAGTGAGTATTAAAAATAACTTGTTGCGTCATGCTGCACTGTACATATGCCTCACCCCACATGTACATGTAAAATCAGAACGCTGTCATGTATTGTTATTATTGTCATGTATTATTATTATTATTTTATTATTATTATAGTATCTACTTCTAGATAATGATTACTGACCTACACTCTGGATCTGTCCTGCGGAGGGCTGTCTGGATGGTCGTCCTAAGGCGCTCTAAAAAGTTCGTGATTTTGGGGTGTCTAGAAGGCAGTCCAAGCTGTAGAGAGGACTTCTCCTTCATCAGCTCATCCAGCTTTTTACTGAAGCGCTCGGCTGAAAGAAAACACCGGGGGTTCAGACACTAAAGAGTCTGCATGTTCTTAACAGTAATATTCACTGACTGGCATTTTCATAAGCACCACCTCATTCTAAACTCCATTTTATCAGCTCCACTTACTATATGGGAGCGTTTAGTAGTTCTAAAATTACAGGCTGTAGTCCATCTGTTTTGGTGCATACTTTGTTCCAGAGGACCACTGCAGAGCAGGTATTATTTGGGTAGTAGATCATTCTCAACACTGCAGTGACACTGATAGGGTGTGTTGTGCTGGCATGAGTGGATTAGACACAGTATTTCTGTTGCCATTTTTAAACACTATCCACTTTATTAGACACTCCTTCCTTGTTGGTTCATTATATAGGTGTAAAGTCAGAGATGACTGTATCCTCTAGTTCTTCATCTGTGGTCACAGGACACTGCCCATAGGATGCTGCTGGCTGGATGCTTTTGGTTGGTGGATTATCCTTAGTCCAGCAGTGACACCGAGGTGTTTAAAAACTCCAGCAAAACTGCTGTGTTTGATCCACTTGTACCAGTGCAACACACACTAGCACACCATTACCACCATGTCAGTGTGATTGCAGTGCTCAGAATGATCCACCACGCATTGAACCATTGAAGACAGGGTAAAAAGCATGCAGATGAACAGATGGACTACAGTCTATAATTGTAGGACTACAAAAAGCCCCTTATGATCAGTGGAACTTATAAAATAGAAAGCACATGTAGAGGTGGACTCTTGTGTTCAGATCAAAGTTTGGTCAAGACAGTTAATACTGCATATTATAAGTTAAAAACTTTCTCACCTGTATCATAGTCATCATCTAAAACAGCTTTTTGCTGCAGCTTCTGGAGCTTAAACATCATAGATGTAATCTAGAAAACAATAACATTTTGTTAATTCCAACGACTCCTGGAGTCCCTGTAGTTAAATCCTATAGCCTCGGTCACATTAGACATTTGCCCTTTGTGTTGCTTTATGAAATAGACATAAACAAGACTGAGCTAGATTATGTTTTTTCAAACTTCGCGAGACGCACTTTAGCCAAATCAAACAAGGCTTTCGACCATGTTGGAGCAAAGAGTACACATGCCAACAGTTCTCAAGGCCAAAAGGAAATTTAGATAGAAGGCTGAAAAGCCAAGACTGCTCTGTTATACAGTGCAAATGAAAGTTTGACAGCGCTACTATTTCTGGATGTGGTGACACAGTCTATTGAAGGTCTGTAAAAATATATATTTAATTTTGCCTGTGAAAATTTGCTGGCAAATGCAGTTGTGACTGAAAGTTTAACATAATTATCTACTAACCCTGGAGTTTGTGCGATTTTTCTGCAGGCACTCTTGCAGAACTCCCTCACACTTGGTCATTAGGACATTCCATCTCTGGTCTGAAGATAGTGTGGCGCTCTCATAACCGGAGGTCCTGGAGGATGCTGAAGCAGAGTCGGAAAAGTCCACTGCGAACAAGGAGGGGACCTCCGTGTCCAAAGAGGCTGTGTCTGAGTCTGGCATGTTGTGCCTGGAGTAAGATTTGTATCTAACACTGTTGTGCCAGGGCACATCCAGATCGACCCCTACCAGATTTTTGTCCATTAAGAGGTTGTGCAGCTTCCCTGATGGGTCTGATTCTGGCATTTCAACAATATTAAACCCTGAAGATTCTGTATCTTTATGTCTGACTGCAGATTGTTCCACTTCAGAACCAGAAGTTTTACATTCATATTTTTCCCAGAAAGAACGTTCATAGACCAGTGACTGCTGAATGAAGCTGAAGCTGGAGTTGAAAATGTCTTCTGATGTAGCATCTTCAGAATACGCTACCCCACCGGGACATATCGGTTCAAGACTGGGTTCTGGCTGATGGTCACCAAGCCACTGTGGTTTTGGTATGATGTTCTGGCATGACTGACCTGGCCTGTGTCCTGCAGAATCTTCTCCATGATGACCCTGGCTGTCAGGTAGTTTGACGGTTCCTTCTACACTGGTAAGACAAGCAGATGGACAGGATGCCAGAGCTTCAGAGATGGGGTGAAGTAAGCAGGGCACCCTGTCAGCCAAACAAACAGAATGGTCCAGATGCCTGGCCAGATTTACTGTCCTGGATGTCCTCCTGTGAGAAATATCCACTTCAGTTGCTGTGACTAGGCCACCTGTTGAAAGGAGATTACTAATTAAGAATCTTAACCACAAGAATCAATCACTCAGCAGTTTGTGCTGCCTTTTCTCCTCTACCAAACAATTCTACACTAGACAGAATTTTGAGGTCATAATGCAGTTGTGTGACCTGTGCATCTGCTACAGAACATATTCTTTTACCAGAAAGAAAAACAGTTACTCCTTGCACTGTTTAAAAACAATCTAAAAGCCCAGTGGAATTTTCAAACTAAGCAAAAAGTGCAAAACAACATTTTTAAGTAAAGACCCCACTACTTGTGATGAGTTCCTGTTTTTCATTCTTGTTTTTTCTCCACTCTAATTTTGTTGTTCTACTTGTTTTTTACTCAATACTCAAAAGTACATCCACCTTTGGAAAAGAACCCAAATCCGATGCAGCAACCCAAACTTTACTTTTAACATTATGGCATTAGGAGCTGTTACTGTGCTTTGAACGCAGCATGTTTAGCTGTGTTTGTCTCTCCGTCACTAGTGAGAGCAGCGAAAATAGCTTTACGTACAGTGTAACTTAGGTGTATATTAATCAGAAGCTGCAAATGCCTCAGGGAGTTTTAGCACACCCTCAACTCCTGCAACAAAGCTCGAACAGTGTGGAGAAAGGTAAAGAAAATTCTAAAGCAGTCCTGCGGAAACAGGGGACAGGGGTGGTGGCATGGCAGTCATATATACAAATACTTCAGAAATAAATTAGACGGCAGGTTAGAAATGTACTTTTTTTGAAAATTTTCAAAAGCATTTATATGCTTTTTAGACCGTTTTGGCTTCATTCTGAGTAAAATTTGACCCACTTATTACTGTTCTTCCTCAGACCACAGCAGTCTCAGATCATTAGTCAAGTCCAGTTTATTTATATAGCGCTTTTTACAACAATGATGTCTCAAAGCAGCTTTACAGAGTTTTGAAAACAGACAGTTACAAGATATATCTCCCAGTGAGCAAGCCAGAGGCAACAGTGGCAAGGAAAAACTCCCTCAACTGGAGGAAGAAACCCTGGGGGGAACCAGACTCACAAGGGGAGACCCATCCTCTTCTGGTCAAACAGTATTTACAGTTTAATAAACTAAATACCAAAGAAAAGAGCCTCTGTTTGAAATCATTACCTAACCTCATATGAAATTATCTTTAATCGTAGTATTTGTTCACCTACACAGTTTTGTGTTCAGCGTATTATAACATCCTGAACACCTAGTAACTTTATTGCTAACCTAATCTGCTGTCTGTCTGAACCTACTGAATTATATATTTTGACCAAATGCTTAGAAGATACTATTCTTTCCACTTCACATAACGTGGCTCCACTAAAACAAAAATCAAGAATAAAATAAAAAAAGTTTGCTTCATGGTACAATGACCATGAATTTTTACATTGACCAAGCTATAAAACAGTCTGTTAGACACCTAAAGTGCAAATGGGGTATGACTATACTAGAGGTATTCCAAAATGTCTGGAAAGTTGGATAGTTTGACAGACTATAGAAAAACACCAACGGAAGCATAGTCAGCTATCTCTCCTCCCTAATCAGCACAATCTCTAAATTAACCACAGTTTCTGAACTCCAGATACCAGCAGCCTACTGTAGTGATGATTTCATGAGGCGAAAAAATTTAAATGCACTGTACGAAACTACAAGAGCACTGCCCTATAACTTAGATCCTCAGCATAGTATAACTACTGCAAAGAGATTGGAATCATTAAGCTTACTTTAACGGACAAGTCTGTTTGTTAAAACGGTTCTGCTTTACTGATCTGCAGCCTTTGACACAACATACCTCTATAAAATATGGTATTCCCCAGGGCAGAACATATGAAATAACATATGTTCTACATGGTACTGCAAATTCTCACGTGTTAAGTTCTCACAAGAGTTTAGTTTCCGTGTGTTACTTATAACAATCACAACTGTTTACTTATAACAGTCATAATTGTTTCTTCTCCTGCTTTTACAAACTCATCTGTTCTCACTGCTACTCTGATAAGACATTTTCTTCCTTTTTCTCTATATTCATTGATGCATATTGTATTTGTACTGGTTACAGAAACCCGTATTTTCTACTTCATGACAACATCTGTTGTCAAAGTTTCTGTATAAATAAACCTTGATTTAAACTATTTTTGTATCACATGATGATTAAGATGTTTGGTGGTTTCAAATAAATATATTTACATATTAATGGCATACTGCTATGAAGGCACTTGTGAAACTTTGTCAGCATGAAGTAAGTTTCAGAGCCTTAGGGGGCATGCCTGTTCACTCAGATCAAAGGAAAATGTATCAACGTGTGGAACCCAAGCTTTCAGAGAGCTGTGGTATTCCCCTCCACTGTAGATAAACAAGATAAGTGTTTTATTCCCTTCATCCATTATCTAAGCCACTTATCCTCCTGAGTTGCAGGGGGTGCTGGAGCCTATCCCAGCGCTCATCGGTCAAAAGACAGGAAACACACTGAACAAGTCGTCAGTCCTTTATTACTGGATGCACTTTTTTCTGACTGACTGCACAAGCTTAAGCTCCTTTTCATGTTTATGGTTATTTAAAAAGGCACATTTGAGGGTGGTGGTGTCGTAATTTCGTTTTTGCCGTCAGAATGAAGAGGGAGACCAGTTCAGACTGTAAGCTTTTTATTCTTGGGATTGCGGTACCGACGTTTCTCTGAGCTCTCACACCCTGGTCTACCCTGGTCTCCATGATGTCTTTGACTGCACTGTCTTTATAGGCCCGCCTTCCTGCTTCTTTACCCTTGTACACCTGGCCACGTTGTAATTCTTTTGGGTGGACAGTGTTTCTCAAATAGAAGTTCCCAAGATAACGCTGCAGTATATGGTATGGTATATGGCCCTATATGGCGGGGATCCCAAAAAGCCCTGACTTTCCCGCAAGCTTTCTTGGCCACCTGTCTCTCATATATATATAGTGTGTAAAATCCAACAGTGGTCTAGTATTTAACTGGAGGAGTCTGCGCTAAAACATGGAAAAGCCCAGCTTGACCAACTGTGAGCAGCTAATGCTTTAGGCCCACCCACACTGACCCATCAAAATAATCCACTTTGTGAAGTCTTAAGAGAGATTATAGACAATACAGGCTGACGGTTATAAATTAACAACAAGCCATTCTTTTTTTTTTTTTTTTTTGCCATTTTTTTGCCATTTTTTGATTAAAAAAAATCAAGATTTAGAACACTTCCAAAATCTAAGCACAAAACTAAAAAAAGTTGTTTTTCTTTTCAGGCTACTCTATCCACCACTGCCGACAACTTTTAAAGCTCAGATAACAAAATATTTAAATATATATAAAAAAAAAAAAAGAAAACTGGAATTTATAAGTATTAAAACAAAGTTAGCTGCTGTATATTTTTTAAAACAGGGTCAGGTCTGATCTAAAGGTCCTGAGTAATAGGTTTTTCAAACTATTTTACAGGAACACAAAAAGCTGATGATCTTATCTGTCACAAAAGTAGTAAACAATCTGCAGAAAAACTTTCACTTCCTCAAACATTCAGCTGCAGTCAGATCCGATTTATCAGAGTCCACTGCTGCTTAAAGTAAGGATCAGCTCTGGGGAGCGAGACTGGAATAGGTTAGTTTACACTTCCTTCCCTTAATAAGCTCCCCACATTCCACTGCTACACTGGAGCACTTAAGAGCAGTCAATCAGAAACAACTAATAACAAATGAAGGTCTGCATGTACACCAAGATCTATCAAGCCACACCAAGAACAACCCAATCACACCAAGAACTACCAAACCATACCAAGAACTACCAAAGAGCAAGAACAGATAGCTTTGAGGTTTCTGAGTCTACTGCATTCTGCTATAAACACTACAGCTATGACATGTCTTTAACTGCATTCACATAGTGGTGCTCTTCTCTGTTGGGAAAATAAGTTTCTCTTGCTCTTCCTCACAAGACTTTAGTGTTAGCTGGATCTAACAAGGCATGTAAATTGCTGTACAGTATCTGCATCAGTAGATGGAGCTCAATGGCTCTGTAGTTTTGCAATTATAGTGGTATTATCGGAATGTGGAACAAAATAAAAGCAGGTCATATAGTTATGGGGGCAACATCAGTAATGTTAGCCTGTCAGGATGTTTAGCAGTGTTGATGATCCTGTGCCTAGTAACAGTGATGAATTTAAAAATATAACAATCATTTATTGATTTATTTTATGCAAAACACAGCAAGACACTAATATTCATAAACGTGATCATAACTGAATGGTTCATCACAATGGTAATGAGATCTACATTCAGAATCAGAATCAGAATCGGACTTTATTTGCCAAGTATGCTCACACATACAAGGAATTTGTGTTTGGTAACAGAAGCTCACAGTGCACGATAACTGACATTACAGATGTCAGTTATCGTGCACTGTGAGCTTCTGTTACCAAACACAAATTCCTTGTATGTGTGAGCATACTTGGCAAAAATAAACACCAACTAATATTACAGTTCTTATAATATAGATATAACTGTACACACCGGCAAAAATTTGAAAAACTTTTGATTGATTAGTTTTATACATAACTCTATGTGCGATGTATGGGGGAAATCCATTTGTTTAATTGTTACAAAGACCAAAAAACACTTCATGCCAGGTCACAAGGGAGATACAAATAATGTAAAAATAAAACATACAAGTTATTAGTTTATAATAGGTCATTAAAGCCTTATCAGTCTTAAAAAAAGAAGTTTCTTCACAGGGTTTTTTAATAAAGACAACACACAAAGAATGCAAAGAACCATTTGCATGGTTAAATGACTCCTCGCAAGGTAAAATGGTTCTTTAGTTTGAATCTATACAGCACTAAATAGGGTTTGCTGTAATTACAACATTAAGTTTGTAAACAACAAAAGAACCCTTATTGATGTTATACAGAACCATATACAACTGCTGAGGCTTATGCAGGCTTATATTAGTATTCACATCCTCTGTATATAATAGACTTAGTCTATTAATAGAGGAGCAGAAGACGCCTCTTTTTTGGACAATTAAGTGGCAATTATTCAATTCATCTATCCACCTGAGACACAGGGAGTGTTGGAGCCTAAATGCAGGAATGACCTCTAGATGGCACAAATATAGATTTCATCATTAATTTAAATTTACAAAAATATTGTCAGTTTTATCAATGTGCTTACTCTTGTACACTTCCCTGTATCAAAAACCTTTTTAAAATATGTGCATAATCACTGTGTATACTATAACAGTAAAGTCATACATCTGAACTATAAATATATACAAATGTTTTATTATATATATATATATATATATATATATATATATATATATATATATATATATATATATATATATATATATATATATATACTGTATGAAAAGGTCTTAATGTCAGTATGAAACTACAGACAGTGCAATGCCATTTGTTCCACCAATAACAGCATTAAATTATGGGCAATATGGCAAAAAATTCACAATATTTTTATGTGATACACCTCACAATATTTGAACACAGACTCCACTATATTTGGACACAGAATCTACTAACATGTCAAGTCATGCCATGTTTAAAAGCAGCCATTAAAAACTAAAATGGTTTTAAATGGTTCACATTTTGTATTGCACTAAATATTACTAAACAGACCTAATTAGAGTGAAACAGATTTGTATATCACCTAACTCAACATCAAGCATAACATGAATATCAGCCAATACCTTAACAGATTTTACTTCTTTTAAAACAATACCTGAAGCACTTCTGCTGATGATGTATTATATGATGCTGAAATTACGGAATCACCTTTTTGATCTACACAGATCACAGTGAAAGAGAGAGAGAGAGAGAGAGAGAGAGAGATTACAGGATCACGTTATCCTATTTCTGATTTTTTGATGATATGAGCCTTGTAAGCATATTTTCAGTAGCTAATACAGACCATAGAATTAAAGGTTAAAACACAAATTTTATTTAAAAAAATGAACTTCTTAGTATAATATAAAGTGGTCTAAGTCAAGCTCAATTTATATAAAGTGGTCTAAGTCAAGCTCAATAAGGGATTTTTTTCTGCTATCACAGCAGGTTATATGACGGCTTTACAGCATTGCAAAGGCAATACACTAACCGCAGTGTCAGCCACATCACCACTATAGATGTTGCGTTTACACATCAATGAGAGCACAGTTAACAGTTAAGGCCAACAGCCAATGCAATTTCACTCACAAGCAGATTCACCCCCAAATGAAGATAACAGACAGCTAAGATGGACGAAACCAGCAAACCCAAAAACCAAAACATTCCAAGCTAAAGCGTACTGCTACAATGCAGAGGGATGAGTGATATGGCAAAAATGTCATATCATAAAACTATGACACATAGTTAAGTAAAAAAAAGAAATAGCTTTTTATATATAATGTCTTCACGTGCCTAAATCTTTTGCACAGTACAGTATATATAACAATATATGAGATAAATCATATATGAACCGTATATATCACTATTCCTCATATACATTAGCTGAATGTTTAATGCATTTTTATTGTCAGTATGGTATATTTTACTTTAATACTTTCTTTTAAAATCCTTTTATGTTTGTATAAGACATACAGTACATATGTGTTTAATATATTATGCATATAAATATTCACACATCTATCAAACATATATGGACGGTCCATATATCATGTGTATCGTCGCTGTCCAATGAAAAACAAGTATCTTCAAAATTGCAAGTTCACAGGAGAGGCCAAAAACATACTTTACTTTTAATGTAAGTCAATGGAACCAGTTATTTTGGAGTACTTTTATTGGTCTACTCATCATGAAATGTTTACACAATGTAGACAGCAGCTGTTGTGTTCAAATGGAGTGGGAAAGTTAAAATCGACCAAAATGGAGATACATGTTTTTTTTAAAGCAATGATATATGTAAACTTATACATATATTCATATATGTTACATATATACATACATATTTTAAAATATATGCCTGCCGCTTTATGATATATCTATATATATATATACGGCAAAATATCAGATTTCCATATAGGACATTCTCAAAATACATTGACTAATCTATATAATATTATTATGCCTATGAGATAATCTAAAATGGAATGGTTTTACAACAGATTGCTGTTAAAACAGAAACAACGTTGCGTTAAAAAACAGAACAATTTACTGAAAAAATATGTTGCACAGCACATACAAAAGTAGGTGCCATACAGTCTATGGCGAGAACTGACTATAGGCCCTCTAAAGGCCCTCTATAGGCCAGCCTCAACCTTCTGCAGCAGAATTTAAGGTGGAAGGGACAATTCTAAAAAAAAAAAGCTGTGAACGAGCAATATTACACAGTGATAAGCTTTACAGCGTTGACAGCAACAATACAACGTTAAGAAGGATAAAAATATATATAATGATTTTTACTCATCATTTTACATGATCGTTTACCTTCTACGAACAGACTGGTCTCCTGAGTCCTGTCCATCACCATCATTCCAAAAAACGTCCTTTATTTCAGAATAAAAACAGCATATTGAGTTCGTTCACGTTTAGAATAGACTGATAAAGCCTTTATTATCCTTTTATGATTATTATTGTTGTTGTTCTTATATTATGTTATTGTTATTACAGATTTAATTTTACCTAAAATCCTAAACAGATATCGCCGATGATCCACACACGAAGAGTTCTGTTCCTCACAAACACGAGTCCGTTAGAGAAGTTAAGGGTAGTTCCACGTTAAACGGCCGTTTTCCTCTCAGAAAAAGACTAAGAAAAGAAAAAAGTAGCGGGTGTTCGGGAGGAAACAGCAGAGCAGCTACCAGAGCTAATCAGTGCTAATCCAGCTAGTTTTCCCCGGAATAAACTTCTGATTGCATGGGATGTTCGAGCTGCTGGAGCCCTCCTCTGACGTGGGCTGGAATTTGACTCTAGACTCCATGAAGGGCCTCCTGTTGGTCAGTCACACACAAAGCATTCACTGAGGAAATTAAATTGTATTCAGTATTTAAACTGCAAAACCCAAATGTGGTTTGACATTCCAATTTACAGCTGGTGCTATGCTGCAGCAGCTCGGTAAAGTTAGGTTGATATTGGATATTCGCCTTTCGATCCTGCTGCAGCTCACAAACAGCCTCGTAAAATCTTTGAAATTACATTTTCTAAACCGCGGTAAACCAGAGAACAAACTACAATCGTTACATTTCGTCAAAGTTCCCGACCTTTCAATTTCTTCGAGTAGTTTCTTTCAATATATCCGGCATCGCTGCAGCAGGGGATAAATACGGCAAGGGACCGCCTGCAAAGTGTTGTTTTGTTAAAAACGTACAACATCAGAGAAAGTCTGTGTTTTTTTAAAGACATGAAACGTATGGAAATACTTATGATTATGTTAAAATCTGCTACTTTATCAAAGCTGTGGCAAACAATGCAGACATACACCGGAAGGCGTACTAATGTAAGACATCCACATGATGTAGAGACTGCCAACTGCATGTAGCATACAGAGACACAACAGATGAACATAGTACAGCGTTTAATTCCGTAAGGTATAACTTGGTGGAAATGTAATGATTTTTAAAGGTATTCCTACTGTGAGACAACTATATGACATACAGATCTAAAATCACTTGTACTGTATAGAGACCCATGAGATACTACAACATACTACAATTCTTTATTTGGTAAGTTATGCTTTGGTTGAATTTGACTTAATTTTTATAATAAAAAATCACTACATCTACAGATGTAAAATCACTTGCTGTGTACAGAGACCTATCAGACCACCATACTACAACCCTTTGGTAGAATATGCTTCAGCTGAATTATACACAGCTGATTGTCCTACTGAATAGACTGTTAGAATTTGTATTAAGGCAAGAAAAAAGCAGCTAAGTAAAGAAAAACAAGTGGCCATCATTACTTTAAGAAATGATGGTCAGTCAGTCAGAAAAATTGTGCAAGTGCATTCACAAAAACCATCAAGTGCTACAAAGAAACTGGCTCACATGAGGACCGCCACAGGAAAGGAAGACCAAGAGTCACCTCTGCTGCGGAGGATAAGTTCATCCGAGTCACCAGCCTCAGAAATCACAGGTCAACAGCAGCTCAGATTAGAGACCAGGTCAATGCCACACAGAGTTCTAGCAGCAGACACATCTCTAGAACAACTGTTGAGAGGAGACTGTGTGCATCAGGCCTTCATGGTAAAATAGCTGCTAAGGAAACCACTGCTAAGGAAAGGTAACAAGCAGAAGAGACTTGTTTGGGCTAAAGAACACAAGGAATGGACATTAGACCAGTGGAAATCTGTGCTTAGGTCTGATGAGTCCAAATTTGAGATCTTTGGTTCCAACCACCGTGTCTTTGTGCGACACAGAAAAGGTGAACGGATGGACTCTACATGCCTGGTTCCCACTGTGAAGCATGAAGGAGAAAGTGTAATGGCGTGGGGGTGCTTTGCTGGCGACACTGTTGGGGATTTATTAAAAATTGAAGGCATACTGAACCAGCATGGCTACCACAGCATCTTGCAGCGGCATGCTATTCTATCCGGTTTGTGTTTAGTTGGACCATCATTTATTTTCAACAGGACAATGATCCCAAACACACCTCCAGACTGTATAAGGGCTATTTGACCAAGAAGGAGAGTGATGGGGTGCTGTGCCAGATGACCTGGCCTCCACAGTCACCGGACCTGAACCCAGTCGAGATGGTTTGGGGTGAGCTGGACCGCAGAGTGAAGGCAAAAGGGCCAACAAGTGCTAAGCATCTCTGGGAACTCCTTCAAGACTGTTGGAAGACTATTTCAGGTGACTACCTCTTGAAGCTCATCAAGAGAATGCCAAGAGTGTGCAAAGCAGTAATCAAAGCAAAAGGTGGCTACTTTGAAGAACCTAGAATATAAGACACATTTTCAGTTGTTTCACAGTATTAACACATGTGGAAGTATATAATTCCACATGTGTTAATTCATAGTTTTGATGCCTTCAGTGTGAATCTACAATTTTCATAGTCATGAAAATAGAAAACTCTTTGAATGAGGTGTGTCCAAACTTTTGGTCTGTACTGTATGTACACACACATCTCCTTGTATATTATATCTATTATTATATCTATGTCTGTATTAACCCCCATGTTTCTATGCTCATTGTCCATTTTATCTTCTCCACTTACCATATAGGTGCACTTTGTTGTTCAACATTTCAGACTGTAATCCAGACTGTGCTTATCTGTATACTTTGTTACACTTCATTTTTAATTATGAAAATTAATTAAAATTCAGCCGAAGCATATTCTACCAAACAAAGAATTGTATTATGTTCGACTGATGGGTCTCAATACGCTACAAGGGATGTTAGATCTGTATGTCATTTTGGTGTTTCCCAGTAGTTATTTTCTTTTGTTGTAAAAATTTAGTAAAATTCAGCCGAAACATATCTTACCAAACAAAGATTTTAGAGCTGTATGTTATTTGGCTGTTTAACATTAGTGTTTTTTCATTATAAGAATTTACTAAAATTCAACTGAAGTACACCTTACCAAACCAAGAGTTGTAGTATGTTTGACTGATGGGTCTTTATACATAATGTCTCTGACATCTAATTACTTTGTTACCGCAATAGTCTCTTGGTGTAAGGCACGCATTTGCAGCATCCCTTTAATATAATATATTCTGACATCCATCTCTCTTGTAATCGCGGGTTCTCACAGATGAATTTTTTTGCGCATTTTTGATATAGCCATTACTGCATGGCGTTCTGTAAGTTCAGGACGCCCCGTCAGAAAAATAATGTCTCTTAAGTTTATTTAACTTCAATTGCTAACACAGCGGTGAACCATACTATATATGCACGTACTGCTGCCACTGTCAGGTGAAAGGAAACATTGCCACCAATAATGTATTATTACGAACCATGCTGCGGGCAAATAAAAATCTGTCTGTGGGCCACATTTGGCCCGAGGATCGGACTTTGAACACCCCTGTCATATGCTATTAAATTAGATATGCTAGTTACTTGGAGCTAGAAGAAAATGTATGTTATGACTCACTATATCAGGTTTTTAAAACCCAGAAACTGATCCTCGTAATCTCCATAAGCTCAGAGAGTTTATGGGAAGTCTAAGAGACTTGCTGCTCATCAGTCCCCCAAGTATTACATAGGTAGTGTGCTTATTTGCTTTTTATGATTTATTTCTTTTATTATGCGATTATGATTTGTACTTTATTGTGAAGCACATTGTAGCTTCGCCTTAGAAAAATGCAATACAAATAAAGTTTAGAAAACCTACAAATGTTCTTTGGCTACTTTTGATAATATAACATGCTTTATGTATCTGTCCATTAACGGATAGTAAAGAAATCAAAACTAGTCTGAACTCATTAAGGATTCAGTTTTTAATTTTGGGATTTAGATATTTGTATTTTTGTTGGCTAAATTTAGGCTACATTTTAAAGTTCTCAAGAGAAACGTGAATGAGGTTTCAGTCCATGACAGTTTTAAAATTCCTTTGCTGAAAAAAGTGCCAAACATGGCAAGAAGAAGCAGCCTCCTCAGCAATAACAGCTATAAATAAAACCCTACTTTACTCAGGAGAGACCATCACTTCTTCCATATTCAGGCTCTTCCACCATAAAAGGGTTTGTAAAAGTGACACTAAAAGACATTTCTTCTCTTTAAAAATCAGAACTATATATAGCGTGGCATGCAGACACCATGGTAAATTTAGTAGAGTGTTGATGTACTATATTACACTTCTTGATTTTATCATTAAAACATGAAAATATATACCATCTCAGTTAAGGTGCCGTACACTAATGCGGTGCTAGACAGCATGTATTTCCAGGGCGGCTGTAGACAGTGTCCAATAGCCTGCCGTACCTAAAGTGAGACCAGCTCCATGAGGTGCTGGATAGCCCATGCAAACACTGTGCAATTACCCCTTAGCCGTCCACTAGGAGAGGTTAATAGATAAATAAAGCTGCACTGTGTGAGGAAAGGAGCTAACCTAGAGATTCAGATTTTGCACTAGATGAAGCTGCAGACATACTTTCATGTTCCTGTGATTTTCACATTAAAGTGAATTGTTATTTTCATGGCGAAAATATACCTCATGTTCAGTGCTATCATGCATTTAAAAAGCAGCAGAACATGAAAGACTGTAAAAGACACCAGTTTATAATAAGAAATCGTTTTATTGACATCTTGGACAGCACATTCTAATCAAACTCAAGTGTTTTAAATGGCACCAAGTTGCTTCTAACTCTAAAGCAGGTGGAATGTGCATGCTGTGTAACAGCAGAATTCAACAGAAGAGAAGAATGCTGATTTTTTCATTTTGTTCAAGCGATAATCAAAAAGAACCACAGAAGAACAATGCTCTGCAATGAAGGAGTTCTAGAAGTACAAGAAGGTTTGCCATATAACATGAATTCTAACATACTGAACTATGTACAAGTGAGATGCATGCAGGTTTTACAAGAAAAAAATGCATTGAAACCCTCTATGCCACACCTTCATCGTGTTCCAATAATACCGTCCTGCTAGAAAAAACATCAGCCAGCATGTGTTTAGGAATCTCTGAACCTCGCACTTTCAGCATGTAACAGGCATCCTCCACCTTACCGAGGCTCTGCCGGAGTGTGTGTAGCTTTTTGGAGACCTCATATGGACCCATGTTACCAATGTACGAAAAGCCGTCATAGATGTTTCGCAGAAAGTTGCTGAGCTCAAAAGGTGTGTCCATATCTCCATTTCCAACACTGCTGATGCACATCCGCATCAGTTCACCTGTCAGATCAGCCACACCAAGCAGGTAGTCTGTAGGAGTCACATGGAAGGTCAGTACAGATGCTCCTGGGAACAAACCCTCACTGGTTACCTGCAGAAAAACGGAGATGAAAAACTAAATGTTAACCAATCATCAATCAGTAGTAGTAATGCTAATCAATCAGCTCTCTGTGGTTCAGAATGCTAACCAATCAGCACTCAGCAGCAGTAATTGCAACCAGTCAACGCTTAGTGGCAGTAATACCAACCATTCAGCGCTCAGTAACAGTAAGGCCAACCAATCAGTGCTCAGTGATGGTAATACTTCAGCAGGCAGAACTAAAAAAAAATTATTTTATTAAATTCTGCTACATGCACACTTGATATGATTTCGACAAACCTATTTAAACAAGTACTACCAGCTATAATTAAACGCATATTAACTATAATTAACTCTTCTCTTAGCCTAGGTCAAGTTATTCAAACTGTGATAAAACCTTTGATAAAGAAGCCAAATGTTGTCCCCAGCTAACAATCAAGCTAGACCGATTTCCAACTTACCATTGGCTGTAGCTCAAAAACTGTATATGAAAAATTCCAATCAATGGTTTTAGGCCCCATCACAGCACAGAGACAGCTCTAGTTAAAATGATCATCATCATCTTGCCTCTGATCAGGACTACGTATCTCTACTGGTGCCACTTGATCTAAGGGCAGCTTTTGACACTATAGATCAAGTGATAAGAAAACATGGTTGGAATCACAGGAATAGGGTTATCCTGGTTCACATCCTACCTCGCTGGCCGGTTCCAGTCTGTAAAGATAAATAATGTATTGTCTAATTATACAAGAGTGAAATATGGAGTTCAAAAAGGTTCTCTCTTAGGTCCCCTACAATTCACATTATACACGTTGCCATAAGGCTCTATTATAAGCAGACACGGAATGAGTTTCCACTGCTATGGTGATGATACACAGCGGTACATATCAGCCAAACCAGGTGATAAATGCAGATTACATAAAATAGAGGATTGTGTAAAAGATATTAGACACTGGATGCTGCAAAACTTCCTTTTTTTGAACCCAGATAAAACAGAAGTTCTCCTTCTCCTTCTTCTACATTTGATGCTGAAAAATTGGTACATGCCTTTATAACTATAGTCTATAGGATAGACTACTATAATGCATTGCTGTCAGGATGCTCCAGCAGGAACCTGAATAAAGTTCAGTTAGTTCAGAACACTGCAGCTAGAGTACTAACTAAAACCAGGAAATTTGATCACATCAGCCCAGTTTTTTCAGCGCTACACTGTGTGGTTTCCTGTTAACTATAACATTAACAATTTATAACAATTATAACAATTATAACTATAACAATTTTTTATTGAAATATAAAGCCCTGCATGGTCTCGCACCGGAGTACCTGCAAGACCTCATTTCGTATTATGAACCACCACGTTTACTCAGATCACAGGATGTTGGTTTTTCCTTGCCACTGTTGCCTCTGACTTGCTCACTGGGGATAAAGTGTTGTGTTTTCAAACTCCTGTGAAGTTGCTTTGTGACAACATCATTGTAAAAAGAGCTATATAAATAAACTTGACATGACTTGACTAATGCTAACCACTCAGGGCTTAGTGGCAGTAAAACCAATCAATCAGCGCTTAGTGGCAGTAATACCACTTATTCAGTTCAATAAAGCCAACCTATAACCCTTCAGTAGCAGTGTTGCCAACCAATCAGCGCTCAGTAGCACTCAATTGCGGTAATCTGTGACGTCCTAAAATTCTACTAATGGTTTTAGAGGCACAGTATAAACTGTATGTGCTTTAAGGTGAACTGTAGAGTTTCTTCACCTTCGTTTCCACCTTCTCCTCCTTCACAAAGACAAGACGAGCATTGATCTCCTCCAAGCTGATTAAGGTGCGATGTCTGATGAAGTGATAGAAGGACACAGCCTCTACATACTCCTGAACTCCTTATAAACAGAAAAAGAAAATGTTCACAGCTTCATGTAGAGGTCTACATTTCTGCATGACCCACAGTTCTCACCACAATATCTTGCAGCACTGGTTTAAATGTCATGTGCAGGAACATGCAGTTAATCATTTAGTGCATGCAGAAGCAGAACAACGTACACTACGGTCAACAGTTTTAGATCACTACCAGTCAAAAGTTTTAGATCACTAAGTTTGACAGTATTCTTAAACGTTTGACTGGTAGTGTACTAAAACTTTTGCCTGGTAGTGTATATACAGCTGAGGAAAAAATTAAGAGACCACTGCAAAATTATCCGTTTATCTCATTTTACTATTTATAGGTATATGTTTAAATCAAATTAGCAATGTTGTTTTATTCTATAAACTACTGAAAACATCTATCCAAAACAAAAATATAGTCATTTAGAGCATTTATTTGCAGAAAATGAGAAATGGTCCAAATAATGATGCAAATAAATATATAAATAATGCAAATAAAGTTCATAAATCATTTATAAACAACAATACTAATGTTTTAACTCAGGAAGAGTTCAGAAACCAATATTTGGTGAAATAACTCAGACTTTTAATCACAGCTTTCATGCTCTCCATTAGTCTTTCACACTGGTTTTGGGTGACCTTATGCCACGCCTGGTGCAAAAATTCAAGAAGTTCAGCTTTGTTTGATGGATTGTGATTGATTACATTCCAGAGGTTTTCAATGGGGCTCAGGTCTGGAGATTGGGCTGGCCATGACAGGGTTTTCATCTAGTGTTACTTCATCCACATCTTGATTGACCTAGCTGTGTGGCATGCAGCCCTGTTCTGCTGGAAAAAAAACAGTCCCCAGAGTTGGGGAACATTGCCAGAGCAAAAGGAAGCAAGTTTTCTTCCAGGATAACCTTGTATGTGGCCTGATTCATTTGTCCTTCGCAACGATGCATTCCCAGATCATCACCAATCCTCTGTACACTGTGGCTTGTACGCCTCGCCACCAGGTGTTAGGCAAAGCTGAATATTGGACTCATCAGAGAAAGTGACTCCTCTTGTTCCACTCCTCTATTGTCCAATCCTTATGGTCTTTTCTTTGCTACTCATTGATAAAGGGCTTTTTTCTAGCTTTATATGAGCCTGTTTCCAACTGTTCTGCCATTTGCCATTCTTTTTGTAGATTAATTGATGTCATTCTGCGGTTGCTGACTGACATTCAAATAAGTTAACGATCATCACGGTCAGTGGAGAGTCGATTTTGCACTCTCTTGGTCTGTAGCTTTGTTGCCCCCGTTGTCTGCTGCTTGACCTAGTAATGAACTGCCGTCTTAGAAATTTTAAAGATGGAAGCAACATGACGCACACTGTATCCCTCTGCCAATAAAGCCAGAATTGAGCCATTCTTTTCCTCACTATTATACTAAACTATTATAGTTATTTTTTATTCCAATTACTTTTATACTATTTTTAGCACTTGCTTTTGCCATCATGCTTGTCCTAATTGCAAGAGGATAGTGATAACCAGCGCAGGGTTTTTTTTATACTTTCCTCGTTAAATAAGATTTGGCTTAGATGATCACCTAATCAGAACCACATTAAATAGAATGAGGTGTACTTGTGTTGGAATTCAACTGACACTGGAATGGCTGCCATACACATAGAGATGCTGATTTTAGAAAACTTTGCAGTGGTCTCAATTTTTTTCAAAGCTGTTTGTAGAAAATTCCCAAAACATGAATATAATATTTTAATCTCAGAAATGCTTTCGTGGTTGCAGGATTCTCTGTGTAATGCTTTGGTGGAGTTCTCATACATGCATTTGTAGAGGCAAATCTGCTCAGCAAATCCCTAAAAATGCATTTACTTTTAATAAAGCGCAGTGTGTGTGATGAGAAAATTCTAATGTTTGGGGTCAGAGGTGTCATGTTGAGCACACACACCCCTCACACCAATTACAGTGCGTCAAATACTGAACACCATCACACCAATCTATAGTTAAACTGCTGTAGGCTGAGTGGGTGGAGCCAATACCACACGAAAAGTGAATCTGCAGCTGGTGACACCCCTGCTTTACTGTGGTTTTGATATGTGAAGACGAACCTGATGTGAAGGCTTTATGAAACTGGTGGAGATCTTCTCCTCTCAACTCCTCAGCTATCTGACCGATTCTCTGCCTAACTCCGTCCAGTTTGGTATCAGCCTCCTTCAACACCTCCTCCACCCTGGATACACTGTGGTGCAGTCCGGCACAAATAATCAACTGTGGATATGTTATATATTCAATATTAATAAAATATCTGAAGGATCCTCCTCTTACCTTGTCACTCTGTGCAGAAGGAATATTGTCCTCTTGCTTTCAATTGTGATGTCTCGACTTAGTTTGACCAGACGCTCATATTTATCATGCTTGGTGTCAAGCTCTTGTTGAAACACTGTGTGAAAAGCACAAAAACAGTGGAAAAATAGATCCTATACTGCAATAATTTATATAATTGAAAGGGAACTTCATGTATAGTTCAAATTTATGCATAATTATCAAAACAAATTAAACAAAGTCATTCAGAGTGGTTTGATATAATTCATGGAAGACGCTGCCTGATATGAGATTGGTGACTGAGAAGTCACAACTTGCACACATTGTCTTCACTGTCTTGTATTTCTGTCATTTGTATTTTCTTTTGTATTTGCGCTATTGCTTATTTATCTCTTTTTAACTTTACACTACACTGGAAAAGTAGCCTGGCAGTATTCACTGTACTATAGCCTTGTATTGGTACGATGAAAATAAAATTTAATTAAACTGATTTTAGTCTTTTAAATCTATTTAGGGTAAAACACATGAAATGTGTTTTGGTCCCCAAAAAAAACATACTATTTACTAGATTCACTACAATTTTTTGATTTTGGCTCGTACATAAATTGTCTTTATTTGTGTTGTAGACGTGGTTGACCAGTGGATTCTATCATCAGCACTATAAAGCCATCTGAACCACTTCACACTAAACCACTATGAATTACTCTGTTTACATCTTACACAATGACTTATAGAGATTGAATGTCCTAAAGTTGGACTTAAAAGTGTACAAAGTGTCAATATTAAACTGTTATTTAAATTATTTATTTACCTCTAAATGCTGCAATCACCTGGGAAGACTGGTTCAATGAATCGTCTGTTTTCTGAACTGAATCTGTCTTCTTTTTCCGGGCGTTTCCATTGCCTAAAAAACAAAATTAACATGTTTCTTCAGAAAAACGTTTTAAAATAATCTAGTATCTTCTTTTCCAGAATCAGCTAACTTGACTAGCGGCTAGCTCTATTAGACAAAGAGAGCTAGACAAGTGATTACATGACATCACCGGATTTACCTTCTCTTTTATTCATTTCGCTTTGGAGAATAACCAACTACGCCAGGAATCGATTAGTGTCTCGGTTTATTGATTATAAACCAGACAAGCTGAGGTGACGTTAGCCAAGTTGCTAGCTTAGCAGGCTAGGTAGGTAGTAAATTAGCTAGCCAGTTAGCTATATCAAAAAAGTAAACATCAACTATTACGCAGCGTCAAGTGTAAGTACTAAAGTGCCCTATGCATGTAATTCAGATAAATCGCTAAGAGCTCCAGGATAGCTGCTCTTAGCGAGACCGATCAATGGTTTAATTCACGACTACGTTTATAAACTAGGCATCGACATCCTTAACCTTCTTTCCTAGCACTGCACAGTGTTACTCGGGCTGCGTCAGAACGGTCAAATATGTTTCCTTTTCCTGTTGGTTTTACCTGATCTGACAACCATGTGGATCCACTTTAGTAATCTCTGCCTATAAATGTACTACAGATCTGGCGAAACTAAAGAAAGAAGAAACCAAAGGTAGTTTAGTTTAGTACACCTTCGGGTCAGTGAAGTCGACATCGTGGTCGTAGAAATTACAAAACGAACAAACAAAAGAAAAAAATACCAATATCAAGAATAAAACGTGACGGCTTTCTTTCCAATGGAAATTGTTAAGACGACTAGTTTCCTGTAGTGGACACCTTGGTTCCATTAGGAAACCATCAAATCCTTTTGGAATCCCTTAAACATCCGTTAAATCAATGGAATAATTATAATTACATTTTGATATCAACCAATCAAGACAACATATCATTACCAACTACTGGACAACATCAGAGAACCAACATGATTTTGGGTTCTATGATAAGTTCAGCAGGTGCATAAGAGTGAAAAATAAAATAAAATGATGGGAGTAAAAAAATAAAAATAAAACACGTGGAGTGTTCACAAAACACACCCAGTTTACAGCAGCTAAGACTACCTCAACTTATAAAGACTAACCCATCAAAAAGACTGAATCTTAAATGGCTTCCTTCTGTCTATATGGTGCACTATGTCACAAATTCCAATTTTGCTAATTTTACGTCCAATTAGTGCTTCATGTGTTAAATACAAAGTCCTTTATATTCAGCTGAATAGCTCTATATTAACAGCAATATTAGAAGAATGGCTGTTTTCATTGTTAACTTTTTCTGACATTGGCTGACATGATGGTAAACGTAAACTGGCTTTGACTGCAGGGTATAAAAAACACTGCAATCAAAAGTCCTACATATTCCACTTCTGGTAGCATGAGCTTACAACAATGGCCAAACTCACAGCATTTGCCTTTTTTTTAAACGAAATTGATGCTTTCAATTATGATTGAAAACTTTCTTAAATGTTACTTTATCCTCAATTAAATTTTATTGTCTTAATCCTATTTGACATTTGCTTGTACAAATACAAGACACCTATAGTGTTTGGTGGCCATTTGTAAAAAAAAAAAAAAAAAAAAAAAGCTGTCAGAAGAGAAGAAGTAAATCAAATAAATGTCCTCAGAAAGTTGTGACATTATCTGACAATGTTGTAACAGGTTCCTAGAATCTTCCTAGAAGTTTCATTATATTTGGATTATATCTGGATTTTACTAAGTTGTCAATATGTAGTAATAATACCATAAGACAATGTTATTTATGATGTTGTGACAATGTTGTGACAACCTTGTTGAGACAAGTAAACACCACCATTGCAGCAACTTTGTGTGTTTTCTGGGTTGCAAGATATACACTGCAAAATGGAACATTTGTGAAATATATTATTTTTAATCTAAGCAAACACTAACATGTTTTTGAGCATTTTTGCCTCTTGTAATGTTGGTTGCCATTGGTTTCTGTTCAGTGGTACCCACCACAGCAACGTGGAGAGAGCATGTTCAAACTGATAGTCTCTCTATAATTTCCCTATAGTAGTTGTTGAACAATGCTGTGGGGAAACGCACCACTGATTTACAAAAGGGATTGGGAATTATGGTGGAAGCTGAATAACATACAACGTCAACAGCTTGTGATAAGTTCAGGTATGACAAAGAGTAAAAAGTATCAGCCCAGAACACCAGCCCACTTCGAGCACCAGCCAGAGTCAGAGATTCCCGCTACTAATTACTACACGCTGCTTGTCTGCTCATCATATAAACACAATATTTCTGCCAAGGCAGCATTAGCCTCTAACTTCGAAGGCCCCATTTGAATTCATTACTTCTTTAATGTTTCTTTTCCTTTTCCCTTTATCACTTGGTAAGCCGTGACATATTAATCTTTATGCCAAGGTCCTAACCTTTACTGCATTGGCTGAGACTCTTGATACTTGAATACTTACTTGAATCCAAAAAAAAACCCCACTCTTTTTATATACTCTTAAGTAGCAGTACACTATCTGTAGCTTTGTGCACACAGCAGACAGACACTTTCTGCCATTTTTCTACCTTCACACATGGTAGACACCTCCAACACCTCCACAGCTCCAGCTAATTCATAGGATAGCACAGTGTACTGCAGTCGCATACCGAATGTAACCGAATTCAGTAGTGTTCACATACTGCTTGATGAATACTGTGTATTCTGATACATTGCCCATGCTCCCTTGCTGCTTTTGGGTACTGTGTAGTATGAAAGTAGATGATTTTGAGTGCAGCTAAAGTTGTATTTACAACTGCTAAACTCAGGATTCTAGATGATATATTAGTTTATGAAATGTGACATTACCTGACAAATGTGACCTATTACTACCCTAACCCTCTGGTATATGCAACCACCTAATCAGCACCCGAATACAAAATTAGCCCCTTTTCTGTGCTACCTAAAAAGGCGAAGATAGCCTGACGGACAAGCCTGACAACAGAAACTTAAACGAAGATGTAGGTTCATAGCAAAGAAGCCCTATATACCCCCATAAAACCTGTGCTGAATAGTTTGCATTTCTACTACTGAGCCTGACTGGTTAGCATTTCAGCTAGTGAGTTTAGCAGAAGTTTGTTAATAAGTTCAGCAGCAGCATTACTGCTACTGATAACTGGTTGGTTAGCATTTCTGCTACTGAAAGCCAATTTGGTTAGCAAATCTTCCACTGAGAGCTGATTGGTTAGTATTTCTGTATTTGGGAGCTGATTGGTTAGCTGCTGCTGCCCAGCAAACACACAATATTGAAAAAACATGGCCTACTTTCTTATACCGTTGCTACGCCATTGTCAAAAGGTGAAGTGGTTTTTGTTGTCTTAACAAGGCTCAGTTACAGTGCATCCGTAAGGTATTTACAGCGCTTCACTTTTTCCACATTTTGTTATGTTACAGCCTTATTTCAAAATGGACTAAATATTTTTTTCCCCTCCATATTCTACACACAATACCACATAATGACAAAGTGAAAAAAGTTTGTTTGGAATTTTTCCAATTGTATTAAAAATATTAAAAAAACAAAATACTGCATGTACTTAAGTACTAAAAGCCTTTGCCATCACACTCAAAATTGAGCTCCGCCGCAACATATTTCCACTGATCATCCTTCAGCATGGCAGCATGGCAGCATCATACTGTGGGGTTGGTTTTCGGCAGCAGGAACTGGGAGGGGTTTTAATGGGAAGGAAAGATAAATGCAGCAATATATAGAGACATCCTTAAAATAAAAACCTGCTCCAGAGTGCTCTGGACCTCAAACTGGGGCGAAGGTTCATCTTCCAACAGGACAATGACCCTAAGCACACAGCCAAGATAACAAAGGAGTGGCTTCGGGACAACTTTGTGAATGTTCTTGAGTGGCCCAGCCAGAGCCCAGACTTAAACCCGATTGAACAACTCTGGAGAGATCTGAAAATAGGTGTGCACTGACGCTCCCCAATCTACCTGATTGAGCTTGAGAGATGTACATGTGACTTTTTGTTTTTTATTTTTAATGCCCAGCAAACACACAATGTTGTCAAAACATTGTCTACCTTTTTACAATGTTGCTACAATGTTGTCAAAAGGTGGTGCTTTTTATGTTGTCTAAACAGGATTGTCACAACAATACTATTAAATAACCTTGTTTTATAGTATTATTACTACTATTTTGCAAATTTTACGGAGTTCCATGTAGACATAACGGAATGTCTGAAGGGTTCTAGGATGCTGTGACAATGTACTGATAACGTTTCCACTATGTTGTCGGATAACATTGTCTCAAAATCCTTCAAATTATATTTCAAAGTTGTGGTTATTAAAACAGTACGTTGTCACAACTTTGTAACTGTGTTTGCAGGATTTTTGGTATTTCTGCTATGAGCACTGATTGATCAGCATTTCTCTTAATGAGCACCGATTGGTTAGGACCTCTGCAGCCGAGAGCTGGTTGGTTAGCATGTGTGCTACTAAGAGCTGGTTTCTTAACATTGCTACAACTGAGAGCTGATTGGTTAGCATTTTTGTTACTGATAACTGATTGGCATTTCCGCTACTGAGGCACCGTTATAAAGTTCCGGAAGAAATTGCTGAGTGTCTGTATAGGACAAGGTCCCTTTAAGCCCTGCCTTAGGACGCTGACGTCAGACATACGTTTGTACTGTGGACGTGCGGAATGTGAGAGCAGCAGAGCGGCGGATAGAAAACAAGAACACAGCAGAGCGCGATACTAAAGAGCAGTTTTTGGCGGTTTAATCCAAGATTCTATTTATTTACTCCATGTATAAACATACAGATATACGTGTGATGATATATGTGCCCGCTGCGGAGGGTTTAAGCGCGATTTGCTTGGGTGGAGTAGCACTACCACACAAACTAGCTTAGTTAACACTGCGGCTACCCATATTAGTATAATTAACATCATTATTAATTAGTGGACAGTAGTATCGGAGATGGAGGAGCCGGGTAGCTCTCCCGATCCGGACCGGGACCGGCAGTACTGCGAGCTGTGCGGGAAAATGGAAAACCTGCTGAAATGCGGCCGCTGCAGGAACTCCTTCTACTGCAGCAAAGAGCACCAGAAGCAGCACTGGAAGAAGCACAAGCTGACATGCAAAGAGGCGGAGGACAAACAGTGCAGACAGAGAGCTCCCCAAAAGACCAGCTGCGGGGAGAAGCGGGACTCCACTCGGGACTCTAAGGACACGGTGAAAGATCTTATCAGTAGCCCCGCCGAAGGCTCGGACGTCTCCGACAGGAAGCTGTCAGAGGACGGCCTCAACAACAACAACAGCAGCAGTGGCAGCAGCAGCGGCAGCAACATCAGGGCGAGCAGCGGAGGGACGTCCTCTCCGCAGAAACTGGCTCTGGACTACATCGCGCCCTGCATGAACAAGCACGGCATCTGCGTGGTGGACAACTTCCTGGGCGAGGAGACGGGGCAGTGCATCCTCGCTGACGTCATGTCGCTCCATCAGAGCGGCAGGTTCACCGACGGACAGCTGGTCAGCCAAAAGAGCGACTCCTCTAAGGACATACGTGGGGATAAAATAGCCTGGATAGAGGGCCAGGAGCCCGGCTGCGAGAAAATCCGTTTTCTGATGAGCCGCATGGACGACCTGATTAGACACTGCAACGACAAACTGGGCAGCTACAGGATAAACGGAAGAACGAAAGTAAGTATGAGAGTGGTAAATGTACAGCAGCCCGCTGTCGGCACACCGTCGGTAACGCGGCTCGCTGGCCTTTAGTTCCCTGGTGGTTAAACACAGTATTAGAAAGTCAAAGTGCCACTTTAATGGCTCATTTTCCACCCGCTGTCCAATTTACTTACTCCTCCTAGAGCTGGGCCATATAGCAAAAATGTAATATCTTTGATACCTTAAAATTATAGTCCAAGTATGTGGTGACATTTAGCCTAATAGCACAGAGCGTGTTATCTGCCTGTAGACGAGTTAGGACAACATATCTTTATAAAAGGAGACTGGTACATGTTTTTATAGGAACATAAGGAAAGAGGAGACCAAAATACTCTAACCTGAATGTCAGACCATTTAAACACAGATTTAAAATCACTAATACAATTTTTACAAAAAGCCCTTAAATGGTTTGTAGTGTTTGCGTCAATAATGCATGTCAGAGTCAGTCAAACCTGTGTTGTTTCTTCACAACCACAATACATTCAGGGGTCAGTCCAGAAAATGTGGATATTCTGCTCATCTTGGCTCAATAAAAAAAGGAAAAAAATTATTGCATTATGACCGCATTCTACATATTCTCACAATTATACCAATTTGCAATGTTAAGCTTGTAAAAAGTAGAAAAACCCTTTTTGCTTACCTTTAATACAAAAATAATATTTTTTATTAATATTTACCTGTTAATATGAACTCCTGTAAGACTACGACAGGATCACACCCACCTAAACATTCTATAACTTCAGCATGATTGTTTGGAGCTACACTGCTGTAGAATGGATGGATGGAGATATGCGCTTGTTTATTTCATGGCCACACAAAACAGCAAATACCTCAAAATATCTTATTGAAAGGATCAGATGAGCTGATTTGTTTAAAGGGCAATTCCACTGATTTCTTTTCCAAAACTCCTTCGTAAAGTAGTGTTTGGGGTGATAACAGAGTGATTTAAAGCTGTTTGATGTGAAATGGTTCAGATTTAAGTTTTCATAGTTTTGAGAACTATTTCTCTCACAAGCCCTGCATGTATCCCTTTACAGCGAATGGTATAGTATGGTATAGTATACTCAAAAATCGACAATACATATGACAAAAAAATGATACTGGGAGAATTTTTTGATACACAATATGTAATGATATGTATTTATTTTTGATAAATACAAGTTGTAACAGAGCCAAAAAAGACTTCCACAAACAATGATTTGTATTAAATGTTTCATTCAAGTGATTTTACGATCTCCAGCATCCCCTCTTATTACCTTTCTGTGTTAATGTTGATGAAAACTGCTTAGATAGAACATTACAGTAATGGTGGTGAATAATGAAGATCCCAAAACTTGCCAAAACTCGCTTGTTTAAAGCGTTTAAGAAATGGAAACTGTAACTGGGGACAGCAGGGGGCACGTTAACAATATTCAAAACTTCTAGTTTATCTCACTTTATTTTATGATAGTCTTCATTACTATCATTGTTTTTATCACGTGTTTTAGCTATGTACATATGGTCGGTTATTGGTAACAGATATGACAGTTAATTATGGACATGGATTGAGGAGTTTAAGATTTGCTAACTAGAGATAAGATGTTGCTTTACTTCTGTTTCATTAATTTGTGAAAAATCTAGTTTTGACCTGTCAGATCTTAACTAAAGATAATGTGTTTTTGTGTAATACAGCTTCTGGTTGTCCATGGTTAATCACTGACCAATGACGGTCTGTTATCAGTCAGAGAATTAAGTCAAATTTGCCTCCTGTATTACATTGTATTTCTTGTATATGTGATGTGCAAATTTTAGTGTTCTATCAGACAACACTAAGCAGTTAAGCTCAGCAGAAATTGGTTTGTGTGTGATCGGGCTGCCCCTCTCTCTCTCTGACCCCTGCTTCCTCTCCCCGGCCATATCCTTCTGTCTCTGCTTGCTTATGCAGGAACGTGTACTGTATCCGGCTGTCCACAGAAGCTGTGTTTCTTAAAGTCTCCTGTGAATTATAGAGTAAAGAAGGACACATATAAACCTATATATAATTATAAAGCTCCTTTTGCACCAGCTTCTTATTAAAATTTTCCATTCCACCTAAAATAGTGCTGCAGTTACACTGAAAAGTACTATTTTAATCAGGAACCACTTTAAATTTGTGTTGAAGATGTTTAATGATCAGCTCTCTTCAGATCCAATATTGAGGTCTCTCATATACTGTTGCTTTCTAGGGAGAATTGATGTAATTAATTATTTTTAAAAATAGGACTTGAATCATATTTCTTTACTGAGTTTCTGTTTGTTTTCTTATGGTAAACTTTGCTTTCTAGCATGGATCTATGTAATTGATGATTATTTAAAAAAAAAAAGAAGAAATAAATTTACTCGACTCAGGCTTACATCTTAAAGACTCAGATTCATCTCAGGGACTTCACTGGGACTCTCACCTTGGAGACTTGAGGCCCGAGACTTGTACTCTTACGTCGGAGAGTCAACTGAGTCTCAGGTGAGATTTTGGCTTTCTTTTGTTTGCACTACAGGAACTAATTAAATAAATTATGCTTGCACCTTAGATACTCTGCTTCAACTTGTAAACAAGCTGCGGCAATGTAGAACTTATATAAATCATATTAATAACAATAATATGTATAAATAGTAAATCTCATGAATTTTTGGAGCTGTGGTGGAGCAGCCTGAACTGTTCTTGTATGATATTTTCTGAGAGAACTTTTTTTTTACAAATATTTGTATTATATCAGGGTGATTGTGATCTTCAGACGTTTGACCTAGATTTTCTCTAGTTTTCAGAGAGAAGTCATCATGTGGCTGTCATCACATGGCTCTGCTCTGCACTGTGCTCTAAAACCTCTGTACACAGTACTGAGGTCACGGGCCTCTCTAATGCTGGCTTGCCTCCTCCACAACCCCAAACCTGCTAAACACCAGCAATTGTGGATTTTCTAACAGATCATATATGTTAATAAAAGAAAACAACAAAAACTGTAAATGTAAATAAGCCTCCATATGCCTGGGTGACATGCATTCATGTGTCCAAAATGGACACAGCACCAGTTGACCAGTGTTTGCAATGTTCAACTAGACAGTGAAGTTTTTATTATTACATATGTATTTTCATGGAAATTAGCCCCATTTGAATACAGCTTTAGAAAAACACCTTAAATCTGAGTTGGCTGATGGAATGTTTTGGTATGATTACATTGTTCCAGTGCTAAAACAACTTTATGCAGTTTGTACACATATTAGATATGTAAACGTTCACTTATTATCGTTTTGATTCCTTTTTTTATAGCGTAGGAGCAATGAATGTGTAAAAGTAGGGGTGTGACGATAGCCTCAGCCCACAATTTGATTCATGGTACTGGCTGCAAGATTTGGTATTCTTACAATATTTTGAACAAAAATTGAATGAAGAAAAATTAGAGCATTGTTCATGTTTTTGCACAACTTTTTAATCCCGCTAGAGCTGTGAGGCAGGAGGAGAGCAGCAGTAAGTTGCTGATTGGATTGTTACTTCACAATGTGAAACATTTTACTTTTCACTCTTTTATTGGATTAGTGTCAGGACTATTTTGAATTTGATGCAGCAACGCATCACAATTCCTGTCACAATGTTTTTGTGACAGGACCAACAAAAGATGGTAAATGTGTTGGGTAATTGTGAACAAGTTAGTTAACATGATTAGGTAGCAAAGCGCATCCCAGGCGTCTTTCCAAAGTAAAGATGGGGAGGGGTCACCACTCTGAAAAGACTGCTGGCTAATGGATTAACAATTCAAGAACATCATTCCTTAATGTAAAATAGCAAATAATTTGAAGATTTAATCATCTCTACATAATATCCATAAAAGGGGATCCAGATAAATCACTGTACGTGGAAAAAGATATGGTAGAATTTGGATCTGTTTTTCTGGATGCTTGACATTCTGCAGCCCTTTTCACTTCCTGACTTAATCCTCAGTGATTAGGTCAGTGTTTCTGGGTGAAGATCAGTCTTCTCTGTGGATGATTTAACACAATGCAGGCAGATCAGTAAGCTGTAATGAATGTGTGAGTGCTGGCGTGGGCTAAAGTTTCCTGGCTGGAATGTAAACAGAAATCTGGGGAATCTGGAGCAATGACAGAGTGGTTTCTTCATTCACTGTTTACAGTCTGTTAAGAGTACAGTAGAGCAGTTAAAGTGACAGCCAGCGTTTGGATCAGAGAGTTATAGTCTGTTTGTGAATCGGATATCAGCTTGCAATAATTGCCATGTTGGGAAACTGAGAGGGAGAGAGAGCTAATTCACAGTCAAACCCTTAAAGATCCCATATAATGCAATTTAAATTGTTCTGTGATGTTCTACATAGATAGTATAGAACAACAATAGTGTTTGAGATTAACGGTATATGAGTTTTATGTACTGCACTCTCTTTATTAAACTATGCCAATGTAAATACTGTTTTATAATATATGGTACCTTTTAAATAAGTTGGAAATTTGGGGTTCACATTCACATTATTTTAATATTAAATTGGTCAATGTGATGACAGTCAAGCAAACAATAACTAATCACTGATAACATTGTGAATAAAACCACACAAGAATGGGGATGTTTTACAACAAGCGACTTTTAACAAGGCCACAAATCAGTAGAGCTTGATATGCCGTTTTCTGCGAGCCTTTAGGGACCTGGAAATAGGGGCCCTGGAATCTTGCAAATTTGTAGTTGACCCTAGGTGGCCTTGCCAAAGTGTTTGTCCATGGCGGAGGTCCAGAGATTCAGTGATAAAAGTAAAAAACTAAAAGTAACTGACATCAAGCTGTATAGGATTATTGGGCGTTATGCTCCCTGTATAACTACACATGACCTTTTATTGTAGTCTTCAGGAAACTGGAGATTAGGACATCTAATATTTGATCTTTAAAGCTCTGTAGATCATCTGACAAATGTTAGAACAAAGCTCCTAAGGTTGGTAGAGCATGATGCACTTTTTCCAATGAGTCCTACTAGTCTTCAAGAAACTAGAGATACAGACTCTAGAATCATCAGGCTTTTCCCCTGTTGTCCCCTTCATACATTCCTGTATTCATACTCATTTGTATCATTGTTAGTATCATAATCATTTGATCAGTGGCCAGTCAACATCGAGATTGAAGCCCCATAATCAAGCAGTAAACTCTACTAGCCTGTGCAACCTCTGATGGTGTTGCAGGTCTTCAAAGGCGACCACTTAGAGATTTAGTTAACCTCAGCTCAGTGGATAGAATAATAAATTTGATTTAAAGTCACTTTTACAAGGATTTAAAGGATGGATTGTTTTAAAGGATGGATTGTTTTGTCCAGTGAGAAGAGTCGTTGCTCAATACCATCTGTTTTTAAAAAACATATTTTCTGTGGAAGTTGTTTACCCACCACCCCTCCCCCTGCCACTCTCCTGGGTTCGGATGAACGGTGGTGCCTTCACAGTCCTTCCTCACGCGCTGCACGTACTCAGATCATTAAAGCACAGCTTCCTCTGGCAGCCGTCCAGCAAGCAGGAGTTGAAATCTTCTCATGTTCAGTCTGTTCTCCTCTCTCCTGACCAGACAGCTTCTGTGTCGTGTTGTTTTTGTTTTCTCTGACAGTAAAATCTGTACATTTATAAACTGTTTTAATGCGCATAAAAACACATTTTAATCTTTAGTTCACCCGCTATCATTACCACCACCAAACCCTTTGGACTTCCTGGAATGTGTGGAATGATTCTCGCTGCTCAAGCTTAAGCAGGCATGCAGAAACAATTGTTTCACCAACACTAATTTAAAAAATTCTTTTATTTAAATAAACACCAGTTTTAGTTTGATTAACAGTATGTACTCATGAAGGCACTGTAGTATATATGTATATGTATGTGTGCTATGTGTGTGTGTGTGTGTGTGTGTGTGTGTGTGTGTGTATGAATGATGGATATATAACTTATCACAATGCAATACAATATGCTTTTCTGAACATATGGTGTATATGGTCAGTACTTGTAGATCACTGATCAATTGCATGTTCTATTATAAAGAGAGTAAAATTTGTCTAGTTTAGAATTTAGTTATAGTTGTAAAAATGTTGATAGTGTTTTTTGATATTCTGACATATCGTATACTGTGAAAATTTCTTGAAACATAACCCATATTGCCCACCTCTAGCCTAAAGCTGCACACTCCCTATTTTAGTAGCCTAAGTAAAGTTTAAGAAAAGTTAAGGGACATATGATCATATCGGAATTATATTGGTATCCAAAGGTGTTTGCAAAAAAAAAAAGGTGTCTGTTATCGTACATGTGTTTAGATTTCATTTTCAAATGACAAACAAACACTAAGAAACAAAATTTTGATGATTCTACTCCACTGTCAGATTGTTAGGCTGATAATACAGTTTACAATAAAATTGTATATTAAATTAGAGTAGAATACCCACCCATCATGTTTTGTTAGGGATGCATTGATACCAGTACTGATAACAGATATTGAATTGATACTGTGTTCATTTACTCATACTCATAAAAATGCACAGATACCAGCTGATCCCATGTGGTTCCTCTTGAGGTTTCTTACTCTTGCTCTGAGACCCTTCTGAGACCCTGGCTTGCTCATTGGGGGTTGGACCAGAGTTTTTTGTAAAGCTGCTTTGTGACAACATCTGTTGTAAAAGGCACTATATACATAAAAAAAACATTATCTCTTGCTAATTAAAAAATGTCCCATCCTGGCAGTTTACAAGGATCTTCTTATACAGATAAATGTTACTGTCTTAATGTAGAGGCCAGACAAATTTTAAGCAGTCATTTTAAACATTTTGCCAGACATGTGCTGCGTAATGTTACAATGCGTAAACTGTTATTTTGCTCTGTGTGACTAAATATAATAGCCATGAATAAATGTTAATTAAAAAAATGTATTACATTTCCAGTGTAAAACAGGCTGTAGAGAACCTGTACTCTCTGCCTGTAGAGACCCCTTCCCGTTCCTTAGATATATATTCCGGTCTTGTAAAGCAACCGCTCCTTCCTCTAAAGAGACCATCCTGAGGCTGAACTATTCTGTAAAGAGATCGTACTGTCCTTATGTGCATATTTAAATGCACCGTGGGATAAGTCCAGCTGATTTAGCTCAGCTTTTCAGCATGTTTGCTCAGTAGTAGTTGAGATCATACCAAGTTGATATATTTAGTTTTCTTATTTTAAGACTGTTGTAGGCTATTTATAACATTAATTTACTTATTCCTATATGTGTTTATTAGTTTTACGTGCTTTATTAAGTCAAATTGTCTTACTGCCAACACAGATTATACATTACAGCTGTACAGAGGAACTGCATCGCTACTCCATCTAAGCTAACTAATGTGGCATAGCTATCTTATGCACTTTATTTTTTTATCTATTCATAAAAATATGGCAAAATAGTCCTTTGTTTTGGTTGTGCCACCTAACAACTTGAGTTGACAGTGAGTTGAGAACTTTTTAAGTCTTCTTGTTTTGCAACATAGTTTTAATTTAAATTAGTAAAATATACAATCATGCCAAATTATTTTATTTATAATTTTATATAACTAAATTGATAATGTACTTTTGAATCTTGATAATGTACTTATTTTGTTAAGTAGATATAATTTGATATGTCATGTATTTACTACAATTGCGTAAAACTTTTTCTTCCATAATGCTCCACATTTTTTTAGTGAGAGACTGTCTGGACTGCATTAGTATCTGCACTAATATCCCCCATATCATCAAGGAATTGATAATACAAAACTGTTTGTTAAAAACAAAGCAAGTGGTTCCTCTCCTGTTTCTGGAACTGTTTTTTTCTGTTTTTCCTTTGCAAGGTATGATTTTAACTTGGATTTGTGTGGCAGCAACGGTGTTCACAATGATTTTTGGAACTTTTTTTGAGCCTAATAATATGCTATGTTCTTGAGCCATCAAATTCAATATGTTAAAGTATTTTTCAAAAAACAATTTTGTAGTTTTTCATAGCATTTGATGTCTAAACTTAAATGACTTCTACATCATTACATTTTGTTTTTGTTTCCATTTTGCACAGCATCCTGACTTTTTTGGACTTATTTCTGTACAGTTAATAAAGCAGAAACCAGGATCTTACAGCATAAACATGACAGCCTAGTTAAACTAATTTCTTGTAAATGCTAAATGGAGGCCTTTTATTTTGTATTTGATGAATCTCCTTGTTTTATGCTGGTGTATCAATTAATCACCAAGATAAACATGAAAGAAAGAAGAATTATTTTTTCACAACTAACAGAGAATATTCCTTGATTTGCAGGCTATGGTGGCTTGTTACCCTGGTAACGGAACAGGATATGTGCGCCATGTGGACAACCCAAACAGTGATGGGAGATGTGTCACATGTATATATTATCTTAATAAAAATTGGGATGCAAAGGTAGGTTAATTATTTACTCTCAGACTAGTTTACTTGTTCAAGTTTATCATTATCTGCTATTAATCTTTGTTAACATTACTGCCACTGAGTGCTGATGGTTAACATTACTGTTACTCAGTGCTGATTGGTTAACATTACTTCTTCTGAGTGCTTATTGGTTAACATTACTGTTACTGAGTGCTAATTGGTTAACGTTACTGCTTCCGAGCACTTACTGGTTGGCATTACTTGCTACTGAGCACTGACT
Organism: Megaleporinus macrocephalus; assembly: GCA_021613375.1. Taxonomy (NCBI): domain Eukaryota; kingdom Metazoa; phylum Chordata; class Actinopteri; order Characiformes; family Anostomidae; genus Megaleporinus; species Megaleporinus macrocephalus. Next base: position 32,998,846 of record CM038706.1, read on the forward strand.
GGTTGGCATTACTGCCACTGTGCTATTAGTGCTGATTAGTTAGCGTTATTGCTTGTGACCGCTGATTGAATAGCGTTACTGCTAAGGAGAGCTGATTACTTAGCACTGCCTCCTATTCATTTTGGACTCTCTCTGGAGCGCCCTCTGGTGTCTAAATAGCCTGCAGGATGTTAACAGTTCTCCTCTCTAATTCAGCATTGTAGTAATTCAGTGAATAAATTGTTTTTCTCTTCAGTTCAGCCCTGGTTAGCTTGTTGCAATGGTTAATCTAATCAGTGGAATGTGTGACAATTAGCCTGTTCAGATTCTGTCATGTGAATCTGGTGCTAGTTCACATAGCAGGCAGTGTTCATTACTTTCGACTTGCTTGACAATAATAAAGTGCTCCAAAGAGAGGATATGCGTTGAAGTCACCTTCCTGACAGAATACTCACTCTTAGTTGGACTGTGTTTATAAGGGGAATGAAGTAGCTGGACTTAACAGTAAAATATAAATTATTGTTGTGATTGTGATCTTTATTGTTTCTCTATTCCAAGCAAAACTTACAAATGTACAAAGTTATCTGACAAAACTTGCTTTGTGGAATTCCCCCTTAAAAGGAACCATTTGTGTGTGTGTTTTTTATAGAACACAAAATCATCATCAAAAATGTTTATAATACATTTGTTTCTGTTAATAATGAAAATTAAAGATGATACATATTTAATTAACAAGTATCAATGCTTACTTTATAACTTATGATGTGTAACTGCTGCACCATTTAAGGTAGAACAGGAAAATTTGAACAGCTGCCTTCAGTCTTCAGTCGTATGATCGTTATCTTTTCTTCGTATTTGGTAAATCTGTATAAAGATTTCTCTGAATTCTTGCTAAATCTATTTGTGCAGTAAATCACATAAACAGCCCTTTACCATTTTAAATGTCTTCTGTTTTTGCTGCGTTACAGCTAACACTAATGCTGATTACCACTTGGTGTGCATAATGGCAATGACTCCCGCCAGCTGTGATGTCACATGTTTACCCACTATAAAGAATATATTTGAGCAGTTGGGCAGCAAGAAACACTGTAGTTTGTAGTAGAGATGGACCGATCACTATTTTTGAGGTCGTTTCCGATCGCCAATCACCTTTCAACGCGATCGGCCGATAGCCGATACCAATCGAGGGCGGGGCTATATGCCACAGCAGGACTACATGTAGTTATTAGCGCAAGCAAGTCATGAAACAGTCTAAACTGGTTTATTACCATTTTAACAAGCTCATGTGAAACAGCATAATGTTTGTAACAAAATTAGCAGTAAATAAACAAAGTAAATCAAATACCGCCAATACTGCAATCATTAAATTTAGACCCTAAATTTAAAACAAAAAAGGCTAATTAAATGCAGACTCTGGTTATTTTAAACAAAAAACTGCAATCATTAAATGTAGATCTTTAATTGTTGCTGCTGTACTGTTCGTACCGGTCAGATCTGGTCTGCACGGTGTTCTGGGTTATCTGTTTTATGCTAGCTGTGCGTGCTAGCTCTGCTGTTTGCTGATATTCACTGTATTCAGCCGCGGGTGTACTCTTAAAACCGTACCAGATTAGTAGTGTTAAATGTCTTTGTCTTGGTTCCCCAACGAGACACTGTTAATTTTACAGATTTTAAAAACACTCTGGATGAGTCCCTGTCATATACGGCTGCCAGATGGATGCAACGCAACGCAACGCAACGCAAAGGAAAACTCTTCTCGCAAGGCGCACCGCCTTAGTCAGTCTGTCAAAAATGAAAGGGTATGTGTTTCCACCTAGCGGTTCAGATAGGAATTTCAGCTCACGCCCACTTTACATAAAGTCATAGACTGCCTCAGTCAGAGACTGCCTCAGGCATACACTGCCTCTATCTGTGCAGCTTCTAAAGCTTTGCTATCCAGATTTCAAACAGAGGCTCTTTTCTTTGGTATTTAGTTTAAACTGTAAATACTGTTTGACCAGAGGAGGATGGGTTTCCCCTTGTGAGTCTGGTTCCTCCCAAGGTTTCTTCCTCCAGTTGAGGGAGTTTTTCCTTGCCACTGTTGCCTCTGGCTTGCTCATTGGGGGACATATGTTGTAACTGTCTATTTTCAAAACTCTGGAAAGCTGCTTTGAGACTACATCGTTGTAAAAAGCGCTATATAAATAAACTTGACTTAAATTGCAGGGACCTGGCCAGAGCGGGTTTCAACGAAACGGCGGCTGAAAATACACAAATTAAGCTAATTTGTTTAACGCCATCGGCTCTGGGGATCGGCTAAATTGAAGAAATATCGGGCGGTCATCGATTGCATATTTTGATTAAAAATCGGCCGATATCGATACATTGCTGATCGATCTTTCCATCTCTAGTTTGTAGTATATTAGCTCAGTCACATTTAATCAGGGAAAATAACTGATCAGACACCATTTTATAATTATTTTTTTTTCATATTTAAAAAACTTCAAACACACATGTCCACATTTAGACACATTATGTGTTTTGCTTTCCATTTTTACTTATACATATGAACAACAATATGCATTTTTAAAATTAAGATTTATATATATTTTTTTGTGATTTTCGGTGTTGTCCCAACTTTGTGGGCACCAACAGTAGGTTGTCACAACGGTGTCACAGCGTAACCTTGTTTGCTGGGGACATCTCCTCATGTAATTTCTTTCTTTATTCCAGTATTGATTTTGTGACCTTTAATTTATGGTGTTTATTGTTTACAAACTTTTGTTTCAACATATCATCTGATGGTGGATGATTTTATGTTTAGTATTAAAGATAAAAAACAAGAAAAGGGTGATTTCCTCTTTGCAACACCAGGGGGAGTATAGATGCCCTGTAAACACTTCTGGCAATATGTGGCAGACTGGTTGCTTCAACAGGCAAACAAAAAATCATAGTAACGCCTTTTGTAAATCCTGTACTCATAATACATTATTAACATGTATGAATAAGGTGTTATACATAATACGTTATATTACTGGCCATAGCTTAATTGCTCAGAAATAGTCACAAAATTGATATTGTAGCACATTATGGAAACATTTCTAAAGTTGACATTTCTAAAATTATAGACTCTTGTTGTGTAAGTAATTAAAACTATTTATAACCACCTACACAAGCTATGTCTGGTATTATAAAGCATATAAATATATATATATATATATATAATTTTATACAGTATGTGAGTACATCCCTTACAATATTTTGTTGTATCTTTTCATGGGACAACGCTGAAGATATGACACTTTGATACAATGCAGAATAGTCAGTGGTCTAACGGAAGGTTTCTAACCTCCACCAGCTCTGTGATGTCATCATGAAGGAGTGGAGGAGGATTTCAGTGGCAATCTGTAAAACTCTAGTGAACTCCATGCCCAAGAGAGTTAAGGCAAAATCACTGATAGCTCAGTGATAAAAGTGGATTTGTTACTGCTTCTTGTTTTTATTTGCATTTCACATTTAACTTTTAATAGTTGAGGTTTGTGTAAACATGATTGTGTATGTGTGTGTGTGTGTGTGTATGTGTGTGTATGTGTGTGTATGTGTGTGTATGTGTGTGTGTGTGTGTGTGTGTGTGTGTATGTGTGTGGCATGTGTGTGCTTAGGAACACGGAGGTCTGCTGAGAATATTTCCTGAAGGAAAGTCGCAGTTTGCAGATATCGAGCCTAAATTTGACCGGTTACTTTTTTTCTGGTCTGACAGACGAAACCCGCACGAGGTTCAGCCAGCATATGCCACCAGGTCTCTGTTTTTTTCTCATACACACACACACACTTTTGTCTTGCTGTATTTGTATATCTATAGATCTTTGTATTACTGTAGCTGATGCTAAAACGTATGATGACCTTGGTGGTTCCCTTGGTTTTCCTGGTGTCACAGATGTTGTTCCATTGGCTTAAGTTTGATATCACTCTAAAAAAGAAGCTCTCAACTAAAATTTTATTTGAGCTGGCATTCAGACTTTGACCAGCTTAGCAAAATAGACTACCAAAATGGCAGTGTTCTTAATAGCCATGTGTCAATGTATCTGTACTGACACCAACCAGATGTCAACATCATACGTGATTATTTTTTAGAGACTCCAAAACTTTTTTTGTAACCAAATGATCTACATACAGATAAATGTCATGAACAATCACATTACAGACAAACATACTTGTTTATGGCAAATTTGTGTTTATATTTTTTTTATCAGTTTATTAATAATAACATTAAAAATTCTTAATTATTAGAATTTTTTCAAATGGATTTCTCATGTTTTGAAAATGTATTATCTGATTTGTGCTCAGTATTAAGAGATATCCTGAGTTCAGGATTTGGAATCTGTACTGGGAGTTACAAGTGGATTAATTCTTATAATGGAATAATAATGATCAGTTAATAAAATTATGGTACTCCTAAAAAAGATTGAAAATAATTTGACCATAGGGACATTAAACTAAGGTATGTCCTGTAATTAGCATCACAGGTGTCTTCAAACTTGTATTCAGTCAGTCTGCTTATTGAAATGGTAAAAAGTAGTCATTGTCCGGTTGAGTACCACACTGAACATGGTCCACAAAAGGAGGGAGTTGTCAGTAGATAATAAATAAGTATACACAGAAAAGAACATTGTACCTACTGTGAAATGTGAAGGAGGCTGCATCAGGCAAAGGGTGTCTTCAATCTGTGCCAGGGTACAGTGAAAGCATTCTGGAGCGATATGTTCCCGGTGGTCCTCCAACAGGATAATGACCTAAAGCCCACATATATATATGGCTAAAGGCATACTGCATCCATCACAACAGCATGGTTTCACAGAGGAGTCCAGGTGCTAAACCCACCTGCCTGCAGGCCAGACCTTTCACCAATAGGAAACATTTGTCCAAAGACAAACAAATATCTTCAAAATGGCAACTTTACAGGAGAGGGCAATGGAACCAGTATTTTTTCTTTTAGTCCATATTTATTGAATTTTGGCAAATACTACATTCAAATAATGTAAAAAATATATAAATCACCAAGAATAGAGATGCTATTCTTTGGACAGTGACAATACACACACACACACACACAGCTTTACCTACAATATGGGAGCACTTTGTAGTCTCCTTTCATACTGTAATCCATTGGTTTATCTGAATACTTTGTTATCCCACCATTACCTCATTCATTGATGGTCAGGACCCCCACATCATCACCACAGGTATTATTTGGGTGGTGGATCATTTTTAGCACTGCAGGTACACTGAGGTGGTGGTAGTGGTGGTGATATGCTGGTTGCACTGGAACGACTGAATGAAGCACAGTAGTGTTGCTGGAGTCTTTAAACACCTGCGTCACTACTGGATTGGGAATAGTTCACCAACTGGAAATATAACTGCAGTCACATATGAGCTATTGTCTCTGACTTTACATCTATAAGGTGGATGAACACGATAAGTGTGTTTAATAGAGTTAATAGACACTATTTTTAAAAACTCCAGCAGTACCGGTGTGTCTGATGTACTCATACAGGTGCAGCACATACTAACACAGCACCACCATGCTAGTGTCACTACAGTGCTGAAAAATTATCCACCATTCAAGTAATACTTGCTATGTGGTGGTCCTGTGAGGATTCTGAACATTGAAGAACTGAGAGAAAGCGGGATAACAAAATATGCGGAGAAATAGATTAAGTGTAAAATTACAAATTGCTCCTGTATGGTAATTGGAGCTGATAAAATAGGCAATTAGGTAGTAGATACAAGGCAGGGCCATTGAGGGAAGATTTATTGTTGGAACTGTAAGCAGGTGTTCTCATTCTTAACTATTTGTTCACCGTTTCTCTTCACTATGCTCTCTGTGTGCAGGTATGCTATTACAGTGTGGTATTTTGATGCTGATGAGCGAGCTCGTGCTAAGGAGAAATATCTGACAGGTACTGGCTGACTCCAGTCCTTAGAGCTGAGCATACACCAACATGACCTTTACAGTCCTAACAGATCTATAAAACACTAATAGCATCTCATTTACAGGGGAATTTAATAATTTAATAAATTAAACCCTTTAAGTTGTAAGTTTAAGTCATTTGTGGTTTGGTGTAAAAATTCTAGAAAAAGTCAGATTTGTTTTTAATGGTGATAGTAACCAGACATCCACTTTTAAAAGCTCTCTCACAAGAAGTTATTATACAAAAAGGGTTATGAACACACTGCCTCATCTGTTTTACAACAGTTCTAAGAAGATTTTGTGGTGGAGGTTTTATATTTATTTTATATTTTTCATTTGTTTTGTTGTTTTCTCAGTAAATTGCATAGTTATTATGAGTGGTAATATATGGATTTTGGTGAATTTTATGAATTACTGAGGGCTGTGAAATTTATAATCTAAATTGTAGGGTTCTCACAACCCCGTGCCCTGCAGATGTGAGAAAACAACCTGGCATATACAGTCACACTCTGCATGGGTAAAGTGACCTTTGATTATCGATGATTATCGCTGATGGCATTTGGCGCCATGAACTCTGCAAGGGTCCTGGAGAACATAAGAGTAACGTATTAGTGCATGGTCAAAAAATGACCATGAGAAACAGATAACAAAGAGAAAGAGGACAGACTTTGTGGGGAACTAATATATATATCTTCATTCCTAAAGCATTTAGTTTGATCATTTATTCAGCATTTAAAAAAAAAATCATAGACAATTTTTTAAACATCCAATCATGGTGGTAGCAAACATGCTGGGCATTGTGAAGTAAAATAGTCCCTAAGAGAAAGTTATTTTATTAGCAATGTTTGACCAGTAGATATAAAGTGAATAATTACCAGATTTAGGATTCACCTCTTGTACATAAACTTGACTAATTTCTTCTTATAGACAAGTAGATAATCCACTCCAACAGTCATTTTTGTTTGAGTTTCTGGCCTGGCAAACTCATTAATGCTGTTCTTGTGTTTCATTTATCTTCAGGTTCTGGAGAAAAGGGAGTAAAGGTGGAGCTTCAACAAGCTGTTTAGGCCCACGCTTATCAAACACTTCTCCTTAAACGCTCGGAGCAAAGAACAAACCTGAAAACCGACATAATGAACAGATGTCTATCAGTGATGGCGCAGGCAGAAAACAATCAACGAATTTTGAATGTAATCATTAAATTTCAAGAACTTTATCTCCCTGTATTTTTATACAACATAAGCTGACACACAAAAACACACCCACGTTCTTGTTTTTTTGTTTGTTTGTTTGCTTGTTTTGTTGTTTGTTTGTTTTTCTTGACACAAAAAGATGTCACAAATGGTTCTTTGAGCAATGATGTAGAACAGCAGTCCTCCAATCTAGACCTTTAATCTAGATTCCAGTCCTAATTTTTGTGATCACTAGTGCTCTGTTGCCAATCCCTTGCATCAACAACTCTGTGAAATACTAATGATTATAAAATTCATGACTGGAAACTGGATACAGACAGTAAATCAGTAAGGTTGAAGAACCACTTTTTATGTTTCTGAAGGTGAAGAACCTTTTAAAATATTATAAAAAAGATTCTTTAACTATTTAACTTGGGTTCTTCCAAGAAGAGTCATTCACAGAAAGGTCCTTGGGGGAACCAAAAGTGTTTTTTCTGTGGCCTCACGCAAAGGGCTCTTGTTTTTGGCGGTGAAGGTACAGTGATCCCCAATACTTAGCTGTATGCTTTGACCTTGATTCACATCGCTCTGAGGCTGATGGTAAGGAGCTGAAACTGCTAAACCTGTTGGATTCCTGTTTGAGGACCAAAGCACAGTGTAAGCATATTTCTGAACTCTAAGATCTGGTTCTGTACAATAAGCTGCTTCTCCTTGTATTTTTCATGGCTGGTTTGATTGTTGTATTCAATGGCTTTTGAGTCATCTTTCAGACTAATCTCTTATTGGTGTGTTAAACTGCTAATTAATCTGCTCAAATTACAGGTGTTTTTATGAAGCAATTAAAAGGTACAGAACATTTAACTGTAGTATCAGTGAATATCATTTGTCTGTTCTGTTAATTCTGTTATGATATAGATTTTACAGTTGTTGAAATTTACTGCAAACTGTTCAATCAGTAACTACAGTCATAATATCATAGGTTGGTCTATGATATGTAAACATTAACTTTTTCTGCATATCCACTAATTCAGTTACCTAGGTAAGTGCACTTAAAGCTCACTGCCCCTTTGAAAAACAGTATTTCATATGTAAATAAGAACACACGCATCTTTAAGGTTTAAAGCAGTTATTATTATTATTATTATTATTATTATTATTACATCTATCATACAATACTTCTGGAAAGTTAATAAAAGTTAATAGTTTTTCATCCATATAGTGAACTAAATGATCCAACATTAAATGTCTTTGTTAGCAAAAGTATGTAAACATTTGCTTTCAGAACCTGTTGTGACATTCTTGAGTAGCAATGACTTCAACTATACGGTTCCTGTAACTGTTAATCAGCCCTGCACATTGACTTGAAGGAATCTTGGCTCCTTTCTCCTCACAGAACTGCTTCAACTCTGTTATGTTGGTGGGTTTTCATGCATAAACACTACATTTTAACTTCTGGACTTTAGAATTTTGAAATTGTAATATGTAACATTTCTTCTGCTTTAACCATTATTTGTAGACTATCTTGTGTTTTAGGGTCATTTTGTTTCTGTGGGACCACTGTTTGTTGAGATTTAGTTCATAAATAGTTTCTTTATGCAATCCAGAACTCCTAGCTCCATCAACTGAAGGCCAGCTGCCCTGGTCCAAGAGTAGCAAAGCAGCCTCAAACCATGTTACAGCTAACACAGTGTTTTACAGTTGTGATGAGGTACTTATGCTGGAATTTCATGATATTGCATCTTTCATTTAAGCCATAAAGATATTTTTTTTCCTTTCACATAACAGTATTTCAATGGTCTTCCAGGTGGCTTACAGGTCTTTATAGGCAGATTTGTTCTTTCTGGAGAGTAGTGGCTTTCTACATGCTATCATGCCATACACAGTATTCTTGTTCAGTGTTTGCCTGGTGGTGGACCCATGAATAATGGGCACTGGCCAGTGTAAAAGAGGTTATTACTCCGGAGATCTTAGTGATCTCCCAAAATATTGTACATCTTAGCCTTGGTGTCATTTTTGTAGGATGACAACTCCAGTTAAGAGTAACAATGGTGTTTTTTGTCTGACAGTGGATCAGACAAGTCCAAACTCATCAGAGATAGTTTTGGAACCTTCTCCAGTCTAATGTGCACTGACAATATTCTGAGCTCCACAAAAATCTTATGTTACTGAGACGTGACTGCAACAGATGTGTAATAAAGACCAGACTTTGATGTTTTTAAACAGGGTAGGCTCAGACACAGACACTTAAGCAATTAAACCTCCCATGGCTAATAATCACCTATACCAAACTAATCTATCTAAAGGTTTATATACTTTTGCCAACAAAGACATTTAATATTGGATATTGTTGTTCAATAAATTAAAACTATATAATTGTTTTATTTCTTTTATTGTGCACTCTTTGTCCAAATTAAATAGAAATATGATTATTTTGTATGTCACATTTATTCAGAAATTTACAAAAAGATAAAGTGTTTACAAATGTTCAAGCAGCAATGTTTGTACTTACTCTTAGGTGCAAAAACAATCAAGCTAAAGTGTCAACCTCAATAGACGCCACATTTGGATGCCTCGCACTACAAACAATTACCAACAAACAACACGATTGGACACATATGACTATGGATAAGACCATGTTTTTCACAGTTATGGGGTGTTCAAAAATAAAAAAGTTCTTAAAGTTTCACACCAATTTTCAGAATTTGGGACATTTTATTTATTTCAAACTCATGTGAGCTAACTGCTCAGGGATGCTGCTCTTTAACTGTGTTGGTAGTGATATGAACAGAACTTTTTATTCATTAAAAAATTTAATTCAATCTCAATCTTTGGACTTCACTTTAAATAAAACAAAAAGATGAGGATAAAAGATGTTTAAGATAAAACTTGTAAGTAAATAAAATGTAAAAAGTTAATTTAAATAAAAAAGTAAGTAAAATGTAAGTATTATTTATTCGTATAAATATATTTCAATTTTCCTACTCCTGGAGATCTCCCTTCATGGAGAATTCTGGTCCAGCCCAGATGTAACGCACCTTATCAAACTAATACAGGCTAGTAATCTGTTCAATCAGGGCTAGAAATGAACTCTTAGGAAGGCAAAGCAAAGTTGGTGACATCTGCTTTACAAAATATAACACATTCTTAATTCAGAAGTTCAGCTCCACTCAACAATTCCACCCAGTGTCCGTAAAACGGAAAGTTTCTTGGTGGAATCCAGAGTGGGGGAAGTTCTGCAGCCTCAGAATTCTCTGATCTTCAGGAGAGGTTCATATGGGTATGCGTGCTGAAATGGTTCAGGCAACAAGATATTTGTTTTTATCAGAGTGTGTCTTTCTGCAAGCTGCGTCAGCATGCAGGATTTGTTTCCATTTAGAAGCAGTGCAGGAGACCAGACACTGAAACAGGAAAATGGTGAAACACAGTTTCTCTGAAGAAGGCTGTCCTGGTTTTCAATGGACAATTCAACAAGATCTATGTAAGTATTTTCTGCTTTTAATGCTGGAAGCTGTGACAAGCTGATCTTCTAATTCCTGCTTTGCTGTCCTGTGGCTTAACAGCTATGTGGCTTGGTTTAAAGGGGAATTCCACAGATTTTTTTTCACCATACATGTAGTGGTTGAGATCTGAACAAAGTCATTCAGAGTGGTTTGATGTGGTATATTTTACTGTTGCTAAATATAGCCATTTTTTTGTTATCCAGAACCATGAGTGAACCTTTACATCTTCTGTGTGTTCTGTATATATAAACCACCTTACAATGCTTTGAATGTATCCATTCACAACTAATCGATTTAAAAAAAAAAAAGTATAATCCAAAATGTTCTCTTCAACTTTCCTAGGACACCATTGCTTTGTTTTTTTCTGCTGTTCTAACCTTGGCATTGAATGAATGTGTAATGTTCTTTTTTATTTGTGAATCAACAGGCCTGTTCTTGTCTACATAAACTTCAGGTTACAAACCACAATCTTTCTAGAATGTTTACTGTTTTTTTTATGCAGTAATAATGTCAACAATTTTAGAGCAGATCCAATACGTGTGGGCAATATAAATTAGTAATAAGTTTATTTTTCCATCAGATGTGCTGCTAAATTAAGTGTGGTCCTTTTAACAGCTATAGTTAGCTTAGCTGACTGTATTAGACAACTTAGAACTGAAAAAAGGAACTGAATAAAGACAGCAAACAAAGCCTGCTTACTTACTAATCTATTCTGGATTTGTGTTTTGGAATGACTGAGTTAAGACACCTGACTTTAACTCTATCAATAGACTTGCAAGCAAGGCAAGAACTGAAACATTTGCAAAGAGAAATTGTCCAAAACTGCACTGTGGATGTTACTCAATGTGTTCAATAAAAGACGTAAAAAGTACAACTGTTATCTAACAATCAGATCACAAGGCCAGATTTGAGCAATGATTCCTAAGAAAATTATCCGACCATTATGTATTCTTTTATATGTATTATGATTAGCTTTAATTTCTACCGTTCATCTTACTACATAATTTCTAACCACATTACTTAATCTTAACGGGATAATTGTTTACTTTCTCAACAGCTTGTTAGAAGGCATTTCTGAAAATCAATTCTGGCAAATATGAGACGAGTCTTTGTGTGTTTTTTCAGTGAGCAGTGGTTTTGCACCTCCAATAGATGCCATTTTTGTTCAGTGGTTTTCTTATTGTTGAACCATGTACATTGATCTTAACTGAGGCAGGCAAGGCCTGCAATACTCTTCCTCCTCTCCCCGTCTACACAGGTTGGACTCACCCAGGTAAGTAAAATGCAGGAGCTACCCCAATGGTACTCTTTTGGGACCCTGAAGGTAAGTATTAACAGTGGCAATTTGAAAAAGTTAAGTACATATGCACAAATGTCTTTTTGGTAATGTGTAGGGGTAAAATGTGTGATCATGATTTAATGAGTACCAGGATGGATGTTCTCGCCACCATTTCTTTAAGGTCACTGATGAGTTAACTTCTCAGATCATACTTCTGACTTCTGACATACTTCTGAAACCATTTGCTGTTTAGCAAGACTAGTGTAAAGATTCAGTGTGAGGTTGCATAAAAAGTGACCTGTTTGGAATTGTCTATTTCTGCATTCATTCCTAATAAAATGTGTTCTGACTGTTATCTAAGTCACAATTAGGTAAACTAATAACACAGTTAGTAATAAACATTAGTTGTTCTTTTTATGGCTTTAATTGAGTGCACTGAGGTACAGTTCAAAACAGGCAATGCTAAAAAAGTTACAGTGGTGCTTGAAAGTTTGTAAACCCTTTGCATAAATCTGACCTAAAACTTAATCAGATTTTCAAACAAGTCCTAAAAGTAGATATGGAGAACCAAATTAAAATCTAAATATTAGACTTGGTCATTTATTTATTAAGGAAAATGATCCAACATTTCATTGGGCCTGTATTGCTGCATCTGTGCCATGACGGCTTGCCATCATTGATAAATGGATATTGATCTTTATTCTTCTTCTGTGACGATGCACTGTTGATAGCTTAAAGAAAAACTCTGCTGATACCAACTTAATGGTAAATGAATTTATTATACAAAAAAGTATAGCATTTTATCTGACATCCGACGTCCAATCTTCTGGTGCCAGAGAGAGGCCTTCTCATCCCCTGATTTGAAGACGCTCTGAAGTATGTGTGTTGAGTGTCGTGCTTAAATACATTATTCGGGACCCCCAGACATATGGTCCAAATACCTTCCCATATTTGGTGCAGAAGTGACTACGCGATAGGGTTTGCTAATACAAGCCAGATGTTTCCCAGACCTACCATACATTAACCTCTGACCCTAACTTCCTGCAAAACATTCTCTTTGTACGCACATATTCTGCCCTTTGCTCAGCTTTATATGTATATATAAAATGTATATGAATATATATATAAATGTATATGGAAAATTCACTTCATTCCCTCCTTCAAGGCTTTGAAAGAGCCTTGACACACGTTCACAAGCATAACAAAAGAACATTCCTCTTATCACATGAAGTGAATTCTTCTGTAACGATGCTCTGTTGATGTCTTAAAGAGATCTTTGACCGACACTGATGTCAATTGCAAACAAATAAGGTTTATTACAAATAACAGAAGTGTCAAACAGATACATATTTCTAATGTATCTGGAGAAAGCTCCGCCAATCTAAGCTTCTCTGACTCCTGTAGCATAAGTCCGTAACTTAAATACACCAGTTGTTTTTCCCGGTCAAAGGTATATGACGTGTGTCCCTCTGAGCCAGACATATGGGGAATAACATATGGAACACTATATTACATGACACACTGAAAAACAGGAAACTAAAAAGGCTGTTCTCACATTTTTAGCTGAGGTCCCTAGATTATATCTCACAGTTGCTGTCAAACATATGTATGGGAGAATGTACTTTTCCTAATAGGGAAAATAGTAAAGAAAATGGAGCGATGGGACTTCCTGCGGCCTCTTCCTTGTTTTTTACAAAGACATGTTCACACAGCATATACGACAGAAAATACACCACATATTTCCTCCCTTCGGGACTCTTTTGAGTGTTGTGATGTTCACAGCTTATGACAAGAGGCAATTCCTCCTATCACATAACTTTGTGGAGTGGGAGAGCAAAAACCTGTCAGGCAGCTATCATTCCTAAAATATCCACCAAACAATCTAGACAGGAAAAAAATCTCTCACAATCCCTCTGCCATAGGCGACCACATAATGTACTCCAGACCAATTCTAAAAGAGATACATATGGAAACCTCAGAAAATCAAATCAAAACAATGTCCAAATTCAGGCTGATCGACCCATCGGACCCTCCAACAGACCTGTCCCTGCCTAACACCTATATCCCTCAACAAAAAAAAAACATTTGAGGCTCCAATGCACTTGTCCCAATAACAAAACCTTCATGTTTGTAATTGATTAAAACCAAAGAAGTATTCTATGTTTAGACAAAACACATGCAGTAAAACTCAAACACAAATTTAAACTATTATGTCTCACTAAGATTATCATCTTCTATCAATGATAAAGAGTACAAAGGGTTAAACAACACCCAATACTACACAGTATAACTTTCAAAAATATAACACTCTGCAGCTCCTCAGGAACATCGACTCCTCATGTAGTATCAATGATGTGTTGACTCCGGGCTTGTTAGCACCCTGTCCTCATTCCATTCTCCAGTCCATTCTTATTGTCCATCGTTGAATTATTTGAAGATCCAACCACCTCTTGAATGATCTTCTATCTGTGTCCTAAAAGGAAAGAAAAACACTGCCAACCAGTATTTTTTGCAAAAACAACAGATGCAAGTTAAGATATCTGTTATAGATTATCACCTTATAGTTAACTGTGAAACTACCAGTATTATGCTTTCCCATTATCCTAAGTTATAAATCACCTCTTCCATTTCCCCCTTTAAATGCACTACAACATAATAAAAGACTACTAAATAATCCAATAATCTAATAATAACCAAAATAAATGCTGAGAGTATAATAATACAAGATATTCAAAATGGATATTTCTCCACCAATTTACACTCTAACATCACTTTCTCATCATCGTCACTGTCAGTCCTTCATAGTAATGGCATCTGAACTTGATTACCAGGCGTCACAACTCCAATCCATCTCAGCAACATATCTTTCGCACAAGTCAGCAACAACATACAAAAACAGAACATCAAACACAAAGATATGAGCCACTATCATAACCTGAGCCAACATTGCTCCCAACGGTCCAAATTTCTTCTGTAGCCAAGCATTCACAGACCATCTGGCTCCTTCCGAAGGGCCAAACGCATTCCTTATATGCTTCAAGCATCTATAACACTCGTCATATTATCAGTACTATCAGGAACCAAAGTATAACAGGCATCTCCTGTTAAATTCAAAGCCATACACAAACCACCTTAGCCAAAAGATAATCAAGAACCATGTCATGTTTCAACAATGTCAGTCTCAATGACTCTTCTGAGTATTTGTCAAATATTCAAACCCTCTTATAGTCCTATTTGCAAAACCTTGTAGGGTATAAGTAATATTATCAATGTGATCTGCCAAAAATGTCACACCATACCATGGAAAAATCCTATACCCCATTTCTCTCCAAAGCTTATCCTCCAATGATAAGACTCCAATTTATGAAATTGTGCCATTTCTCTTTTCCTCCTACTACCAGAAACAACATTAGACTGAACCTCATTGGGAACCTCTCCTTTCTGAATAATAAAAACCTCATATGGAAGCTTCAGAGTTCCAAGTAACAGCATCCTTTCCATTCATATGGTAGAAATATATATACCTTATCACCACAAACCCACCAAATTGCCTATAGTTAGGCCTATATTTATTTCCAGGTATATTTTGATGCTGCACCATCAACACTCTACTCTGCCTACAATGTGGTATCTAAAAAGACACGCTATGCAATTGATCCATAGTCTTAGATTTAGACTCACCCAAATTCATCATATAGTTGTCACAAACTCACATACGGTAACTCTCCTAACCAAAAACAATTATGCTTAGGCCTAAACAGATGCACTGACAAAGCCATCCACTTTTGCTGACATAAAAACCACGACTAGACTGACATTTAGCAAGTAACGGCTCTGGTACCGTCTCTAAAACAAAAGGCCATGTGCTTGGCGTTGGAACTTTTACCACGCATGGACAATTCAATTTCCTAACTGATCTTACAGAATGAGTCAACTGCTGATACCACAGGTTCCTACCTGCCCATGGATGTACAATTTGTAACACCGAGGAATCAAATCCATATGCCTTCCACTTAGTCTCTCTCTTTTGTAATGCTCTATAATGGTCAGTCATGTCCTCTGGTATCCTGTCAAAGTCAAAAAACTCCTCTTCCACTCCTGTAATAGTCCCCTGAATGGATGAATCCACGTTACTCACATCCACTATCTATTCTCTTTTTTCAAAACCCTCTTCATTACTATTTGCACTCAACTCTACCATATGCTGCTGAGTTACATTTACTAGTTCAAAAGTGTCACATTAAGCATCTCAGTCACATTTGCAGGCGACAGGAATGTTGTCCCCGTCTTATTATCAAAGGTCACTCTTGTCCCAACCTTATGTGTAGTATTTCCCAAAGTGACAGAAGTAGAAGTTGTCACCATTGTTGTAGTAACCTCAATCTCCTTCAAAGTCATAACTAAAGTAGTAACCTGAACTGATTTATTAACACTCTTAGTTTTGTCTAATGCTAAAGTATTCAACTGTGTAATGTTCACCCTTGGAGTGATTACTGTGATAGCTCTTTCCTAAACCCTTGTAGGTACCGTGAGAGTCCCAACCGAGCTCAAATCTTTTATCATAACTACCACATGACGTGTTATGTAACCCCATGTCCATACATTTAAAAAGTGGAACAATTTTAAACTCTGGTTCAAAATAAGTACATGTATACTCCCCTTGATCTTCCCATGTAACATTATGCACAGTAAGAGAACAGTCATCCCTAACTTTCAACCATCTCATGTCATTATACAAAAGATACTTCCGCTGTTCATGAGGCACTGTTTCAACTTCAGATCCTGCTAACACATCTTCACCTCAACTATTTTTCCAAATGGGAGGATCATTACCACCCACATTAAACCTACTACATTTACAAGGCAGATGACCCATTATATCTTCAAAGAATTTGGCGTCGTCATTATCATCTGAGGCGCTAACGTAGTTAAATGTGACACATTCATACTTTCAGTGGCTCCCAATGATGGAAGTGTAGAGTTACCTACTGTCACTTCAATCTTAGTTTTCGTAACATTTTGGTCTAACCCTTTTCCTAACTGGCCTTGGACTCCTTTGCATAACTGGCTCTCTAAATTCTCATGCAGTGGGATCACCCCCCTTTGAAACCTTTGATGCTTCGCGCCCCACTGGAATAGACTCTGCTGCTTCTGGGACATATTGAAAATCAATGTCACCAAATCTTCCTTCCTGTTCAGCAACTGTAGAGTCATTCCTAGCATCATCAGAAAAATACACAGAATCATCATCATGATCCTCAACTTGAACAATCTCCTGTTCCTGATTTTGACTTTGGAGATCCTCATGTATTTCTTCTTCTCCTCCTGGCTGCTCTTCTGGCTCACTTGAGCCTTCAACATCTTGGCTTTGTGAGCAAGGCACCTCTTTGCTTGGCGCTTTAACACAATGCGATAAATGATACCATGTTGGAGACCGTTTAACCTGAACTGCAGTTCCAGTACTGCAAACTACCTCAAATGGTCCCTCATGGCGTTCGTTATACCACTTCCTTCTAAATACTTTCACGTACACCTTGTCTCCTGGTTGCACTGTGCTCTTCTTTTGCTCATCAAGCTGCTTCTGCTCCTCCTCTTTTCTCTGCCTGTCAGAAACGTACGTAGATATTCTTTTATGCAAATTAGCCATATATGCAATGTACGCTCTCATCTCGTCTTCCAAAAGGCCTAAGCTTGGACCCTTTCCACTTACACGCAAACACGTGTTGGCATTCGCCTTCCCGTAATCAACTCATGAGGCGTCATATGTAAATCACGCAGCTCACTTGAGCGACACACCATTAATGCCAATGGAAGCGCTATCCGTGTGCTGAATGCGAATTTTCAAGACACCATTTTTTCACAGATTCCCTAAACTGCACCTAGGCGCTGTTTAATTCCCAATTTTTGCAAGATCAATTTCACCGTCTTATCCACAATCTCTTTCCCATTATCTAAGGATATCCAATCTGGAAGTCCCCACCTGCTTATAATCTCTCCACACAAAAACTTGGCAACTGATTGAGCATCCTTACGCTTGGTTGCACAGGCCTCAGGCCACCCTATGTCCAAGAAGATTACAGTAAAGTTCAGCATTCCCAGTATCTTAAGTCATAGCTCTCAGTCAAACTAGGATAATCTTCTACCCATGCTGATGAATAACCAGCAATACCAAGAAATGTCATTTCTCTAACTGTTCTGGGCTTGGGAGCCTTGTGAATAGCTTACAACTGAATATCAGAAATACTTCTATGTCCCTGCATTATTGTCTGACCCAGATAAACTACCTTCTCCTGACAATACTGCAACTTCTGCCAGTATCTGTAGTAACTTAATTGAGTCCTGATGACATGTATCTTCATCTGGTGAACAAACAATAATATCATCACGGTACTGGACAACAGTACTCTTTAATACCTGATCTATCCCTGCCAAATCATCCTTCAATACTTTATTGAAAATGTGAGAACTACGTCTGTGGCAATCTTTTATACTCATAGAACTGTCCATTGTATGTAAGCCTTGACTTTCTATACTAAGAGGGACACTAAAAAATGCACCACATAAGTCTAACACTATGAAATGTGTCGCATCCGGAGGAATTTGAGCTAACAAATCACCTCTTACTTCATTTACTGCTCTCAAATCATGTACCAGACGACACGAACCATCTGGATTCTACACAGGAAACAAAGGTGTATTACTCTGTGGATTCTGTTTTAACTTCAAAACACCTGCTTTCAAAAGTCCTTCAATTTGTGGCTCAATTCCTCGAATTGTCTCTTCTTTCAATGGATATTGGTTCCTCCAAGGAGGTCTGACTCCTGGTCGAAGATCTACTTTCACTGGTTGGGCTGATTTCACAAGTCCAATATCAGTACTATGTTGAGACCACAAACACTCTGAAACTTTTCTCAGCATTTCCTCTTTCTTAGAGTCTGAGTCCTCTTTAGCACTGCAAATTGACTCATGTGTCATCCGCACAGTTTGTGGCTGTCCCTGTCCTTGAGCCGTAATCATAATCTTATTAAATCGTTGATCCTCACTTCTCCAAATGGTAAGATTCTCCTTCATTGGTACAAAAACAGCTTCCTCTGCTTCAGTCATCATTTCTCCTATATGCTTCTGCTCAATATCAAATTCTCTGAGCAAATACTCATCTTTGTCTATCTTCATAGCTGCTCCTTGCGGAACCAAAATTATACAACATGCTTTGGTTGACGACTCAACCATTCTTCTGAATTCGATTGGGCAGCATTCTTAAAATACTTGAGTGTACAGTGAAATGGATACTTTGGAGGCTTCGCATATCACAATGACCTTCTCCCACAACTTTGCTGGCTCCAAAAAATCTGCACTAAGATTTCTAACCCAAAATACTGAAGAAGCTTCAGTTTCCAATGCCATCAACAATTGGTGTGCAACATCATTTGGCACTTCCACCAGACAGCCGTCCGGCATACACTTTATTGTGCAATTCAATCTACACAAAGCATACATAATTGACATATGTTCTGATACCAATATGGGTATTGTAGTCTTCTGATTTTTACAGCAGAGCTCAATTGGTTCTGTGAGAGGAATCAGCTGTTTCATTCCCTCAAACCCGATTGTCCGAATCCATTGACCAGACATGGGGAGATGTATAGCATCTTCCGGCTGAATACAGGTGAAAGCAGCTCCGCTATCCGCCATTACTTCAATTGGCCGAGTTTATTTTCACCTTTACTGTTGGATTTCTCTCCAGCTCTGATGCTACTGGCTCACACTTCCCTTTCGAGTCCTCCGGGCACCTCTAAAATCCTGGTTCCGGGCCTCCATAAGGGTTCATCAGTCCCTTGAATGGCCTCGATTGGCCTCTAAATCCTCCTCTAAAATTTCCTCTGAAGTTTCCTCCAGGCATGTTGCACTCACGAGCAAAATGGCCAAATTGTCCACAATTATAGCACACTTCTGGGCTGTTGAACATTTGGAATAAACCTTCCTCCTCTTCCTCTTCCTAAATATCCTCAACCTCTTCCTCTCCAAGTCTGCATTTGGCCAAACACTGGCCGTGGACAGGAAACAACTGGTACCACAGATGATGGCTGTGTCACTTGGGGCTGAATCTGATTCTGCTGTGGTTGTGATGATGATTGACCCAACGGAGGCTGACTCTGTATGACCAGAGCATGTTTCTTCTCTTTCTTCTTCTTGTCCACCAGTTGTATTTGGTTCAGTTTTCTGAGGGTCTCTTGGTCCTGTTCCTTCTGATCATGTTCCTTCTTCCTATATAGCTCCACTTGATGGGCTATATGATCCGTATAAACACTTTTTGCCATGCTTTCAAGACCAAACACTTCTGCCAGTTTATTCCTCACTGGAAGAGGCAGCCCCTTCTGTATTTTAGCTCGCAAGATTGACTGCTCCATTTGATTCAAATCTAGATCATTTCCTGTAACATTTCTCCACACTTGATGAGCTCTCGACATAAAAGCTCTTGAATTTTTGTCCTGTCCCAGTGGTTCAATCAGAATGTTATCAGGATGTACATTTGTTGGAAATGTATCTCTCAGTGCTCTCCACACTCGACCTCTATTTGCAGAAAACAGCTCTGGATCATTCACAACTGTCCCCACATATCGATTAAGTCCCGATTTCTGTAGAATCTCCTCCATGGCTGGAACTCCAAGGAGATTAGCCAGAAGTCTTTTGATGTCTCTCATGGCAGGCTGTGTTCCAACCATAATCTCATCCAACTTTAAAATCCAAGGATGCGCTACAATCCTGAAGAGTAGGTAACTTCTCAAGTATGTCTGTATTCTGCCAAGGCTTGTACTCCAAGCTCTGTCCTCAGACAACAACTGGACACATCTTCTTGTATGACTTCCCTTTTCTGGAACGTAGTAGATATCTCATACCTGCTTTCTGGGAATCTTCTTTCCGCAGCTTTTTCTTCCATCACTGCAACTCCCTTAATTGACCTTCCAATACTTATCCGCTTTCTGAGCTGAATGGATCTATCCAGGTATGAAAAGCATCAATCCTCTTTCAACCTCTCTCGAACCTTCTTTTTGTCTTCTTCTATTCCGGTACTGGATGTTGCCAGTAAAGACCCTCTTGAAAACAAAACATCTCTACTTTCCAAAGCTCCCTCACTGTCTTCATATTCACTTCCATCAAAACCATCATCTCTTCTCCCATGATCTCCTCTAGATCACCTTGATCATCAGCAGCAGATTCCATCTTCCTCATTCTCCATTTGCCCTTAGTTTCCAAGTGTGTCATTTTCTTTCCTGCTTTTAGAGCTTGGATACATCTTTATAGTTGTTTCCGCTTGGCCTCGCTCTATTATTCGATCGTCTTCATTTCTGATTTGATAATCACCCTCCTGGCTGATCACTGGGAGCTGAGGATAAACTTCCTCAAACTTCACTTCCTTCTCATAAGGTGGGGGTTTCTTCACTCCATTCATGTGTGAGTATGGTGCATTAATGTCTGCCATTAACTTTTTTGTTTCTCTTGCATTTTTTCCTATTTCTACTACTGCTCTGTCTCTCTTACTTTTCGCAGCGTTAATCAGTTTTTGTCCCTCCTTTTCAAATAACTCAAGAATACCAAGTTCCATCTGCCTCTTCTCTTTCCTTTTCCCCCTTTTCTGATCTGCTTTATATGTGGACACAAGCACCTGCATTGTCTTAATCACATCTGGATTAAGTGTTCCCTCCACTGGCCATGGTTGGTCAATCTATGGCCAACGCTTATGCCACTTTTCTGATATCTTAGCGATACCTTTAACTAAGGGATTATTCTTCTGTACCACACCAACTGGAATAATTACTTTTGAAGACTTAATGTCCTGTTTCGACATTGTAGTGGCTTACATTTATTCCCTTATTGTAAACTAAAATAAAATTAATGAATGACTAAAATCAATTTGCCAACTCCAAAAGAAGCACACCACATGAACGTAATAACAATTCACACACTAGGACCACCTCAAATTTTAACACAACATCCAAACAATCTTACCAAATTATCCAATTGAGGAAAACCCAATCCTGAATAAGTCTTAAAAATCACACAATCCCACAAAAATCAATTATTACCAAATAGCCTCAATATTAAATGCCCAACATAACTCAAATTAGAATAAATCATGCACAACAATGAAACTTGTGAATTCTAACAAAATTTAAACCAATACATATATTGCCCTATTTAATTAAATACGAGACTGATCAATCCGTTGCCAAGCTTCTTCTGTGTGTAACTACACATAAACAAATGAATGTACTCTAGTATGCTGAATAAAATATTCTCATTATAGCTCAATAGGTAAAAACAGATTAAATGTGTATCAATAATACTATTTATTTACTTTAACAGTAACAAACATATAAGATAATTAATCACCAATTCTTTTTTTCTCACAGAAAGACCAGCTCTGTGCTTGAAAAAATGTCAACCAAGACAGACAAAAACACACTTTATTCTCTGTTTCTCTTTATTCTCTGTATTCACTTATTTCTCTTTATTCTCACACTTGTTCTCTATTTATTCCTTCACTATTCCTATTTCTATGATGTCATTTCTCTTCACTTTTTCTAACTTCTTTAACAATTTCTCTTGAACTTCTACTCTTTATATCTCAACTCAATTTCGTTTTAACCTTAACACTTTTTCCCAAAGCTACGTTCACGCTTGTGAGTTTAAGTTCCTGACTTACTGGCGGAATAGAGATAAAACGCCTGTTCTACTCCACTCTTGCACGATGACATTAAACATCACCTACAGCGTTACTAATTAAGCTTTAATACTGCAGTTCAAATACTTCAACATTTCCTTATTTCCTTCTTAATTCCCTCTTTTTAATGTGATCACAAAAAAATTTAGAGCAGAAAAAACTTCAAAGCATCAACAACTCTCACAGTATCCACCTGCAACAGTTCTAAAACAGTGTGGCCCAAATTAGCCTACTGCATACCGCAACCAGCCAGGAGAGAGGATGCTCACCAGATCTGCCGGCTCGGTGCGAGACGCTGAAGGCTCCCGCGAAGTCACAACACGTACGTGTCTTCGTGACGCCAAAAAATTATGTTTAAAAATTCTTCTGTGACGATGCGCTGTTGATAGCCTAAAGAAAAACTCTGAAGATACCAACTTAATTGTAAATAAATTTATTATACAAAAAAGTATAGCATCTTATCTGACATCTGACGTCCAATCTTCTGGTGCCAGAGAGAGGCCTTCTCATCCCCTGATTTGAAGACGCTCTGAAGTATGTGTGTTGAGTGTCGTGCTTAAATACATTATTCGGGACCCCCAGACATATGGTCCAAATACCTTTCCATATTTGGTGCAGAAGTGACTACGCTATAGGGTTTGCTAATACAAGCCAGATATTTCCCAGACCTACCATACATTAACCACTGACCCTAACTTCCTGCAAAACATTCTCTTTGCATGCACATATTCTGCCCTTTGCTCAGCTTTATATGTATATATAAAAATGTATATGAATATATATAAAAATGTATATAGAAAATTCACTTCAATATCTATCTGTGAACTGAATATCAAGAGAATATGAGTAATGCAGCAGGACATCGAGTCTAAGCACATTTTACCAAAGTTGTTTTACCAAAGAACATTAAGAAGAATAAAGATAATGTTTTGGAAAGGCCAGGTCAAAGTCCTGACTTTAATCCCACACAAATGTTGTGGAAGGACCTGAAGTGAGCAGTTAATGGGATAAATAGCACCAACATCCCAGAACTGAAGATGTTCTGTACAGAAAAATGGACTCTAAAATTACAATAAATTAAAAGGTCATATCAAGGACACCTAAAAAATGAGACATTTAAAGGAATCATTTCCTATGCATATATCAAATAACACTGTAGACACATTTAAAGTTTATATAGAAAGTTTTAACAGGTTATTGAGCCTGAAGCACCTCAAATTTAGACTTTCAGTGTGAAACTGAAATATGTCCCCTAATATAACTACATTGCCCATATGCCCCATTACCTAATGTCAGAGAATGTGGAGCAACATGGCGCCAACTGTAGTTCACTTAAAGTGGTGATTACAATTAGTTCCCTTGTGCCATTTCTGTTCTCAAACTGAAGATGAGTCAACAAAATACCAAACTGATGTGACTGTATAGCTAAGAGAAAATAAAAACAAAAAATGGCTAACCACTTGCCACGTCCATTTTTTTGTGGTGCAGAAATGTCTTAATAAAGATAATGACTGTGATTTTTAGCCAAACAACTTTCTTAATGGTTGAGATAAGAGTGTGAGTATATTTGTAACCCTTATGTCCAGATTATGTCTATATGGACTGAACCTGGACCACACCAGGAGCTTATTTATGTCCCACAGACCACATGTAACGATGACTCAGAAGTGATTCAGATGCTGTTGCCAGGATTTCTGAACATAATGGTTTAAAAGTGACCTTTATCTCTATAACAATTTTTAAATGCTTTAAAATAATAACAGCAAAAATTTTTTATATTTTTAGTTTATTAACAAATGTAAGTATTGCTGCTACTATGGTTAAGGTCACTTATTTATAAAATTTTAAAAACAGAAGTGCATTAATAGGATTAAAAAATTCTCTATGTATCTGACGCACTCTGGGTCAGACTTCCACACAGTATATGGACCCATTGAGGTTATATCAGTGCTGTTCAGGTAGAGAACAGATGTGGATTGTCCTGGGTCTTTTATAAAAATGAGAAGTTGGTATATGTTTCTGTTGATACCCTAACAACAATTCAACCAAGGAATACCTACCTTATGTGTGTTGCACATTGTTTCTACAAATAGGTGGTTGCCTTTAATGCAAATACACACATCTATTCTAAAGATCTGCTGCCATTCAGGGTGGGATGAGCTGAAACAATGGGCAGTTTAGACATTATTCTCTCTGCAGGCGTCTGCAGTTTGTTCCATCAGACTAGATAGCAGAACTGTTCTTGACATTGCTGTATCAGTTTATACCAGTCAAAAGACACTTGACGACACACTATCTTAACTCATTTTATGTGTAAATAAATAGGTTTGATAAAGAAAGACTTAGTCCTACTTCTAAAAACACATTTTTGTATTATATATAGCCCCCTTTCACTCTGTTCTTCAATGATTAAGACCTCTAAAGTACCACCACAGAGCAGATATTATTTGGGTGGTGGGTCATTCTCAGCACTGCAGTGAGGCTGACGTGGTGTTGGTGTGTTAGTGTGTGTTGTGCTGGTATGAGTGGATCAGACACAGCAGTGCTGCTGGAGTTTTTGAACACCTCATTGTCACTGCTGGACTGTGAAAAGCCCACTTACCAAACATATCCAGTCAACTGTCCTGTGACCACTAATGAAGGACTAGAGGATAACCAACACAAACTGTACTGCAACAGATGAGCTACTGCCTCTGACTTTACATCAACACGGTGGACCAGCAAGCACTCCAGCAGCACTGCTGTGTCTGATCCACTTACACCACACAACCACCATGTCAGTGTCACTGTAGTGCTAAGATCCACCTCCCTATATAATAATACCTGCTCTGTTGTGGTTCTGTGGGGGGTCTTGATCATTAAAGAACAGAATAAAAAAGTATACAGAGAAGCAGAACTACAGTCTGTAAGTGTAGAACTACAAAGTGCTCCTATATAGTCAGTGTAGCTGATAAAACAGACAATATATGCAGATACATGGAGGTGGTTTTAATGTTATGGCTGATCGGTGTAATTAATTATATATCTATGTACAATATGCTTGCCAATTGTATATATACACAGATTCAAATTTCTGTAATCTGCAGCTATTATTGTTCTTTGAACTGCTTAATGAAACATTTCTATCTGAAAAAATTGCAGACCTGAATAGAATTTATCTACAACAAAATATTCCATCATCTTAGTCAAGCAACAATCGATGCATTACTGCTAATGCTGTTAAAACTGGTTTATATCTGACGACCACCAGCACATGTTTCCATGTACTGACAGGACATTTGTGAAAGAGATTTCAGCTCCTTAAAGATCAATGCTATTATATACACATACAACAATAAGATAATCCCTTGTGACAGTTAAAACATTTTAAGTACAATCAACATATAACTAAACTGAAAAGAATTTACCTCTTCTTTTAAATTTACATCTGCTTGTTCCCAGGTGTCCTTCCATGCTAATCCACTAAAAAAACAGTCTTTGGTTAATTGGTCAGTCATTTGAAATAGTTTTTAATTGTTTTATAGATTATGTAACTGTGTTTGTAACACAGTGTTTTTTTGGTTTGAAATGGACTGCTCTTTTAAAATACCATCAACCCACTGCAAAGTCAAGTAAACAAGTTTTAGAACACCTCAGATGTTTTTTATTTGTCAATTGGTGGTGCCTCTTTTTATTTTGCTAACTTAGCCTTGGTTTTTCTAAGGGCCAAACTTGGTCAAACGTGCAGCTCCATGTCTTCACAGCGTTCACTTAGTGCCAAACTGAGCTACAAGTTGTGGTCACGTAAGCCACCCATTACACAAACTGTTGACT
This sequence comes from Megaleporinus macrocephalus, assembly GCA_021613375.1. Classification (NCBI taxonomy): domain Eukaryota; kingdom Metazoa; phylum Chordata; class Actinopteri; order Characiformes; family Anostomidae; genus Megaleporinus; species Megaleporinus macrocephalus. The sequence continues at coordinate 33,025,262 of CM038706.1, forward strand.
CTCTACTGTATTGGATTTGGCTCTTCCTGTCAAGATCCAGTTTCCTAAAAGCCTTTTAATGCTTTAGGAAATTGTACTTATCAACACCCCAGCTTCATCTACAGCTTGCTCTAAAGAAAAGAGTTGAACTTTTAAGGATTAACGGTATGTCTTCCTTTATTAATCAAAAAAGACACCTGGATTGTTTACATCAACTATCAAAGCTTAAATTACTTCTACTGCTACAGAACAGTTGCAAGTGAACCTCTGCCTTTGTATCAAAACTGGAGGTTTGTAAAACCAATTTATTTTAAAAAAATGACAATACAACATAATGGGGTTATGTTTTTTTTTATGCTAGTGCGATGTGCCTGGATAGTGATATTGAGTTATAAGTAAATCCATGTAAAATTGTGTCAAATAAGTTTGAAGTGTGGCGACTTAATCTACAAAGTGACAAGGTTGTTATTTCTTATTGTCTTAATTTTAAACTTCACAAGATATGAGCCATGTATTTTCACTGAATAGAGCAAACACGTGGCCAATATCTTCAGTTTGAACATGAAAGCAATACAAAAGATCTTGCAAATTAGTACATGACAAGGCCACAATTCAAAAACATATTTCACACAATTTTAAACACTTTTACTAGTAAGTCATTAACATTCAGGCCCAAGCAAAATCAATGAAATGCTTTTAGCACAAACTGTGGCATCTGTGTATCATCTGTGTCAATTAAAGTGACGCTTATAAGCAATTAATAAATTCTTGGCAGTCATGTGATTCTAATGACACGCATAATCCAGGTGAAAAAAAATCGATAAAGTGGAGGCAAACCAGCACTGTGCTAATTTAAACAATATTACAAGAGGACGCTACAAACAGAAAATCACAACATGTTTAGGATGTGACCCTTATATCATGAAGAGGAGTGATTTTTAACAGAACCTGAAAAATTTGCCTGCTAGGCAGATGATATAAACAACAGCAGCAAGTTGTTTTAGCCTAAACAACAGCACTACTAGTAACTCTCAAATTCAAGATATCTGCTATTCAAATTTCACTAGTCATAATATCAAGGATTCATAACAAACAATCCAAAATGTATTTAACATATTCATAAGGTAATTTTGACTAGTCATATGTTAATTTATCTTAATATGTCATTCTCTTATCTGCAAATCAATTTTAACTATTAAATATTCACCTGTCTTCTGTGTAACTGGTTAAACCTGATTAAAGTGTTGCTTGTAGCTATCATTTTAAATCTATCATCAGTGCACAAAGTGAGCTAAGAAATCAATTTTCCAAAACCATTTAGGACAGAAAATTCAAACAAGAAGCTGACTCTTTGCAGCGGAGTACTATATTTTGCTCGTCTTGACCGCTGATGAGCTTTCGCACTTTCTAAAAGTTCCTTGCAATTTACTGTCCCACTGTTAAATAAACAGTACAAATAAATGTTTTATTGCTCTTCAAAAGCAGCATGTCAGAGTAAGATAAACTTTTGAGAAGAGATCAGTACATTTGAATAAGCCTAAAAACCTTGATTAATACTTACCAACAAATTAGTTAAGTTGTACAGCTTGTTCAGGCTCTGGTTTCTCAACTGATTCTGTTTCCATTTGTTGGAAAATTTGTTTCCTCTAATTTTGTTTTATAAGGCTGTAATGACATGGCAATTACAGCACTGTTTTTTGGTAGGCATCTCTGGAACAAAAAAGGTTTATGCACACTAGCGAATACAATTACTAATATATAGTACTATATAGACAATAGTTTAGCATACACACATTATTACACACCCAGACAGTATGTACTGTCTTCTATTATGTACTGGCGTTCACGTCTGCTAACATCATGTGACCCCCCCCCAAAATAATCTTCAGCTTGTGTGAGAATATTCATCATAGAAGGGTGCAGGTTTGTAATGCAGTGCTGTCTGAGGGGTTGAAAGGGTATTCAACTGTCGTTATGGCATGTGAACAGTATAACCAAGATTAATTGTTTTTCAGATGAAGAACGGTGAGTGAGTGATGATGACAGTTAGAGTCCATGTTCATTTTAAAAGAGCCTGTAGTGAAGGTTAGGCAGCTAGTCTAAGGCTAGGTAGCTGGTATGACACAGGTTAGAGCAGGGTGGCAGGGGAACCTGACGGTCAGTTTTCCATCAGTGTCAGTCAGAACAGGTGGACAGTCATAAACTTGGAAACGATAAAAAAAAATTAGTTCTGTATGGATTTCTGGAGATAGGGAGAATGTATAACAATATGTGGCTAACAACTCCGGCAGATCACAAAGCATAACTAAAAGGAGAGAACCAGAAGGTAACACAACATCGGGGGAACCCTGAAACACTGGCATCCCACGAAAGTACCAACATCACAGTTTGCCACAATTCCCTGTTTCCATGAACACCCGGAACTACAGCTTTTATCAATGGGAAACATTGATTACCAAAAGCTAAACTAAACAAGTGTCTGAGTCCCAGACCTGCTTTGTAAATTCTGGGAACTAATAAGAAGCCAGGCCCCTGTGATCTAATTTATCGAGATGGTTCATAATAGGAAATGAGGTCTTGCAGGTACGTAGGAGCAAGACCATGTAGAGCTTTGTATGTCAATAGAAGAATTTTATAATCAATATCGAATTTAACTGGAAGCCAGTTAATACACCAGGATCAAGATTTGGTTTCTTGATCAAAGGTTTAATAACTGCTACTTTGAAAGATTGTGGTACATGCTTCAGGCTAAGGAATGAATTTACTATTGTTAAAAGAGGTTTGATTATAGCTGGTACTAATTCTTTTAGAGGTTTGGAGAGAACTGCATCGGGTATGCAGGTATTACAGTTTGTAGAGGAGATGATTTTCTCTAGTTCAGACTGTGCATGTGGGTAAAACACTTCTTGCCTTTCTTCCGCAACTAAAATTTGTTCTATATCAGCCATACCAGATGATAAACAATTTTGATTTGATAATAAAGGCTGGATTTGTTGTCTAATATTTTCAATTTTATTATTAAAATCCATAAAAAACATTTGAGGTTCTGTACTCGCCTGATTTTTAGTAAGTTTGGAAATTGCAGTAAAAAGTATTCTAGGGTTGTGTTTGTTATCCTCGATTAGTAAGGCTAAATATGCTGAGTGAGCATTTGTGAGAGCTCTTCTCAAAAAGGCTGTCACTCCAGGCAGAGTGGAAAACCCCTTGGTTTGTTTTAGTTTGGTTTGTTTTATTGTTTGAGTTTACCAAAAGTATACCTTTTTATATTTAAGTGGTGCCACGTTGTCTAAGGTGGATCAAAGTGCATTATCCAAACCATAAATTAATCTATCAAACTGAGATTGATATATCGGGGAGGTTTTCAATAAAGTGTAAAGCTGTAGATGATGTAATTGAGCGCTTCAGATGATAGTATGGGGATGTATGTACATTTTGACATTTTGTAATTCATATGAAACTAGATAATGACCTGAAACTGCTGAGGTTTGCGGAAGAATATTTCGATTCTCTATGCTGACACCCAGGCTCAGAACATAATCCAGGTATGATTACAGTAATGTGTAATAGTAATCGGGCTGATATATTGGGCTGATATTTGCCATTTTTTCTATATCTGCATTGGCCAATATCAGTGTTTCGCAGCGTCGATTTAAAGTCAGGTACATCCACGGGCAGCCCCATGTTACTGGTACGGTGGAATGTGCTGCTGTCACATGTGAAGGTACCCAGGTCGAAACCTTTGGAACTGTTCAGCCAAACAAGTGAAAATAATTCATTTATAGCGAACAATGACGTTTTTAATGCCGTGTTTACATGTACCTAGTTCCGGCCATAGACGTGAACCAGAGCGGATGTTTTACTCCTTAGCTCTGGGGCTAAAACTAACTGCTCTAATACACACATTCATAGGTTATGGTTACACAGCGAGTCTCTCCGGAGCAGCCAGCGCTTCAGGCACTCGAGCCAAATAAAACTAAAGAAGGAGTAAAGAGAACAGTCATTACAGCATATCAGCGTCTCTCTGTCTATCGTGTTGCATGTGCTGTTTTTCCTCTCTCTCTTGCGTCACACGCGCTGTTTTTCCTCTCTCTTGTATCACGCACGCTGTTTCTATTTCTCTCTCTCTTTCACTGTCTCTGAGTGCCTCATCCTCCTTAAAGAACCACAATTTTACTGCAAAGCGATAAAAACCAGAGCGTGAAGTGAGGCACTCTCTGTAACTGCAGTAAACATGTCGGCAGTGTGGAGGTATTTTTCAATGCAATTCTTAATAACTTGTTAGTTATGGGTATGAAGAGATGTATTTTACATTCTTTTAGCAGTAATATGGTCATACTGTATTTTTTGGGGGGCAGATAAAAAGTCAGTGTTCAATAAATGATGTTAAGCTAAAAAATGTAGTGACCTCGAAAACCCTTTTTCACGTTTTTACAACACTGGTTGTAAAAAGCGCTATTTAATTAAGTGTTGATTGATTGATCGGTAGAAGAACCACTTTTGGACTAGTAAATTACTTTTCAATAGGTGGACAATGAGAGATCCATTTCTGTAAATAAGATTACGAATATAAAGAACCTTTTTAGGTTCACAGAACCTCCATAATAAAGTTTGGTTAAACCTTTACATTCTGTAAATCATAAATTTTTCTTTAAAACCTGGTTATTTAAAGAACTCAAGGTGGTGCTCCTGTTGTGGCACATAAAATGCTATATTTCTAGGTTTACTATGAGAAACAAAGTAATAACCCTGTAAGAAACCAGTAACAGTAGCTCTGACTAAACATCTCCTTTAAGGTACTTTTACTGGTGTGACTGGAACCGAGAGCCTCCCAAAATAGGAGCAGGACAAATCAGAGAGTCCTGGTAAAAGATGACCTGGGCCTTTGCTTTGACTTATGATGTTCAGACCTCTATGCTTTGCTGGGCAGATGCTGGTGAGGTTTCTGCAAGGTTGTTAGGTCTGGTAACTATAACAAACAAATAGTTTTAGGTTATAAAAGTAATACCATTAGCAGATCATTTTGCTCATTTAAAAGAATAATGCTTAATAAAGAGTCATCTGCCAATGGAATAGAACACTTTCATGAGGCAAAGTTACCTAAAACAAATAAATTGTCACACTCTGCCTGTCTTGGCTTGTCTGTTTATGTCCTGTCAGTCTCACGTGCTTGTGTTTACGCCATGTGGTTCTGTTTGGTCATGTGCTCCCCTTGTTCTCTGCTCCGCCCTAGCCCCACCAGTCTTGCTGATGACTAATTTCATCACACACACACACACACACATTCTGCTGACCTGTCTTTTTAACAGAGACAAGACTTTTGGTAGAAATGTTCCTCTATTTGTGTTAAAATGGTTATTAATGTGACTCATTGTATATCTGTGTGCCTGTTCAAGTTCCTTCCTTCTCTCTCTCTAAGACCTTTGATTTCTTTTCAAGCTAATTGTACACTTTTCATAATTTCTTTGTAATCATTATAAGTGATCGAATTGTTAGAACTTATCTAACAGTGTTTAGAAATTTTGGTAAAGTTTACTTAGGGAATATATAATGTGTTATATGTCTATGGATCCATACATGGATTATATGTGAAATGTTTCTTTCCTTTCTACTGGCATTTAACATTCAAATTTATAACGTACTATATTTTATTACATGAGACGCAAGCATTTGCCACAGCTCAGATTAATTCAGTGGTTAAAGTTCAACTGTCTTTGATTTTAACTGGCGATCTGTATATGTTTACTTGATGTCTTGTGTTTTGAGTTACAATAGTTGTGTAAGTGTCAGAGCCTACAGGTTTCTGTTTTTTAATTCCATTTTAATTTGGTATTGTCTCCATAAGCCATTCAAAGGGAACTTCCAAAAGTAATTCAGCCAACCAGGATGGTGATGCAAATGTGGTCATCCCTGCATGAATCACTGTGCAGGCATGAGTACAACCCATGCATATGCATTTCTAGACAAACTTCCTCTTTGGGACCTATACCTATCCCAAAGAGGAATCCGGTTCCGGTCGGCGGCGCGTTAACACGCAGCGGCCACTCTTGGTCCGAGAAATGGTGCTTTTTGTGTCATTGTTGTGGATATTCACGTCCATCTCTGCAAATATGTGCACTGGTGTTCTACCTGGATATCCTACCACCGCCAGACCCTGCTTCAGTGGAGAAATCAGCCTAAAAACAATCTTTCGGATGAAGTTCTGCAGACGCTACACGAGCTCAGCCTGCTGCAAGACCTAGGCCTGCAGTCCGCGGCGTTTCCTGATGGCGCAGCCCGGCGGAAGTGTCATCGCAAGTGGTGCGAGCGAAAGCGCGGTAAGAGAGCCGGGGTTCGCGTGAGGCTAAAGGCTAGCCCTAGCCGCCCGGCTATACCATCGCTATTCCTCGCAAACGTCTGCTCCCTCGATAATAAACTGGACTGCATTCAACTCCAGCGAACGACCCAGCAAGAGTTCAGAGACTGCTGTGCTCTAGTCTTTGTGGAATCGTGGCTCAGCGACAGTATTCCAGACAGCACCATTCAGCTAGACGGGCTAGCCTCGTTCAGAGTGGATAGGAGCGCGGCTCTGTCTGGGAAGACCCGTGGTGGAGGTGTGTGTGTTTACATCACACTCTCCGCTGGTGGAGTTCATCATAGTCAAGTGCAGACCTTTTTATTTAGTACGGGAATTCTCCGCTGTGCTGATAGCTGCTGTGTACATACCGCCTAGCGCTAATGCTAATGCTAGGGAGGCACTGTGGGAACTGCATGGGGGCATCAGCGATCTGCAGACCAGACATCCAGACGCACTGTTAATTTTGCCGGAGATTTCAACCACGCTAATCTCCAGTCAGTCCTCCCTAAATTCCATCAGCATGTGGAGGAGCGAACGCGTTGGACCTTGTTTACACAAACATACCCAGCGCGTACCGGGCGGAGCCCCGCCCCCACCTCGTGTTCTCGGACCACATGTCTGTGTATCTGACTCCAGCTTACACACCCCTCATCAGACGCTCCAGACCAGTTCAGAAGCAGGTGAAAACCTGGCCGGCAGGAGCCATCTCTGCCCTTCAGGACTGTTTTGAGTGCACTGCATGGGACATGTTCAGGGAGGCTGCGTCTGAAGGTGACTCTGTTAACTTGAAGGAGTACACAGCATCAGTCACTGGCTACATCAGCAAATGTATTGATGATGTCACTGTCTCCAAGACCATCACCACACGCCCAAACCAGAAGCCGTGGATGACTCCTGAGGTGCGTGCGCTACTGAGGACCCGCGACTTGGCCTTCAGAGTGGGTGACAAGGCGGCCCTAAGGAAAGCAAGAGCCAAATTGTCATGAGCCATCCGAGAGGCAAAGCGCGCACATGCCCAGAGAATCCACAACCACTTCAAGGACACGGGTGACACGTGGTGTATGTGGCAGGGCATCCAGGAAATCACAAGCTACAGGACAATGCCACCGTCCTGTGACAGTGATGCCTTCCTCCCCAATGCCCTGAACGACTTTTATGCACGGTTTGAGGCACAGAACAACACGTTGGTGAGCATGATCACACCCAAGCCAGACGAGCAGGTGTTGTGCCTGACTGCAGTGGACGTGAGGAAAACTCTTCCGTGAGTCAACCCACGGAAAGCTGCAGGACCAGACAACATACCTGGCAGAGTGCTCAGAGAGTGTGCAGACCAGTTGACAGATGTTCTCACGGACATCTTCAACGTCTCCCTGCGCAGCTCCACTGTCCCAACGTGCCTCAAGACCACCACCATCGTCCCCGTCCCGAAGAAGTCCACGGTGTCCTGCCTCAATGACTACCGTCCCGTAGGTCTCACGCCCATCATCATGAAGTGCTTCGAGAGGCTAGTCATGAGGAACATCAAGACCCAACTGCCCTCTTCATTGGACCCCCTGCATTTCGCATATCGTCCCAACCGCTCCACGGACGATGCCATCACCACCACCCTTCATTTCTCCCTTACCCACCTGGAGAAGAAGGACACCTACGTCAGAATGCTGTTCATAGACTTCAGTTCAGCATTCAACACCATCATCCCACAGAATCTCACCAGGAAGTTAAGCCTGCTGGGCCTCAACACCCCCCTATGCAACTGGATCCTGGACTTCCTGACAGGGAGGCCCCAGTTAGTCCGGTTTGGGGACAGCAGCTCCAGCTCCATCACCATGAACACTGGGGCACCCCAGGGCAGTGTACTGAGTCCTCTGTTGTTCACCCTGCTGACTCATGACTGTGTTGCCAAACACAGTTCTAACAGCATCATAAAGTTCGCCGATGATACAACTGTGCTGGGTCTCATCAGCAAAGGCGATGAGTCAGCATACAGGGAGGAGGTACAGCAGCTGACAGACTGGTGTACAGTCAACAACCTTCACTGGAATGTAGAGAAGACCAAGGAAATGGTTGTTGACTTCAGGAAATCAAGACCGGACCACTTTGCTGAGGGCAGACATGTCTCGTGAAATAGTACAACAACTGAAGGCAGACTGGTAGAAGAAGTGCACATAGTAAAACAGAAAAGGGAGAGTGGAAGTAAACTGCAAATTATGTGGGAAAAATCATGAGAAGAGTTCAAACAGGTGAAAAGGACAATTACTTTGCAGACAAATGCAAAACAAAACTAGAAAAAAGTAAGACTGTTCATACTGTCAGTGAGGGTGACAGTTATGAAGATATACCGTGTGCCACAACAGAGACAGTAAATGCAGTAAGTGAAAAAATACAAAAACACACAAAGCTGTATGCAACAATGCTCATTGGAAAAGATTCTGTGCCCTTCCAGTTAGACTGTGGGGCTAGCTGCAAAATCATCATATCATCCCTAACAACTTCTTGAACCCAGGTACTCAGATTGACAAAACAAATCAAGTGCTTATGATATACAACAAATGGCTGTAGAGTGCTTTGGGTAAATTAATTAAGAATTAAGCTGAGAAATCCAAGAAAACAGAAACAATCGACTAGAATTCATGGTTGTAAATGCGGGATCCACAGTACCAATACTGGGCAGCAGGGCTGTACAAAGGATGAAGCTGGTTATAAGCTTTTTCCCACAAATGCATAGCCCAAATGTTTTCACACTTGAAAACATTTGGGCTATGCAAAGTATAGTGACAGAGAAGAATTCACTGGATATGGATACCTGGAAGGGCATGTCCTCATGAACTTCAGAGCCGTCCATGGACAGAGGTTGAAACAGACATCTTCACCCTAGCTAACGAAAAGTTCAAATACAACCTGCGAAACCTAAGATGACATGGAGGAAAGCAACAGCCACAAGGCCCTTGGATAAGAGGTCCTATGAAGTTCAGCCTAACGCTGAAGGCATTCTGAGAAGGAACCAGTGCCACCTCAGACAGGCCCTGTTACCAAGCCACTGAAATTGTGACCTCAGACAAACATACAAGGCCAGATTCAGCTCCACACACGGACAGTTCTTCTGTTGTCATTACTATGTTTTGCCAAAAACGTCCCAGACTATTGTTGTTGCTATGCATCAGTAAAGGTTGAATGGAGACTTAATATTTAAGAAGAATTATTCAAGAATATTATTTTGAACTGGTTGTGACGTCTGATGCTGTTGAAGAGCACAGATAGACATACAATTTGAATTGTATTTTAGGCTCAGTTGTTCAGTTCCTAGATGAAAGGAAGTCCACAAATGAAATTATTTTGTGTTTTGTAATGCACTTTGCTAATGTTACAAACAATAAGTGAAATACATTTTTAATAGTGTTGTCCATTATTGTCCATGTACCAAATAAGAAAAAAAAGAGGGGATGTTACAGCATTTATGGAAAAGTAACGAAGTACAGATACTTTGTTAGAAAATTTGTTAGAAATTTTGGTTATTTATACTTTAATGGAGTAATTATTAGTAATTATTATTTTATAGACTTTTTACTTCTACTCTGTACATTTTCACACATTTATCTGTACTTTCTACTTCTTATATTTTAAAAATAGTCTCGGTACTAGAATTTCTTTTTGGCTTGTTTTCATTCATGTACATTTACATTCCAATAAAGCTTATTGATAACATGCCTTAAAGATTGACTTTTTGCACCATTACAATACTTATAGGCAACTAGTCATCATATCTTTCACTCCATAAACACATGTTAATGCTCAGTAGTACAAATATATGGATCTTTAATGTATTTGCCTTGTACTAAAGTGCATTAATTTTCAATGGGCATGTATGCGACTGAAACAGGTAGCCTAGCGCATCCAAAATTTTTCAACATTAACATTTCAATATAACATTATAGTCGTTATGGCTTTTAAAATATTTTTTTTCTGGGGAGGTGGGTTAGTGCGTGGTGCGGCCTAAGCCTTCGTCCTTAATGCCATTTTTTCCCCTTACATTACTTTTACTTTTATACTTTAAGTAGTTTTGAAAGCAGTACTTTTACACTTTTGCTGAAGTAAAAAGCTAGAGTACTTCAACTTCTACAAAAGTATTTTTAAACCCTAGTATCTATACTTCTACCTGAGTAATGAATGTGAATACTTTTGACACCTTTTCAAAAGATGAACCATGTAATCTAGCCTCAGAGCCATGTTTAAAACTCTTGGTGGTCACGCGATTCATGTAGACTTCAGATAGTTGCAGATGGGCAATTTGCACATAGACAGAGAGAGACAGAGCAGCGATTTTTGGTAATAAGTGGTCAATAATGCATTGACAATATTTATATTGTACATCAATATATGTATGTAGCTAAATCTGTTTGACTTTAATCTGTTGGGTAGGCAAAACTTACATGTACCTCTACATTGATGGAGCCTTTATCCAGATATGAGTGCAGTCTATAGCACCAATGATCTATAGCACCCATTTGGGAATTCTGGAGAATTGAATGCAATTTTAGCATGAAATAGTTTACCAAAATGAATACAAAACACTTTTGTAAGTGCTCTGGATAAGAGTGTCTGTTAAATAATGTTAATGTAAATTTAACTCAAAGTTACTGATCAAACCAACACTACTTCTCATAAATGCAAACCAGCTGTTCTGAAAAAGACTTCTTTCATGGGAAGGATGCCTCTGTGAATGTGACGAATATATTAAGGAAGCACTTAAGTGCAAGGCAAACCTTTCTAATTTCACGGCAGACCATTGTCTTACTAAGATGTTCTGTATCCTCGATGCTGTACAGAAATGCGTCACTGGCAAAGAAGCAAAGCTATACAGACCGTTTGGGGTTTGGTAAGCGATGTTCTACGTCAAGTTGTCTTTTCAATATATGTCCCCAATAATTTACAGAGATATGCAATACTGTGTCTTCTGAATCTGTAGTGCTCAAATAAGCCCAGTGGATCTGTCCTGTCCAGGAATGACCTTGAAACTGGTAAACTGTAAAAGTGCTCTGTGCACTGTACGTGCTCCCTCATCTACTGGATTGGCTACAAATAGGCATGCTATCTTTTTATAGCCTACATTTTGGATTATTTGTAACATCTGTATGCAAATCTTGGTATGGTATATGTCTTTTTTGCACCATTATGTTAACCACACATTTACATTATTTATACTGAACAATGTGATTGCAGAGTGATATGATTTGTATAAACATTTGTATGCATTTGAACACAAAAGAGGAAGTAAGGGGATACAAATTTACCTGAAGTACTCAGTTATTATTAATACTCAGGTACAAAGAATTGTATTTTTGTGATATAGGTTTATGCTAATGTATCTTTGTGGACCATAACTGCGATTAGACACTGTATTCCATTTTACACTATATATAAAAAATATAAATAGCTTTTGGAAATATAATGATTAAATTTTAATAATAACCTGCAATCCTTCCAAACTAATACTTAAGTACAGAACTCAATTAAATTTATAAAGATATGATATGCTACATCCACAGCCATTTAATGGATAGAACTGCGTCGGAACCATGTGACTCAATTTTGTTTCCCGGCCAGCGAGACTAAGACATCACATGGCTCAGCCAATAGTAGCGGTCCAGCTAAGCTAAGCGTGAACTCTAGCCTGGTACTGAGCAGGTTTGTATAAAGTATATGTTGCTGTAGTAACTGAACGAGGCTTAAATCTAGTCTCTTTCGTGAATCCGAGTTTGAGCAAAATGAGCCAGGATTGTCCTAAAAAGCCCGGCTTACTGAGTTAGCTCGCTTCGTGGAATACCCCCCTGGACTGACCCAGGCCAAAAAAATTAATAAAATCCCAGCTAGCTAGACACATAAACAGCTATCTAGTGACACAAATAAACAAACACAAGACACCAAGTGTGCTAACCTACCTTCCTGACTATACAAAAACCCAAATCCCAAAACAAACAGCAGTCACTCTCTACACCCAGCACTTTGTACAAAAGAGGAGATACAATGAAAAGAGTCAAACATCATAGGTGTCCACGGAACTTCTGACCAATGAGGATTAAGCTCTGGCGTCATCTCTCGGCTTGCGCAGTTAATGGAGGGCAACTGCAGCGACTGATTATGAAGCCTGCAGCCGCCTCGCAGTCGGCCAAAAAAAACTAATTGGCATGCACCGTACCGAGCCAGGCTACAAACGGACTGCGCGGCGCTGGGTGAAAAAATTATTTTTTTGATTTTTTTATTTACTTGTTTTAGTGTTTTGAAATGTGATTGCCCCCTAGTGGCTGATACCTAGCATGCCTTAAATGTCAGTAGAGAGTCTATGGGTGTGTCCGAAATCACGTACTGAACAGTACGTGCTCATCTAAAGCTAGTGCACAAAAAAGCAGTACTAAAACAGTACGCTTTTTCAGTGTGCGAGTGTGCAGTATCCACGCAACCTCGGATGCACTATGTCCACCATCTTATCAATGTCCTGTGATGCAAGACGTCAGACCACCACCGCTATTCATATATAAGCCCCGTTTACTGACGAATTTAGACACTGTTTGTGACACTGTTCTGCGTGTTTGTCTGAATATGTACTGTAGCGGCAGTTCACTAGCTGTAGCTACATACACACAGTCGACGTACCACTTTTCATGGTGCTTTTTCCTCTGCTTTGAATTCATTCGCGTCTCCGACGGAATCATGGGTAAGGACAGTGTGCTCAGTTTTGTATCTACTGGCTTGATAGCAGGCAAGTCATTCAGTTCAGTTGAAAATCACTACTCTTTGTAACAAGTAAAGATCACCCGCAATATGTTGTGATTTTGTTGTGATGTTTGTACCTGTCTCTTGCAATATTGTCTGGCCTCCACCTTGTCCATTCTGTTTTTCACTTATTGTCCTCCATCTTTTGCATCGAAAACAATCTGTCCAACATCATTTTTAAATAAATATTTTTGCTTGTTATAGCACCATCTAGTTTTAGCAGAGAAAAAAGGAAAGAGGAAAGGAAGGGAATTAGAAGAGGAAAAAAGTAATAACAATTTATATAGTGTCCCAGTACTAGTGTTTGGACACCTACTAAGAAGAAAAAAGGATGCAGATTCAGTGATTCAGAACAGGTGCTTATTGCTGCAAGGCAGGTGGCAGTCACAGGAATGCGTCTTAAGAGGGCTTTTATTTTGAAACTCTGTCCCGCCGCCATACGTGAATGTCTCCATTATATAAACACTGTAAGAGTGAGAAACAGTCCGGCTAGTTCTGATAGAAATTAAACAGTTTAAAATGGCAGGTGTGGATTTTCAGGTTCAGATCACATCTATTATGGAAGCGTTAGCTAACGCCGCAGTGGCGGAAATATGTAAAGTGATCGACGCCGTGATTCAGCTGGAGTTTTCACAAAGCCTGAAAGAAAACGAGCTTTTGAAACAGAAGATGCGAGAAATGGAGAGAGCTATACTCCACACAAAGACACACTCTGCTTCTGCAGGTCAGTGCTAATTTTTTTCGGTAATTATGTGTTTCAGGTAATTTAGAACAAAATGACACTAACATTGCCATTTTATTATAATATGTTAAGTAATGGCAAATGCAATTAATGCATTTTCAATATGCAAATAGCTTTTTTATGTGTTTTTGTCGTTGAATATGCAAAACTTACAACATACTTATCTGCATGTTAACTCATTTTAATTTAAAACTTTTCTTATGATAAATACTGTAGTCAACAAAACGGCTGTAGTTACCGAAAGAATGGTGGATACCAATAGAAACAGTACTTCATTGTAGAATCATGGTTAAACATACAATAAGCATTGTTAATGAAACTACCATAATAAAATTATGTTCCAAAGGGTTATAAATATAGATTTTTTTTCCAAAGCAGACTTCACTCCATTAAAGAGACCAGTGTTCAGCAAAACTGACCAGAGCGCTTTAAAAAAACATGGAGGAATTTTGGATCAAGCAATCATCATCAAGGACGAGGTAAAAAAAAGAAGAAGCTTTAATCTGTGGTCTGTGTTATGCCCATAATTGGAACACCAGGTGTAAGCTATATTTCTCTAAGGCAAGTTTTTCCAAGGCAAGAAAAAAATTTGCTCCCTGTAGTGAATAAAAACAAATGTTCAGTATATGATGTGTTTTGTTTTGTGAAGATTATTAAATCCCCACAATTACGAGGTTGTTAAGGATTCATTATACTAACATTGCTAAATGTATGATAGGGCGGGGTTGATAGTCCATTTAAGGAATAACCCGGTCATTCAATACATTCAGTGATCAGCTGACATAATTTTATCATCACATAACGTTGCTGAGCCCAGCTCTGACTGCCTGAAAGCTACAGATCATAACACGGCCTCCAGAGGATTTTACAGTGGACACTGCGTGATAAGTGCATTGCCTTATGTGCTTCCCTTTTTGCCCTAATGCACCCATTGCTCTGGAATAAGGTCAGTGTAAGGTCAGTGTAAGCTCATGACTTGTACCTTAAAAATTAAGCTACTATTGACAAATTCATTTAGTAGGCCTTATTGGAAATTCCATATCTTTGCCCCTGCGTTGACCTAAGTCCTGTTTTGTTAGGGCCAGCAGTTGCTGTATTTCTGTGGCCTTGGAGGGATCCACCGTGAGCTGGAAAGTAGTGTTATTGAGATAGAAAGTTGCATTAAAGACTTAAAAAGTAACGTTTGAGCCTGTAAATACAACAAAGAAGTGTTATAACTTGGACAAGCTCTAAGTCAGTTGGGAAGTTTTTTTTTATTTAACAATGTCTATTTGGATCTAATTGTGCCTAACTAAGACTTGGAAATGTTGAAGGAGGTGTGGTTGTTCTGTCACCTGAGAAATAATGTATAAAATGGGATCTCTGTAAACAACTGATTGCAACTTGCCCTGGAGATGTTACTCATCAGACCACATGACCTTTTTCCTTCTCACTGGTCTCTATGCTCCACAGCAAACTATAAGTGACTTTCCTTACTAATAATTGTTTTTCTAACAGCAGTTTGGACATTTAGTAAAGAGCTAGACAGTTCTGAACAGAGTTTCTGTCATTTCAGCTTTTTCTTAGTTGTTTTCTTTGCTTGATGCACAACAATATTTAACACAGTAAGATCTTTTCCACAGTCTATTATACATTTATAAATCTACAGAAATATTACAGATATATGCACTAGATCTGGGTAAGAAAATGAAACACTATACAGTATCTCACAAAAGTGAGTACACTCCTCACATTATAAATATGTTATTATATCTTTTCATGGGACAACACTGGAAATATGACACTATGTAAAGTAGTGAGTGTACAGCTTGTATAACAGTGTAAAGTTGCTGTGCCCTCAAAGTAACTCAACACACAGCCATTACTGAGTACACCCAACAACACAACAGTGAGTACACCCCTAAGTGAAAAGAAGTTCTGTAGAAGTTGAAGTATTAACTGAAGCTTATTACTCTAGTAAAAGTGTAAAAGTACTGCTTTCAAACCTACTTAAAGTATAAAAGTTAAAGTAATGTAAGAAAAAAATTTAATGTTGAAAAATTTGGGATGCGCTAGGCTTGCTGTTTCAGCCGCATATATGCCCATTGAACATGAATGTATTTTAGTACAATTAAAGAAGCATATATGTGTCCTACTGAGCATTAACATGTGTTTTATGTAGCGGAAGATATGATGACTAGTTGCCTATAAGTATTGTTATCCAGTAATCTTTATTGGAATGTAAATCTACATGAATAAAAACAAGCTGAAAATAAAATGAGTAACGAAGCTATTTTTAAAATGTAAGGATTAGAAAGTACAGATAATGGTGTGAAAATGTAAGGAGTAGAAGTAAAAAGTCAGCTGAAAAAATGTACTCCAGTAAATTATAAAAAACTAACAAAATTTCTACTTAAGTAGGGTAACAAAGTATTTGTACTTCATTACTTGACACCTATGGCCATGCAAACCAGTTTGATACAGTGTGCAGCATATGGTCTGAGCACTGACAGGCTAACCCTCTATCGCTTTAACCTCTGCAGCAATGCTGGCAACACTCATACGCCTGTTTTTAAAAGCCAACTTCAAAATATGAATGACACATGCACTCTACTTCTTCGGTCGACCATGGCGAGGCCTATTCTGAGTGGAACCTGTCCTGTTAAACTCCTGTATGGCCACCTTGCTGCAGCTCAGTCTTAGGATGTTGGCAGTCTTCTTATAGCCTAGGCTATTTTTATGTAGAGCAGAAATTCTTTTCCTCCTTTTTTGCCATGAGGTGCCATGTTGAACTTCCAGTGCCAAGTATGAGAGCGTGTGAGAGCAATAACGCCAAATTTAACACACCTGCTCCTCCTCCAAAACCAAAACCTGAGGTGTGTCCGAAATCGTCCACTTGCCTACTACTCAGTAGGCAAAATCAGTAGGCGAGTGCAGCTAGTATGTCCGAATACTCAGTAGCCATTGGGTAGTAGGCGAACGGTACCCAGATGACCTACTGCAGGGGTATTCACTTAGAATTCAGTACGGTCCAGTTGTGTTAACTTGTGTTATGATTCAGTGCCATATCCTGTATAGTGGAGTAGCCTAATATCAGCATTTTGTCATCAGCAAATGAAAGACCGACACATTAGAAATATCATTCAGTATATTTCAATAATATTTATTGTTTTAAGTGCTGAACTGAATGAATTATTTATAAAACTTCAAATGTTTTTTCTTACTTCAAGTAAAAACAAGGGCTACAATAAAAATGCTACTGAAAAAAGTGTGTCATAGCGTGCTTATTTAGAGAAAAAATAAATAAATCTCAATTTCACATCTTAACAGTTTCTCTCACACTTTCTCTTGTTTAGTGAGAGAAGTGAGCAATTCTGTGTGGAGTTTGAATGTTCTCCTCATGCTTGAGTGGGTTTCCTCCCACAGTCCAAACACATGCATGTTAGGTTGATCACTCTAAACACCCTGTAGGTGTGAGGTGTGTGCGTGAGTATGTGTTGGCCATGGGATGAGCTGGCGACCTGTCCATGGTGTACCCCGCCTTTGCCCGATGACGCTGGGCTTGGCTCCAAACTCTTCCGGTGAGATATACGTGGCTTCTTTAAATTAAGCCGTTTTTCGCCGTCGACTTTTCTTTTTTAGAGCACATTGTCTGAACGAGACTTTCTCTGTTACTCTCGCATGTGTGTGTGCGCCACACTCCCGAATCTGCACAGATCTGATTGGCTGAGGAGTGCCTTTGGTGATCTTACAACGCATGTGATTGGTCTGTAAGTTTATTGTACCGCAAAGCCAGTATACCGTAAAGACAAGAAAAGCCGCGCCGCTTAAACAAACACTGTCAAAATTAAATAGTTTTTAATAGTTTGGTTTGGGTCCGCATTGGACAACGTCTGGGTCCAGACCGCTGTCTGCCTATTAGTGACCTCTGACCTACTGAATTGGCAGCCATTTTTATGTATACGACTGCAGCACACTGTGCTATCCCATAATTCAGCTAAAGCCGCGGAGGAAAAAACTGTGAAAAGCAGTATGTCAGCTATGTGTATGTAGCTATGGCTAGGGAACTGCTGCTACAGAAGTTAGCGCTACTGCTGAGGTAAACAATGACTCAATTCCTCCCGTTTCACAAAAAGTCTGTCAAACTATCTGTCAGATCTGTCAAACAGGGCTTTTAAATGAATAGTGTTTTTTTTACGGTGGTGGTTTGACGTCTTGCATCACAGGACGTTGGTAAGATGGCAGACGTAGTACGTTCGAGATTGTGTGGCTACTAAAACTCACCTACTGAAATTGCCATATGTCATTTCTTCAGTGTTGTCCAATGAAAAGATATAATAACATATTTACAGAAATGTTAGGGATGTACTCCCTAACATTTTTTTTTTCAGATACTGTATGTGGCAGTGCCCAACAGTAAGAGAATTTTGGCAAGATGTATATCTCAATTTTTTCATCAGTTAAAAATACTGAGCCCTTTATTCTTGGACTTTATTGGACCCAATTAAACACAAAACAACTGTTACTCAAAGAATATTATGGATATCTTCAAAGTCCACATTTTGAAGTCCAAATTGCATCTTTTTTGGCCAGGTAGTGTATAACAGCTTGTAATTATACCCGCACAAAAATCTATAGCTAGATTTGCTTACAAAAAAATATTGTTATATATAAAAAAATATATAAGTTGGCACAATGTGTAATATGTAAATAATAACGAAAATGCAATAATTTGCAAATATCATGACATTGTATTTAGAACATAAAACACATCAGATGTTGGAAGTGAGACATTTTACCATTTCATGAAAATTATTACCTCATTTAGAACATGATTGCTAAAAAAGTCTGCAAACATCTGTAAAGTGAGAAGACCAATTACTGCAGTTTTGGGAGAGGAATGTTGTTCTATCATTGTTTGTTTGTAGAATTCTAGCTGTTCAACAGTACTGGATCTTCTTTGCCTGATTTTTAATTTCATGATGCTCCAAATATTTTCTATTAGTGAAATGTCTGGACTGCCAGTTCAGCACATGAACTCTTCTTCTGCGAAGCCATGCTGGTTATGATGGATGCAGTATGTGGTTTAGGATTGTCTTGCTAAAATATCCAAGGCTTTCCCTAAAACGTTGACTGGTATGTTGTTTTAAAACATCTGTATACTCTTTAGAATTGATGGTGCCTTTCTATAGGCACTTACACAGCGCCATACCATCAGAGATGTAGGCTTTCGCCCTGTGCGCTGATAAGCTGGATGGTCTCTCTCCTCTTGAGCCCTCTCCCTTGCGCACAGGGATTTCTCCAGATTCTCTGAATCATTTGACGTACTGTATATGGTGGAATATTCATGTCCATCTTTGCTTTAAAGAGACTCTGCCTCTCTTAACTATTTTTTATACATGCAACTTAGCTGCAAATTGTTTCTCCAGCTGTTTTTATTATTGCCGGCTACTGTGCTGGCCTTTTGTTGCCCTGTCGCAACTTTTTAAAGTTGCATTGCTGCCATCAAGTTCTAACTGAGTTAATAATTCTCATGAAATGTTAAATTGTCTATGTCTATGTTCTATTGTGAATAAAATGTTGATCTAACTTTTGTGTGTGTGTGTGTGTGTGTGTGTGTGTGTGTGTGTATATGTATATCTTTTTACTTTCATGATAATCTGTTTAATTTTCTGCATCAGATATATAGATAGATAAATAGATACTTTATTGATCCCAGTAGGAAATTCAAGACCATGTTCCTGTTGTGCTGTTTTATAGTAAAATACACTTGTGTAGTATTCTGTAGTAATCTATAATAATTTAATTCACAAATTTGAATTCACAGTAAGATTCTTAGGAACACGGGAGAGCTGTTATAATTCTGTAGTACACCTGTAGCTTTTTCATAATAATCCACAAATGCGCCAAAATTCTTTCATATCACGTGAAATTTCCAGGTAAATTCTGTACCTTGCAAACAAATGCAAACATAGTAAAACCACTGTAGAGTGTAAAATAAACTCAGACTTTTGGACTCTTCTATACTTCTATTTTATCTGATTTTGTTGAGAAATTATGTGTATTTTTTTTCACATAAATTATTTGAAGCCTACAGACCCTGAAGATGAACCCATCACTCTGATAGTGAAAGAAGAAAAGCCAATTTGCGGTGACTCCTCATTTGGATTGAAGTGTAAGGAAACATGGCACATTATGTAAACTGTAAATGCAGTAAAAGTGCTAAAAACACTGAGAATGTGTTAGCATGAATAATAATAATTAACTGAGTAATGCATGAATTTTTAAGTGGAACAATTTTTTATTTCATTGGTCTGCCTAACCTGATAAAACATATTAACTTTGTTTTTTTCCCCACCAAATAGTATCTGCTAAAGATAACACAAGTCAGAATGAGAGGGCTTGTACTGCAGGTGCAGCTCTTTTTTGTGCTGGAGCACCTGAGGGGGTGAGTAAAGACATCAGTAAAGTGATGAAATAAAATAACCATTGCAATTTGTTACTTGTTGATTGTTGTTTACTTCATAACAGCTGTATTAAAATGAGAGGGCTACGATTAAGGCTACATCAGGTTACATTTTCCTGTTCAATCAAAACAAATAATAGGGTCGCAGATGTTGTAAAAGCGACGGGAGCATCTCAGCTTGATGCAAGCTAAAATTTTGTGAATCTACCTATTATGTACTGGAGAAGGGGCATTCTTTCATTTAAAGTCACAAATTGTTCAAGTTAATTATTTTTTATCTTTAATAAGTTATTATTTTTATAGATTTTGAGAACAAGTGTTCAAGTAGACTATAAAATGTTCATGATAGTTCTAGAATTCTCCTTTAACATTTACTTTCATTTTTCACAGGGTAAAGTTACAGTGAGAGCAGAGGCTACAGTGCAGCAAGTTCAGTTGAATGACACTGTGAAAGTGGTTAATAAAGGTACTGATTGCATCATAGTAGAGTTTTTAAATTAAACTTTATTAATACTTTAGTATATTATGCATTGTACAATTCTTATTTTTTATTTCTTTATTGTATATATTGCATCATATATCATACATTAGTTTAAAAAAATCATGCAAACTTGTTGCTTGAAAAAGTTGCTTAACAAAGTCAATAAATAACTGTATATACGAGTTCTAGTTACTTTCAAGTTTTTAGTAATTTAATACGTTAATAAGTTAAATGGCCCATTTTTTTTAGAAATGGTATCCATTGAGCTGGCAGTACTCTACATTTGGGGTAATAATGTGCAATGTATTGGCAGCGTTTAAAGCTTTTGTCTACTGTTTTTAACTATTTCAAAATGTATTTTAACACTAAATATATGGCACAAAGAAAGCATTTACCAATGTTGCATTCAATATATTTTAATATACTTATGCAGTCTAATCATAGTTAAATAATCAAATCCCAGAATGATTGGAAGTGGCATCACCATGGAAACATGAACAACCTGCCACCAGGAGTCATGTTGCTAAACATGGCAACCAGTGGGACAGATGTGGTTTTGCTATACATGTTTGAACCATCTGACTCTGACATCTGATCTTTGATAAAGAGACGAGAAACAAGAAAACGAGACACTTGCCTCTATTCGACCTGTAGGGCTGTACATTGGCAAGAACCTTGCGAGATAAATATGTATCTAGATACAGGGGTTGTAATTCAATATGTTGCAAAATATTGTGATACTATAAGGAGGGCAATATATTACAATTTTCAAGTATAATTTCAGGAACACTGTCATAGTTTAAAAAAAAAAACCCACACTCATATGCATAGGCTTGCTAATGCTAACATTAGAGCTGCGCGCTTATGCTGTTTATGTTGAACAACACTGCTATCTAGCAGTCAGTGGTTTAAACGCAACACAAAATAAACCGCTGTCTGCTACAAATCTTTGAATTCAGTCTATTAATTAAATTATTGAATTCAGGTGTTCCACTCCATGCCACTTCCATGGCCACAGGTGCATAAAACCGAACACCTAGGCACGCAGACTGCTTCTACAAACATTTGTGAAAGAATAGGTAACTCTCAGAAGCTCATGTGATGGATGTCCAGTCGTATAATTTCCTTGCTACTAAATATTCCACAGTTAACTGTGAGTGGTATTACAACAAAGTGCTAGGCCACGTAAAATGATAGAGCAGAGTCAGCGGGTGCTGAGGCGCATAGGTGTGCAGAGGACGCCAACTTTCTGCAGAGTCAATTACTATGGACCTACAAACTTCATGTGGCCTGCAGATTAGCTCAAAAACAGTGCATAAAGAGCTTCATGAAATGGGTTTCCATAGCTGAGCAGCTGCATCCAAGCCATAATTTATGTCATAATGTCTCAACATTAAATTAATCAACGTTCCAAAGCAAGCACAGCTCCTCTATTCACTTTATTAAGGTGGGTAACTAAATATGATTGGTTCTTGCTAAATCTGATGGGTTTTTTGGTCGATCTAATGTAAAACGGGCCAAATATAGTCCTGCCCAAATCAAGCCCAACGGAAAACTATGTAAAAATCACACACAAAATCTCTCCACAAAAAAAGCATGATTTTTTCCCCTGCCACTTCATAGGAATTTCATCAACAAAAAGAATAAAAGTCTCTGAGCATTTAAAATCTGTTTGAGGGGACAGAAAAATATATAGTTATATCTTGTACACAGGACAGTAATCTGGTTGGTTCACAGGGGGACCAGCAGTGGAAAATGGGTTCCGGTCTTATTAAGCCAGCAGACCGACATATGCTATCTGGAATATTACATGTCATACATACATCACTTTTAGGAACAAACTACTTATATGTGTAAAATATTTAGTAAAATAAAGTGATTCTAATTCTGCCTTTTTTTTCTTTTTTTTTCTTTTTTTTTTTAAGGAGTTGACCATAGTGAAGCCATCGTCCATGTGGGCATTAGAACAGCATGTGAAGGAACTGAGAACGCTGGAAGTGCGTTTGATCAAAAACATGTTCAACAGTCTGCACAGTGGTCTTGTTCTAACGCTGACTTAAAGCCAGATTTCTTAATAATTGAACCCAGCCCTGCAGATGAAATTCTAGATGGACAGGTGGAATGTGACCAAAGAGAGACAGATGACCCTGGTAACATACGGTATAGACTCCAGTATGGCGACAGATGCAGTCCTTCTTCTAAAAAACATTTTCTAGCTTTCTTTGGTTCATTCAGTGGCACAAGCAGAGAACAAATTTCTTGGAACCGCAATATCGGTGGCCCCCAAACTCTGCATGGAGATACAGTGTTGAACTGCTGTCTTTGTGGGAAGACCTTCAGTCATGCAAAGCAGCTGAAGCTCCATGAGCGAGTCCATACAGAGGAGAAGGTATATCGCTGTGGTCGCTGTGGAAGACAGTTTCCGCAGTTGTGCAGACTAAAACGCCATGAGAGGGTCCACACAGGGGAAAAACCATTCCGCTGCACAAAATGTGGAAAACATTTTGCACATGCTAACAACCTGAAGGTCCACCAAAGCGTTCACACAGGAGAAAAACAATTTGGCTGTGTTCAGTGTGGAAAGAGTTTTTCTTTTCTCAGCAATCTTATACGTCATAAAGCAGTTCATGCTGCAAAGTAATAGACTTCTAAAAAGTATACTGTTTATTCCCTCAGGGAATTCCATCAGTGTTTCTAAATTTCTGCTCAATTAACCAGTTAAGATGTAAACAGTCATTCAAAGTGGTTTAGTGTGACATATTTCGTTCTAGTGAAAGTCAAAATTGTTCACAGTGATGGTGATAGGAACCATAAATCCACCTCTAAAGCTCCCTCACGAAAAAGTTTAATTAAATAAAATGGTTATTAATACACTCCATAATGTCTGAGATGTTGTTTTATGCAGAAAAAAGATTTTGATTCTTAAATTCATTTGTGCTGGAAGGATATATGGAGGGCACTGTGAGGGCACATTTCTTTAGTTGTATTTAGTTTGGATCTCTTTTAAATTACTGGTGTGTTAAACAGGTCTAGGGCTGGTAAAAGAGGTGAAACATATTTAATTAAAGTGTTCTATCTCTTCTATCTCAGAGTGGAGCTAGGATTAGCTCTTGTTTTAAGTGATATGTTAGTAAATTAACCAATGTGAAAACAGAGAGGTGTTTTCTGGTTTTCTGTTTATTTTTTGTTTAGTTTTGGTTTTGCAATGGTTAATGCTAGAAGTAGTGGTTTGTTGTTGGTAGGTCTATTGTTGTATAGTCTCCTAAGAGGCACAGCCCAGTATGCTGTTCTCCAAAAACATGGATAATTTTGGGGTAATTTTCCTCCAAAAATGATTCACGGTACACATCCCCGTAGTTCATGAAAATAGTTCTTTTTACTGTGGCGTGTGCATTGTGTACACAAATCTATTTCTTTAATTTTGAATACATGTTATGTAATGTGTATTTTATGTTAGACTTTACTAGTATTGGTTGTGTATATAGTTTTGTTACTCATTGTGAAGGTGTTTCTGCAAATCTGTGTCCATTGATTGATTGATGGGGATGCTAATGCTAAGTTCTTTTTTCCATATGCTACAGATATGGTAGTATTAGTACTAGAGGTGCATATAGCTTTGAACGGAGTTTTTTTGTTTGAGTGAGT
Organism: Megaleporinus macrocephalus; assembly: GCA_021613375.1. Classification (NCBI taxonomy): domain Eukaryota; kingdom Metazoa; phylum Chordata; class Actinopteri; order Characiformes; family Anostomidae; genus Megaleporinus; species Megaleporinus macrocephalus. Next base: position 33,049,656 of record CM038706.1, read on the forward strand.
TTATTAATACTTTCTATGAGAGGAGGCAGGTTGAGAGGATTAGTGGTAATGGTGTGTATGAGCTTGGTGTCATATAATTTTTTTTCAGATTTTTGTTTCTCCAGTAGAATGGGTATTAATGTGTTTAATTTGTGTGTAATGTGTCAGTTGGGATCATAGAGAATAGGTAGTTTCGATTGTTGTTTTATTTCGATTGTTGCAATAAGTCCTTGAAAATATTGAGATGGGCAAGTTCATCCACTAATTTGAGTCATCTGCTGTATAATTTGTCAGTCATCATCTAGTCCTTCATCAATTGCTCACAGGATGCTGTTGACTTAATGTTTTTGGTTGGTGTAATATTTTCAGTCCAGCAGTGACACTGGTGTTTAAAAACCTCACAAAAACTACTCGCACCAGGACAACATCAATATCACTACAGTAATTAGAATGATCCACCACCTAATTCATACCTGCTGTGTATTGTCGTGTTGGGGTCCTGACCATTGAAGGACAGGTTAACAAAGTATAAACCATCCAAATAAAATGACAATTAGTACAATTAATAAAGGGGCTCTGCCTGTGAGCCATGTTGATGCTTTCCATAGCACTGGCGCTAAAGTTAGAGTGGCATTTCATTTCTGCAGACAAGAATTGTGTCTGATGAAGAAATAAGTTAGTTTAACTTAATTACTGGCAATAGGGTATGTCCCTAGCTGGAGAAGATGCAAGCCATCAATATTTTCTAATAATCTTGAACACAGATAATGAAAGGTTCGGTCTCAAAGCAACATTGGCAGAACGGAAAAGATGGCCAGCCACTTCTTGGGGCAGAAATCTACAAGGGCTGGCTCTACATAGTAAAAGAAATCTGACAGGTAAATAAAGAAAGTGATCCATGTAGTATGCAGCATGTTTAATTGTTCTACCAGGTATAAAGATTATTTTTTAATACAATTTTATACATTGTGTCTTTCATCTTTCTAATTACTGACTATGTAAAATGATTTATTTTGTTACAATTGCATCAGACCCTTGCACAGCAAATAAATAAAAACATTTAGCTTTTCATCAAAATCCCATCACCCTTACTCAGATTAGCAAACTAAAGCTTTAGTATTAACTTATTTTACACTTAGTATAAGAAGACACTTCATTAAATCTTACATTGAGAGAACTTTGAGAAACACAAAATATGGTGGTGAAATCTTATTTAATCTATTTTGCATTAACTTTATAATGTATTTTATCTGTTCTGTATATAATTAATTAAATTTTAACAATAACTATTTCTAAGCTTTCTGCATGGTTTATATGAATACTGTTTGTGTTCCCATATTGTATGGAAATGTGCCATTTGCTTGTCACAGCTCCTCATCTTGACAAAGCATCTTGACCACCTGTCAAATCAAAATACTATAGGAAAACAAATGTATTAATCTTTGTAGTGTATAAAGCGCAACATATTAATTTTTGTCCATGTGTTAGTCTATGTTTCTGATCGACACAAACAGTCTATGGTTAAACACAAGACTTCCATAATAGGGTACAGAAATTCTCAAACTGCAGAGGATCCTTCTCTTATATGCTCAAGGCTGCACATTTTCTGGTGAAACTATTTTATAGGAGCTGCATACAGAACTTTGGTATCATGGGTTGTCTCTCTGTCTCGTTCCCTGAGCAAACAAATTTACATTAAACTTTGTGTGACATCTCTTCTAAAGGTGTAAGTAAAGGCTATTGTCATCATGTCTTTATCAGTATAATGTTTATTTGAGCCAGACTTGAACCTGTGGCTGTGACAAATGTATAAGGACATAGTGCTGAAAAACTCCCCACTCAATAAAAGTACTTATATTAATATATTTAAAACACAGCCAAAGTCATAACATTATGTACTTGGCATATTATGTACATGTACTCAGTATCATCTCGCGCATCTCTTTAAACTCAAATACCGAAATCATGGTCCACACTCTCAACACTGATGTGGTTTCCTTCATGTTTGAATGTGCTGTTGTGTTTATTGACTATTTTGTACAGTACAGTACTTTTTTTTTCTCATGTGTTTTTTCTTCTCTGTGGACGTGCTGGTGTCTGTGATAACTCTGTTCATTAAATCTTTTCCCACAGTCTGAGCAGTGATATTGCTTCGTTCCTGTGTGTACTGGTGTACTTTGAGATAACTGCTGAGTTTTTCCCTACACTCTCAGCAGCTCTGAGTTATTTCTTGCCCTTTATTTTCTGTGAAATTAGCTGGTTAACGGACACATGTGCTACCCAGCTATCATTATTTCTCCTTTATCTGTGATGAAGCACAAAATATTGCCATACTTTTTTAATCAGTTATGAAAAAGTTTACTTCCACCTATGACAATCCTCAGATTGTTATCCCTCGGGGAAGGGACCACAGCCCAACCGACATTACAAAACTGCATGTGGGGGGTGGGGAGAAATATGATATTAATAGCTGGCCCCCTTCTGACTGTTTTTGTGCTACATACAATTGTCTGCTGTTCCAGATTATTTAATTTACTTCACAGAGCTCCTACTTGCAATAAAGCAGATTCTGTTTCTCTAAAGATCAGTTAGATCTTTAGACAGTGTTAGAGAGCTCCTACTTACAACTGAGCAGCTCCTGTTTCTCAGCTGTAGTATATTGTATATATCACTAACTAAATAGCACTTCCCCATATACTTGTGGTAATATACTTGCACTGTGGAGCACCAAGGAGATGTGTTGTCTGGCTGCAGTTCTTTGAAAAGAGGCCAAAGTGTTCTCTATTTTGGTTAAGAAAAATAGTTAATGACAGGTAGAGCTTGACAAGTAGCCTTCATTGTTGTGTACATGCAATACTTCCTGGGAAAGATACAAATTTGTTACTGTTACCTTTTGGCTTAAATTCTGCTAGTGAAGTGGCCAGCAGCACAACTGTCAGATTTTCGGTGATATTAAATGGGTCCACATATCGGCCGATGACTTAATCATCACAGCTGCTTCAGATCAAAAGCACGGGGATGTCATGGAAGTCATAGGGAAAGTGATGGAACGAACTAAGTATGTTCAGTAATGGTCACACTGTGTGAAAGCAGATAAAAAATAAGAATAAGACATTCTCACACCAACAGGTAAGCTGGCACTGCAACCTCCTGCCATGACAAAATATTAGGCTGTTAATTCGACGAGAAGCATAACTTCTTACACCACGCTGGCAGCTGCTAATACCATCATAATAGGGGTGTAACAATACATCGTGGTACAATGCATTGCGATGCAAAAATGTAGCGATGTGCATTGTGAAGACGGATGATTGGGCATGCTTTCTGTTATTTATGGCGTCTAATGCAATAGCATTGCTTTAGTGGCAGAGGGCGTCCCCTTTGAAAAAGGCAGAATGTGTAACAATGACAATGGACAGGTGGGCTTCAAGGGCTACCCAGAGCGACATTACTATAAGTGCACATATGATCACCGGGGAATGGGAAATGGCGAGTTTTGTACCCCAAACACTGCCTCTTTTTGAATCACACACTGGGCCAAACATAGCCGAGGTGTTGAAATCAGCCATTTTAAAGTGGGAGCTTGAAAGAGCTAATCACACCATTGCTGTTGTTACGGATAACACACACAATTTGGGCATAGCAGTGAAAGAGTCTGGGCTAGCACCACGCATAAAGTGTTTCGCCTACACTTTAAATCTTGTTTCCCAAGCAGGCATAAGTGTAAACTGCGTCAGTCGACTGGTGGGTCTAATGAGACACATAGGCACCTTCTTCTATTGAAGTACCACGGCCACTGCCGTGCTCGCACCTAAACAAAATCCGCTATGCTTCCTTGTCATGGAGGTCATTACACGATGGAGTAGCTAATAGTCCACACACACAGTGGGCAGCAAAGTAAAGGCAGTTTTGCCAGATATGGCATACCACTAGAGACCATATCCATTCTCCAGAAATGCAACAGTTTGTCACAGAGTGTCATGCAGAATCTATGGCACACCCCATAGCTCCCAATACTAAATACTAAAGATAATACTAAATTAAAAAATACAAAGCAATTTGAAAAATTAAATAATATATCGCTGACTTTAGCCAACAAAACTTAGCTAGATAAGACTAAAAGGCTAAAAACTACAATACATATAAACACAATTACTAAGAACTATCCAACAAACACGCAATGTTGTGACAACATTGTTTACATTTTTACAATGTTGCTACAACAGTGTTAAAAAATATGGCTTTTTACACTGTCTGAACAAGGCTGTCACAATGTCACTATTTATTAACGTTGTTTTATAATATTATGACATTATGACTATGAGTTCCATGTACATATAATGGAATGTATGAAGGATTCTACGAGTAACAATATTGCTGCTACGTTTTCACAGTGTTGTCTGATAACATTATCACAAATTTCTGGGGAATTACATTTCAACATTGCGGGCTCCTAAACAGTGCGTTGTTACAACATAACTGCATTTGCAGACTAACAATAATAACTAAATAGAACACTAAATAACAATAATTATAAAAACTATCCAAACCCATACCGTAATACTGACTCTCTGGCCTCTCTGCTTCTCATATTTAAAAGCCTGTAACATTGGTTTAATGATTTGCATAATGTGGAATGATGACAACAGATAGGTGCTGCAGAGGTAGAATTGACCAAAATAAAAATGTTTTTTGGCCGTTTGGAAAAATGTTTTTGAATTTTGAGCATGCTTGGTATACTTTTATTAGCAATACCTTTTTAAACCTCTTTCTACACTCTGAGCAATGATACGGTTTCTCTCCTGTGTAAATGCGCTGGTGTCTTTGTAGACTACTTTGTTCAGCAAAACTCTTTGCACACTGTGAGCAGTAAACTGCTTTTTATCCTTTAAGAACAAGTTGGTATCCTTGTAGATTATTTTGAACAGTAAACACTTTCCACGCAATCCGCTGGAGTAATTGGAGTAATTGGTAATTTGTTGATGAAAACTCTTCCCAGCCTCTAAGCAGTGATAAAGTATTCTTCTGTGTGAATGCGCTGGGGTCTTGCAGACTACTCTCTACATTAAAACGTATTGCACAGTCTGCGTGATCACACATCGTCTGAGTGATTGTGTTTCTCTCCAGTGTGAATGCACTGGTATCTTTAGAGCTGATTCCTTTGATTCAAATTGTTCTCACACTCTGAATGGTGATATGGTTTACTCCAGTGTAAATGCACACTTTGAGAAAACTCATTTTCCTGTGTTTTTCATTGGGCACTAGATTTTCTTCTTACAACATATTTATTTTTACTCCTCTAAAGTCCTTTTAAAATGTGAACCATCTGGGAGCCCATGAATAGGAGAAAACTTGCAGAAGAAGAATCTTGAACCCTCTTGAATGTACAAAAAACAAAAGGAAAAATGTAAAATGCAATGACAAATGCAAAAAAAAGTTCCATCACATTTTAGCTTTCTATGACAATGATTTTTAAATGCAAAATAAGTAATGTTTTCACTGTTTGCACCAATTGGGAATCTAATGAACATCTATCCATAAAACAAATTTAAAACATGCATATAGCTAAAAAAATTTGATAAATTAAAAAACTAGTCATTAAAACATTTATTGAGCGGCAAATGAAAAAATCTGTATGTGCATTTGACTTTATCCAGCAAGTGCATTACAGAATCAAAATAGGATTTCTCCAATAAGCATATAAAAAGAACTTGGCTTCTGCTATTTTTTATTTTGCTCCAACAATAAAGCACTTGAATGTGACATACTTCTAATTCCAACTTCACAAGTGGGAAGAAGCATCTTCCAACCAGCATGTGAAGGCATAAACATGTTGCTGCTGATTGGGTAAAACCCAGTTAATCACTCTGCACAGATTTATCCTCGATCTGGTTGGTGAGTGTTAAAATGTCACTAGCAGTGGTGGCTAAAACTCAGTCTCGCCAAAGTATAGACTTTTTTGTTACTTCCTCTTGAAGCATGCTCTGAAATATGCAAAAAATACCAGTCTAACATCACTAATGTGTTAATTACAGATTTTAGCAGGAAAGGTCATACAACATGGGAAAAAAATTGTGGCGTGTGAGGTGTAGCCAAGTAATGGGCAACCACCAGAATAGACAGTCATGACATGCACGCTGCTAAATGGGTGTAATTGACTCATTTAATGAAAGGGGCATGTTCAAATTAAGAGCAGTGTGGAGTTCATTTAGTGAGGTCATTCATTCTGTGAAGAACTAGGTGTCAATTATGGGCCTTTTTTAAAGAAGGAGTGCAGCAAACGTTGTACCTGCTGGTTTTAACTCTTGCTCAGTGAGTAAAATCGATCGTTCCACACATTGTACCAAAGGAAAAAGAACTTTGATCAAGGCATTGATTAGAGAAGGGAAAACATTGTGTTCTTGTTGTTTTAAACACACCGCTATTATTTTGCACGTAACTGTAAGTCCCTCCCAATGTCCCACCTACAACATTTGAAAGTCAGCATGTTTATTTAACAATCACAGCTGGGGACGACAAAACAAATCTGCTACAGTGAAACCTGGTAGTAACTGAAGTAAATCTGCAGCGGCTAAGTGAAATATGGCAGTGCGTAAGGTGAATTGGCTGAGCAAAATATGTCAGTAACTGAGGCAGCTGAGTGAATGAGGTGTAGTGAAAATGCAGTAGCTGCGTAAAATAACTGAAATAAATGAATAAAATATCTCAATAGCTGAACTAAAATATAGAAGTAACTGTAGTAACCATACATGCAGTTCAGCAGGAGGTGATATTGTGCTCTCAACATCATTACCCTCAATAATAAAAGAGAAGAGGAGGAGCCCCAGAGCAGTGCAGCAGAGTGAACTAGTAAATGCATAGGCCTAGAAAAGTGAAATTGAGAACGGTAGGGTCAATGACTATTCTGACTGCAGTTATGTACAATCCTCATTTAAATGGCAGGGGTGGAGGCATAGCAACCATATATACAAATATTTTTGGAATAAATCACTTGTCAAGAGCATAAATGGTGCATGACTAAAATTTAAGTATTTAATTCCCCCAGAAAGACTATAGAGCAGTCTCCTCCTTGATTCAAAATAACTTCACATACTATCAGCCTATAGCAGGGATGATTTCATGAATTTCTTCAACAATAAAATTTAAGCGATCTGACACAGAACTAAAAATGCATAGTTAGCTACTACAAGTGCAATGCCATGTAAACCTAACCTAGATCTTGTAGTTAATGATTTTTTAAAATACATCACCAAACCAAATGCCTTTGGAATGAAGAATGTTGTTTTATTATTTTATTCTGAGTTTCTTACCAGTGGGAGAGCTTCCAACTATTATCCAACTATTATCCATATATATTATTATTATTACTATATTTTAAAATATTCAGACTCCTAGGATCTTTAGATTGATATGATATGATGTCCCGTTTCCCATTCAAATACATTCAATAATTCGTAAAGCATCTATTCCTTTCTGCAGGGCTCTGTCTTTAGGCCTATATTATTTGTCTTGTATGTGCTACCACTAGGTACCGTTATTAAGAAACATGGTTTAAATTTTATTTGCTATGCTGATGACACACAGTTGTATATTGTAGCTAAAATAGATGATGCATTTCAAATTAATAAAATAGAGGACTGTAAAAGACAAGACTTAATGTCATATAACTTCCTGTTAATCAACTCAGATAAAAGAGAAATTCTTCTTCTTGGACCAAGATCAGCTGGGAATAAACTGTCTAGGTTATTTTTTCTATTTATATATAAATCTCTAAACTGCTTCACTCATCAGCATCTAAAAAAACTTATCTCTAACTGTATACAAACACGTCTGCTTAGATCACAGTGTATAGAGAATAATATAGAGAATATATGGAATAATCTTCCAGTCAGTGTTTAGGATGCATAGCCTTAATTTTTAAGTCTAGGCTAAACATCTAATTGTTTAGTCAAGTTTTGGTAATTAGTTTGTCTGTTAGATAATATGTGCAGATCTGGTGGTTCACTGACTGAGAGTATTATGACAATCTGATACTGTTTGTTAGGTTAAAACTGGTGCTGTTGTCGTGCTGTTCTTAAGTTTGACAGTGAAGCATAGGGGCACTGACATCTCAGGGAGCCCTCATGTCTTTGTTATCTTATGGTTCTCCCTTTTTAGCTATGCTGTAATACCATATACTATTCTCAATTCCCTCAAGCAGAACTCACTGCTACTCTGACAGGACTTGAACAGATTTCTTCTCTCCTTTTGATGATTCCAAAGTCATAATGTGGTGCATTATGATCCAAACAAAGAGCCATTCGGCCTATGAGACATCACCTTAGGTGCAGTCTTGTTGCACAGGATGCCTGAAGGGTTGGGACAACCATTGGATTTGTATCACAAACCTTGACTGCAGCAAAAAGGAATTAGTCTCAGCTGGATAAAGATGGTCTAGCCGTCCCTCCTGTATGGTAGACAATTTATAACAAACCTCTCATTTTACTTTTTAATGAAATATAAGCAGAACCACAGATGGCATCTCTTTGCATTCAGAGATGGACAGTTATGAGTATGCCATTGTGTACAAGGCTGGAAAAGACCACAGCGACGCCTGTGCCTTGAGTAGACTGCCATTGCTGACAAGAGGAGAACAACCAACAGAGAAGGTTCAATAAAAAGTACTTCTGCTAGCAGACAGTGATGCCTCACTTGTGACAGTTGAGCAGGGGAGAAAATGGACTGATCGAGATTCAGCTCTTTCCAGAGTAAAGGTGTTTTATGAGTCTGTCACAGGACAGTCAGAACCATTTAATTATTTCTTTGCCTTTTATTGGGCTTGGGAGGAGCAGGTTCCTTATTGCTGAAACTTTTTTATTTGTTTACAATAAAAATAACACTAAAATCAATGAACATTTGACAAGAAGTAAATAAATAGTTCCACAATTTTCCACAAATGAGTAAAAAAATGACAGAAAAAAACACTGGAATCAGTACTGTGATTGAATCCTAAGGACCCCCATGGGGAGGAAACTGAAATGCAATCACTACCCAAATAGCAGAAGTACATTGAATCTATGCGGAATTATGGTTGCATGACTCGCTCCTCCAAAACACCACAAAGTGGCTCAATAATATTTAGATCTGGTGACTGTGCAGGCCAGGGGAGATGTTCAAGTTCACTTTCATGTTCATCAAACCAACCTTTTACCAGTCTTGCTGTGTGTATTGGTGCATTGTCATCCTGATACACGGCACCGCCTTCAGGATACAATGTTTGAACCATTGGATGCACATGGTCCTTCAGAATGGTTCGGTAGTCCTTGGCAGTGACGCACCCATGTTTGGTTATAGCAGCCCGGCCGTGTATATTGACCCTGTGGAGTTCCCGATGGACAGTTCTGGTGGAAACAGGAGAGTTGAGGTGCACATTTAATTCTGTCGTGATTTGGGCAGCCGTGGTTTTCTGTTTTTTGGATACACTCCGGGTTAGGACCAGAACAACCCTTTCAGACAGCTTCCTCTTGTGTCCACAGTTAATCCTGTTGGATGACCATTGATCTTGATACATCACAAAGACTTGCTGTTGTGGTCACAGATGCGCCAGCAATACGTGCACCAACAATTTGTCCTCTTTTGAACTCTGGTATGTCACCCATAATGTTGTGTGCATTGCAATATTTTGAGCAAAACTGTGCTCTTACCTGTTAACTGAACCTTCACATCTATCTATCTATCTATATATCTATCTATCTATCTATCTATCTATCTATCTATCTATCTATCTATCAGTAAAACATATTCTGTCATCACTCGCCCTTGTTTCTGGCAGTGTTTGAGCTCAAGAATATTTTAGACTTAAACCAACTTATCTATCTATTTTTTGTGCTTTGCAAGCATGGGTATTTCCTTCAGAAAATTCCTATCTAGTTACAGAGCTTTAAAACATACATCATAGAATTTAGATGTCATATGAACAAAGTGCGTTTTGGCATGACAATGAAATAAATTCACTGAACCTAACTGCCTTATAAGGTAGAGTGAGGAAAATCTATTTTCTGTCTCAATTACAGTTAAAGAACATGACTTCAAGTATATTATTGTGATTATTCCAAGATTTCATTACCAAAATGTAATATTAGATTTTAAGACAACAGAGACAAAACCAAATTAACATAAATGCATATTTACTCTTGGTGCATCATTGAGTAAATAATTAAACCGCATAATTACATATATAGTTAAATATTGGCGTGTACCTTTGTTCTATGTTTCCAGAATGTTATCAAAAAACTGCCCAGCAAACACAAAGTGACAACCTACTGTTTTGGTTCTCTCTACATTGTCACAACATTCAAATGTAATTCCTCAGAAAGTTGTAAAGATGTTGCCTGACACCATTTTGAGAGGTTGTGACAACATTGTGACAACATAGTGACAACGTAGTACAGAGTACAACCAGGCTGAACACTAGAGGCTGTCCTCACTGAATAGGATTGAGGGGAAAACCACCTGTCCAGGACCTTCTTTCAATTTTTGGAAAATAGAAGAATGTGTTTCATTAAAAAAGCAAAGAAAATTAACTGTTTGTTTTAATGTTTTGTAGAGGTTGGGTTAGCAGGTCACTAACATTGCTGCTACCGAGTGTTGATGGGTTAATATTAGTGCTACTGAGTGCCTATTGGTTAGAATTACTGCTACTAAGTGCTGATAGGTTGGTATTACTTTTATTTAGCTTTGATTGGTTAGCATAAATGCTATATTAAGCGCTTGATGTTCTTCGTTCTGAGTGCTAATTGGCTTGGATTACTGCTACTTGGTGCTTACTGGCTAGCAATAGATGAGTTACTCGTACCTTTATCTTAATTTTATATGAATTTTCTAACATTTAAGCATGCATATAATTATTTAAACATATGACTTATGGTGCTATATTTGAATAGTGTGTTGCTTTCCAACCAAATTAAAATTACCATGAGGAAGGTGATACAGCCATGAGGAGTGTTGAAAGAATTTATATTTATATTTACATTTATCTGACACCAATTTAGGATCAACATTTTTTTTTTTTTAAATCGGAACATTGTTGTTAAACTGCAACACACAACACTGCACAACACTTCTCCATAAAGACACAATTTCTGGAGATTAAAATAATAATAATTAAAAAAAGGTAGCTCACAGGTATCCACACTGGACCACAAAGGAGTTTTTATCACATGCTTGAAAGAGAATTAACTAAAACATTGTAAGGTTTTTATTACATTTGGGATTAAAGTCACAGCACAGTCTTTGTGGGATTTATTTCTAGAATTTGTAAGACATAAAACAAGTTTCATATTGCTGAAGAAAATGTTCTCAAAACAGCTACTCTCAGCATATTCAGCCACTCTTACCATATATGGTTGGCTTGACTCACAGATGGCTCTGGTTAATAGTTTTTTCTCTAGTGAATATTAAAAAGGTATACAGGACACAGTTCTAATTCAGTATGCAGAATTAAAACTTATTACAATACAATTACAATAAATGAATGATGCCATGGCCTCCAAAAAGTCTCCTTTGCAAATTCAGTCAAAACATTATATTGTCCCCATCATCTGAACACAGTTTGGTGCTAATCCATAAATGTAAGATAAGACTGTACTATGCAAAGAAGAAAACACATATAACACTGATTCCTGTTAAAAGAAGAAGTGATGCAACCCAGTCAGAAACCCTGTCCCAACTTTTTGGGAATCAAAATGCCATTAAAATGGGCATGTATTCAAAACAAACAAGCCACTTGTTTTTTGTACTATTTGCAATTAAATATAGAATTGACATTATTTGGACTCCCTTTACACACAACTTTTTTGGGACTGGGGGCCTTGAGGACCAGGTTGAGAATTACTGTTCTTGAACAGTTAAAACCAAACTACAGAAGTCTAGTTTTCTAAATCGTTATTTTGAGATCACGATATTTAGAAAAATTATAACCACCTCACGGTCTAGATTTTCTATCAAACCTACTTTTGTAGATCTATTATCTACACAAACAGCTCATCCCTTACCTAACATTAAAGCATCTTATCCAGCCAGTCAAGAAGCAGATTGTGGTTCAAACTAGTAGCCACAGTCAGGTAGATAACCATGACCATGTAATCCCAGGCTTTTGGCAGACACAAATGAAAAACATTTTGCAGTGGTGACATACAATTCATATCAGACGTATCATGCGTCTTATGTGTTTTGATCTTTCTTTATGCATCTATGTGTCTTTAAAGATTTTGCATGCCTAAAATTGTTCCTGCACTCTGAACAGTAATGCGGTTTTAATCCTGTGTGAATACATTGATGTACTTTCAGATTACTTAGTCGAGTAAAATTCTTTCCACACTGTGAGCAGTAATACGGTTTCTCTCCTGTGTGAACACGCTGGTGTACTTGGAGAGGACCTAGTCGAGTAAAACATTTCCCACACTGTGAGCAGGAATACGGTTTTAGTCCTGTGTGAATGCGCTGATGTAGTTTGAGGGTACTACTCTCTCTAAAACTCTTGCCACACTGGGAGCAGGAATAAGGTTTCTCTCCAGTATGAATGCGCTGGTGTAATCGGAGGCTACTCTGAACAGTAAAATTCTTTCCACACTCTGAGCAGTGATATGGTTTCTCTCCAGTGTGAATGCGCTGGTGTACTTTTAGACTACTTTGAGCAGTAAAACTCTTCCCACACTCTGAGCAGTGATATGGTTTCTCTCCAGTGTGAATGCGCTGGTGTCTTTGGAGATGAATCTTTTGAATAAAACTCTTCCCACAGTCTGAGCACTGGTAAAGTTTCTCTCCAATGTGAATACGCTGGTGTAGTCGGAGGCTACTCTGTTGATTAAAACTCTTCCCACACTCAGAGCAGTAATAAGGTTTCTCTCCTGTGTGAATGCGCTGGTGTATTTGAAGCTGACTTGGCACAGTAAAACTCTTCCCACACTCTGCACAGTCATATGTTTTCATCTTGCCTGTGTTCTTTTACATTTGTCTAAATACCAGAGGATTCTGTCTGAGTACTGGAGCTTCCTGTGGATGGCATTCTTACATTAATCTCTGCTAATTTCAGCCTTGTAATATTTTGCCCTTCCTTGCAACTCCTGTGGTGTTTGTGGAATGTGTAGAAACTGGACAACAGAAGGAGAAGATTGAAGAATAAGAGGTCATCCATTTCTGGAAGAAATAAAGAAAAAAAGAGAAAAAAAACAGGTCAGGGATTAAAATGGTCTAGTAGGAAAGGCCTTGTTGGCTGTAGGGTTTACAAGACAGTTTTACACTTAACATAATGATGAGGTATTTATTGTATTACTTAAAAGCAGAATGTTTGGATTATTCTCATCTAGAATACATTTCGTCTTGCTTACCATCTAAACTAGGCATGTGATGAAGCTAAGCAGTGTTGGTGGGGGTGTTGCTCAGAGTGCTGTTCTGTACAGTCCTGAAAATAAAAGGAAAAGGGAAAGACATCACTGAATTTGGGTATATTAGAACAACAAACCCAGTCATCAATGTGGTGTCAGAACGTAATTGTAATATTAATGCTGCTAGTGAGGGGAGCGGGGAGGGTGGTAGCATTTTCTGTCACAGTGAATTAGATGAGACTGAAGCAGCTTCCTTGTTGGAATTATCCCATTTCCACCTTAAATGTCTCAGTGGACTGATGTGCCAGAACGTAGCTGCTGCTCCAGTTAAGGCTCAGTATGACATTAGAGCACTGGCTATAACTCAATAACCTGAAGGGAGAGAGGCTGATCAGATCTTTCTCACAGTCGCTGTGTCTCACAGTTGCTGTTTACAGTGGAACAGAGCTCCGTTAAGAAATAATTTGTTTATAAAGCGCATCTGTAAATGTGTTCAATGTAAACACAGCTGCACTCATTTGTTTACATGTATTCCGCAAAAAGTCTGCAATGAATCTGGCTGCAAAAAGTGTTGCAAAGCAAGGAAGGAGCACAGCCTCATTTTGGGCGAGGACAAAATTTAATTAGTCCAATTCTTTCCACTCGGCCCATGTAAACATTATACAATGTACAACTCCTAACAATATGAATTTCTCTACTGAGCGTTCAACCGCTGAAAGCTTATTATGACACTCCCCTTTATTGCCTAGCTTTGAATCACCAAGAGCTAGCTTAAGAGACAGCCATCTTGTAAGCCTTGAACTTAAAGCATCTTAGACAATTAGTGAATAAATGAAGAAAACTGCTGTTGGGTTATTCAAATACAAAGTTTGACACAAGTTAAGATTTTTAAATCTAGTTTTTCATTTCTTCCTCTGTTAATATCCATTAATCCTCAGTCACCACCTGGCACCCACCTGTTTCGCAGTGAGGCAGCAATGTGGGCTTGGGCCTTTTTCTCATTGATGATGAGCACTTCTGACATACTACGCTATTTGTAATTCAGAGATTCTTGACAATCACTTACAAAGTATTGACTACTCTTCACATTTATGGTCAGAACAATTGGAGTAGCATTTGAAACATGATGTACCTTCACATGTATTGTTGGAAAAATGCTTTTAAGATTCATTGTGAAACTCCTAAATTAGTTGACAAATGTCTCTACATGATGTGTTCTAGTAATTATATTAAAAATTGCTAGTAAAAATAAACTTTTATTGTTTTACCAGGATTCTGGAGTTTTTCTTTACTCAGTCTTTGTTTGTATTTGTATGTTTTGCACACCTTCATATCACTAAAGAAATTAACTACTGTAGAGGCAAATATACATTTAGATTCTTGTGCTAAGCATGAAAAAAACCCCACATTGTACAGGCATAGAAATAAATAAGTTCTGATGTCCAGTTTGCCCGCTCTTGCAGGAAAATGACAAATCAACGCTCGCAATAAAAAACATAAAAAGGTTAAATTAGACTGTTTCAAAAGTATTATTAAAATACTATTACAGCTAGCAAAAGAATTCTAACCCCATTTTTATCTTTCATGGTGAAATTATACCAAAATCCAGCTCTTGACATTTTTTTACAGTTGTACAGTTAGTAAATATATTTCAAAACACAATTGCTTTAAAAAAAGAAAAAAATCAATAATTTAACTCAATACTATAAATTCACAACACATATTTAGAAAATACTGTTAGGATAAAATATCAGTCCAAACACACACAAAAAAACTTTAAATCAAATATTGTGAATAAACTGAAATAAATTGTTTTAGGTTAGTTCTTTGTGGCTTAAGACTTTTTTGTAATACCAAAACTAAACTTAAACAATAGTTAAGGCAAATAACAACTCCTCTTTAGCACTATGTGATTTTTGTAACATTGTTAATTTGTTCTTAATATCATGAAATCAAATTTGAGGATATAAGTGAATGACAGAGGTATAATGGCAATCATACATTGCAAATGTCATAAAAGTCTTATGTTTTGGATTAGAGGTCAGTTATTTGACTGCATGCAATTACGTAGTTCTCTAATGACTTGCAAGCAGAGTTACAATGACTGTATGCAGTGTCAGCAACTTTTTTGCACATTTCCTGTGCAATCTCTAGTAAGTCTATAGAAAACATATCTACAAGTATTCATTTGCATTAATAATTATGCAAAAGATGCAAACTTAAAAAAAAGAGTTTACTTAATCACTTGTGCAGTGTGGCTTGTATGGCTAAGACACATTTATCATTCTCCAAATACAGATTTTATTTTAATTGTGCGAAAATTAGTATTATTTTATAATAAATATATTATTTTAGATTTATTATCTAAGTCATTTAGATAATGGCATTTTATTATGTCTTTTTATTTAAAAGTCATATCCTGCTGGTCACTGGGATCGAACCGGCGACCTTCCGGTCAGAAGACCGGATCCCTAACATTCAGGCCACGTTGTGTCACTTAGAACTACTAGAGGTTGTGTCACCTACCTATGTAATATTTTAATAATCACTAAGTAACTTTGGCATGTCGGGTGATAGAACAGGATAGGTGTGTTGTACCTTTGTCTTAGTTTCTATGGCTGTATCTCCTAATTCTTACATTGTCTCAGAAATCTGACAGTCGTGTTTGAGCCAGTGTAATTGACTGTATAAATCCTGAAGAAGAAACATTTTTACTGTAGAATATTTTTATAATCATCCTGTTAACTAGGAATTTCAGGCAATAGAACGTATTGTGCATACAGAATGTTTGTCTTAGTTTCAATAGCAGTATTTTATCCAGATCATCTAAATGCACTTAAAATTTAAAATGGTTTGTAAAAAGCAAGTCCTAGAATGGAAAGGCCTCTGCTTGTGTTGCTGCTAGAAGTGCTATTGTCTTTTAAGAGGCCAGCAGAGTTCACTTACCTCTGTGTGATGGCCTAGTATAATGCCATCCAACTTTCTGTAGTCATGAAGGTCCATAGTAATCTTTTAAAAAGGGGTGTCATTCAAGTTTCAAAAGTTTTACACAAATTCAGCATTTCCACATGGCATGTTAGAATATTTGCAAATAGCTCTTTTTGGTAACAGCATCACCCTCCAATTTCCATGGACTAAAAGGGTGTCAGACAGATATTACAGAATATTAAAGTCAGATAATAAAAAAATAAAACAAATAACTGAGCAACTGATAAATGAGACTGTGGTCATTCTACTATAAATCTTACTGCAGATTTGCTCTGACAATAAATATATAAATATGCTATCACAAAACGCATAGTAATGCAAAACAAAACTGAAAACAGATTCTAACGTTCTAATGAGTTGTTGAACAGTGAATACCATACTACACTTGGAAATTAGTTATGAAAATACTCCTCAATATTGCTATGAGTAAAAAAAAAAAATTGTGAAATTTAAAAAGAACCAATAGTATGTAGACTGTGAAAATTCTGCACATTTTAATACTTTGTAACTGTTTATTTACAAATAATGATTAAAATTAAATTTTAAACCTTACAAACGTCAACAGTAAAGTGGAACTTTTCTTACATTTGCTTTAAAATATACATTATATTTTAAGCATTTTCGAGGACACAGAATATATGTAGCTTTCTCTTGTCAAAAATTTCTTGCAGGAGAAATTCCATGTCTCTTTTGTCTTTGCACACAAAAGCAAAGGGAATCACGATCTCTTTCTTTACCTCAGGTTCAATATTGTCCTCCACAGAACTGAGCAGGTGTAACGCAGCTTTAGCTTCTTCTGGGGTCATTGACAGGAAGCAAGGTGAAAGAGTGGAGCATCCTTCTATGTTTTTCATCCACTGCTTGACTGGCATGTCAGTTATGATCTTGTTTGCCTATTCAAACCAAAATGTAGTCATTGTAATGCATTACTGCTTGTATATTATATGATGCAAAGTACAATTTTTTTTCTTGTAAATCAGTTTGTGTATGAGATTGCATGTTAACTTATATTCTTTGCATAATAGTTAAAAACACAAATGTTGTTTCAATAGCTTTTTTTCTGCTGAACAACTTTTAAAGCTTTATTTGAATGCAAGGTTTTTGTGTTACCTTTGCCTGTGTGACCCTCTCCTGCACTTCAGGACAAGTCTGTACAAAGATTTAAAAGACAAGTGTTTGTTTTTATATATATATATATATATAAAAACACTTACACACATACATAATTTTTTTCATGTGGAGTTTTTCCCAGTTATGTGCACAGTTTATTTGGATCAAGTGGTTTTATCAATTTATCAACAGTTACATTTGCTTTAGCCAAGTTACTTTAAAAGTTTTGTTACCATTGTCTCACTGCCTCCATCTTCAGTGTCTTCTGACGAAACTGTCTGTTTAAACGATAGAAGCAAAGAGTATTGTCAGTTATTCATTTTAATCAAGGTTAATGTAGACAGTTTTTTGTTGAACCTTTTTCTTGTAATGTCATTGCTTGATCAAATTTGGGTCAAGTAAAAACAAATATTCTCTCTCACTCAGTCATGTATGCTGCACCAATGTTTTCCTCCTCCAAGGACATATTTTCAATGCAGCTTTCACATCAGTAGGAATCACCAGTTCTGCAATGGCAAATCTTCCAGATTCTCCTTGCAGGACATGAGGCTTTTTTTTCTGAATAAACTGCACAGATGTCCTAGAGCAGCTTTACTGCCTCCGCTATTGTTGTATTTTGCAACAATGCCACCGCAAACTTTTTCGTCACCCTTGAACATTTTTTTTGGACAATCTGCAGCACATTAATTTTATCATTTGTGCAGCGCAAATGTACACAACTGTGACAGTGAAATTTCCACCTTTCTCATAAACCTGTAAACATTTCTGCAGATACTCATGTATATTGCAATGGCAGAATGCACAAAGAGTTGCATGGATGACTGCCTAGCTGAAATCAGTTTCAACTTTTTGGGGACACAGGCGCTGTTTACAAATCTCAGCCAAGGCAGTTCAACCAGTGCTCATATTAGGTGTGCTCTGATCTAAAGAGAGAGTTTTTTCTGCTAGAGCCACCTATAGTACATTGTGATGCTTCAGAGGCAAAAGATAAGGTTTCTCCATGTCCTGGGTTTTCTGAATTTGGATACAGTCCATAAAGGGGTTATGGTCCGTTCGGTTTGTGCATGGGTGAAAATTCTTCTAGCTCTTGTTTTATTTTTTGCCTTTCAGTTTCACTGGTGGCTCTGCGGAATGTAAAGCATCTTGAATGCTCTATCTTGCCAGATATTTGCACATTTACAATGATGTTTTCATCCTGTGAGGGTTCTTGTAATATTTAAAGAAACTTGCACATCCAGGAAATCTGAAATGGGCTTTTCTATTCCAGAATGAAAAATGTGTTTTCCCTGACTTCAAATACTACCTGGTTGTATGTACATGATAGGACACAGTTAATCATCTGACCAATTTTCTCAGACAAAATGTCTGCCCATCCATCCATAAGCAGTGTGTAGCCTTTCCTCTGGGTTGGCTTGATTTTGGCCCACTCATCTTTTGACAGTGTTATCTGAAAATCAGAGGGACACTACTGAACATTCAACTTTGTGTGTGAAAGCGCACTGCTTTTGTCCTCTGATGGTGCTTTTTCTTAAGTCACTTGAGTCAGGCTCACTAAAAGAAAGTCTGGTCCTTTTCAGTTATTTCTATGGTGAGGTAAGTTGAAGGTCCACAATACTTTTAAATCCAACACACCATGGATGAAACCAGTCCTTGCATTTGCAGCATTGAGAATGTGGTGGGGTTGTTGTTTGGCTGTTTGCAAAGGCAAAACAGCTGCTCCTCAGAATCTGATGTTTTGAGAAAGGAATTCTGATTCTTTATAGGACAAAACAAACACATGTTAAGGCAGTGTAATATGTTAGAAACAATGGCACTACAATCCTCTGTATGCAAGTGTTTCTATGTATATTATTATTGTATATTATTATTGTTGAGTTATTAGGTTAGAAAAACAGTTTAAGAGGGAAAGAGAGATTCTTTGGCTTAACTGACATTTTGACAGTTTTACAAAACTAGTCTGTGGAGGCATTAGGTAAACAAATTTAATCTAGATGTTTAGAGCTACACATGAACACTTAGTAATTCCTGCTTCTCCAGACATACTTAACAATGCCCTAAGTGAACTCATGCACAAACAGGTGTTGCTATCAGTTTATTTAATCTATGTCTGGTGACACGGTTGCCATTAAGCGTATATGTTTATGATAAATAAAATGTCCCAACTCTTTGTTTTCTTCATTTATCCTCTGAAGTCTCAGTCTGTTGTTTAAACTGTTAGGTACATTTAGTGTTCTCCAAAAACCACTGACATGGCGGTAAGAATCTTTAATGCATAGTCCATCCAATTGCATCTTTGAAACATCTTTCTTGATAGCCTCTAAACTCAAAAATATACTTTGTGCCTGTTCAAAACACAATAAATACATTTGCACAGCATGTAACCTATGTGAGTCATTTATAACAGCCAATGTATGGCAATTAACAAAAAACAAAAGCCAGCAACAGCAATGATAATCACTTGTTTAAACGCTGCCGTATAGCCTATCCGATCTCTGCTATCAACTCAATTTACATAAGGCATGCATTGACCTTATATACTCACATACTAATTGATCAACTAGGTGATAACCTATATTGGTAATATTCCCAAAAAATACTAATTTATATCAGTGATGTAATTACAAATCGTGATGTGACATTTGTTTTTTTACTGAAAAAACATCCTATTTTTTCATTTAATTGTGATTATGATCTAATGTATAGTACTAATTCTTTTTACTTAAAATGTAATGTCAATTTCCTTTGGATGCAACAGTCTGAACATTTAATTAGTTAAGATTAAATTTAAAGTAAATTAATTCCTGTGCCCTCTAGCTTCTGTGCCCTCTAGCTGTGATAATTAAAAAAAACTTTTCAACATGTTTTCCCATGTACTTTTTGATACACACTGGGAAATTAAATACTAGTTATTTGCATATTATTCAAACCTCAAACTTTTCAACAGTGAAAAAGCGTTTTTGAATTTGAGTATGTACATTGATTCTACATGTAATAAATCTTGACAAAAGTATGTAAAAAGAACAACAGTAATTGCTGTGTAATTCATAAAAAAATCAAAAATTCTGTTCTGGAATTATCATTAGCTTACAATTCTTAATGACATGCCTGCACAGGTTGTGTTAACTGAGTTGTGAGTTATAACCTAACAAAAACACAACAGAGCAATGTTTTTTTTTTTTTTTTACATAAATCATAATTATAACCACAAATTCCATCAAATATGCTAACTATAAATGTACTAAATGTACTTTAATAATAAAAAGAATTGTGTTGGGAGTGACACTTGCTCCTACCTTCAATCGTGGAGGGCGTTGTTAAGTCTTCTGTGGTGTTTCTTGATAGGTGAAGTTCTTGATTGGTGTCTTCACATCTTCATTTAAAAACAAACACACACATACACACTTATATATGTATGTTATGTCCACTTATGTCCTGTCCTTTTTTTCCTCACGCGCGAAGTACAATACCATGGGCTGCTCTCTTACAATAATGATTTAATAGTCTTATCACTTCTTACCAGCTCGTATTCACTCGTTCTCGCTGCAGCTCGCTCAGTTAGGCTCATATATTCTGCAGATATTCGCGTTTCGGCGCTGCTGTAGCTCACAATCAAACAAACAAACTAACTAACAATCAGACAGCCTCCTAAATCTCTGAAATGACATTGTGTAAGTTGTAAGTGGTGGTGAAGCAGAGAACAAAGTACGATCACTACATTTCCCCACAGTTCCCCATCTTTCCATTTCTCCCAGTAGTTTCTATCTAAATAGGTCGAAGCAATGCTGAAGACGGTAAGGGACCGTCTACTAAGTGCGGTACTGTTCAATAACATGCAACATTCAGAGAAATGAGGAATCTGTATGTGTTATTTGATACTTGAAAATGAAATACACAGATTATGTCAAAATCTACTATTTTTACAGAGCTGTGGTAAACAATGCAGACATACATACAGACTAAACCAAAACCTCCTAAAACTTTACTGAGACACACATGAGCCTGCTGTAAAATAAAATCATAATATTTAGTTATTTATTAAAAGTAATGAATTGCTATTATATTATAATTATTAATATAATTACATACATCCGTATTATGTACAGACTTCAAATTTCTTGTGTTACTGAACACAGACTCATCTGCTGAATATACTGCAACCTTTAATTTTGTAAGATATGACTTGGTTGAATTTTATTTATATAAGTGTTAAATTACAACTGTTAAGACATATGAGACATTAAGCCATATGGTGTACAGATATGAAGTTACTCTGTACACTACAAGCGATTTTAGATGTGTATGTTATACGCACAAATCATTATGTTACGTTTGTGAAGGGTACCGCGCTTTATAGATGGTCTCTTACCGGCTTCAGCGTTGCTTTGACCTATATAGATAGAAACTACTGGGAGAGATGGGGAACTGTGGGGAAATGTAGTGATCGTACTTTGTTCTCTACTTCACCACCACTTACACAATATCATTTCAGAGATTTAGGAGAGTGTCTGATTGTTAGTTAGTTTGTTTGTTTGTTTGTTTGTTTGATTGTGAGCTACAGCAGCAGCGAAACACGAATATCTGCCGAATATATGAGCGAGCTGCAGCGGGAATGAGTGAATACGAGTTGATAAAAAGTGATAAGACTATTAAATCATTATTGTAAGTGATAAACCAGAGTTTCATCTAAGCTGTCTCTTCTGTCAGCACCTCTGTGTCCACCATGTCTATTGTAGTATAAGAGGTTTTTCGTAGTGAGCAGTCAGTCATGAAACCAGGTGCCATCAGCCAATAGTGTTCGCCCCATGTCCCGCCCCCAAACTGTCAAAACAACCCCCTCTGAAAACTCTAGCACGCAGAGAGCAGTCGATGGCATTGTACTTCGCGCGCGAGGAAAAAGGTATTGCATGAGGGGAAAAAAGATGGTTTGAGCACGTGTTTATGAAAATTGCGCATGCTGTTCCTCTTTCTGTGCTCGCAAGTTTACATTTATGCTTACAAGTGAAACATGTATATATCTTTCATCTCATGTTTTTGCGCACTCCAGTTTTAACATTGATGTGATGCCATATATACCCTTAATTTAAAATGAAAAAAGCTAATTTAATAAATGCAGTAAAAACTGCAGTCATTAAATGCAGACTCTGGGTTATTTTAAACATAAACTGCAATCATTAAATGTAGATCTTGAATTGTTGCTGCTTTACTGTTCGTACCGGTCAGATCAGGTCTGCGCGGTGTTCTGGGTTGTTTGTTTTGTGCTAGCTGCACGTGCTAGCTCTGCTGTTTACTGATACTCACTGTATTCAGGCGCGTGCAGTGTCGTATCAGATTAGTAGAGTTAAATGTCTTTGTCTTGGTTCTCCCACAAGACATGTTGATTTTACACATTTAAAAAACGCCCTGGATGAGTCTGTGTCACATACGGTAAAACACTGCCAGATGGACGACATGCTTTCTTTAAGCGCATGCTTTTCTCGTGACGCCGCTACTTTAGTCAGTCTGTGGAAAATGAAAATGTATGTTTTCCACCTAGCGGTTCAGATCGGAATTGCAGGGAGCTGGCTGGAGGGCTCCTTCTGGATGGAACGCTAGCTGTAAATACAGAAATTAGGCTCATTTGTTTAACGCCATCGATCGGCTCTCTGGATTGGCTAAATTGGAGAAATATCGGTCGATCACTAATCGCATATTTTGATAAAAAAAACGGCCAGTACCGATACTGATTGATCCTTCCATCTTTAAGGCAGAGGAGTTAATTCTTTGGCAGGCTGCTGTCCCAGTCCTGCTCCACAGACAGATTTAGGAAGTCCCTTAGTTAATGTTCAGGACTCTGACACAGTCTCAAGCTTTAAGTCCAGACTTAAAACATACTTATTCAGTTTAGGTTTTGGTGACTGAGCTATGCTTCTCATCCACTGTATTACTCCAAACCTGAACTAACCTTGTTTTTCTTTCTCCTTCTTTCTGAGGTAATAACCGCCCACCTGTCCTGCCGAATACTGTTGGAGGACTGACCACCAGTACCCCCTTGTTACCTTGTAACCTCTTCATTTATGTCATCTGCTTGCATTACTGTATCATCCAGATGTAGCACGTGTGCAGCCTGTCTCCTTTTAGTTCATTCTGTTTATAATCAGATCTGTCACCAGCTGCACTCTAAACACTCCATATCCTCTGTACTAACCTAAACCAGAACTAACTCTGTTTTTCTCTCTCTCTCTGAGGTAATAACCGCCCACCTGTCCCGTCGAATGCTGTTGGAGGTCCGACTGCCAGGGCCTCCTCGTCACCTGGCACCAAACAGCTCTCCTCTCTCTGCTAGACCTCGACTCCTCTGTACTAACCCAAACCATAACTAACTCTGTTTTTCTCTCTCTCTCTGAGGTAATAATCACCCACCTGTCCCGCCGAATACTGTAAAGGACTGACCACCAGGGACCTCTATATCAGTTATTAGACACTGATGTACTCTGGACATCTGTATCAGTTATTTATTTTACAGATTTATCTGTAAAACTGTTTGTTATATATACTATTCTGTTAACTATTTATAATAATGACTATACTATGCCTATTATATTATACACCATGTATACAGTCTATACATGTACACAGTAATACATTTGCACTGCCAACTGCATAACTGCGTATTTGCACTAGCCGACAAATAACCATGTATCTGTTTGAACAACCAGTCAAACCTTCACATCCATGCCAGAGGTGTTTTTAAGCAAATATCTACCGCTATCACTGTGCATCCCTAGTTAGTTAGCGAAGGACCATACAGTCCTTACATTAAACATGAAGCTTAAGAAATAAAGAAATTGTTCAAGATGTTTAATTGTCATCTTAAAAATGTGTATATTACGAATATTGTTAAGCTAGCTAAAAAGCTTAATCTCTTTGGAGTACAAAAGTCATGTCACTGAGTTTAACTGCAGAACACGCTTTACGTACTGGTGAAAATTATTTGCATTACTGTAGTGTAATTGGTGTTAATACAAAAATTACTTTAAAGATCAGTTAAGAATAAGGAGTAAAGAATGTGAAAAGGTGTTAGCGCTCCTACTTACAACGGCGCAGTTCTTCTTCTCCCCTGTATTGTTATTGGAGAACCATCGTTATATAACGAGCGCCCCCACCAGGGGAATTCGAAATGGAAGGTATTTATTTTCTACCGTGTTTAAGGTAAACCCTGCCTAAGAATCAATAGATAGATCGATCAGGAGAGAGAGGTTTAAGGAAAAAGGTTTACAGACAGACAGAAACACAGTTATGTTGAGTGGAAAATAAAGACAGAAAGGCAGGCAAATAGATACATAGATCATACAAATCATGCAGTTATGTTGTGAAGATAAGACAGATATGACAGAATTATACATAGGGAGAGAGTTATAGCGATAAAGATTTAAAGACAGATAGACAGACAAACATGGGATTAAGTCACTAAGTTGCAAGTAGCAAGTAAGTCTCAAGTGTTGACAATCAAGTCCCGAGTCAAGTCCCATGTCAATACAAGCGAGTCTCAATTCATAACATCATTTCAGTATTTAACACAAATGATTGATTAGTAGTATATTAAAAAACATTAATATAACATTAACATTTTTGAAGTTTGTATGCTCTGTGATTAACTAATCTACATAAATTGCATTTATCACATTTTGCTATGAAAGTATTTTTAATTGTGCAATTCAAATAAATTTTAGGCTAACAATAAATTAATGAAAAACTACATCTCTTGGTCACAGTGTTTACTAGAGACACACACTGCATATGAGAGATATCGCGTCAGGGAGAAGAACCGCAGCCTACTCGGTGATGGATGGTGAAATAGTCAGAGTGACTGTTTAAAGTCACTGTTATGTTCAGATAACAGATCGTTTCTTGTAGTTTAACTTTACTGATGTTACAGTGTGATAGGCCAGTTCACCCAGGAGTATCAAGATAACTTTAATGTTAGGTTACATCTGATTTCACCTACAGATGACTATCAGCTTCCAGCGCACACTTCACGTTAACATACATTTCACTCTGGGCACTTTGAACTGGGCAGAATGTGTTGAGATTCGAATCCGTAGTGCCTTTCTTTCTCTGTTTCTCTAATGGTTGTAGAGGAATGCCGTTAGCTACGTTAGCTGATTCATGCACTGTTGGCTGAAATAAAATGTAACGTGAAGGTCTAACATGTTAACAAGCTGAAAAGATTGAATATAAAACTTATATTCACAGTAGTCTCTTTTCCCTGACTTCAGTTCGTGTGAGACAGTATCAGTAATGGGTAGAGTAGGTAACTAAAAATCTGTACTCAGATACAAGTACAATGACTTATTCTTACAATTAATTATGCTCTTCTGAACTGAGCATTAGGTAGCTTGTCAATTTATCAGACAGAAGTCTTAGTCTTGGTGCTTGCTTGATTAAGCGCTATGTTCATGTCAAGATGGCATTACTGATAGTTTTTTTTAAACAGACAGATTGTGTGGGTGTTTGCATTTGTTTTTGCATGTGTTTTTACATTTACATATTGTACATTTTGTACATTGTTAATAAACTGCAGATTTAATACACAAATGCTTAAGATGTACTTTATGAAAACAGTATAACATTTACAGATTTTGATTGCAGTTGACTGGGTTTCTTGAATGTTCGCTGTCGTAGTCTGTGGACCCTCTACAATAGCTTTGGCCACCCTGTGGCCAACCCAAGGATAAAAGTCTAGCTCAGCCACTGCTGATAATATATCAGTGTTCACCACAGAAACTATGACTTTTCTGCTGGCTTCGCAGTGGGCTGCATGTCTGCCTGTTGAACATAGTTATTTGTTCAGACTCTTTAGCTGCCCTCCAGAGTCTCCAATCTTGTCCTCTTGTAGGTCAGATATGCTACTGGGGTAAATCAAACACTGTTTAGGTTCCAAATGCCGTGAGTGTTTGTTCGATTTCTGTGGGTTCCCACACAGCCTAGGGCTGGTTCAAGCTCTGTTATGGGGTGCGGTGAGAGTTTGCGCAATTTCAAATGGGTCAAATGAGTATCCCAGGGCATCATCGTACCCTGGTCCTCAGATCCAGTAGAAGCCAGCATACCCTAGCTCCCAGAACCAGAGAGCACCAGCATACCCTTTCTCCAGAACCCCAGGGCACCAGCGTACCCCAGCCCCAGAACCCCAACTAACCAAACTTCAGTTGACCAATCACCGTACACCAACCATCAGAACTCAAGTGGACCAACACACCCTAGTCCCCAGAATGGCATTCATGCTTCAGTGCATCTGCGCTCTTTAGTCAGCACAGAACTGGTAACAATGAAAGAGATGCAGATTTTACTGTGCTGTAATTTATTAAACTAACTACAATAACCAGAGTAGCGACAGTACAATTATTAATTAATAAGTAGCTTAAATATGGAGTTACATTTTTGCATTTGCCTGAATAAGATGTTTTACCACTAAATACATACTTATACTTGCTGGTTAGCTATGCAATCATTTAGAACAGAGGTCACTAATAGCAGTAAACTTACAGACCAATCGTGTGCTATGAGCCAATCAGATCTGTGTAGATACGGGAGTGCGGCGCACACACAGGCGAGGTATGAAGTGAGGAGCTGCAGTGGGAGACGTAAGTCAGAGAAAGGTTAATTCAGATGGGGTGCCCTAAAAAAAATTTTTGTTACTTTTTCTATAAATAAGCACTTTTATGAGCACTTTTTAAAAAAAGCATTCTGTTTCTTTATGTAGCCCTTGTTTTTACTTGAAGTGAGGAAAAAAAGCATTTATTTGAAGTTTTATAAATAATTCATTTACATTTAAAACAATAAATATTGTTGAAATATACTGAACGGTATTTGCAATTTATTTTGTCTTTCATTTGTTAAATGAAAATGCTGATACTAAGCTTCAGTATACAGGATATAGCACTGAATTGGTCCGGACCTTGGCCTGAGGAAATTTCTTCTAACCAGACCTTACTGAATTCTAATTAAATGCCCCTGATTTAGAATATGTTCATGGAACATCCAAGGCCTGTATTCATCTGCTTTTGGAGCAAATGGTATAGATCTGGAATTTCTTAAAGTGATGAGAAATGTTTACATTTTAATACTGTTAGAGACTTGGTGACTTGGTGCATAGATGATGTGCTGACCCATTGTTCCTCAGGTTTTAAAGAAGTAGTATTGCGCTCCACCAAAATATAGGAGCAGGAGCTAAACA
The DNA here is from genome assembly GCA_021613375.1 of Megaleporinus macrocephalus. Classification (NCBI taxonomy): domain Eukaryota; kingdom Metazoa; phylum Chordata; class Actinopteri; order Characiformes; family Anostomidae; genus Megaleporinus; species Megaleporinus macrocephalus. Next base: position 33,077,310 of record CM038706.1, read on the forward strand.
GGAGTAAATCAGTTACAGTTACAAGAACAGCTCAAACATACCTATGGGCAAAGCTAAATCAAAATAAAAAATTAATGATAAAGATCTGTTTTTATGTGCAGTTTATACCCCCCCCTGTGGAATCTCCCTATTTCTATATTGACTGCAAGAACCATGGCAACAAACATGTCTTTGGCCAGAACATGTAATTCCTAACCCTAACAGAGCTAAAAAGAAACAACCAAGACTCCGCAGTAAACAAAAGTGGTAGGGAGTGGTAGAAAAACAAGATAAACAAAGCTAACTGAGAGATGGTGTGATTAAAAAATGTTGATCAAAGTACATTTTGGGAATTGTGGAATAACTTGGGAACAGTAAACAATATGACAATACAATATATCCTTTCAGGACAAGAAAGAAAAATGGAAAAATCACTTTACTAGTCTATATAGTGATATAAAGCAAGAAGACTGTAGCACAAACCAAACAGTTACACTGAAGAAATTGGCCTTAAAATCGGCTCTAAAATCAGGCAAAACTTGTGACATGATAACATTTGTACAGAGATGACTCCTGAACTGCAGGAAGCTGAGCTTAATTTATTTAATCTAATCCTAAATACTGGCTGTTTCCTGAACTCTGGAATACAGGGCTGATTTCCCCAATTTACAAGAGTGGTGATAAGATGAATCCTAATAACTACATCTTTGTTTGCAGTAACCCGAGGAAGGTCTTCTGTAGTATTCTTAACACCCGTATACAGACCTTCCTCAAGAAACACAATGTCCTGAGTAAAACTCGAATTAGCTTTCTTCCAAAACATAGAACATGTGATAATGTTTTCACCCTACACACCTTAATTGACAGCTTTGTTCATCAAACAAAACAAGGGAAAATATTTGCATGTTTCCTTGACCTCGATTCAATTTGGTATGAGGGGCTTTACAGAATTCTCCAAAGTGGTGTAGGGGGGAAAGCATATGACATTATCAAACAAATGTACACTGAGAACAAATGTGCAGTGAAAATTGGCAGAGTACTTCCGGTAGGATCACAGTGTAAGACAGGGTTACCCTGGCTGCAGCCTGAGTGCAACTCTATTCGACGTCCTGGGCTCTTGCTTTATGAGAGGTTTAATTTTACAGAGGTTTAATTCCTGCTGTATGCTATATGATCTGCTTCAGATTTACTGTTTACAGCAAACACCACAAACAACACCACAAACAACACTGTGCTTGTTTGAAAGCCAAGCAGTAATGCATTCACAAGTGTGTTAGTAAGTGACACTTATTGACACAGAAGTGACACAGAAGATACATTTTTGCTTAAGGTAATGAGGATTTGGAAACCAAAGCTGAACAAGGGTTATATGGTTCTCAGGTTCCTTTTAAGGAAATATTGTACCCTTCCCAGAATTATGACCTTCACAGAACTGTGATGTACATATATGAAAAGAAAATAATTCCAGCAGAGCAGTCTGCACATTTTACAAGCTCCTCAAGCGAGATGAACCTACCCACTCTTATTATTCCTGAGGGAAAGATTTGACCAGAATGTCTTGGAAATGTTCCTTTAGGTGAACTTATGTTTTTATTTATTTATGTAAACATATGTATTACAGCATTCTTAACCTTCTTGTTATCCTCTAATCAAATTCACTATCCGTATCCTATTTAATGTCAAATGTGTATTTTGAGATGTTCTAAATTAATGTATATTCCGTAGATACCATATGTATATGTTTTAACACATCCTCACAGCCACAAATAAGGTGTGTATGTACAAATAGTAGAATTTTCAAATCTGCATTATTATAGTGTCTGCCCGAAAAAGTAAAAACTTGGTTTTTTTTTCTGGTACAAAATATTCAGATGAAAAGTATATATTGTTCATTAATGTCATATAACCTAATGAGAAAAATTTGGGTATAAGGTATATAAACTTACTACAAGAGGTGAAATGACTGTCACCATCGCACAACTTCCTTTATTCTTGCACTATATTTTTGCCTGTATCTAAGAAACTGTCTTCAGGTGAGTTATACAACAGGGAGTAAATGTTTACAAGCTAGTGATATAATAGAAGCTTGTAAATATATTTTTGGTGAGAATATGAAATTTTATTTATTTGCAAGTCATGTTGCAATTTGTTTCTAAATTGCTTCCACTATTTTTTAGACTCATACAGCTCTGGGTAGAGTTTTTAAAGCATGGGAACCAACATCAGGACAGAGATACCCAAACAAAAATACATTGATGCATGGGTACCTTCACTTTAAAGTGTTTCAGTATTTTTGTGTTCGCTGGGGGCATCACCCATCTGTTGTTGTAATAGATGGTGTTTTCAGCATGGCAGGTATGCCACAATCTCTTTTGTGTAATTTCTCCTTTCATATTCATATTCTTATATTTTTGTTCTTATTGTTAGTGATATTGAGATTTCACTAGAGGACCACAGTGGCAAGGTGGACATTTTCTGGGATTCAGTATGTCTGGAAAGAATTGCCTGTGGTTTTGTTCAAAGTATGTGAGAACTGTCTGTGTTCTTATTAAATTTTGAATGGAGTTAATTATCTGGCTGAGAAAAGAAATAAAAACATGGCGCAAATACAAGAAAATATTTCCTTTTGTGTTCATAAGTTGTAACTGCTTAAAATAATAGTTTAATAGTTATTCCACTGGTGGCCGGGCTGTTTATATGTACCACTGTGCACAGGTTGTTTCTTTCAAGTTTAACATCAGAGCAGAAAGGCCTACGGACTATGCAGGTCTCCTTTTGTCATTGATGAGCTTTTAAAACATTTACAATTTATGCTTTTGCTACCTTTTTTGAGGGCTACCTGTCCATGCTAATCTTAAAGAGCCTGAGCTTCTACTATTCAGGCCGCATGGAGGTAGGCTGGCAAGTCCCAGCCCAGAAAACCGGACTCAAGCCTCACAGGGACTTTGTGTCAGTCTTCCTTAACTAGGTCTGCAGACCTCTTTCCATGAGAAGAATACCCCAAGGACAAGACACACGTACTCCGTAGAATACAACTGGTGCCAGAGCTGGCAGGGTGCAGCGACAGTCCGGCAGCAGAACAGCTATTTCCTTCCATGAAAAAAATAACTACTTCTTGAACATACTTTCTCCTTCCACGCATGTATTTATGATGTGTAACATTAGCAATTAATCAACATTTTCTGTAAAGCTGCTTTGATACAACACTGGTTGTCAAAAGCGCTATACAAATAAAAGTAGTTTATGAAAGAAAAGAGGAAACAAAGAGAAGCATGGGGGAAAAAAAAGAGTCTGCATAACAAAAATGTAAGAAAGAGTATTCAGATCCAAGCCCCCCTCTGGACAGAGAAAGAATGACAAAGCTAATGAGATTATATGACAAGACACTGTAAGAACGTAGTGATGTAAAGTCTGAAGCATCTCTTAGTTTCTTTGTCAGAGTAAGATGGCACCAGATGTTGATGGCTCTACTGTAATAATTCCGGTCATTCAGGCTGACGCGCATGAGAGCATCCTCAGGTCGGGAACAGGAGGGACAGTTGATCAGCCAGTCGGGATGTAGCTCTGGTGACTTCCGTGTGATGACTTAGGCAAACATTGTGAGAGACAGAAGAAGAAGGAGAGACAGAGAATAGACATAGACAAAGACTGACTTTATTGTCATTTTAAATGTACACTGTACAGTGTGCATTAGAACAAAATTGCGTTGCACTGGCTCAGAGTAGATCAGAGATAAAATAATTAACATAATAGAATTTAGTGCAAAGTGTAGTGTATATGTTCAATGTAGTGCCTTTGTAGTGCATATGTAAAACATATGTATATCACCAGATAAATAAATGTTAAATGAGTATATACATAGTATAAATTTATTGCACTGGAGCTCCCAGGTAAGGAGTAGCAGCATTTTTAACCTGGCTGTTCGGCTTTGAAGACTTCGGAACCTCCTTCCAGAGGCCAGCAGCGAGAACAGTCCAAAGCGGGGGTGGGAAGGGTCTCTGTTTATGCTCTGAGCTCTGGTTAGACAGCGACTTGTCCTGTATGGAAGGAAGTAAAGTCAGAGGTGCTACAGGCTCCTGTCCAGACAGAGATGCAACTGGTCAGTATGCTTTCCACAGTGCCCCTGTAGAAGGTGGTGAAAATTGGGGGGGGGTTGGGGTGTGTGCTCTTTTCGTTTGTCTCAGGAAGTAAATGTGCTGCTGAGCTTTTTTGACCAGATATCAGTGTGAGAGGACCAGGTCCGTTATCTGTACCCCAAGGAACTTGGTTTTCTGACTATCTCCACTGCTGTGTTCTTGATGAGGAGTGGTGTGTGGTTGGGTTGGCCGCTCCTGAAGTCGACGATGATCTCTTTGGTCTTCTCGACATACAGGACCAGGTTGTTGGTCTTCTGTTTAGTGATTTATATGTTAAGAGAATAATTTTGTATTCAACCGAAGCCAGGTAACCAGTGTAATGATGAAAGGTTTGGGGATATATGCTCAAATCTTTTGTTTTTTTTAAGGACTCTAGCGGCGGCGTTCTGAACCAGCTAGAGGATATTTAGTGACTAGAGCATCCAGCTAAAAGACTGTTACAGTAATCTAGCCTGGAGGGTTAGGAAGGCATGCACCAGCTTTTCTGCATCTTTTAGAGACAGTATACTATGTAGTTTGGCGATATTATGCAAGTGAAAGAATGCGGTTCTTGGAGTTGCAGATGTGTGTATCAAAAGAGAGACTGGAATCAAAAATGACGGCAAGCTTTTTCATAGGATTGCTTAGAATAATCGTGTAGCCGTCTAAGTTTAATCCACATTTGTTGAGAGCTCTCTGCTTGGTTAGCACTTCAGTTTTCTCTAGGTTTTTATTGGAAATTATTGGTGATCCAGCCTTTGATATTTTTAACACATTCTTCAATTTTATTTAGATTTAAAGCTTCATTTGGTTTAGCAGATATATAGAGCTGCGTGTCAGCATAGCAGTGAAAGCTAATGCGGAAAATACGAATTATGTGAAATACACCATATTTAACAAGCGTGTAATCTGTAATTTGTTTGAGCAATTTTTTGTAGGTACTGAATCAAGAATGCATGTAGATGTTTTGGATAAGCTAATCAGTGTGACTATTTCATTTTAATTGATAGGGCTAAAGATAGCAGTTGGGCTTTTGGGCTGGCAAGGCACACATCCTGTTGTGGTATTAATATTATAGGCAGAATATCTATTACTATTGAAGAATCTCATAAAATCATAGCTGCTGTACCACCTCTTTATGAATGTGTTCAAGTGTTGGACGGGCAACAGACACAGTATCAACGTTATAAAACATATCAGCAGTAGAGACTTCAGAAAAATAAACATTATTGCCGATTGGACTATAAGTATTAGCCATACTATTATCAATATTATTATCATTGTTTGCCTTATTAACATTGCTAGCATTAGTACAAAACTAGTATTGGTTATGCACAGTTTGTCACAATTTACCTCTTCCTCTCTAGTGCTTTAGCCTACCAATCTTCAACGATGTTAAAAAAATTGTATTGTAGTCTGTATTATTCCAAAAGTTTGTTGTAGACGACTAATATTATTCCTCACCTGACATGACCAGGGGCTGTATATACCTTGCATTTGCACACACATTTTTGGTGATAGACTATGTTTGGAATACACTTGCGGGTGTAAAAAAAAAACATTTGTTAAAACAACTGGACACACAATGATCAGATTACAATCAGGTTACTCAAACTATATTTAGAGGATCAGAAACAGATTTGACTACGTTTAACACAAATGCAAATTGAATGTGTTTTTATTACCTGTGTACAATTATGGGAGCGAAAATGAGTCTGCTGTACACTGCCTATCAGGTCAGAGGATCAACAATGACAAAGTTGGAAAAAACGTTCAATTCAGTCCATGTTGAGTATCATAATGGGGGAAAGGGTAAATAATAATAAAATAGAGATGATGTTTATGTTGCCATGCTTTTTAGAACTGGATCTCATTTGGTCACATCTTGTTAAAAATTGTAAATAGAATCTAGCCAAAGTTTATCCAGATATAACATACACACTTAAGAATAGAATAGTATATTACATTTCCACCTTAGACAGAAGGAATTTCAAGTACAATGCGTTTTTTAAATAATGAAGAGATAAAAATACACAATTAAAAAAAGACAAAATTAAGAAATTCAAACAGTAAACAACAAAAGAGAAAATGTCAGTCCTTTTACACTATTTACAGCTTCCTCAATTAAATGCTACTGAAAATAAAAATCCAAATTTTAATATTTAGCCTTATTTTTATTTATTTAAATCCACATTTGAAAGTAGGATTGCTGGCAGAAACAAAATTAATTCATTGCATTTATTGAGTTTTCAAATGCTAACTAGTGCTAACTAGTCCAGTGCGATAAAGATTGATGTGGTTGACAGGTTAACAGCTCTACAAACACAATATATTTGTATATACTGTCTAACTCTAAGGCAGGCAGATTCAGTTGTAAGTAATCAAAATAGTTAGGTGTTGTTGAGACATCGAGTGTCGTCTTACAAAAAAAAGATTACTCATTATTGCTGAGAGTATTGCTCAGTTAATAGTGTCATTTGGGTGAGGTTAGTTTTCCCTGGGGAGGTAGTGTAATATAATTTTACCACAGGATGTGTATAATGTTTATGACCGATTCACAAAGAATAAGAAATCTTAGTATAAATGACAGAGGTGGGGGAGTAGCTACTTAACTTAACCAGAAAAGCATGTGTTAGGTGCAGCGTTTTGTTCCCCTATCAGTATATAAATAGTAGCGGGTCAGAGCATCTTGGTCTAGTGGGAGTAAATAAACCATAGCTTGTCAGTCTTATGAAGCACTTTGATACAGTTTGAGTATATAAGCCAAAGCTTTGTCTGTAGGCGATGGTCTATTAAAAGTACAATGTGAGATGTACTTATACTTTGTTTGAAAGGGGGAAAAAAATGGGATTCATGCATAACAAACCTAACCCAAACAAGGCAATAGACACTCAAAACGTAGTTATTGTCTAACATCTTATGGTTTGCAGAGCAGCAAGCTAAGCTATAGCTAGTATCACAATATGTAACTAATGAGCGCTGTATACCACTGAAAATTGAAAACTTGTTTGGTAGGTTATTAGATAGATGTGTAACAAAAGTTTGCTACTACTGCAGAACTACTACAAATAGAATTATCGTCACTACTGCTACAAATAACAGTACCAACTAATACTATTTACAAATCATTATTACAACAATAGTAATAATACTCACAATGTTTAATACATGTTTTGTAACACTAATTTAATCAGTACCATTTTATCGGACAACTAATCAGGGACAGTGTTTTACAGCTGCTGTCAGTGATAGATATAGATGAATCTGCCATCTTTTGAACTTACTTGATAATTCAAGTCTTTAATTTTAATTATGAATCACTATCACTACTGTAACAGTCATTCATATATGAACCCAAAAGGACAGATTTAGCTAGCTCTTGTCCAAAATTCCCTTAATAGTTAAGTTATAATTCTGTCTCCTTTTCTTAATAAACAATATTTTGACTAACAAATATTTTAGACAAAGAATGTCTTGCAAAGACTGCAGATTTTTGTGTTAATATTAACTACGTGATAACCAAGTGGCTGGAGCTGAACCCCAAAACTAGCAATTAGGTTTTTTTTATATTGCTGCAACCAAGCGGCTTTATAGTTTAAACATGATTGCACTCACTTCAAGGAATAACACTAAAAGTAAGTTTAAAGTCTGTAAAACCAAAGACTGCAGAGCCACAGTCCATATTTTTAGTGTGGGCACACTTTCAACAACATTAGCAGAGCAACTAGAGTTGATTAAATATAACTTATATTAAGTAGCCTACACGATATCTAGTGGGGGGAAGCAGATTAGTTCATTATTTTTTATTGGAGCACAAGCCTTGTAATCACTGCCAGACATCAGATAAGTCTCTGCTAACATTATCTTAATATCTCAGAAACAACACAATCTTTTTTCATGTGCACTTCTGTCTCTTAAATAATTCAAACGCATGAAGTTTTTTGTGTTGTAAATGAGCCGGTGTTATTTCACATTAGGTCTGTTGGAAAAACTCTTTCTTCTGATATGTGATTACACTGATGTGTTTGGAGATGGCCCTGTTGATGAAAACTTTTCCCACAGTCAGAGCAATAATATGGTTTCTCTCCTGTGTGAATGCGCTGGTGTGCTAGGAGATTACCCTGTTGATGAAAACTCTTCCCACACTCTGAGCAGCGATAAGGTTTCTCTCCTGTATGAATGCGCTGGTGGGTTCGGAGATGAGTTTTCTGACTAAAATTCCTTCCACACTCTGAGCACTTATATGGTTTCTCTCCAGTATGTATGCGTTGATGAGTTCGAAGATGACTCCGTACACTAAAATTCCTTCCACACTCTGAGCATTGATGCGGTTTCTCTCCTGTGTGAATGCGCTGATGTGTACGGAGATGACTCTGTAAAGTAAAACTCCTTCCGCACTCTGAACAGCAATATGGTTTCCTTTCTGTGTGAATGCGCTGGTGTAACTGAAGATCACGTCTATCAGTAAAACCCTTTCCACACTGTAAGCAGTGGTAGAGTTTTTCTTTTACATGAATGCGCTGGTGTAGTTGCAGATGACCCTTTTGATTAAAAGTCTTGCCACACTCTGAGCATTGATACGGTTTCTCCCCTGTGTGAATGCGCTGGTGTGTTTTCAGATGACTATGTCTAGTAAAACTCTTCCCACACTCTGAACAGTGATGAATTCTCTCCTTGCCTGTAGTTTTCTTCATTCTGTGTTGACTTGTATTAGCACGGACAGTACAAGAGGATGTCATTTGAGGCCTGGAGGTTTCTGCTGAAGCCATATTTTCACTAATGATTTATTACAATGGATATCAGCAGTATGATGTACTCCTTTTGGTGCTGTCTCCTAATTTCTTTGTGAAGGTAAATTTGAGCAGTGTAGGAATGTGAACAGGCGCTTGAGAAGACCTGCGACAGGAACTCATTCTTTTCTGGAGAAGAGAAGAAAAAAAAAAAGAAATTCACATATGGATGTCAGAGAATAAAAAAGTTAAATGGGTTTACCTTGGCCAAGAAACTGTAATGAAATTGCTTTTTAGACTGATGTATGAGCTGGGACATGTTTATACTAATGTATTATTGAGCTGATGTATGTATAATGTATAACACATAAGCTGACATTCAACAATTTTGTGTTTCATAGGTTACACAGCCTAATATATCCAGCCAACATATTGGGGCCACAAAATACTAAATGGATGCATTCTAAGTTGTTCTCTGATATTCTGCAAAGACGATTTGTGACTTATACATGTATTATGTACCATACTGTACTGCTTACTGAATGTAAAACTATATTTAAACTATCATATTTGAATAATAAGTGCTCAGCAATGATTTTAGTGAAGACCCCTAGAAGAACCATGGTTTTCAGCTGGCATTTTGGCACTAAAGATGTCCTCAACCTCACTTTAAACAGTTTTTAGGTGGAATAAAAATGTTATAATAAAAATGTTAAATGTTGTCACTTATTAATTGTGTATTTGTGTATATGTGCTTATGTTTTCATTTAAAATACTGTATTCATATATAAAGTGTAGCAGGGAAAATATTGTTGGCAGGTTGTGCATCTAGACACCTGCCCAGATCCGTTTTACAGACCCAGTCCAGATATTATGGTAGATCCTGTCCAAAGCTAGGCCGAATACTTTTTGCTCAGTGAGTACCTACAGCATCAGAGAACGGGATACTAATTGCAAATTAGGCGCGTTGATGGCAGGAAAGAGAGCTTAGAAGCATTAGATTCTTGATCAGGTACATCGTTTAGGAAGCGGAGGAACGTCGTTTGGCCATGAGAGCTCCCAGCGACGTCTGGGCCATGAGCAAACGAGCTAAAACGATTAATCTGTAAGCGTCGTAAAGAGCGTAAAGACCGCTCAACAGCATCAGGTGAGAAACGTCGTCAGGAAAGCAGATGTACGTCATTTGAACTCCAGGTTATGACGTCTCTGCGACGCTGCGGCAGTGAGCAAACCAGCTGAAACAGATGCTGTAACTGTGAGCGTCGCATAGACGTCTTGTGGACGTACCTGTGCTGTCTGGGTCTCTCAGCAATAATGAGTAATCTTTTTTTTGTAAGACGACACTCGATGTCTCAACACCTAACTATTTCGATTACTTACAACTGAATCTGCCTGCCGACCTCGACGTTATCACGTAATATCATTGTTTATCCACACTGCAAAATCAAGAGCCACCGCATCCAGCTATAAAACAATCAAGACTACTCAACCAACCCTCTGTGCTAACCGCCTTCGTACTTTAAAAAAACAATCACGGATTAAAGCAATCATCTAAAGATCAGTTAGAAACAGAGTATAACAATGTGAAACTTAGAGTCCTACTTTCAATAGAGCGCACCCCGCGTTTCTCTCGCTCTTCTTCTACTTATCATTTCTTCTTCTTTGGATTTATGGCGGTTGGCAGACCAACTATAGATGCATTACCCCCACCTAGTGAGTCGGAGCGTGAAGAACACTAGGATAGTGAACGGCAGTGTAATCACCAAAGGAAAGAAAAAACGGAGGAGGGGGGGGGGGGGGGGGGGGGGGGGGGGGGGTTGCCCCCAAACACAAACAACTAACTAAATAAATAAACAAGTACAATAAGAAAAAACAACTAGATTAAATGATACATTCCAATGCACTTTAAAAACAGAACCTGTTTAAGAACTAAACCCATCCCAAATACATATGACAATAAACCCTTTAAAGAAATATCGTTGTGACCCTTCGTTGTGAGTGCATCAAATAAAATTTGGTGTTGTGCCAAATGATTTACACAGTGTAATATTATGTGTTTAGGTGTGTGCACCAGCTGGATGTTAAATAGATGTCTGCCTTTCGTCCCCTGTTCCCACTCACTCTGCCATAGGGTCAGTAAATGTCTCTTTTTTTAACAATCTCTTTATTGTCTTTTCAAAATTAGTACAGAAAAAGGGAAGATAAAATAATTCAAACTACAAATATCTATATAATATGCCAAATATATATAAAAAGACAATATATCTCTGTTCCCACCCCCACCCCACATTTCCTTACAGAGGTCCAGGACAAATTCTAATAATATTTTTAAACTTAAAAATATAAAAAATAATGAAGATGAAAAAAAGTAAATATATATTTATATAATAATGATAAAATGATATAAAATAAAATAAAGCAAAATACAATCAGACAATCAGGCTCTTACACAAATGTTCTTTGAGTCATTCCAATTTGTTTTATTGTTAAATGTTAAAATCCTGCTCCCATTGTGCTTTAATTTTATCTGTGGTCAGAGGATTCCTCTCATGAATGACTTAAAAGGACATAAATGTGAAAGATTACAGCCATGGAGTTTATATTAATTGATCGCAAAATATAAACTGGCGAAGACAGTCAAAGTGGAAAAATGTAAGTGAAAAATTTGTGTACTGTTTTTTAACAAAAATCCTTAAAATATTTAAGAAAGAGGGATTTTAATAAATTGATTTTTGATTTAGTTTTTTTTAAATTGATAAATCGATTGAAATCTGCTCAAATTATGTGAATGATCCATCTATAAACAGATCTTTAATAAACTGTATCCCGTTTACATGCCAAGCACGGAAGGCTCGATCTATCATCGATGGAGTAAAAAGATGTTTAGACATTACGGGTGCCATAACAGAGGGGTTTTGCAAACCAAAATGTTTTCTAAATTGTGACCAAATTTTCAGTGTATGGGTTATCACAGGATTACTGCAAAAACTAAGGAATAAACAGGGGAGACATGAGACTCCGCCACACACCAGTCTGGCACAGTTTGTAAATCTGACTGCCCTCTAACCCAAAAAAATTACTTTTTGCATGTTACATGCCCAATAATAGTGAAGCAGACTGGGCAAAGCCACCTTTGTCTCGTTCCCCTCTGAAGGGGGAAGTACATGGAGTGTGTGTATTTACATATATACATTGTATATACAAATGATCAAATACTTTGGGCCAAATACTTTTTGCTTTCTGGGACAGATCTGGAAGGTGTGCGCCTCCAGCCTGGATCCCATCTAAATGTAAAATAAGCATACAGATGTGGGACGGATTTGGGCCATATGAGTAAAGAAATCACTGAAAGTCTTGGCCCACCATACTGAAGGACACTTCTTTAAAAGAAAAGATTAAGTTGTTTATGTGGTACCAGAGGATGAAGATTATGATGTCTGTGTGATCAAGCTTTTTAATAAACACACTCAGTACTAAGGTATTTTAACTAAAAGCTACAAATCATGATAGTACTGTCCCCATTACATATAGTTTGTTGTTTTTTACTGCAAGTAAAGAAGCACATAGTAAATTATGAATTGGGTCAGGAGTAAGTACTTTACCTAGTACTTTAGTTAAGAATGGTTTTGGAAAACTCTTAGCGTTATGACGCGGCGGGAAACTCACATGTGAAAGGTAGCTTCTGAAAGAAAATGACACGAAGGAGGCAAAATAGTTAGCGTCCAATTCAGAACATAAAAACATGTGCAAGAGCCTTAACCATTAGTTGAGTGCAGGAAGAAATTTATATAAAAAATAAAACAAACAGTTTGATGATTTAAGATTCCGTGCTGTGCGGTGTTGGTTTAGGGGGCCGTCTTGGGTTAGGGCTAACCTGTTTTTTTCAGCTGGGAATGCATAGGGCTCGGGGGAGAGAAGGATCTATGGTGGGATATTTTCTGAAAGTGCTGACCTCTGATACAGAAAAGTTGTGCAAGCGTTGAACTGGTGATTTTTTAAGTATCACTAAATGTAACTACTATGATTTTAGGGTTTATTTATGCTTATTACAGAGGTTGAAGGACACTAGTTAGTGCATTTTAATAAATGTGTTAATAATTCAAATTTCGTTTTTTGTTGGTTTTTAATCTACAGTTAAACATCATGCAGAATAACGAAGTATAATGTGTTATTTGAATTAGCCTGGAACTTGTTCTTCACATGCTTTTGTGGTGTTACCTGGTACCTTTAATCACACTTACATTCTTTGCAAAAGATCTTGTCTGTCTTTTTTTTTTTTGAAAAATGGAATGTTTCCACACCCATGACCAACGGGAGTGTATTTTTTGAGCAGAGCTATAAAGTTGCAATGCAAAAATGTAAACTCCTGTTCTATAGCACCACCCTTAGGCCAATTGGTCTCATTTTTGTTGTGCAAGAACATCTCCTCCTACATCTATTCTCCAAGTTTGGTGGATAATACCAAACTTGGATAATAAATATAACCAAAAGCGCCAATGACTGGGTCCAAGCACATTTTAGTCCTATCAGCTTTTATATGTGTTTTAACTGATATTGTCAATATCCAATCTAGAATAATTTATTAGCATGTATTAGCAATGGTTGATATTAAATATCAAAATGTTCTGATAATTATTGAGGTTAAAGGTCATCTAAATGTTCGAATGCCATGTATAGAGTAGAGTAGAGTAAAATAAGAGAATGATTTTCAAAAGATGTCATATACATCATGCAAGTTTGCGGAAAATATACAGAAGCAATTAAAAATGGACGGAAACAGGATTATTCATGTACCAAAGAAGAAGAAGAATGAAGAATTTTGTTTTAATGGCACTCTGATTTAAAGCTAAAGCAATGAATGTGTGAAAAGTTTAACACTAGATATTATGCCCCTATGGCCAACTATGGCCAAGTTTTCTTACTTGAGTTGTTGTGCTAATAAATATGACCTCTTAATAGACACCTTCTTATTGGAATTTTCTGTCACATTTCAATAGTGCAGAGTTGCAACGATCAGTCCACCAACCAGCAACATTCCGCCAAACAGTCAGGTTGTTGAGCAGTGGTTGTTGGTCATAAAAAGGAGAAAGGAACTTTTAAATGGAGTAAACAGATTTACAGTGCACATTAACTCACAACTTTTTTTCCCTACAAATTTTGCACATCAGACTTCTGGATTCTTTGGCCACAGAGTCATTACCACTTTCATTAATGACCATCAAAGCCAGCACATCCAGAGGTGCTAGTTGTTTGACAGCTTACCTATTAAAAGGAATGGAATCAAGCATTTTATGTTGGTGTTAGAATACAGTATATGTAAGGGACTGCCTTTTCTTCTAGACTTTTTCCCCCCTCACCTTTTTATTTATTTAGAGGGGGGGCAGAGCACCTTCAGTCACAAGCACTGCCATTCCCTCCATACAGTTACACACCTCCATACATGGTACACTTGCTGCCCTTACACACCGGTGGCCCTGATTTGAATCCTACTTTCTGCAACACTTTCCTATCTGCTTTCAGGTAAATCCCGCTGGTCAGTTCTACCAGGATAAAAGAAACCCCGGGGCTGCTATCCAGGGTGCCCCTTTCTGGTTTCTGGTGTATTAATCTGCTGATTCCTGCAAAAACATTACCAGTAAAAAAGTACATTGATAATTTCCTTGGTTATGTGTGTAAAACTACTTATTGATGCAGTTTATCATTTAAATCAATCAAATGTTCCCATCTAGTTGGGTTCTATTAAGGTCTCATACTAAATGTCTGTTGCATTTTCTCATTAAATATTAAGTGTATTGATTTGATCCTTTTCCTTTATTTTTCTTTCTCTTTCAGAGAGTAACATCATCCTCTTGTTAGTCGTGTATTGCTCCTAGTGTTTGCCTGCCTTCACAGATCAAATTTACTTCCAAAAGCAAAGCAGTATGTTCCACCAAGAAGAATTCATCAGACTTCAATCAGGACTAAATAAATGGCATGCAAAACAAAAAAAAATCCATGCAAAGATGGAACTCATTATTGCTCAGAATGTGGGAAGAATTTTACTTAACTGAATACTCTCAAATCACACCATCGGGTTCACACAGGAGAGAAACCATATCAGTGTTCAAAATGTGGAAAGAGTTTTACTCAGCTGAGCAATATCAAAGCACACCAGTGTTTTCACACCAGAGAGAAACCTTATCAGTGTTTAGAATGCGGAAAGAGTTACACAACACTATGGTCTCAAAACACACCAGCATATTTACACTCTTTCAATCTTCACCAGCGTGTTCACAGTGGAGAGAACCCCTACTATTGTTCAGAATGTGGAAAGAGTTTTGTTACTCAGAATAATGTAGAAGTACACCAGCATATTCACACAGGAGAGAAACCTTACTACTGCTCCGAGTGTGGGAAGAGTTTTAGTCAACAGAGTAGTCTCAGAAGACACCATCGCATTCATACAGGAGAGAAACCGTATCAGTGCTTAAAATGTGGGGGGAGTTTTATTCAACAGTCATTTCCGAGCACACCAACGTTTTCATACAGGAGTGAAGTATCAGTGCTCACAGTTTGGGAAGACTTTTAATCGACTGGGTCATCTCCAGGACTGGGTCCTGGTCATTTTCATGTTTTCTTTTTAACTCTAAAATGTAAAATGTTTACATCCTTCACAATGTTCACTGTTCAGAATGTGGAAAGAGCTATAATGATCGGGGTAATCTCTTAAGACACAAGCGTAGAAGGAGCCATACCAAATGTTTGAATTTTATGAGACACATTGCGAAGGATGTAAACATTTTACATTTTAGAGTTAAAAAGAAAACACGAAAATGACTCGACAGAATACTCGACTGACGAAGAATACAGGACGTCGTTATGAGGATCTTTCCCCTTTCAAACTGTATGCCCTTCTTAAGGCGGCGGATCCCACTCAGCTTGCTGCTGAGATGGCCACCGTGTATGCGGCTAGGATGGGCACACGGACCAAGTGGTGCAATAAAAGCCAAATCCAGCCTCTACCGGCAGAGGAAAGTTTTGCAGGGTGGCTAGTGGGCAGCTCAGATGGCGTGATTCAGCCGAGAGTTGCTGTTGTTGTGGTAGGGGCTGAAGACGCCACTGCCCCACCTGCCTCTGTGGATCTTGCTGCAAGTCCGCCTGCCTTAGTGGACATCACTGTATCTGTTTCTTTGTGTTTTTCTGTCTCTGTTCCAGTTAGTGGGTCATCTTTGGTGGGTTTCCAGTCCAGTTCTCTGTCCAGTCTCCAGTCCAGTTCCCTGTCTAGTCTCCTGTCTGTTACCCCATCCAATCTCTAATGCAGTTTCCTGTCTCATCTCCTGTCTGTTCCCCCATCCAATCTCTAGTCCAGTTTCCTGTCTCGTCTCCTGTTCAATTCCCTGTCCAGTCTCCTGTCCAGTTCCCTGTCCAGTCTCCTGTCCAGTGCCCCATTCAGTCCTATGTCTCATCTCCTGTCCAGTTTTCTGTCTCTTTTCTGTTAACTCACTATGTGAAAGATGTAACTCAATATTAAATGTATTGAAGAGCATCTTTGACACACAACATTTGTTTAAAGGTTGGAACCAATATTCCTTAAAATCCTTAATGATTAAGCAACAACCAAGGGCCAAGACAGGTGTAACTCAACCTGTGTCATTGATGATGCACTGATGATCTAACTTAGATTAGTCTTTCACAAAGTTTTCAATATTGTGCAATCTGCTTTCGTTAATCTTAGAGAGAGCCAGAGGGCTCTAACCTGCAATGTGCTGTTGTTAACACCAGAGGGACCCAGAGTACTTCAGCTAGCACCAGAAGTCTATTCTAATGTACTGAAAATGACAAAGGCTTTACTTCTTGGTGTTTTGCCACACATGTCTTCACAAAATACACAAATTCCACAAAATTATATTTTGACTGACCCCTAGCACTTTAGGCACAGGGTTTGCAATGTGAACGTTTTAGTCAGAACAGCTCAGATTGTGGTGAGTCTCCCACTTCATGGCTGGATAGCCAGAACAGCCAGATAAATTATTATTCAAACTTAATATAAAAGTATTGGAATTTTGAAATATCAAATATTCAGAGACTGGGATTTCCTATTTTACAAAAACTTTATTTATTTATTTATTTATAGACAGACACACAACTACAAGCAAATGCAAGAGCAAGTACAAATTATCGTAAGTAGCATAAATAACAAAATCATGTTAGGTAATGAATTAACATAAATATGGGTCTCTATTTTTGAATTAGAACAAAGAAAAAGACAAAGAAACAAAAGCTAGTACCCCAGACTGCATGGCTGACAAATGAAGGAGATTTACGGAATGTCCAAATATGGCAAGGGAAACCGCTGGAGCAATGTTTACAGTTTACCAGTGATCTTAGTGAGGGACTCAAAATAATTGGTCCAAAAAGTAATCCTTAAAAAGTTCACAAAAGAAAACGAGGCCGAGGTCATGCCAATATTGATAAGCTAAGTCTGTATGGGGAGGAGGAGATAAATGATTGTCCAAAACAGGTAGCATCATAGAGGGAGATAAGAACTTAAAGTGTTGCCTAAATTGATAGCAAATTCAGTGTAGATCTAACCATGGGGTTGTTTACTTTACCTACCAGAGACAGTGGCAAAGACGTAAAAATAAGAGCAGGAATAAAAGAGTTTATCATACATGAATGTTCTAATTTACACCATAACAGAACAGGACTCCTGATCCAAAGAAGAATTATATGGATATGCACAGACCAGTAGTAAAAGCGGAAGTTTGGGAGAGCCAGTCCACTGTCAATTCTAATTTTTGCAACAAGGATAATCCAATTCTGGGTGATCTGCCATCCCAAAGAAAGTCAGTAATCAGTTTATCTAATTCAGTAAATAACTTTTAGGAAAGAACCAAAAAGAGAGTTTAAAATAAAAACAAAAATTCCTTTTGTTCCTGAATGAACAGAACTTAACCTATTTAAACACTGTTGATCTGATGGAACATTTTGGAACATACCTTAACAAGGACAGATCTTTGTTACTGTAAGAATCCGTCATTCACACTATGCAACCTATGAAAAACTGCTTGTCTATAGGAAGACCTTAGGATGTCTAAGGATGTCGGTGCTGGTCACGAGCCATAAAGTCACGAGCTGGTCACAAGCCCGACACATCCTGCTGACACATTGACTAAACAGAGACACAGACTTTACCGTCTGGAATGGAACTGTTCCCCAATGTGTGTTAAAATATGTAAAATTGATAATTGTGTATCACTGTGATCACTTTGATTAAGATAATTGTTAAGATTAATGAATCTTTGCAGAATTGTACTTTTTCATAACCAAACATATGCGTTTTTCTTTGTAAACATTCTACGTGAGTGAATTGTTACAATTTATCAGTGTGTTAAAAGTTTTGTAAGGTTATTAATTTTATTTAGTAAACTTAAATTTTAAAGTTTACCAAAGCAGTTACAGCAGCTCAGATTAACTTAGGACATTTAATTTTAATTGTTTACTTTTCTTTAATGTACTCTTTTCTGCGTTCCTAATTCTGTTAAATTTGGTTCTCTTTGGATTCACTCTCTTGACTCTTGCCAGAAGAAGAATCTCTCTCATGCTCGACAGAGCCGGACAAGCCGACCGAACTCAGCTCCGCTCAGCGCAGACAAGCTTAGCCGACCTGCAGAACCGCCTGAACCCACAACGCGGGCCAGCTAGAAAACCGCCGCAAGAAAGCCGACAGGGGTTGAACTGAAGTCAACCCGCAACAGCTCCACAAGCCACATCTACCCCGACAAACAAAAGTCTGCACGTAACAAGCGCACGCCCCGCCCGTCACCGAGGGAACCAGCGCGTTGCCACAGAAACCCAGGGCGCGTGAACCACATGACCAGCGCGAGCCCATGCGTCAAAAACGTCCAGCCGAAAAGCAGTAAGGCACACGCATGCGTGTGGTTCAGGTCCAAGAGTGTGTTTATTAAGGCTCTTTTGTTTGGACTATTTTTCACTATTTTTCATTTCCTGTATTCTCAGTTGCATTGGTAATGTTTATCTTTTTATATATATAACCAACCTAAAACCTTATGCAAAAAAATTGTTGAATTTATTGATTAATCGATTAATTAATCGGTGGATTAATTAATTACCCCTGATATTGTTAGAATTTATGGCACCCAAACTTTAAACATGAGTTAAATAAAACCATCCCACTTGTTTATAATGTTGTTGAAATTATGCTAATTAGCTCAGCGCGCTATTGCCTGGCCTAATTCCCAGACGCTTTTAGCATCTGGAGAACAGCCATTCCATTGCCTTTGGTAAACACTGCTAACAGTACCTGCTGGGACAAAACAGCATTCCTGAGTGAGCTTAATATGCTTAACAGGCTACCACATGGTGCCTCCTGCAAACCATAGCAACACTGTTAGCATATCCTGTTAGCTTACAGCTAGTGTCCAACTTCCTGTTAGCCCATGTGATACTTAGAGCAGGACTATGAGTGGCGTGAGCAATTGTTAGCTTATCCCTAATTTATGTGAGTGTTCATAAACATATGAACAAACTTTTAGTATTGAACAAGGGAGGTTGTTCAACTTTGCACTGTTTGGAGTACTCTAATTTTAAATTATTATTGCATGCGTAATGTGTCACACACATTAAGGGCGAATGGGTGACATCTGGGCGGCAAACCAACAAAGCTAAAGCTAATGCTAAAGCTAGCCCACCTGAGCACCACGCACCTATTCACGTGTTAAACAGGTTTTCTCCACTCTGTGAAACATCTACCGGGGAGCCTGTCAGAGGTGCCCTGGTTATAGGAAGCTCTATTGTACAACATGTAAAACTAGCTACTCCTTTAGGGGCACCAGCAGCTAGAGTTATCTGCTTAACAGGAGCCAGAGAAGATATTCGAGGATAGTGGTTCATCTAGGTGGCAATGATAGTCGTATGTGGCTGACGGCACTAAAAGTAATATTAAAGAGGTGGTCAAAATAGCCCATACGATGTCTGATGCAGTAATATGCTCTGCCGTATTCCAAGACGGCAGGGTGCTGAAGCTTACAGCAGGCTTTTGTGCTACACTGCTGGATGTCCAAATGGTGTAAAAAAATCATGTGGGCTTTATAGACAATTGGTTCAAGTTTCAGGGGACATCTGGTCTCGTAGGGTGAGACGGTGTCCACCCCACGCGGGACGGTGCTGCTCTGCTATCGTGCAGCATAGCCCATAGTCTGTTAGTTAGTCGGCAGAGCAGCATAGATAGTTGCTGACTGTCTAGAGCTGGGACCAGGCAGAAGACAAACAGGCTAAACCAACTGTCTGCTTGCTGCTTTGTGACGTCACCTATGTACAACTATATTGAGACTGTTTCACTGCCCCGAATTAAAACACAGACTTAGAAAATCTCAAACAGTTTGTTTAAAGAACTTAATTAATATACAAATATCAGACCCAGTGTCTAACTGCAGCATCTCTGAAATAAGGTTTGGTTTGTTTTATAAACGATCACTCAACCCTAAGACTTTCATCGTAAATGATAAAATAATGTATCATAAAATTATCTTATGTCTTACAGAAACATGGATTAAACCTGAGGAATATTTTGCATTAAATGAAGCCACTCCTGTAGGTTATAAGTATGTACACAGCCGTAAACTGTCTGGTAAAATATGTGGTATATATGTCATTTAAAAAAAAATCATACATCAATTACAAACACAGTCTCACTCTCAATTCTTTTGAAATGGCTTCATTAACATCTTTTTAGCAGAACTAGTAGTGAGCACTAAGAAAGTAATAATTGTAGGGGATTTTAATATGCACTTGGAGAATTCAGCAGATCCATTAAAAAAGGCTTGCTCAGCTATCTTAGACTTTGTAGGTCTCACACATTCCTATAATCACAGATCTAGTATTGACTCCAGGTGTTGACATACATAATCTAACTGTTCTTCCATAGACTTTTTCAGACTTGTTTCAGATCATTACCAGATCATTATCATATGAACTTTGTGTTAGTGAAAATGTATATACACCACCCTGTTACTGCATGAAACGTTCAATAAAGCTAAATACAGCTCAAAACGTTATAGAAATCCTTCCAGATTTATCAACCATGGCTTTTCCCTCACCAGACCCAACAGAGCTAGACAGATTAACACACTGCGTAGAAAATGCATTCCAATCAACTTTAGACAAAAACTAAAATGATGCAACAGAAACAGCTTGCTCCGTAGTACAACAATGAATAACACAACTTAAGACAGACAGTACAGAAACTAATGTGCACATGGCGAGTAACCAAGCTGGAAGTATTTCACCCTGCTTGGAAAGACAGCCTTAGCAGTTAAAGAAAGGCACTTATTAAATACTCAGCATACCTGTCCTCACTTATCAAATACAATAAAAACAATCCTACAATGTAAAAAATTTCACTGTAAATTGACAGTAAAATACTGGCAGCAGAGATGGCAGTATTTTACTGTTATTTTACAGTGCATCTACTGTCATTTATTTTAAAAGTATTGTACTGTAAATTGAATTACAGTATATAACAATAAAATAACTGCGATGTATGGTACTAACCAACTTGCCAGCCAGCTAGCTAGCTAACTAGCTAACACCATTCAAGCTACAGTTTCTTTGCTAAATTTAGTCACTAAATGAAACAGACCTAACTAACAACATCTTATATTTTAAAAGTTTAATAATTAAACTGACAAAACCATATCACTGCAAACATTAGGACACGACGTTAGCAGCTACCTTTTTCTTTAGTTTCACTGGGACTGCCCCAGCTGCAATCCAAACGTGTCATTTGTAAATGCATCAGCTTGCGTCTCCCTCCTTTAAGAACAGATTTTGATTATCTTTCTTTATTTTACCAATGAACCCAATACAAGCTACCCAGCACTTCCTGCACTGACTGAATGAGCTGAAAGAATCTTAACTGAACTTCCCACTAACTGGTCCCTCCCATTGCATATATTTTGTTGCTTAAATGAGTAAAAGCAGTTTGGACAGTTTAATAAAAAAAGGGTTATCATTTAAAAGAAACATTAGTCTGCAATCACCAGTATGATTGAGATGGATAATGACTGGACTGTAAAGGGACGATGGTACATATTTCAAAAGTCAAGTCAAGTCAAGTTTATTTATATAGCGCTTTTTACAACAATGTTGTCTCAAAGCAGCTTTACAGAGTTTTGAAAACAGACAGTTATAACATATATTCCCCAGTGAGCAAGCCAGAGGCAACAGTGGCAAGGAAAAACTCCCTCAGATTGGAGGAAGAAACCTTGGGAGGAACCAGACTCACAAGGGGAGACCCATCCTCCTCTGGTCAAACAGTATTTACAGTTTAAACTAAATACCAAAGAAAGGAGCCTCTGTTTGAAATCTGGATAGCAAAGCTTTAGAAGCTGCACAGATAGAGGCAGTGTATGACTGAGGCAGTCTCTGGCTGAGGCAGTCTATGACTGGGTCTTTATGTAAAGTGGGCGTGAGCTGAAACAGTCCCATCCTATCTCAATGCTGGTACATCTGGATGGCACAGTGATGTAACTGAGGGTGTAGCAGTAAATGGACAGGTGAGCTGGCTGGTGATGGTGGGGTGGAGGCCCTGATGATCAGTCCTTCAACAGCGTTCAACAGACAGGAGGACAGTCATTACCTCAGGAAGAGTAAAGAGAGAGAGTTAGTGGGCTCGGGAGTATGACTGTAGAGAATATGAATTTTCAGAATTTTAGAGTGTGGCTGGTGACTCCGGCAGATCTAACTATAACAGCCTAAACTAAAAGGAGAGAACCAGAAGGTAACATGGACATGAGAGCACCCTCAGAGACTGGGATCCCCCCACTCCACCGTCAACAAACCTGTGTGATCGCGTGAAGTGGTGGAACAACAGCACCAACATCTCAGTTTACCATAAACCTCTGTGTTCATGAACCCCCAGATCTCCTGCCTTTATCTAAAAGGGAAGATTAATTACCAAAAGCTAAACTAAACAAGTATGTTTTCAGTCTAGACTTAAATATTAAGACTGTGTCAGAGTCCCGAACATTAACTGGGAGATAGGAAAGTAGATCTTGCAGATACTCCGGTGCGAGACCGTGTAGGGTTTTATATGTCAATAGTAGAATTTTATAGTAGAATTTAACAGGAAGCCAGTGTAGTGCTGATAAAACTGGACTGATGTGATCGAATTTCCTGGTTTTAGTTAGTACTCTAGCTGCAGCGTTCTGAACTAACTGAAGTTTGTTTAGGTTCCTGCTGGAGCATCCTGACAATAATGCATTACAGTAATCTAGCCTTGAGGTTATAAAGGCATGCACTAACTTTTCAGCATCAGACATAGATAATGCATTTCTTAGCTTTGAAATGTTTCGCAGGTGAAGAAACGCTGTTCTTGTAATATTACCTATGTGTTGATTAAATGTCAGATCTGAGTCAATTGTTACACCAAGATTTTTGGCTACTGAACCAGCAACTACAGAGAAGTCAGCAAGATTTAGCATTAAATCTGAACATTTAATCCGAGCAGCCTTTGGGCCTAGGAGGAGAACTTCTGTTTTGTCAGGGTTCAAAAGAAGGAAGTTCTGTAGCATCCAAAGTCTAATATCTCTTACACAATCTTCTATCTTATTTAATCTGGATTTATCATCTGGTTTGGCTGATATGTACAGTTGTGTATCATCGGCATAACAGTGGAAACTAATTCCATGTCTATTTATAACTGAGCCTAATGGTAGCATATATAGTGTAAATAACAGAGGACCTAAAACAGAACCTTGTGGAACTCCATATTTCACTTTTGTAGAGTTAGACGATACATTATTTATCTTTACAAACTGAAAACGATCACTAAGGTAAGATGTGAACCAGGATAACGCTGTTCCTGTGATTTCAACTATATTTTCTAGTCTGTCTAAGAGAATAGTGTGATCTATAGGGTCAAAAACTGCACTTAGATCGAGTAGTTCCAGCAGAGATACGTGGCCCTGATCAGAGGCAAGATCTTAACTAAAGCTGTCTCTGTGCTGTGGTGTGGCCTAAAACCAGACTGGAAATTTTCATATATGTTGTTCTTATATAGATGAGAACAGAGTTGTCGAGCTACAGCCTTTTCTAAAATCTTAGAGATAAATGGTAAATTGGAAATTGGTCTATAACTGGACAGTTCTCTGGGGTCAAGATTTGGCTACTTTATCAAGGGTTTTATCACTGCTAGTTTAAAAGACTTAGGTACATGACCCAGACTAAGAGAAGAGTTGATGATAGTTAGGATAGGTTTAATAATAGCTGGTAATACTTGTTTCAATAGGTTTGTTGGAATCATATCGAGAGGTTGACAGTATACTGTATTATGATAATAAATTAGTTATTTGCTGTTATTGGGCAACTGATTGCATTACTGTTAATTTAGTTACACGCTGTGATTATTTAACAGTATTTTACAATTATTATAAAGAACCGTAAGATACTGTTGTATATCCACAGTAAACTTACAGCAATTCACTACAGTGTAGAGTTTTATTTAGGGCAGTCGCAAAACTTACCAAAAGCCAGGCAGGAACTGAATCTCAATTACCCGCCAACTACAGCAGCAATGATTTCATGAACTTTTTCAATCGCAAAATTGAGAATATTAGATAAAAAGTTCTACCAATACGAG
The DNA here is from genome assembly GCA_021613375.1 of Megaleporinus macrocephalus. Taxonomy (NCBI): domain Eukaryota; kingdom Metazoa; phylum Chordata; class Actinopteri; order Characiformes; family Anostomidae; genus Megaleporinus; species Megaleporinus macrocephalus. The sequence continues at coordinate 33,101,774 of CM038706.1, forward strand.
TAACCGATCCATCATCTGGTTTGGCTGAGACAACCCAAAATGTGGTTGTAGAAGAAAGACTAGAAACATTTTGCCCACGTCAGCAGTCAGAACTAGAAAAACGTATCTCTTCTTCAAATTCTGCATCATGCAGACTTGACATGATTCCAACAAACCTATTTAAACAAGTTCTACCAGCTATAATCAAACCAATTTTACCAATAATGAATTAATTATTCCTTGCCTAGGACATGTACCAAAATTATTTAAGCTAGCAGTTATTAAACCTCTGATAAAGAAACCAAATCTTGACCCTAGCGAATTGTCCAGCTATAGACCTATTTAAAACTTAGCAGTTTTTTCTAAGCTTTTAGAAAAAGCTGTAGCCCAACAACTCTGTATCGACTAGATAATAACTCCAGATTAAATAAATAGAAGATTGTGTGAAAGATATGACACTGGATGCTGCAGAACTTCTTTTAAACCCAGATGAAACAGAAGTTCTCCTTCTCTGTCAGACTAAATGATCAGATTTTATGTTAAACCTTACAGACTTCTCTGTTGTACCTGGTTCAGTAGCTAAAAATCTTGGTGTGTCTTCAAATCTGAAACATTTCAAAGTTAACAAATGCATTATCTATGCGTGATGCTAAAAAAATGGTACATGCTTTTATAACCTCATGGTTAGACTACTGTAATGCATGGTTGTCAGGATGCTCCAGCAGGAACCTGAATAAACTTCAGTTAGCTTCAGTTAGCTTCAGTTGTTATGCTGCAGCAAGTGTACTAACTAAAACCAGGAAATTTGATCACATCAGCCTAGTTTTATCAGCACTACACTGGCTTCCTGTTAAATTCCTACCAACTATAATATTCTTTTATTGGTTTCTAAAATTGAGAAGACCTCAATGGGGGAAAGATCTTTTTCCTACAAAGCCCCCAAATTGTCTCAACCTTCAAGTCTAAATTTGGCCGCTAAGCTGATGTTAGCCTCTGGCCCAATTTCGGTTGTTTTACCAAGAAGTATAAACAAAACCCCTGAGTGTTTTACAGCTGCTATAACAATCTTCACTGAAAATTACCCGTATGCTGGAAGAGTTGGGTCGATTAACTTTTTCTAGATGTTTTTCAATTACCCCTGACACGCTCCATAAATATTGAATCTGAGAGTATCAGTGCTTCTACAGCTTCCACACTGTCCACAGTCCCTGAACTTTACCCCTTTACTGAATGTCACTAAACATTTATCTGTCTCGCAGCTCCAATATTTATCCTTAGTGAATATGACCCCTTTGCTGAAGATGTCTCATAGGTCCTGTAGGTATCCTGATTGTAAATGACCCCAATGCTGCAGATGATAGGTTTTGGGCCTGATTATGGTTGCTTTACAACTCTCAAAATAATCTCAAAAGCTAATCACTCTAAATACAACCCTTTCAATGAATACGGTGCGTTTAGACATTGATTCTGACTGTTTCAGAGTTCCAGCACCTATCTTTACTGTATATGGCCACTAGTCTTAAGTTGTTAAGTCTCTGGCCCAGATATGGCTGTTTTGCCACTGCCACAGCAAAGATCCATAAACAAAATCCTAGCAGGGCCTCCTCCCCCTTTCATCGCTTGAGTCCACTTCTTCCTTGTCTGCACAGACATATTACAATGCGCGGGGAAAACATCCCCACTTCACTACGGTGGCAAGAGCGTCTATATATCACCAGACTATACCTCATCAGTCGCCAGGCGGAGGGCCGCCTTTGGAAATGTCAAGCGTCAGCTCCGCAGCATCTCAGGGGTTAAATTCGGGTTGAGGTATCCTGCGACCTTGAGGATTTCCCTACAAGACAGGCAATACATCAGCATTGATAATGCACAAGATGCAACGTCCTTTGTCAATGACTTGCTCAAAAAGAGCCAACCTGTTTAGAGCTCGTTGAGTGAACTTGAACTATGTGAATCCCCAGCGAATTACCTTGGGACTGTTTAGACAAGTAGAGTCTGACACGTTTGAGGTTATGTTGTAAGTTTTCTAATATAAACGCTGTGCAGTCTTTTTTTTCTTTCTCTTTGTTTTGTAAATACGTTGCTTGATTGGCCTCTCGTAGCATTTCTGATGTGAAGGAATTTCTATGGAGCGATTGGTGTTGAGTTTATTAGTGAGTCTTAACTCATTCACTTAGGGGGGGAGGGAGTAGATGTTAGGGTACGATTATGCTTATTTTGGTTTTGGGGGGTTTTATTGCGTTTTTCAGTATTATTCTTCAAGCTGTCTGTTTTTGAGGATTTCAAGCTTTATGTAAACGGTGCAATCCTTTATTGTTCTCTATTGTTTTTGTGTGCTAACCCATGGTACCACCCACTTTAAAACCATGTTTGCAGGAAAGCAAGCTTAAATTTGTCAGCTGGAATTGTAGGGACAATAATTCTCCATTGAAATGTACACAAGTTTTTCAGCATCTCTTGTCTTGGGTGCTCAAGTGATTTTTTTTACAGGAAAGTCATTTATCTGAATTTTTACAGGAAACTCATTTATCTGATACATATAATATTAAGACAAGCTGGATTGGACAATCTTACTTTGCTTCATTTGGTAGCAAAGCAAGGGGAGTGGCAATATTATTCCATAAATCAGTGCCTTTTATCTGTTCCAAGGTAATTGCTGATCCCAATGGTCGTCATCTTATACTCATCTTATGCGCTTAATCAAGATCAAGATCATTCTTCTAAATCTAAATCTGCTACTGTAATGAAAAATTCATGGAAGTATTTGCCATATCAGACCCATGGCGCCATCTACATCCGTAAGTCAGAGCTTACTCTTTTTATTCATCAGTACATGGTGTCTATACAAGTATCGATTATTTTTTGTAGACAATAGGAGGATTCATACATTATCTTCATGTACATATGATATTCTTATCTCAGATCATGCTCCGGTCATTATGAACCTTTTTTTGAAGAAGCAATCAGCAGTAGAGCTCCGTGGCAACTAAACACTTGCTTACTATCTGATGAGAGATTTATTAGACATATCTCAAATCATATAGATTTTTTTATTAGTACTAATTCTTCTAGTGAAATTTCTGTATCTACACTGTGGGAAACGTTTAAAGCATACATCCGAGGAATTATAATTTCATATTCCTCTTATAAAAACATCTGAGGAGGAGGAGAGTAGCTGATTTAACTGAACTTATTTTCGAACTTGACAAAACTCATGCCTCATCCCCTTCTACAGAGGTTTATAAGAAACGTTTAATTGCTCAAACTGAGTATGATGCCCTAATGTCAGATCAAGCGGCGGAGCTTTTGCTTAGAGCTAGGTCTGATTATTTTGAATCTGGGGATAAGATGGGGAAAATGTTCGGACAAATTCAGACATCATCTGGTATCACAACTGATCCCCTTAAAATAAATAACGAATTCAAACAGTATTACAAATCCCTGTATACCTCTGAACTAAAAGCCAGAAGTAATGACTTTGACAGGTTTTTCAAGACACTTGAAATACCTCAATTAGATCCTGATTTGGTTGCAATGCTGGATGAGCCCATTACTATTCAAAATCTTACTTCAGCAATTGGATCAATGCAGGCTGGGAAGTTTCCCAGCCCAGACGGTTTCCCTATTAAATTTTATCGTAAGTTTTCTGATAAATTAGCTCCTCTGTTACTGGACATGTTCAATGAATCACTGAAGCTTGGGACTTTACCAAAATCCCTCAATCAGGCTGTTATTTGTGTTATTCTCAAAAAAGATAAAGAGGCTCTAGATTGCTCTTCTTACCGCCCAATAAGTCTACTTAATGCAGATTTTATCTAAAACCCTGGCTTAATTAGTATTACCTGTAATCATTTCTCCTGACCAAACAGGATTTATTAAAAACAGACATCTCTTTTTTAACTTGAGACATTTGTTTAACACAATGTATAAGAACTCTAATTCAAGTTCATCTGAAGCAGTAATTTCTATGGATGCGGAAAAGGCATTTGATAGAGTGGAATGGGATCTTTTTTTATATACTGTCTAAATTTGGCTTTGGATGTTCTTTTATTTCATGGATTCGTTTACATTATGCCTCAGCTGTGGCGTCTGTTAGGACTAATAATGTTCAATTTTTTTTCCTTTACAACGGTTTGCTCTTCAAGGGTGTCCGTTAAGCCCCCTATTATTTGCCCTTGTAATTGAGCCCTTGTCAATAGCTCAAATTTGCGGGATTACTAGTCTGGCTGAGGACTGGCTGAGAATACGTGGCTCTGTGATCTGCTAGTTTTCATCCTGAGTGTTTGCGGGAAACATACAGCTTCTGTGTTTGATTAATCTGTTTTATTGTATATTAACCATCTGTAGACCCTTACAAACTATTTTCACAGGACTACATACCACAGAGAGTGGAGACTGCAGTTTAGCTTTCCAACAAAAGCTGGTGGTAAGATTTTAAATCGACTGAAAAAAGTAAGTACCACTATCTTGTACTATGGCTGCGTTTGCTTGTGTAGTGCTAGTCCTCTCTCCACCACTAATGACAATAATAGTGGGTTAGTTTGTGAGAAGTGCCAGCTCATTTCTACTCTGGTGGAGAAGGTGAACCAGTTAGAGGTGCGCATTCGGGGTTTAATCAGGGACAGAGAGCAGAGTTCAGTGTTGTCTACTCCGGGTGCCTTAGGGAGAGTTAGAGTCCCAGCGACTCCGGCTGTAGAGCCCCGCAGCAGGGCGAATGGGTGACGGTTCGGCGGCATAGTAACAAAGCTAAAGCTGACGCTAAAGCTAACGCTGAGGCCAAAGCTAAGGCTAGCCCACCTGTGCACCACGCACCTATTCGCGTGTCAAACAGATATTCTCCTCTCGGTGAAACACCCACCGAGGAGTCTGTCAAAGGTACTCTGGTTATAGGAAGCTCTGTACGACACGTGAAATTAGCTACTCCTTTAGGGACACCAGCAGCTAGAGCTATCTGCTTACCAGGAGCCAGGGCGCCGGACATTAGCAGCAACCTTAGGGTGTTAGCAAAGAATAGACATTCGAGGATAGTGATTCACGTAGGTGGTAACGATATCCGTATGCGGCAGTCTGAGGTCACGAAGAGTAATATTAAAGAGGTGATCAAAATAGCCCATACGATGTCCGATGCCGTAATATGCTCTGGCCCTATTCCAAGACGGCAGGGTGCTGAAGCTTACAGCAGGCTTTGGGCGCTACACTGCTGGATGTCCAAGTGGTGTGCAGAGACAATTGGGCTTCATAGACAATTGTTGTGAAAGTTGAGGGGAAGTCTGGACTCGTAGGGCGGGACGGTGTCCACCCCACGCGGGAGGGTGCCGCTCTGCTGTCGTGCAGCATAGCCCATAGCCTGTTAGTTAGTCGGCAGAGCAGCGTAGGTAGTTGCTGACTGTCAAGAGCCGAGACCAGGCAGCAGACAAACAGGCTAAACCGACCGTCTGTTCGCTGCCTTGAGACGTCACCTAGGTACAACTATATTGAAACTGTTTCACTGCCCTGAATTAAACACAAACGTAGAAAATCTAAATCAGTTTGTTTAAATAACTTAGTTAATATAAGAATATTAGATCCAGTGTCTAGCTGAAGTGTTTCTGAATTAAGGTTTGGTTTATTTAATATAAGATCACTGAACTCTAAGGCTGTCATTGTAAATGATACAATAACGTATCATAAAATTGATGTGTTATGTCTCGTAGAAACATGGATTAAACCTGAGGAATATTTGGCATTAAATGAAGCCACTCCCATAGGCTATAAGTATGTACACAGCCCCAGACTGTCCAGTAAAGGAGGGGGTATATGTGTCATTCATAAAAATTCATTAGACATGAGTCAGAAACACAATCTCTCTTTCAATTCTTTTGAAATTCTTCTCATAAACATCACCAATCCGACCACTAATAGAATTATTCTGAATTCTTAAAAGAATTCAGTGACTTTGTTACAGAATTAGCAGTGAGTACTGAGAAAGTAATGATTGCAGGAGATTTTAATATTCACTTTGAAAACTCCATTAAACTATATTAAAAAAGGCTTTCTCATCTATCTTAGACTGTAGGTCTCACTCAGAATGTAATAGGGCCTACACATTCCTGTAATCACACACTAGATCTAGTTTTGACCTTAGGTGTTGATGTACATAATCTTACTGTTCTTCCACAGACTTCAGTAGTTTCAGATCACTACCTAATTTCATATGAATTGAGTCTTAGTAAAAATGTATGTACATCACCCCGTTATTGCATGAAACGTTCAATAATGCCAAATCTCAGCACTTTATTGAAATCTTTCCAGATTTATCAGCCATAATTTTTCCATCATCAGACCCAACAGAGCTAGACAGACTAACTGACTGCGTAGAACATACGCTCCGATTAACTTTAGACAACATTGCACCTATAAAAATTAAAAAGATGCAACAGAAAAAGCTTGCTCCGTGGTACAACAATGAAATACGCACCTTAAGACAGACAGTACGGAAATTAGAGTGCAAATGGAGAGTGACCAAGCTGGAGGTATTTCACTCTGCTTGGAAGGACAGCCTTAGCAGTTACAGAAAGGCACTTATTAAAACACGCTCAGCATACCTGTCCACACTCATCGAACACAACAAAAACAATCCTAGAGTTTTATTTAGCACCATCGCAAAACTTACCAAAAATCAGGCAGGAACGGAACCTCAAATACCCGCCAACCACAGCAGCAATGATTTCATGGACTTTTTCAATAGCAAAATCGAGAATATTAGACAAAAAGTTCTATCAATACGAGTAACCTATCCTTCATCCGGTTTGGCTGAAACAGCACGAAATGTGGTTTTAGAAGAAAGACTAGAAACATTTTGTCCACTCCAGCAGACAGAACTAGAAAAACTTATCTCTTCTTCAAATTCTGCTACATGCACACTCGATATGATTCCAACATGCCTATTGAAACAAGCATTACCAGCTATTATTAAACCTATTTTAACTATCATCAACTCTTCTCTTAGTCTGGGTCATGTACCTAAGTCTTTTAAACTAGCTGTGATAAAACCCTTGATAAAGAAGCCAAATCTTGACCCCAGAGAACTGTCCAGTTATAGACCGATTTCCAATTTACCTTTTATCTCTAAGATTTTAGAAAAGGCTGTAGCTCGACAACTCTGTTCATATTTACATAAGAACAACATATATGAAAAATTCCAATCTGGTTTTAGGCCACATCACAGCACAGAGACAGCTTTAGTTAAGATAACAAATGATCTTCTTGCCTCTGATCAGCGCCACGTATCTCTGCTGGTGTTACTCGATTTAAGTGCAGCTTTTGACACTATAGATCATGCTATTCTCTTGGACAGACTAGAAAATATAGTTGGAATCATAGGAACAGCGTTATCCTGGTTTACATCTTACCTTAGTGATCGCTTTCAGTTTGTAAAGATAAATAATGTATCCTCTGTTATTTACACTATATATGCTACCATTAGGCTCAGTTATAAATAGACATGGAATTAGTTTCCACTGTTATGCCGATGATACACAACTGTACATATCAGCCAAACCAGATGATAAATCCAGATTAAATAAGATAGAAGATTGTGTAAGAGATATTAGACTTTGGATGCTACAGAACTTCCTTCTTTTGAACCCTGACAAAACGGATGTTCTCCTCCTCGGCCCAAAGGCTGCTCGGATTAAATGTTCAGATTTAATGTTAAATCTTGCTGACTTCTTTGTAGTTCCTGGTTCAGTAGCCAAAAATCTTGGTGTAACAATTGACTCAGATCTGACATTTAATCAACACCTAGGTAATATTACAAGAACAGCGTTTCTTCACCTACGAAACATTTCAAAGTTAAGAAATGCGTTATCTGTGTCTGATGCTGAAAAGTTAGTGCATGCCTTTATAACCTCAAGGCTAGATTATTGCAATGCATTATTGTCAGGATGCTCCAGCAGGAACCTGAATAAACTTCAGTTAGTTCAGAACGCTGCAGCTAGAGTACTAACTAAAACCAGGAAATTCGATCACATCAGTCCAGTTTTATCAGCACTGCACTGGCTTCCTGTTAAAAAATTCTAAAATTCTATTACT